>CM031237.1:1025814396-1026004924 GCA_018340775.1 Taxus wallichiana var. yunnanensis
TCACTATTTTCTCTTTACTTCCATCCATGCTTCATTCTTATTAAACTATACATCATGTGTGATCAAAACCTTTCTAGTGACCGGAGTGTACTGACTTATACGCTTTTTGTATTCTCACAGATACCCAACAAAAATATACTTTTCTCCTTTGTTATCAAACTTCTTCCTTAGCTCATCGGTACATGTGCATATGCTACACAACCAAAAATATGAAATGGGAAACATTTGTATTTCCTGTTAGTCCATGTTTTTGAGGAACAAAATTTGTAAGTCACTATACTTCGTCCAATAGTCATTTTGGAAGGTGCTTTGCCTTCAGCATGATTCTTGCCATCTCCATGATGGTTATATTCTTCCTTTTTCTCACTTTGCACCATTCTATTGTGGTGTATACACAGTAGTAAACTTATTGTGTATTCCATGATATATACAAAAATTCATAAACTCATTAGAAAGATACTCACCTCCTCTGTCCATTCTCGAGAACTTTGATGTAGTATCCACTTTGATTCTCCACTAATGGCGTGAATTGCTTGAAATGTATCAAAGGCATTTGATTTATTTCTTAGAAAATAAACCCATGTATTCCTTGTGTAATCATCAATGAATGTCATAAAATATGAACAACCTCCAATAGAAGTTGTTTGCATGGCTCCACATAAATCTGAGTGCACAATTTCAAGTGGTGCACTTGCTCTTGTTGTTTTTCCAACTGGGAATGAATCTTTGTGTTGCTTCCCCAAAATACAACCTTCACATACCCTTTCCGGTTTCTAAATCAATGGAAAACCTTTAACCATATTATTTCTATGTAATAAATTCAAACCTCCAAAATTCAAATGTCCATACCTTAGATGCCAAAGCCATGATTCATCCTTCATGATTGAATGAAAAGTTGATTGTGTTCCTTCAACGCAGGAATCAACTATATTTACTCAGGGAACCAATACTAGACTCACTTGTTGTAGCATAGACCTGATTTTGATTGGCGCGAAGACTCTATTACATTAGCGTAGGACTCTCACATTGTTACCTTAGTGCATGACTCTTTTACCTTAGTACAGGACTCATCTGTTTGAGCACAGGACTTAGTAGAAGGCTGATTTAACTTAGCGCGAGGACTTGGCAACTAAGCAAATTTTACCGAATAGATATGATTTCTTCTTTTTCCAAGTTTCAATATCAAAGGAAACATCCCATTGCTTCTCATCTTCACATTTGCAATCAACTCGAGTGCTAGGATCTTTGTCCACAATGATGCACTTTTGGTTGTCTTCCATATAGATTATGTATCCTTTTTGTCTGAGTTGTCCAATATTCATAAGGTTATGTTTGAAACTCCGGCATGACATCATAAACATCTTACATACTTGTTTTCTCGCCCTATCTTGTTAGAATACTAACCGCGTTCATTTTCCTTTCACAGACACAATAATTGTTATTTCCAAGAGTTACATCACTCTTAACTCGAATCATCTAAACTAGAAAAAAATATAGATTACTTGTGATGTGATTACTGCAACCCAAATCCAAATACCATACATCACATGGACTTTCTTTTAAAAAATTACATTCAATAGGGGATAAAGAAGGTATTGTTTGAAATCCTTGTGCATGCAATAAACATAGATTTAGAAATAGAACTTCCAACCTCATTTTTATTTTTCCTCTCCCGATCGTATTACTTTTTATTCTGAATCATAATTATAGTGCATGTACTTCTTATAATAATGCACCGAACATGAGACTTATCTTGTCTCGACCATAACTTTGCTCTTGATTCTGTCCTCTTCCACGTGAGTTTGATAAACCGCCGCCACATCCTCTAGATGGAGTTCTTCCTCTCCCTCTTGGGCTAAAACTACCTCTTCTTTCACGATGACTACCCATTGCCGTCCGATATGCAAAATCCGATCTACACTTCGCATGTGATCTATTCATCCTCATGCTCATGATTGATTAGTGATGCATGCAACTCATCAATAGAAACTAACTCAAATCCTTATTTTTTCAATAACAATTAAAGGATCAAATGTCATAGGAAAAATCCTAAGAAAATTTTTAATAATCCTTTTGTCTTCAAGAGTCTCACCATGTGATTTTATTTGATTGACAAATCCAACTACATAAGTAAAGAAATCGATTCTATTGCAGAACTCCGAATCTTTCATTAACATAATCTCAAAATCTTTACTTAAGTAACTTTAGCTTGACAGCAGATCGTTTTACTTTCTCCTTACCTTGATATTTAACTTATAAAGTATCCCATGTAGTCTTTTCGATTTAGTCATTTCTGCCACTCTTGAAGAATGCTTTCATGCATCGCTTGATGAATATAGGAAAATATTTTCCGTCCTTCTTACATAACTCTTTCAAAGTATCTTTCTCTTCACGAGAAAATGGAGTATACTTTCTGCATCTGCGGGCTCAGTGTACCCCATCCTCAACGATCTCCCACACGTCTTGAGATCCGAATAACACCTTCATGGTCAATGACCAAAAGTATTCATAAGTCTTTCCATTAAATTGTGATGTTTACATACAGGGATGTAGAAGCCATATCTTGCTACCAATTTAATAAGATGTTGGAATAACCTAATATGATACCAATTTGTAGAAAATATGTAGTCTTATACAACAAACAACATAAATAAAATAACTTCTCATAAACAAAATAATTAACACCAAATCTACATTTATGTGCATTCTCCATTAAATAACTCTTCATACTCGAGCTTCAGCTCATTACATCAAATTGTGTGTGCAACACACTTTCTTATGCTAAAACAATAAAAAATGTTGCTGATGAAATAACCTCCTATAACTCTAAAAATAGACGATTCTAAATCTGGATTGTGCTTTAAAATAGTTACATGTCATGTAATGAATAAAACATATTTCTTTTATTTAATTTGACTTCCTAAAATAGGACAAAGCAGAGGAGTTAAGCTAAAGAAGAAAACTAAATCTATTTTTATTTCTTTTAAAAAGCTACGGGAGGAATTAACAACGCATGATGCGTGCATATATCCAACAATGAGTTGTTGCATGAAAGGAACAAATTATACAATTTAGAGAGAAGTATTAATGTACCTTTTCTTGTGGGGTTATTGTGATGTAATGGTTATTCAAATTGAGTTTTGTAGTTTGTGTACATAAAGCTTTCCACCATTAAAGCATTGATTTAAATCACCTCTATTGAATTTTTGAAGGAATATATTAGAGAATATCTATTCCAAGGATACTAACATCTATTAGATTGAAACCTTATGGATTTCTTATTGATGTGTATATGGAGAATTATGTAAATATTAGAGTGTGCTTATATCATGCGTATTATGTTCAAATTTCTTCTTTTGAAGTGAATCGAGTGGAAATTTCTTTTGGAAATGAGGATTTTAAATTCATAGAATCAATTATTACTTTGAGAGAAAGACATACATTTAGACGTAATTTCACATGCATTTATTAGTAATTTTATAGGAGAGTGATATATAAGGTGACTACATAGTTTATTATTAAATGTAGTTCATCCTAATGAAATATATTACCATTTTTTTGCATTAGAAACTTCATTATATTAACATTTGTTTGTATGAAATTTCCCTAAATATTAAACTTTAATATTGCATCTACGAAAGAGTCGAATGAGCATAACCCTTTTTTCCCAAAGCTTAGGTTGTTCTCTCTAAAACATTACGTGGGGCCATTTAAACATTTTTCATGCTTTTAGGTAGAAAACAACTTCAAATGTTTGAGATTGCCATTCATCATGGAAAGTGCGGATGGTCACATCCATTGAAATTACCACATCCACATAATGTGTTGCATAAAATGCGTGAAACCAATGCCACCATAGTAGTTGCCATTCTGATAGGTCGAGAGTATGCGTGGTGGAAGTTACTTGAATAACGATGAATAATTCCAATTTACAATTATGATCAAACAATGCCAATACCGAGATGGAATCCATTTGTCAGGTCTCAATCTCACAACATTATGTTATGTGGGTCGGTTGAAGGAGGAACTACAAATTCTTCCTACTATACATAAACCTAAATAGATTTCTTATTACTCAAGTCACATATTCCTCTTCAATTCATCTTGGAATTGTTTGCATGACTCTAAAAATATTCATTCTATCAAATAATAATCCACCTTTAATGGTTGGTTGGCTTGGTATGTGATAATATATATATACATGAATAAATTGTGCTTAATGATAATAAGAGTGATGTTGTAATGGAAGTGGCCTATTACAAATATAATGGTTGGTGGGTTGTAGGATGAGAATGTTGTTTTGTCTTACTACTTCTGAAAGTCGGATATACCTCTTCATTACATCTTGGAAATTTTGTTTCCACAAATTTAAAAAAATTAATTCAATCATAACCTAAACCCACCAAATTATCTCTTAGTATATGTCTCACTATCCTTGGCAGATATGTCTCTTTAGTACTTCTTGGAATTGTTTCTACATTTATTAAAAACCACGTACTTTCTTATCATGTAACTATTATATTTCCTTTATGCATCTTGGAAGTTCTAATTATTATAGTATCTTAAGATAAAGGCTTTTAAATGGATATCTCTCAATATTTTCAAATAAATGTATCTAAAATATCCATATTAATATAAATGCTATATACAAACATATGTTAATAGAATTAAATAAAATGAAAGATCTATTTTTATCATAAATGTAATAAGAATGAGTGTTATGACTAACGTAATAATAATGTTATGCCTGGAATTTCAAATTATATGTGCATGTCGAATAAAAATTTGTTGATGGTCTAACTTTTTTAAGGAGCTTGTAAATTCTAAAAAATATACATATTTTTATGATTTCTTTACAAAAATATAAAAAAGTTGTATATTTTCACATATTTTACATATATTTGTAGAAAATGTATGTAAAAAAATATACTGATTTATAAATTTTCAGCTTATTCATTACTGTATAACTAGCTAAATTTTTTAACTCCAAAATACAATTAAAATCACATAAAGGTCCACAACATGTCAATTTCCAAGACTAGTTATGCATTATGTTTACTCGATGGCTAAAAGAAGACACCGTTGTTTCTTTCAATCAATCTCCGAGTTGGAAAACTAATAATAATTTATTTATTCCAATCAACTTTTTGTTGTGTGCTCCTTTTCAAAGTGATAGAAACTACATAATTTCAAAGTGAGCGAAACTAAATTTTTAACATAAAATACAATTAAAAAACATAATTTCAAAGTGACACAAATCCTTTTCTTTGTTTCTCGTTCTTCTTTTTCAATTTATTTTTGTTAATTTTGTAATCTCTTTTACTACTTTTATGCTATTTTTTCTCAATCCCGGAAGCTATTTTTAAACCTTTCATCAACACTAACATTATTATTATTATTATCGTTATCAATTTATTTGTAAAGATGGGTAATGTGGAAATAGAAATATGCTAGTTTTGAAAATTCATAAAGATAAGCATAACCATTTTTGTAAGAGTGGTTAAACGTAGTGTTTGAGGATGCACTTTACCATAGAAGTTACACAACATTGACTAAATGTTGCATATGTGTTGATAAAATTTTTCAATTGGAAAAATTAGGTGTCTCCACCAACATTCACGGGGTTATGCCCTTTGCATTGAATGGTGCAGCTCCCATTACTAAATGAAAACTAATCTATTCCTACCTAAGTGTTGTGGATTGGCCAAATAGGTTGGGATCACATTGGGAAACTCCACTTGAACCTATGGAAAAGTCCTTTTATGGGGTAAAAGGGAGTAAATCACAATGATGAGAGGGAAGGAGAGAATTTAGGAAACAAATGTTACTTTCATGAGTAGGCAAATTGTAAATTTCACACCCAATAACCAAAGTAGTTCAACATTCAATATAGAGGAAAGAAAAAATGAAGTTGTCTAGTGAGAAGAATGAACCCGACGCAAAGTTCTTAAATTCATTTATCAAAGATACAAAGATCTTTTTGGATCACTATGCTTGCAAAGTTCATAAGAGAGAAATAGAAGAAACATAGGAAAAGGATAATGGAAGAAATGTATCTTTTATTTCATGTACATTGATGACACAAAGTCCAACAACAATAATCCACAATTGATACAACATATATGCCATCAAAATCTAACAATTTCAGGATGCTAATTTGGAATGGGAAACCATCACAATTTATAAGAATGTGGATTGAATCTTTGCCTACCCTCATATGACTCTTCCTAGTCTCATTTAACTTGTGACTTTTCACCTTCCTAGAAGTGAGAAATAAGTTCTCTTTTATAAATCAAAGGAATTTCACAATGTAACATTATAAAGTCACTTAAATGAATGAGACAAAATACATTGATTACACCCAACAAAGAATTAGAAATGGGAGAGAAGGAGGTGGGAAAAGAGAGAAGAAGGGGAGGTTGTTACATCCGATGAAGAGGCTCCTGTGATGAAAAACTTGTCAATGATGATCACAATCTCCTCCTTTTACATGATGTACGAACACCTCAGGTTGCTGAATGAGTGTTTAGAAACATTGCTTGAGAGATACCATGATGTGAGCTCAAGATGGCCGCAGAGACATTGCTCATGATGATCCCCTTGATGTTTAATTTGTCAAATCCCTTAACTTACTAAGCTTATTGATCTCATTGAGGTCACTCCAACTTTTTTGTCAAGCTTACCAAAACTCATTTTATTTACTATCCCATCTCATTGCAATTCAAATAGTTGACCTAAATTATTTGACTCGCTCACTCAATCCACCCATTCACTAACCATCTCACCCGACTCACTCACTGGGCTCAGCTTAAGTCATCTTGACCTTCTTACTTCAACCAAATCATCTTGGTGCGATGATGATGTTTTCAAGACCATATGATAAACATGATGACTTTCTCTAATGAATTAATGGAGTCCTTGAAACTCTTTGAATCTTTTCTAGTTGGTTAGTGGTCCGGACATTCCTTTGTTATGCTTCACATGTTCTTGGGCATAATCGAGGCCGAGAAGATGCTTCTAAGACCCATATGGATGATTGATTTATCTATTTAAGCTATGAGATCATATTTTAATTATATGTAAAGTCCAAAAGTAAAAAGATGAGTGAAGACAAAGCTATCTATAACTTTTTGCACCCAAAATAAAGAAATTTTTATTTTTAGTAGGTAAGATCAAGACTGTTATTTTTGGGACATATTATCTAATTTTATTAAGTATGATGTTACAAAATTCTGGCACACTCCATCATCCTTCATTGATGATTCAATGCTATTTTCAGAAAATTTATATTTTGAGCAGGTTTTTTTCTAGACCTGCTTATTTCGAGAAAAATTGTCATTTTCAGTCTTGCCTCTCACTTTGTCTTGCTCTTGAATTTCTGGGAGATTGAACTTGCAATTCAAGGACTTAATTTTTTTTAGCATGTACGGGTGCATAGCATATGCTTTTTTTATAAGTGACAAAACGTCCTTATTTTGCTAGGGTTTTATTTTTAGATTCAAATCTTTGTCACATCTCGTACTCCAAATTTCAATGTGTTTCGCCCATGGAAATGCTTTGAAATAATTTTTTTTTCAAGTGGGGTTTCAAACACGAAGCTATCATGATAGCCATTAATGGAGTCACCGAGCTTTAGACAATATTATTTCCCACCTCCAATTGTGATGGAACCAACTTCATTGTGATAGGTTTTTCTCTTAGACTCGTGTTCATATTTTTAGCTTGATCCATCCACCGGTGTGATGGGAAATCACGAATGAAAGCCGAGGCACAAAATGGGGTTTTGTTGCCATTAAAAATCTAGGGAATCATTTTAAATGCTGCAAATTTCTTCTTGAAGGCCTCAAAAAATAATAATGTCTCTAAAAAACCTCACTTTGATCCTTGCACTTGTTTAGGATTGTGAGATATGAGTGTTTTATGTTGTTGGGCCATGAAGTTAATCCAACGAAGCACAAACATGGTGTACGAAAAAATTGTAATTTTTAATGGAGGTTTGTTGCAGAAATTGACCTACAAGGATGAGAAAAAATGGATAATGGGATAATTTAAGAGGGGAAATGGGTTTTATATCATTCCTCCACCAAGAGTCTTCTCACACATGGGTAGGTAGTAGCACGGTAGTTAGTTTATTCATAAAATATGGCTTTTTGAATCCCCTTTGGCTTGGCCATATTTTTCTCAACTATCCTAATAGGATGGGAAATATGGTTTAAAAAATGCACCTCAACCTATTCTTGACAAATTTTAGATGGAGATTGGGTGTGAAGGAGAGAGAAAGAATGAGCAATAAACATCTAGGGCTAACACTAGATCACATGAGGGCCAAGAACAAGGGCTAGGATTGGGAAAATTTTGTGTCCCAACTATCTAAAGGGGATGGGATATAAGGTTGGGAGAAAACTTTCCCTAAATTGGTGATGACAAGTGGCAGATGCTCATTTGCGGAGGTGGAGAGGAGAGGGGGCTAAAACAGGACTGTGGAGCACCTTTTGAGGTCATATGGAGAACCAGGTCCAATCTTGGGATTGGGTGAATTTTTATGTCCTAACTATACCAAGGGGTTGGAAAATTTGGTGCAAGAAAATGCACCCTCATCTCGTGAGGACAAGTGGGGAATCTAATTGCCTGATGATGAGGGTTGAGAATGGGTGCAAAAGAGCTAAACTTGCATGTATGTCCTGAGCTTCACCACTTTGAGGTCATATTAGGTTCCGGGGGATCAAATGGAGTTGAGAAAATTTTTATGTCCCTACGTTCCCAATGGGATGAGATATTTGGTGCAATAAAATTTTCTTTGAGCTTGGGAGTGACATGTGTCCACCTTGAAAATTGGCTAAGTCCCAAAGCATACCTTGGGGAGAAACTTGTTGAAAACATATCTTGAGCATACTAAGGTATTTTTACAGCTTATTTATATGATCTTGACTTAAAAACCATTTTCAGAAGGATGGGATAGGTATAATTCCTTGATTCCACTAGCAGATCCCTAAAATAAGCTATTTTATCGAGATCATAGGTTGTGCATGCTTAAAATAGTTTGTAGGAAGAATTTCTTATGCCTTGTGAAAAATGTGAAACCACCATCACTTAGAGATCTAAAATACCTTTCCACGATGTCTTTTTAACCTCGATCCCTTACAATGCTCATGGAATCACTTCCCAGCTCTCGGGTGTTGTTTTGTACTACTGACTCATTTACCCTCAAGACCCACGTTTGCTAAACTTGACCCATGACCTCTAATCATTTCCAAAATATTCCATAATCAATTGAAAAATGTTCCTATCTCCTTTATACTTCTCCCCTAATGAATTTAGGATTGTAATTTTACTCTAGGGGTGCACCATGCCTTAAAAGGGCTAAAAACAGTCATTCTAAGCCTCTTGAAAAGTCTTCCTTTAAAGGTACCATCTCAAAAGCACTTGAATGAACTTTTTTTTCCCCTAAATCACATATGGGGAAGGATGAAACAACACATAGGACCAATTGAAAGGATAGAATAGGCCCAACACGGGGTGAGTTGATTTGGAGGAGGGCTGGAAGGACTCACAATAAAAAAAAATTAATATTGAGAGTCTGTTGTCATGTTTGAAAATATGAAATATTCATGTTACACATTCAAATGAAAATAATATGCTCTATATTATTTTAAAACTATTTGATTTGTCCTTTGAAATAAAGACTTCACTTGTTACTGATTCTAGTCATAAATTTACAACTCAATGTTATATATTTTATAACTATTAGTTTGATTATTCATTTTAATTATAAAATTCTCTATCATGTGTGTTGGGTTTATAATAGTAAGTAGGTAACTACCTATTTAAGAAACCCGCTAAAGATTGAATTTTTTTGGATTATAGTTTATGCTTAAAATATTAGCATGGAAGATCCACTACTATTATCGATTGTGTTTTAAAATGTATGAGTGACCCAAAAATGTTACCCACCTTAGATAAAATGAGGTGATCTCATTTGATAATGGTTCTATTGTGATATGAAATATATCAGGTGTAACACATGAATGTGAGAAATATGTGCAAGTTGTTTATAAATACATGATGTGAATGATGTAAAAATCATGAGTGTATGTATGAGGTAGTTTGTAATCCCTTCTGAAGGTTTAACTACAATGGATCTGTGAAATAGTGGGAGTGTTGGGTGAAATTTATTCTTAATAAAGATAAGTGATTTTAGTTGGTTTTTTACCTTCCATGGTTTTCCCACTTATATCTTGTGTCACTTGTGTTCATTTACTTTTTTTTCATGGTGTTTACATTCGTCAGCAATGTTCCTTATAAACATATAAATTCATGTTTAATTATTGCACTTCATAAACTATAATATTTGGAAATTTATATTATGGATCTATAATTTATAACATTATTCATCCCTAAAATTCCTAACATTGTATCGATTTGGTGTTTATGTATGTACAAGATAGATTTGGATGTTTTTGATTTATAGGTGAAGAAACTTGAGGTTTTAAAATCTGAAACCCTAGCTACTTCAGCGGCTTGCTTCAAGTTTATCAGTTCAAAATCCAATTCCCATGATATCAATGTGACTTTGGAATGAACTAAAATGATTAATCAATTTAGTGAGATTAGATCTTGCTTTTGCATGTGTTTTTAGCCTCCATATCCATTTGTGTGCATAGATATGAATTTTTCAGCACTCACATGCTTCCTATAAGATTTATTATGCCTTTGTGGCAACATTATATGTTATTTGTGGCTTTTTCAGGCCTCTACAACTTATTTACATGATTCACACCTTTAATAGACGTTGTATAGTTTTTGGATGAATTATTTGAATATTTTGTTTGTTTTTAGTCATATGCGATCTTCCATAACGTCCCCAAGTCTTATGCAAATTATTTTGACTTATGTGGCCTTATTTAATTTTTATGCAACTTTTCCTTCTTTATTACATGGACCATCATATTTTGCATCCTTTTCCTATGATAGTGGAATTTTTATTTGTTGTGCGGGTATCTTTGATTTGCGGACTTGTCTTTGTTGTGTGGATTTCTCCTATTTTTTGTGTGGTTGTTGGCCTAAGCATTCTATGGAAGACTAAGATTTCAAAATCCACATAACACAATTTCTTTATCCTACGGATTTGAAATTTTGAAAATTTAATAATTTTTTCTTACATCACGGTCTCTCGTGGTTAGTTTTTGTGTTTTTAGTCTTCCTTCTTGGTTCTAGAACCTTTTTTTGGATGTTTTCATCAAGATAAAAAATATTTTATTTGAAGTATTAAACTTTAGTAGTCATTTTATTTTTGTACTATGGATCTATATAATTTATAAAAAAGCCCAACACTTTGTTTTTCCAAAACTATTAAATTTTCTATAACAATGGCTAGTTCTTCTATTGTTTACATGGATAAATTACAACTTTTGATTGAATCTAAGTACATTATATGTAGAATTATGTTTAAGGCTATCCTTATGGCTAGAAAGCTATGATATTTAGTTAGTGGTGTTGAGACGAAAACCACTAGGAGACAAGCTGCCCTTGAGAACCTAAGCGTTTCTCTCAAAAATCCTAAGAGGTTATGTTTGTCTTATTGCAAAGTATCAAAGATGAGTTCTTATTTCATATTGGACATATGGAATCTCCACCAAATGCATGAGACCGATTGTAAACTATGCATGAGGGTAGATGCCTCTCTAGAATAATTAAGTTAATCATCAAATTGTTTAAAATCCTTATGAAAGATGATGAAAACAATGTTAATTATCTTTAAAATTAAGGATATTAAATCCCAATTAGATGGATGTAATTTTGAATTGTTTCATAATAATTTTGTTACTTCATTATTCAAATTAACATTTATGAAAATTTTACAAACTCCGTCTCTAATGGGGATTATAAATATCAAAACGAAGATGATATACCTGATTTAGACACATTGTTTCTCTCTTTGTTCAAGAAGAGAGTGTCATGAAGAACATTGACTCAAAAATAATGCCTCCGAGGAATTATTCTCTCAAAGTTAGAAGTCTTACAAAAATTAGTATATCGTGTAATACAATTAAGAATTCAAACTTTAGATCCAAGTTTAAACACAATAGGAATAATCAGAAGTTTAAAGTAAAGTTTGATGACACTTTTAATAATCATGGTAAATTCAGTCATAAAGCAACTAGTTTCCATGCTCACTTGTCTCATAACAATCCTAAGAATAATAACAACAACAATAAAAAGAAGAAGAACAATAAAAATCAGAGTCATACTAATAACCAAGCCAATAATGTTGATCACTATATTTCTTTTTATATTGTCATTTCATCCTTCAATAATAGTAAATGGATCCTAGATAGTGGTCCATCTAGACACATGACATATATGCATGGCATCCTTCATGATATTGTTGAGTGTCATGAAAACATTTATCTATAAGATAACTATGTCATCAAGTTTGAATACTGTGGCGATATAAAGTTTACAAATAGAATCTTTAGGAATTTGTTATTTGTTCCTAACTTAAAGAAGAACATTCTATCTTGTTTGTAATTAAATAAATATGAATGTAAAGTTTTGTAATTATAAGATAAATTGTATGTTAAAAATAAGTTTGGTAAAGTAATTGTTGTTGGTTTACAAAATAATGTATTGCACTTTTTTATGGATTTGTTGTTGAATCTTGTCTTTCTACTCTTATTGTAATGTTGTTCAATTATGTCATGAAAGGTTTAGGCATGTAAAAGTTAAATTTGTTTATGAGATGTCCTTCCTGAACCTTTTTATAGGTATTCCAAAGATAAAATTGGGTCATGAACATTTTTAAAGTTGCTTTCGTGATAAGGAACATATCAACCATTTTAACAAACACCATGAGTCTAATTCCTCTTGCTTGCTTGAGTTAATTCATAGTGATGTTAGAGGTCCTTTCGAAGTACCTTCTCTTGGTCTTGATTAATATTCTATTAGTTTAATTAATGGTTTCTCAAGAATGAATTGATCTTATTATATTAGGAAAAAATTAATGTCTTATCTAAGTTTCCAAGAGTTTAAAGCCTTTTTTGAAAACATGGCTAATCTAAAAATTAAAAGAATAAAAATTAATAATGGAGGTGAGTATGTTAATCATAAGTTTGATGATTTTTTTCTAACTAATGGAATTTCAAGGAGATAACCAACTCCATATTCTCCTCAACAAAATGACATAACCTGAAAGAAAGAATAGAACAACAATTGAAATGGATAGGACCATGCTTCATGCTTCTAAGGTGCCTAAATTTATTTAGGCTGAAGCAACGAATAACATTGTTCATATCCTTAATATATTTCATATTAAATATTTACTTAAAATCACTCCTCATGAAGTTTGGACAAAGAAAAAGCTTGATATCTCTTATTTGACAACCTTGTTTCTCTTCTTATTTCTAAATTTAAAACATTAAAGATTTATCCTATCTCTTACTCTTGTATTTTTGTTGGGTATGGAAGTCAAAAAAATGATTAAGAGTTTATGATCCAGTTAATCATGTGATTGTAGAAAATAGTAATGTGCGTGTTCGTGAGAAATCTTTTTATAAATCTAGAACTCTTCCCTATCTGAGTTTACTAAGTTTGAAACTTCTAAATGATAATACTTTCTTAGATAATAATGAAACTAATTTGCAAGAGAATAATCATCCGTCTTATGACATGATGGATGTAGAGTTATCCTTGTCTCAATCTAGGATTCCAAAATGTGCCAAAATCTTGTATCAAACTATCAACCTAATGAGTTAAGACAGATGACCCATAGTAAGCATTCTTACCATGCCTTGTCAATTGTTTATGAGGTTGAACATCAATATTTTGAATAATATTTCCTAGATGAAAGGTGGGTTACAACTATGGAAGATGAATACATTGTGCTAATCAAGAATCAAACTTTGGTACTAATCCCTCTTCCTTGAAAAGAATCATTGTAGTCGATATATGGTTACATAATATCAAATATAAAATTTGTTGCTAAGGTTTATGAATTCAAGCCAAGATTAGTTGTTAAAGGGTTTACTCAAAAACATGGTTTGAATTATGTTGAAACATTTTCTCATGTTACCAAAATGAGCAACTGTTAAAATTATTCTAGATTTTGATACTCAGCGTGGTTGGAAAAGAAATTTATATGCATCAACCTAAAGGTTTTGAAGAACTGAAAAGAATTTTTGTGTACAAACTAAAAAAACATTATATGGTATTAAACAAGATCATAGAGATTGGAATGTTAAAATGAAAAGTTTCTTTCATGATCTTGGTCTTCTGACTATTTAGTTGATAATTATTTATTTTTCGAGTATGAAAATAATCATATTATCATTATTGTATTATATGTTGATGATATCTTGATTACTAGTGTAGACAAAAATCATACACATATTACTATTTTACCATGCCTTCAAAGATGTTGTTATATGCATGAATCTTAAGTAAGAAAACTACTCATTGGTGACACTATCTCTTATCCATCCACATTATTTAATAGGTTTTCATTATGAATTTATTCTACTTATCTTATTTATGTATTCACTTGGTCAAGTCACTAGGGTCCATGTCTGTCTTGTCTTTTCACATATGTCATTATTTATTTCAGACATTAACACTCACTCTAGAAACTAGCGCTTAGTGCTTGTGTCCATTATGGGAACTTCTTTCATGATTATTCTTTGTACACATCTTGACATTTTTTTTCGGATTTGTCAATTTTCTTATCCTTATCTGTGTTCGTATTCAACCTCTTATGTAACTAGTGTTGAAATTCAAATAAGATACTCATATATATATATAGACACACACACACACACACGCACAAAATATACACACTATTATTTTAGCTAACAAGTCAAAAGGGCTATCACATCTACGTATTATCACTACTATCGAAAGGGATTGCATTTTGTGTTGCATACACTACATAAGAAGGGGAAGTGATGAATTTTATACCACACATTTGTATAAAATATAGCTATAACCGACTATCTTGGCATCATTGGCGCGAGGGGAAACTAAGGACACTATTTCACTCATAGTCACACATAACTACATGGAGTCTAAAATGTACTATAGTTCTCATTATTAAGCTCACTCATCGGGTGACCATTAGGTTAGTTCGACTTCACATATTACATATTTCATGTAGATCTAATGTGTTTGTGAGATTGTATAGGTAGATAGGGTTTATTTTATAGGTTACATGTTTTATCAAAACCCTAATAATGAAATCGAGTGATAAATGAGATATTGGAATGAAGACCCTTAGACCCCGAGAAAAGGAACATATATTGAATATTTACACTGTATGACTACTTGTGTACAAAAAATAGAAAATAACACTCGATCACTCCTATCCTCTAGCGGGAACTCCTTTGACCATGGTCCGAGTCCCAAATCTCTCTTCATTCATTTTCATATCATTTCTAGTAAGACCCATGAAATACACATTCACGTTAGTCTCCGGATCACTCCTCAGGAATCAACTAAGTCATCCATCTTCCTCATTTTCTTAGAGCTTTACAATGTTGAGTATTTAGCACTTGTATATTGATGTGTATTATCATTTTATATCACTTTTCATATTAACTACTATGAAATTAGTTATTATTCAATTTATAGTAAATCATTTTGTGAACTCTGGACACTCCTCCTTGAACATCTTACTCTTGGATCCCAATCCATTGTAGCTAAAAAGGTTCCCATCTCTAAAATACAATATGACCTATATGTGCATCAACCAATCTTTTCCAATGCCTCTGAATAATATGAATTTTGTGGCCTCATGCACAATCCTCAATATGATCCAAAGTCCCCATCAACTTATTTCCTTCCAAGAGTCTCTTCCTATTCGCTACCAAACTAATGATTAATATATAGTCTCCCTTACAAAAACTTTGCTAAATTTTTTTCGTCATTCTCTATAGCCACAAATGATACTCCATCCTCCCTCCTTGTACTATGAATTTTTTTAAATTACTATAGACTTTTTTCATGATGAGGTTCTTTCTTGTGAAAACGTGGATGCTTTAATGACTCGCTTATGATAATAAAAATATAAATGTAAATGATGATGTTTCTCCCAATACTCAAGATGAACATGAATCTATCTATCCTACTATTCCTACTTTTGAAATTGTTTCCAATGATTTCTATGGTAAAAAAATGATAACACTACTACAAAATATTTATATGTCGATGATAATCTTGATGAAATCCTTTCTTGCAAAAATATGGCTGATAGTGACTTATGATTATGATAATGATAATACACATGTTAATGATGATTTTTCTTCCATTAAGGTTGTTGAATGTGAATCTACACTTATTCTCTCTCCTACTTGAGAATCTATTTCAATGATCAATTCCCATGTTGACACCAATCCTACTCCTAATACACCTCTTATTATGTCTCATGATCCTACACCTAGTACATTCATAAAGATTCCACATTCATCTCCTTATTTTAGTCCTCCATCCCCTCTTTCCACATCCACTACCCTTCTCGAGGTTCGATGATCACTCACAATGGAAGGTTCACCCCTCGATGTACCTCTCATTTCTAGGCCATTTCTTCACACGAAATCCTCTCTTTCATGCATGTTGGTAATTTTATAACTCAAGTTCATGCTATTACCCTAGATATTAAATCCTATTATTCCTCTATTGACAATAATTCCCTTCTTGGAAATCCCATTCCTAAGAAGATTCACAATTCATTTTTCCCAAAGGGTTTCATTATGCCTACTTTCTCATGTTTCATGACATGGAAAATTCCTGTTTGCATCTAAAATATTTCCGCTTAGCCATGGATTCTTATTCTAATGATCAATTTTTACTAAAATCCTTTCATCATAGCCTCTTTGATAATGATCTTCAATGGTATACTCATTTACCTAATGGATCTATTAGTACTTATTATGATATGACGGATGCTTTTCTTAGATATTTTATTTCTAAAAATGGTCCTAAAGTTACATATGAATGCTTTCCTTCTTTTCATCAAGGAAATAAAGAACCAATCTTAGATTACATTTTACGCTTTAATTCTTGCATGCATCAGTTATTGTTTCAGCCTATTGATCTAGAAATGCAATTTATATTTTTCGTGGCTTAATTCCTCCATTAAAAGAAAATATATTATATGATACATGTGATTCACTACTATTTTGTGCTATAAATTTATAATTCTTATTTCACTAAATATGGACATATTTCAAAAGAAATCTAGACTCTAGTATTTTAATTATTAGAAGAAATTCATCTCCATTTTTGTGTATATTGGATTCTATTATTACTATTTTTGGAATCCATTAGTAGCAATATTGGATTCCAATATTGTCATTATTGGAATTATTCGAGTTCCAATTTCACTATTATTGGATTCCAATTTTTCTATTATTGGATTCTAATTTCCCTTTATTGGACTCCGGTTTTTGCTAATATTGGATTCCAATATTGTTATTATTGATTTCAATTTTTACAAAATTGAAACCAATTTCTAAATCCTGATTTTTGGATTTTAGTTTCACTATTTTAGGATTTATATTTTGTTGTTATTTTATTCCCCCACATAAGCCTCATATATGCTCAATTACATAAGCCAAACGATTGCTAACTTATATAAGCCAACCAACCACTAAAGTCAAGATAGTGCATAAGTGATTATTGTCATTTATGACACATTTCAATCTTAGTATCATCATACATATACAACTATTTATGCATAGCTTATTTAAATCAATAAACGTTGACATTAAAAATCCTATCCAAATTATACTCTAAGATAGACGTCGTCTATTTAAAACCTAACATCCTTGAATGGTGTTAAATTTGATGGATGTTTAAATTTTTTTGTGATTTTAGATGTAACACACTTTTAAATATTTTATAGAACTGGACGTGTGACTCACATGTTTAAAAGGTGAACGTCAATTTTATATACGTTATATAAAAAAATTATTCGTGTATATAAAGCATAGTTAAAAAAACACTAGTTATTTTCATTTATAAATTTTGTAAGTAGTATATAAGTGTGAGTGATCGCACTTAAAAGTGCGACTGGTCGCACATCTAAGTGTAAGCCTCGAGTCATACTTCTCTTGACTCACATTTTTAAGTGCAGTACTTGCACTTCTAAGTGCTGAGTATCAACTCACACTTCTAAGTATGAGTCTTGATTCACATAGATAATCACGATAACTCACATGTCGAACTATTTTAAGTAATTGTTAGTTTTCAACACTTCCCTTCAAAAATATAAAGTAGTGTTTTTTTACCAATTACTCGTATAAATTTCACTATTTTTATGGATAAACACTTTTGACCGAACCTTTGAACAGGGGTATTCTTAAGTCCCCTCCCTTACAAAACATTGTATCTGATATCAAGAAGCGGGATAGCCCAAAATTAGGAAATAATTTTAAGCATGATTTCCCATGAAAAAATGACAAAAACCACAGCCAAAAAATATACTACATAACTAAGATACAAAAGGAGCGTAATTATTCTAATAATTCAAAACTTCAAAGCATTCACCTTGACCTCCTAAGCTTGGATGGATTAGAAACCTTTAGTCTAGAACTACTAGGACATTATTGAGAGATAGCCTGTGCATCCCTTAGCAAAGTAGTATATGCAGCCATCCCGATCACCCTAAGTTTTAAAATTCAAGCCACAACAGCTAATTGGAGCGAGATAAAGCTTCAAGCCTAGGGGTTAAGTAGGCATGACCTTCCTCCTTCAATTGAAATTTACGATGAACTGAAATAGAAAAATACTAAAGAGACTTATACCTCCTTTCAAGTACTCAAACATGGGTTTTAGAAAACAAATCACCATCACCTTCCATTGAAGCACCTGTAAAGAGTTATGGGAAAACAGAAATTGTCCATCGCTTCCATGAGACCAACCGCATGCCTATGATGAATAAAATTCTACGCTATCTGTCAGGGGCTCATCCTTGATTCCTCCAAGAAGTAGCAGGTGGGTGATGAAAATTGAAGTGACCTCGACATTGACATGATCCACGACCACAACATTGCAAGGAATCCTCCCCAAGAACTCTTTCTACAACGTTGTTCACCTAGATAGAATCAATCCGAATATTTTTAAAGCTTGGTAGAGGAGATAAGGCCACAAATTCCATCTCCCTCGAATCATTCGACGAAAGATCCCCGGAAGTGGAGGGATCACCATGGCAGCACTTGAGAATAAAAAAATATTAGTGCTAGAGAGACACATATGGAAATAGAATCTTTGAGGGAAAGGTCGAAAGCCCTTTAAGAAGATCTCCTCCCATGAGTCATATCTTCAAAAATTAATGTGAAGTGACTTCCTTTCTCCTTATTGTGATGGCCATGCCTCCATATAATTATCAATTAAAGCCTCCTCATTTTGTGTTACCCCGAGGTTGGTGAGATAGCCTCGTTGTTAGATTAGCTTCTTTGAATACATGATTAATCCTCCATGTGTTCACTTTCTCAAGCTAGTAAAGAATATTTGAAATATAATATTCTAAAGACCAATGGGAATCCTTACCTTTTTAATTTCCTGAATAATAACTTATGAATCTCATTTTAGAAGAAGACAAGAGAAACCACACTCAACAACAATTTTCACCCCATAGAGGAGTGCATGGGCTTACCTGCATGGTTGCGAGAACCTATCTAAAGGTGAAAATAACCTTCTCTAATGAACTCACCCTTCTCATTATGAATAATGCACCTTTCCCCAAAAGCCCAAGGAAAATTTGGATGGTAAACAATTTTATTATACTAGAGCTATGAACTGGAGTGGTGGAGGAAAACTTTCTCTAAGTGGAATATGGTGGTGGGCTTGGGTCCTTAATGTCCGCCGAGTGATCCATATTCGGAGTGCCCCACTATGTTTTGTTTAGTCCATATGGAGAATTTTGACCCATACTTCAAGGTGTCCCCATGGCCACTTATTGAAAGAATCCAATGAACTCAATGGGAATGTAACTTGGGTTGTTGATTACAAACTACTTGTAACTCACGAATAGCCCAAGACCTTGAGTTCATAAATTTCATTATTTTTAATAATATATATTGTTCTAAATTTTTATAATTTTTATATAATTCTCCATTTTTGCGTATATTGGATTCCATTTTTGTCCATATTAGATTCCATTATTACTATTGTTGGAGTCCATTAGTAGAAATATTGGATTCCAATATTGTCATTATTTCACTTATTCTCTAGTTCTAATTTCACTATTATTAGATTCCAATTTTGATATTATTGGATTCCAATATCACTATTATTCGATTCCAATTTGGCTATTATTGGATTCTAATAATGCTATTATTAGATTCCAATTTCATCACTATTGTAATCTAATTTATAAAGCCCAATTTTTTGGAATTTAGTTTCGCTTATTTTAGGATTTTTATTTTGTTATTATTTGATCCCCCCATATAAGCCTAATGCGGCCACTATCTTACATAAGCTTGGCATTTGCTCACCTACATAAGCCCAAAGGTCACTAACTTACATGATGAAAGAACATCCTAGGTGAAATAAGCCTAGTGACATCAAAGTTACATTTTCCTTGCGGCCACTAAGTTACATAAGCCTTGTGGCCTCTAAGTTACATAAAAGGATGATAAGCCTAGCGATTCTTGCTATCTTACATAAGCATATAGGTTGTTAACTTACATAAGCCTAGTATTTTTATCTTACATAAGCGTATAGGTTGTTAACTTACATAAGCCTAGTGGCCACTAATTTACACAAGAGTAGATTTGTCTAGGTGAAATAATCATAGCAGCTGGAAAGTTACACCGAATACCAATAGCAAGTTTCATAATCCTACCCACCGCTAAGCTACATAATCCTAGCAATCGCTAAGTTACATAAGCCTAGGTGCCACAAAGTTACATCAGCCCAAGGGTTAAATTTGATGGCCACCTATGCCTATCAAACAATTTTTAGATGACGGTAATTTTACAATATTTCCCTTTAAAAATACAAAACAATAGTTATTTAAATACTTCAAATTTATATTTATTTAATATTTTATGTATATTATATATTGATATAATTTTTATATAAATCTATATAAAAAAGACCGTGATATTGTAAATATGCAAGTTACGTGTGATAAAGTCAACTACTTTTATGCTTTTCCATTTTGTAAATCATAAAGAACAACAAAGAGTTAAGAATTACGTTAAACAAGTTGTTTTGAAGAAATGGATTTGAAAATGTATTTCCATAGGAAATCAATTCCTTCAGAAAATTATATTGAAAATTACATAAGCATTGATCCCTCACAAGGGTATTAATTATTGTTCTTGAATTTTTGTAAGGTATTGTTGGATAGCTTCATGACCTCAATTCGGTATTTTAATTTGATCTCCTTTCTATTTGGAAGAAGGAAAACGTTTTTGTGAAGTTGTGTGTTCCAAATCAAAATTTGCTATTTTTTTTGTTGGATGCTTGGATACCCAAGTCAATTTTTGCTGAGATAAGTTGATTCCTGTATTCCAAATCAATTTTTGCCTCTCGGTTTTTATTATTGTCAAACAAAAATATATTTGTATGAGAAAAGTGATTTTTGGGTAGTATGCAAAACATTTTTCCTGGTATTTCTGCATTTTTCCTGATATATTTGCTTCGGATTTTAATATATGTTAATAAAATAAAATTAT
Source organism: Taxus wallichiana var. yunnanensis (assembly GCA_018340775.1). Taxonomy (NCBI): domain Eukaryota; kingdom Viridiplantae; phylum Streptophyta; class Pinopsida; order Cupressales; family Taxaceae; genus Taxus; species Taxus wallichiana. Next base: position 1,025,836,068 of record CM031237.1, read on the forward strand.
CACTGGAATAAAAATGTGTTGGGTATGTGCAAATTGATTTCAATATTATATGCTTGTGGTATACGGGTAAATCTAGTTTATGGGATTTTCTTTTTGGTTGTGCTATTGTGATATACGACTGCATGAGTGTGTTTTCTTTATGGTTGAATAAATTAAATTAAATAAATTAATGGGTTCTCACTCGGGTAATGAAAATCCATAGTTTTAATGGACTGGATCGATGCCTTTATAGAGCCTGGGATTTACATGATAAAAAAAAGGGAAATGGAAGAAAGAACATGTTAAAATGATGTATTTATGGTGATTTTTGTGTTGTTTTGTTGGGATGTTCTTTTACCAGAAAGAACATGTTGAAATGATGTACTTATGGTGATTTTTGTGCTGTTATGTTGGGTTGTTCATTTACCGGAAAGAACAAGTTTAAATGATGTAATCATGGTGTTTTTATACTGGTAAGTTGGGTTGTTCATTTATAAAAAAATGTGTGTTGATTGTTTTGAAATGATGATGTTATTGGACATTTTATTGAGCTGCTCATTGACTGGAAATAATATATTTTATTTTCCTTGTTAATGATGTTCTTGGACAATATGATGAGCTGCTCATCAACTAGAAAGAATATGTTTGATTAGTTTTTGGTAATGATGATTTTGACAGATTTTGTTAAGTTGCTTGTTGATTGGAATGAAAGAAAAATAACACTTAAAATTTATACTATGTAAAGCATGATTTTCTTGTAGTTATAATATGAATTCAATGCTTTGAACGATTATGGTTTGATTACTCTCTTGTGATGGTAGCTTATTAAAAATTTACTCTTCTTAATCATATTTTTCCTACGGTTTCTGAAGCTGAAATAAGGATATCTTGATCCTTGTGATTAGAGGGATACATGATCACTGAAATAGAAATTGGTTGTTCTATTAGTGTGCATCCATAGTTGTATCTTTATGGAAAATATGTAGTAATACATTCTCATTGTATTACCAGGTGCTTGTTGATAAAACAAAATGTATATATTTTCATATTTTATTAAATAATTACATCAGATAATGGAGGTAATATTCATGCCATTTCATTTTGAACTGACATCATACCACCATTCCAGTTTTGTAGGACAATTAGCCGTCACATTCGGATATGTGCAAATTCATGTCTTGTGAAGTTTTATCACAGCCTGGAACTAAATGAGTTACTTGGATTTCAATTTGTAGAAGGATATCATCCTGGGATTTTGACTGTTATTGTTGGGATCTTGGATCCATTGTTAATATTCAAACCTCACTATGTGAGAGTTACCATATCAATTATATATTTCACCTTAATGGCATATGTATTCTATGATTTTAATAAAGAGATGATTACGTTGTATGTATTAATATCTCAATATGAGTAAATGATAAATACTTGGAATTGTGAAATCTTACTTATCATAAATTGTTAAACAATAACCAAAGGCTATATTTATTTAATATTTATCAATGTACGTAGCCGATAAATGGACAATTATCATAACATTCAAGTGTCTTTTAATTTCTAAATTAAATAGCTATTTAGTGGCATAGATAAATTAGAGGAATAATTAAATATATATTAATATATATTTAATTCAACTTTCCGTAAACTTGATACTAATATGTTAAGATTGTAAATTTTATTACATAGAGGATGAAAGAGTATCATTATGAAAAGGTAATTTAAAGTTAAAAATTGAACATCAGAAAAGAGAAACTAGAATGGAAGTATCAATATTCAAGATAATTAATTTGAGTTAATTAAATAATTGTTTAGAGATCCTTCCATTATTTATTTAAGTCAATTATTTATGACTTGTTGTGGTGTATTTACTTGGGAATGAGAGGAAGTAACCAGAAGTTAATTACTTTAAATAATCCCTAGTCTGTATATAATGAATTTTGTTAAATGACTAATGGGAGGAGAATAATTATAATCCCTAAGCTAGTGAATAACACTTCCAGACAGTATATACCTGAATGTTTTAGATAAGTTTAATTTTAAATAAAGTAAATGCTAACTAAAAGATCTAGACAACTGTGAAAGGGATATATGTGAGGTGGCGGAAGAATTAAAACTCATAAGACTAATGTGTTGTCTTGAGTTTAGCCATAACCTTCACGGTGAGAAAACTTTGGCCAAAGTAATGCATTGATGGTTGTGCATTGTCTGATCACCTAGTCCTCCAATTAAAATTGTCAGTAACCTAATCATGGGAAGTTGAACATTGAACATGAGGTAGGAAATGGTCGGATACTAGGATACGAAGTTGGGAAACCAGCTCATGGTAGACCCAAGGACTTTCACATGGTTCCCATAACCTGAAAAAGGTTGAGCCAAAATGATAGTAGGCATTGTCATTTGAAGTAGTGACAATGGGAGATCGTGAGATCTGGATACACCCTTCACAACCTCACATGGCTTACAAATGTTGTCAGATAGATCAAATGAACAAATATGATATAATGAATTTGATTAAATAAATCTATGCGATTTCAGTTGTGTAATTTGTTTTTAAAAAAACTCATTTTTCTAGCTCTTGTATTTTCGATTATTACAAACCTAGTCATGCAAGTAGACTACAAAAGTGGTGGACATGTTATTCCAAGTGGTATCCATATATTTCATTTACTCTTTTGTCACAAAATGGGCAACAAGAGAACAAAGGTGTAGACCAAATGAGGGTGAAACAAACTAAGTATAATTTTCCAAAGTTTCACCTTGCCTTAAGGCAAATGAAAAATTAGAGCAAAGTAACACATCGTAAGTTTCATGATGAAATGTCACGTGGCCCAAACTTTAAAAGATTCTTTCACTTGTTCGAATAACAAGAGTTATTATCTAGTAAAGTAGAAACTTTGTGAGAGCTCTCAAGTATACTATCTAAGACTAAATTGGCTCCAAGCCGGCAAGCTTCCTAATGGTTCTCTCACCTAGGTTATCACAAGCTATTTTGGCAAGAGCTCGATTTAACTTGGTTTCCTAAGGAGTATCTCGACTTTACTTTAACCCATTCTATATATGATGAAAAAATAGTGCGTTCACGCGTATTGTCACTAGGGTCACCATGGAAATAACTTTGACTCTAAAATTTCAAAGGAATACTAGTCAAGTGGGTATTTGGAGCACTTACCCATTTCATTCACAAGGTTCCCTCTTGTGTGAACTACTTTGGGGTTCCTAGAACCACCCCTATTGTGAGCTTAAGGATTACGCCAAAGAGGTTATGTTCTAGTTGAATATATGAGCTTTAACTCTTAACCAACCTGAAAATCAAGTGTGACATATAGTTGTGTATTTTTTAATCTTTTGGATTAAGTAATGTGGTTTTGTCCACCTTTGGCAACCTACAAGCACACGTGAAAGTTATAGTTTGGTTTGAAGAGATTTATTTTTCTAGTGTTAGGTCCTTCAAAATAAATGATTAGTAGTCCAAAAAGATCCACAATATCATAGAAAGAGGATTAAGTGTTGTTTTTGGTTCCCAAGATCACACCAGGTGCAAAGGAAGAGCATACACTACTAGTAACCCTACTAAATAGCAATGAAAAACTTATAAATCAATTAACTACCATAAAACTTAGTGAAAAACAAGGTTTATTCCCCAATTAATTCAAGTGCTTTTTAATGAAAAGACTAAACTTGATTTTGGTTCCCAAGATCACACTAGGTGCAAGGGAAGAGCATACACAAGTTTTTGCCTTGATTATCTACTAAGTGAAAAAATCTTAAACTAAAAGATTAAGCATATCAAAGAATGATGATTTTTCTTACCTACTCTAAAATAGCAAAAAGTGGTTTAGAAGTGCTTTTGGTTCCCAAGATCACACCAAGTGTAAGGGAAGAGTATACACACCCTATTCCAAACTCAAATAAAGCATGAAAAATAACTTATCAAACCCTAAGTTAATTTTCTTAGGAACTTAACTCTAAAATAAATAAATTGACAAACAGTAACTAAAAACCTCTAACAAATGACAGAATGCTAAAAACTAGAATTGAAAATCATGAAATTTGGATTAAATTTACCTGAGTGCACAAGTGTGGCTCTAGATGCATAGGCACGGGTCTCAATGCATTGGCATGGGTTTGAAAGCATGGCATGCCTCTATCAAAATGTGATGTGCATGGTTTGAGACCGTGCCTATACATCTAGAGCCACACTTGTGCATAAAATTTAATCCAAATTTCAACAGAATGCTAAAAACTAGAATTGAAAATCATGAAATTTGAATTAAATTTACCTGAGTGCACCAATGTGGCTCTGTTGATGCATAGGCACTGGGTTCGGTCATAGGCATGGTCTCAAAAATGCATTGGATATCTGCAAGTTTTGAAAGTGTAGGCGAGACTCAAAATGTTAAATGCATACCCCGAGAGGAGTGGGCACGTTGTTAAATGCACATGCAAAGTCTATAACAGAGATCAAATTTTCAATGTTGTACAGGCACGGCCAGAGAGGCACAAGCGTGACTTTGGATATATAGGTGCGGGTTTAAATGCATAGGCGTGATTCTAAATGCACATGTGTCGACTTCAATGCATAGGCACGAACCTTCCTGTAGGTGACTAAAATCTGAAGTTTTGAACAAAATTTCTTCAAAAAGATCAAATCTTTGGTATTTTGAAGTAATTTTGATAGGTCTTCACCTCCTTATATCCTACAAAGAACATGAAAACACAACTTCTACTACTAATCTAGTTAAAACAACTACCTGGCTTAAAAATTGATCTACAAAAATTTGAAAATTACTCTAAAAGCTTGAAAACTTTGAATTTAATCTAGGAAACTTGAAAGTAAGCTAGAAAACTTTGAATTTAACCTAGAAAACTTGAATCTAATCTAAGAATTTGAAGTTAATCTAAGAAAACTTGAAATCTAAAACTTTTAAAACTATTTTAAAAAGCTTGAGAATGAATGCAAATGGGGTTTGACTCCCACCGGGCATGCCAAATGATAACACCCCAAACTTTTAACACAAATTAACTAGTTTAAAGCAAGATCAACACCATAATGATCTAAAGTTAAATGCAAAGCTAAGGAATGAAACATCAATGATAAAATATTAATAGCATAACAATGGAGATTAAATGAAACTAACATCTAACATCTAAGCATGCCTACTAGTATGTTTGATTAACTAACATAGACCTAAATAGATCTAGGAGCAATCAAATTGGGAATGGTTGCTACTCCACAAATGGTGAGAAGATCTCTCTAACACAAGACTACAATGCCATGCTAGATATTCTCCTACTAACCATAATGAAGGCTTTAGGAAAAGATGAGCATGTGAATCCTTAAAGGAGTTTAGGCTCTTTAACATATGTATTATATGAGGCTACTAACAAAATCATGGGGTAAAGTTGGATGGTAGGACTTAGTCCTATTTATAGTTTTTCTTTTGAAGAAAAATTGTATTCTAATGCATGTGGGACTAAAAGTACCAAGAAGATTTAGAATTGCTAATCGTGATTAAGCTTTGATAATCAAAATTAGTGAATTGTGAGGTGATTATGATGCTAGGATCCTTAATCAACTGCTTAGGGTCAATTAGGAGGCTAGGATAAGATTTTAAAGCTTACTGAGATGTTGTAGATGGAAATGGGGTGATTTTGAGTGGTTGGAAGAGGGGTTTAAGCCAATAGCAGAGTATATTGACCAAAACAAGGGTAAAATAGGCTTAATTAGCTAATAATGCTAATTGTTGCCCGGAAGAGGGTAACAACTTATGATTTGACGTCGATTGGCATCCTAATGTGGAAAAGGGTGGATAATCAACAAAGCAGTGTTAATTAACTAGAATAGAGGGAAAGTGTTAGTTAATTAGTGGAAATCACTAATTATAATGGAATTGGTAAGAATGAGAGTGATTTACTTGATTTTAGCAATAAGATTGCAAAAATGTAATTTAGATGTCTACAATGGGCAACAAAGCACATGGGTTACTTTTTGCAAAAGGTGACATATCATTATTAGTGAAAGAAGTAGAGCGTTGAAAATTACAGAGAGATTGGATGAGATTTTCGAAGGCCTTGGTGGAGTGATCGCGCTCAACATGAATTACATGAAGGGAAGCCTCTAATGTGTTATGAAAATCTGGGAATTTCACAGTAATTCATAGAGAGAGATCTTATCAGGTGTATTTTTGAGTTGTTCAATAACGTCACATCCCCTGGAAGTGGCTGGTGGGGCTTCCAATGTAATGGGTGGTGGCAGAGATAGGTTGATTAGTCGGTGGATTAACCAAGTACAATGTGAGTAGTGACTATATTGATAGATGGATTAGACCGAGGTGTGACAAAATGAGGGGGTGTTGGGTACACACACACATAAAATCATTAGCATTAGTAGTTATACCAGTGATCTTAGTAGGTGTATAGGTAGGATAAGATGATTGAGCCATGACTTGATAAGGAGATGACATGATGGAAAGGAGGTGATAGAACGTGGGGTTCACCAAAATCATTATTCTACTACATTTCATATAGATGAACCTCAAGTCATGCCATCTCCAGAACCTCTCATACTTAATCGCAACATTAAACCAGATGAAATTCTCACCGAGCTTCTTGGTTTTCAATTGATCACTCTACCACCTCTTGATTACTATCCTCCTTACCTAAAAACACAATATCAATATCATCCATTTTTCCATTATCATCGAATCAATGGACATGATGACAAAGATTGCTATGCTTTACAACGTAGAGTCAAACATCTTGAGTGTTAGGGATTTATCTCATTCACTGCAAAACATCCTATTACACACCCACCTACAACTTCTACATCTAAATGGGCTCCAAAAAATCTCCTTCTACATCTAAGGAGCATCACCCTACCATTTCTCATGCACCTTCTTCAGTTAGTCAAGATCCACCTAAGCAACAACCTCTCCAAATTAGTTCACCATATCCTCCTACTCCATCCTCTACAACATTATCAAATCAAAACAACTCATCACTTCTTAAGTGTTTCTCTAAATCATGTCCTCTTACTAAGTCATCTATTATATTGCCAAGGCAAGCTAAACAACCTCCTCCATGAATGATATCGGCCACATCACCAAGTCCTACCCAACAATCACCGCCTAAGGTTAAACATGTAATTTTAACATCCACTATAGATCCTACATACATTGATGATTGGGACCGAGATGACCTCTTCTATGATGATGAACCCTATGATGGTCATACTTCTCTTTCACATCCCATCACTTTTGTTAAGGAAAGTAATCCATATATTGATCCACTTAGTGTCTCTTGATTAAACCTTCATCCCATATACATTGGGGGCACAACAATCACCCCCCTCTTCTATCATAATTACATAGTCTTACGTCACATGTCGTATCTATCATGTATTGTCATTTTCTATAGGCATATCATATCACGTGTCATAACACCATCATTACCTAATGACGTACTATTATGATTCAGTTAACACTTAACTATTGAGGGATTACCATTACACTAAACCCCACACACCACACTTAGGAATTACACATTACATTTCACCATACATTGTGCATCATACATTATCCATTCTACACTTATTCTATGTTCTACATTATACTATCCATTCTATACATCACATTTGGCTCACGTACTTACACATTTAGTCTCATCACACATCGCACATTTATCCATTACCTACATTTTCCGTATTATGCTAGGTTACATTTACATATGGGTCTACCTTTAAATTTTATCACCAAACATTCTCTTTTATTTACACATATCATCGCATATTACATATCCTACATTGTATTATCCACACCACGCATTTTCACACCTTATTGACCATTTGGTCACCTCTACTACATTGTTCTACACACTATGCTCACCACCCTATAATGCACTTTAGTTCCTTAGTCCATACTTGAATGCCAAGGGTTTAAAAATCAAATGTACCTTCCACTCCTCTTACGACACTTCATCATACAAAATTCATAGGACTAGTGACATACGCTCTAGGATAAATTGATACCTACATTCATCGTTCCATATTGTAGTGGTATACACCTTATGTTAAATCACCACACATGTATCCCATCTCGTCATGGTCTACGCTTCAAGAAAAATCACCACCTTCTTCATATCATTTAGTAGTGATATACACTTATGGATAAATCATCACTCATCCTTCCATCTTGTAGTGACATATGCTTTAGGCTAAATCATCACATATTTCTATAATCATGAAGTAGTATATGTTTTAGGTTAAATCACCACCTCCATCGCATCATCATGTAATGGTATAAACCTTAGGTTAGATTAACACACCCTTCTATCATCATGTAGTTACATATGCTTTAGGATAAATCATCATCTATTTCTATAATCATGTAGTGGTATATGCTTGAGGCTAAATCACCACCTTCCTCATATCATTTTGTATTGGTATACACCTTAGGTTAAATCCCCACACCCTTCTTCCATCTCATAGTAACATACAAAGTATAGGCTAAATCTTCACCTTCTTCAATCCATTTTTAGTGGTATACGCTTAGTGCTAAATAACCAACCCTTTTGATTCATCATGTAGTGATATACGCTTAGGGCTAAATCATCACTCACCCATTCAACAAGTTGTGATATACGCTTCAGCTATAGGGTTCACGCACATCCTTTTTACATCTCACGCTTCATCACCACTTTCTACTATTCATCATATAGTGATATACACTTAGGGATAAATCATCACTTACCCCATTCACCAGGTCGTGATATACGCTTCGGCTATAAGGTTCACACAAACCTATTTTACATATCGTATCTCATCACCACTACACAAACACACTCATCACAATGTGTTAGACACAACCAATAAATACTCAACCATTTCCTGATGATGCACTCTCTTTTACGGTTCATTATGGACTACTTCAGGGGAAAACAAAATGAACATCATTACATACACTTCCTTACACTCGGGGGCATGTTACTCCTAACATTCCATCTTACATTCCATTCCATCCATCCACAACATACTACATTGGTCTTGGGGGCATTTAATTTTACTTACTAGTGTTTTTCATGTTCACTTTATTACACATGTTAGCTTGATTCATTATATGTCATTATCATACACACATTCACATTCATGCCTTTGTCTAGTGTGATCATAGATAAATGACATTTATACGCAACATGGATGCTCTCCTTCTACCCTTACTATACTGGTCACTGAGGGCATCCACATTTTGTCTCATATAGGTGCTATTGTTTCATTTTGTACTTCACATCTTATATTACTTTCTCATACATGCTTTGACATATGGGTTATTTTTCTAACATGTTAATGGGTGTTTCATGTGCAACACTTGTTTTACAGGATTACATGTTTCCATGACTACTTGTTTGTTTGTATTTATACTTGTTTGTTTGGTTTTCCAATGTATGTGGGATTTTCCCTTTTCTTCTATGCATACTTATATATTGTTTGTGTCCATGATGGTTTTACGTGTCTTGGGACATCGTGAGTGATGTCCTATGTTTTTAGCCCTCTTTGTGTGGTCTTTTTTTTTTCTTGTGTGTTTACACTAATTTTCTTAGTAGTTCTTATATTGTCTACGTATATTACACTTATTGCATGCATGTATTTTCATAATAACACTTTTTTTGGCTAGCCATCCCCTTTTGTGCATGCCTTGGTTTCTACCAAGTGCTTTCCCTCTCCCCTATAGGGGGTAGAGTTTTATAGGTCGAGAGTGCGGTAGGCCCTCTTTTGGGGCCGATTTCTCCTTTTTGGGTTGTCTCATGCACCCCCAAATAGGGGGCATCACCGAGTGTTTTGTCACACTTACACAACGTATTTACACTTAGTTTAATATATTACACTTTACACCCTTGGCATTGTGGGTTTACATACAACGAGTGAGTTCAGACTATTCTATGAACTCCATACACATCAGATTTTATAGGACATGGTGTCCTTAGCATTTCTAGGGAGTAGTTAAAGGTTGGAGGACATAGAGAATTTCCTCCCTATACTTATTCATCCAGTTGGCATCGATTGCCCAAAAAACCAAGACTACTACAGAGATCTCTTCACAACATTTCAGCAGAAGTAGTTAGAGTTGGATAACATAGAGCATTTCCTTCCTACACTTCTTCGGCCAGTGTAATGTGAGATCACTCAAAAAACTTGCAACATTACATGATATCCTTCTACACCCTTTCTCTCAACATGGATTAGGTGTACATGTTCCATTTACATTTCCATTTAGCATATTTTACATTTGTGTATTTACAATTTCATATTTTACATATCGTATTTGACATTTACATACACATATTTGACTACTTGATCATTTTCTCCTTGTAGGTACGGCCATATGAGAAATAAGCAATCAAATTGGGGGTAAAAATAACAATGAAGATGATGATAGTGCAATGACAACACACCACAATGACAATTACCTTTACTAACCATGCAAGTACACTACACATTGTAGCAACTACATGCGCATTCTTCCCTAGGTTCACTCTCATCACTTTTTATGCACATTTTTCATCTTTAGAATTCCACGCTCCACTTTTTATTTTTTCATTCCATACTTGAGTCTAGTCCATCGGCATGTCTCTTCTACACTCTTCATGGATACCAAGTATGCACTTCTTATCTACTTTATGTTACCAAGCTTTCCACTCACCAACATAAAGTGGGGGAAAATGTAGTCACAAAATCTTTCACATTAGGCTTTATTTAGCTTGGTTTTTATACTAATATTTGGAGGGTTTTTAAGTGAATAAAGTACTAATTAATCCCATCATTTGGCCATCTTGTTTATATTTTATTTCATATTTCTTACACATTCCCACACACATGCCTAGCCATTTCAGCATTTTCCCATTAGTTTCTCCTAAATCCATATGCTCAAGCTTGTACTAGGGTGCCCCATGGCACCCCGGTCCCACCTAGGGTTCCTGGTTCATTTTTCCACTTTCCTGCCTCTTTTGGGATCTTTCTAGCTATTTTACATTCTTATCTTTTTCACGGTCAGCCATGTCAGGGTCAATTAAAAAATTGAAGAAAGAAAACCCTATAAATATAATGTTATGAGACCATAATGAGGGTCTTAGCGTCACACACTACTATCACTCCATCTAGAGTTAGCATCCATTAAATCACTTGCATCCATTAGTGCCATGCACCAAGGCTAGGATATTTACATCAACACACACATCATAGTGGGAGGGATTCTATTTTATGCTATTATTGTTCACTACTTCACAAAGTGCGATTGACACAAGAGAACCTAGGGAATGACATACACACATGCACCAAAACTACATCCAGGTCTGAAATGTAGTGCATCACTCAGTGATAAGACAAAAAGTTTGGCACTGAGGCCATTCAAATTCATTCATACTGCATCTTTATTTTTCATAGGGTTTGATACTTCCTTTTCTATTAGAGGTCATCACCTTCATTATCCAACACATTTGACACAACTTCATAGATCCAGTGCGACAGATAGAGAAAACTTCAAGACAAGTTACAAAACTACAAAAATTAAGTTCAGGACTTTTGCAAAGATCAGGGTGCCTAATCTACAGACCAAGTCACCCGGGGCACCCCAGTACCTTCCAGGGCACCTCAATCAGCTTAAATCTTCTAGATCTATCCTTTGCAACACGTCTGAGTGTTTGTTCTTACTTCTAGAATCTTCAATCATACCTACAACATATTACAACAATATCCTACAATCAACTAAGTCATTCTTTCTCTTTCCTTTGCAATCCTAGGGTTTCATTTCATTTAATATAATTATTTAGTTTTATTTCATACTTCTTTAGTATAATTTACAGTATTTTATGTCCTCCTAATTAGATTAACTAGAATTATTATTTCCATGTATTCATTAATTTTTGTTAATTTTAGATTAAAAACAAACCCATTGATCTTGGGGTTCACCAAAATGATTAACTAAAATTGACTAAATATGGGAAATAGTAATGCTAGTTAATCTAATTAGAGGACATAAAACATTGTAAATTATACTAAAGCAATATAAAACAAACCTAAATAATTATATTAAATGAAATGAAACCCAAAATATGTAAAGAGGTAAAAGGAAAGGACTTCACTAATTTATGAAGATTGTCACACAATGTCGCAAGTATAATTATAGATTCCAGAAGTAAGAATGATCACTCAAAGGCACTACGAAGGGTAGATCTGAGCTGACCGAGGTTCTCTAGAAAGTAATAGGGTGCCCTAGGTGCCTAGTCTATAGAATAGGCACCCTGATCTTTGCAAAAGTTTGAACCTAATTTTTACTGTGTCACAATTTGATCTGAAATACTCCCTTTATGTCATATTGATCTACGAAGTTGTACCAAATGTTTTGAATAATGATGTGATGACCTGCAAGAGAAAAGGAAGTATCAAACCCTAGGAAAAATAAAGATTCAAAATGGATGGGTTGGAATGACCTCACCTACCAAACTTATGGTCTTATCACAGAGCGCTACACTAAATTTTGGACCCATATGTAATTCTGGTGAGTGTGTGTATGTTGTGCCTTAGGTTCTCTTATGCCAGTTGCACTTTGTGAAGTAGCCAGCAATAATAGCTATAGAAAATGTATTAGAATGATTTCATGGAATAGAATAGAATCCCTCCCCCGTATGATGTGTGTGTTGATGTAGATCTCCTAGCCTTGGTGCATGACACTAATGGATGTAAGTGATATAATGGATGCAACTCTAGATGGAGTGATAGTAGTGTGTGATGGTAGGACCTTCATTATGGTCTCATAAAATTGTATTTGTATGATTTTCTTGCTTAAATTTCATAATTAACCCCGACATGGCTGACCATGAAAAATATAAGAAATAAAAATGGTTAGAAAGAGCCTAAAAGAGGTGGGAAAGTTGGAAAATGGACTGGGCGCCCCAGGTGGGATCGGGCACCATAGGGCACTCCAATACAGGCCTAGGTGCCCAAATTTAGGGAAAACTGACAGGAAAATCCCGAAATGGCTTGGCATGTGTGCGGGAATGTGTAGGAAATATGAAATAAAATATAAACAAGATGGCCAAAAGATGGGATTAATTAGTACTTTATTCACTTAAAAATCCTCTAAATATTAGTATGAAAACTGGGGTAAATAATGCCTAATGTGCAATATTTTGTGACTACATTTTTTCCCCACTTTATGTTGGTGAGAAGAAAGCTCGGTAACATAAAGTAGATAAGAGGTGCATACACTGTATCCATGAATAGTGTAGAAGAGACGTTTCGATTGAATAGACACAAGCATGGAATGAAAAAAAAAAAGTGGAGGAGCATGGAATTCTAAAGATGAAAAATGTGCATTAAAAATTGATGAGAGTGAACCTAGGGTGGAACACATGTGTAGTTTTTGTAGTGTGTAGTGTACCTACATGGTTAGTAAAGGTAAGTGTCATCGAGGTGTGTATTCATTGTGCTATCATTTTTGTTGTTGTTGTTGTTGTTTCCCCCAATTTGATTGCTTGTTTCTCATATGGATGAACCTTCAAGGAGAAAATAATCAAGTAGTCAAATATATGTGTATGTAAATGTCAAATACGATAAATGGCAATGCAAATGGAACATGTGCACCTGATCCATATAGAGAGAAAGTGTGTAGAAGGATATCCTGTACTACTGTGAATTTTTTAGGTGATCTCACGCCACCCTCGATGAAGAAGTGTAGGAGGAAATGCTCTAAGTCCTCAAACTCTAATCACTTTTACTGAAATGTTGTGAAGAGATATTTGTATCATCCTAGTTTTTTGAGTGATCCAATGCCAACTGGCCGAAGAAGTATAGGGAGGGAATACTCTGTGTCCTCCAACCTTTAACTTCTCCCTAGAAATGTTGAGGACATCATGTCCTCTAAAAGTCATTGTGTATGGATTTCGTAGAACTGTCTAAGATCACTCACTATATGTAAACCCATAATGCTAAGGGAAAAAATTTCATTGTACTAAACTAGTGTAAATACGGTGTGTTAGTGTGACAAAACCCTCAATGATGCCCCCATCTTTGGGGGTGCATGTGACAACCTGAAAAGGTGAATGCGGCCCCAAAAGAGGACCTAGCGCACTCTCACCTATAAAACTCTTCCCTACATGGGGAAAGGGAAAGCATTTGGTAGAAATCAAGGTGCACACAAAAGGGGATGGCTAGCCAAAACAAGTGTTAGTCTAAAACACATGCATGCAATAAGTGTAAAATACGTAGACAATGTAAGAACTACCAAGAAAAGAAGTGTAAACACACAAGAAATTAAGAAGACCACACAAAGTGGGTTGCAATAATGGGACATCACTCACATGTCGTAAGACATGTAAGGCCATCATGGCCAAAAAAAACATACAATTTTACATAGAAGAAAAGGGAAAAGCCCGCATACAATGGAAAACAAAGTAGACAAGTGTAAAGACAAACAAACAAGTAGTCATGGAAACATGTAATGCTACAAAACAAGTGATGTATGAGATGAAATGTGGATGCCACAACGACCAATATTGTAAGGGTATAAGGTTTGCATCCATGTTGTGTGTAAATGTATTGTATCTGGGATCGCACTAGACAAAGGCATGAATGCACATGTGTATATGATAATGAAATATAATAAATCAAGCCAAGATGTGTAATAAAGTGAACACATAAAACACTAGGAAGTAAAATTAAATGCCCCAAAGACTAATGCAATATGTTGTGGATGGATGGAATGCAATGCAAGATGGAATGATAGGAGAAATGTGCCCCTCGATTATATGGAAGTGTATGCAATGAGGTTCATTTTTTCCCTCCTCAATGTCCAAGATGAACCATAAACAGAGTGCATCATCAGGAAATGGTTGAGTATTTATTGGTTATTTCTAACGCGTTGTGATGAGTGTGTATGTGTAGTGGTTAGATGCAACATTTGGAGAGATGTGCATAAACCTTATAGCTAAAGCATATATCACGACTTGTTGAAGGGGTAAGTGATGATTTAGCCCTAAGCATATATCTTTATATGATGAATGGTAGAAATTGGTGATGAAGCGTGAGATGTAAAAAGGATGTGTGCAAACCATATAGCCAAAGCGTATATCATGACTTGTTGAATGGGTGAGTGAAGAGTTATCCCTAAGCATATATCACTACATGATGAATAAGAAGGGGTGGTTATATAACACTAAGCATATACCACTACAAATGGATTGAAGAAGGTGACAATTTAGCCTATAGCGTATGTCACTATGAGATAGAAGAAGGGTTTGGGGATTTAACCTAAGGTGTATACCTGTAAAAAATGATACGAGGAAGGTGGTGATTTAGCCTCAAGTGTATACCACTACATGATTATAGAAATAGGTAACGATTTAGCCTAAAGCGTATGTCACTACATGATTATAATAAAAGGGTGTGGTAATCTAACCTAGGGTGTATACCACTACAAGATGATGTGATGGAGGTGGCTATTTAACCTAAAGTGTATGCCACTATGATATACAATGATGAATACGGGTGACGATGTAGCCTAGAGCGTATGTCACTAGTCTTATGAATGTCATATGATGAAATGTCTCATGTTGTATATAAGGTCCATTTGATTTGTAAACCCTCGGTACTCTTGAGTATGGACATAGGAACTAAAGTGCATCATAGGGTGGTGAGCACAATGTGTAGAACAATGTAGTGTATGTAAGCATGAATTACTAGGGTGTGTAAATGCGCGGTGTGAATAATGCACTGTAGGATATGTAAGATATGATGATAAGTGTTGATATAAGTAGAATATGTGACGATAAAATGCAAAGCGAGACCCATATATAAATGCAACCTAGCGTAAAATATAGGTGATGGATAAATGCGTGGTGTGTGATGAGACAAAATGTGTAAATACATGAAATAAATGTGATATGTAAAATGACTAGTCTAATGTAGAAAGTAGAATAAGTGTAGAATGGATGATGTGCGATGTGATGAAACATAATGTAGGATGCCTAGTGTGGTGTATGGGGTTCAATGTAATGTTAATCCCTCAATATTCAAGTGTGAACCAAAGCACAAGAGTGCATCTTTGGGTAATGATGGTGTTAAAATGTGTGATGATTACGCGTATGATGTGAGATGGATGTATGATATTGCAAAAGTAAAATATGCGTGGATGCTAAGATTAGAGGGGAATGCGGGATGTTATGCCCCCAAATGTATGATAATGTGTGTACTATGTAATAAATGATGTATAGGTGTGATGAAACATGGTGGATTTCATTTAATTGATGATGCGTAAGAAGTGTTAAAGTATTATAGATGTATGTATATATAAGTGGTGATGTAATGAAAAAATGTAATATGAAATGAGGTTCTTTATGGTAAAATACCCCTCAATAGTCATATAAGAATCCCAATAATATGAGTGTGTCATCAGGAGGATAGAGTAATAATAGTCACCTACCAAAGGCCAAGTTTACGCATGGTGTGACTTGGTTGGATAAGGTTTGTAGTAGAATTGGGTGGTGGCAGTGAAAGTGAAAATGTATGGTAAACACAAGGAGGGAGATTAGTTGCTTTGAAAAACTTAATTAGTTAGAGTGTAGATTTGGGAAGAGGTCATGTTGCACTGAGTCTCAAGGGATATTGCATAGGTTTATCTGATAATGCAGAAGACAACCTATTAGGAGTGGTTTGTGAACTAATTTTGATAGGTGGATGACTTTGTTGACTTGGGGAAACCATGGGTGACTGCTTCAGGTGGGACTTGAAAAACCAAAGAAGGTGTATGAGAAGCAACATCGGAAATAGGATAAATGCTTGTTGAACTAGGAGAATGATCACTATGCACATGGGAGGGGTTTTCAATATCACTCATGTAACGAATAATAGAATCATCAAGAACTTCCTTAGAAAGATTAGGAGGAAGGTCACTAGTAACCACGAGAGCTTGTTTAGATGGATCTAGACTAATTGAAGGAGAAAGAGACTTAGGAGCCCATGTGGGTGTAGTATGTGCATTAAAGTGTTGTGGAGAAAATGAAATAAGACCTTCATGCTTAATATTGTTGATTATGCAATGCAAAGTATGGAAATCATTATCACTATGTCCATTGATTTGATAAGGGAAATATGGATGAACATGGTATTTTGTTGATCAATAAGGAGAATAATGCTGCATATTTGGTAGAGTGATCAATTTACGAATAAAGAGTTGAGTAACTATTGCATGTGGCATGTTATTATGCTCAAATATGAGAGGCTCGGGAAGTGGCGTGTCTTGAGGTTCAGTTAGAAGACATGTAGTGGACATAGATTGCATAGAAGATATAAAAGGAACACAAACATACAATTGAGAAGCATCCTTAAGTTGTTGGATTTCATATCTAAGAGATGTGATCATTGATTCCATAGATTTCATAGAGGATGTATGCGGTTGAGAAGCATCCTCAAGTTGTTAGATTTCAGACCTAAGAGATGTGATCGTTGATTCCATAGATTTCATAGAGGATGTATGGTTAAGAAGCATCCATAGAATGTTGACCTTTAGATCGAAGAGATTTGATTGTGGATTCCATGACAGAAAATTTTACATGTAAGGCATGAATCAAGTCTAGGATAGGTTGGTTAAATGAAGGGTCTTCAAGGTCAAGGTCAACAAAGAAACAATGAAGCAGAGCACTTAACTCATGCGGAGGAATAATGTCATCAAAATACTTCGAGTCTAGGGATTTTTGGAAAATAACCTCGACAAGCGAGATATCTCTTAATGAAATCAGATAAAGAAACTTGATGGCCCATGATAGAAGAAAGAGGAGGATCCTAAGCATGAAAGTGATCAGGTTCACCAAAATGATTAACTAAAATTGAATAAATACGGGAAAATAGTAATGCTAGTTAATCTAATTAGGAGGACATAAAATGTTATAAATTATATTAAAGCAATATGAAATAAACCTAAATAATTATATTAAATGAAATGAAACCCTAAATATGAAAGGAGGTAAAAGGAAAGGATTTAGCTAATTTATGAATATGTTCACACAGTGTCGTAGGTCTGATTACAGATTCTAGAAATAAGAATGATCACTCAGAGGCCTTGCGAAGGGAAAGATATGGAGGATATGAACTGACTGGGGTGCCTGGAAGGTATTGGGCACCTCGGGGCACCCTAGTCTACAGAATAGGCACCCTGATCTCTGCAAAATTCCCAAACCTTATTTTTACTATGTCACAAGTTGATTTGAAATATTCTCTTTCTGTCGCGCTAGATCTATGAAGATGCACCGAATGTGTTGAATAATGATGTGATGATCTGTAAGAGAAAAGGAAGTATCAAACCCTAGGAAAAATAAAGATGTTGAATGAATGGGTCAGACTACCTCACCACCAAACTTGTGGTCTTATCACTGAGCACTACACTACATTTCAGACCCGGATGTAGTTTTGGTGAGTGTGTGCATGTTGTGCCCTAGGTGCTCTTGTGTTAGTCACACTTTGTGAAGTAATGAGCAATAATAGATATAGAAAATGTATTAGAATGTGTGCATGCAATAGAATAGAATCCCTCACCCTATGTTGTGTATGTTGATGCAAATCTCCTAGCCTTGGTGCATGATACTAATGGATGCAAGTCTAGATGGAGTGATATAGTAGTGTGTGACACTAAGACCTTCATTATGGTCTCGTAACATTGTATTTATAGGGTTTTCTTGCTTCAATTTTGTAATTAATCGGACATGGCCGACCATGAAAAAGATAAGAAATAAAAATGGCTAGAAAGAGCCCAAAAGAGGTGGGAAAGTGGGAAAATGGACTAGGGCACCCCAGTACAGGCTTGGGCTCCTAGATTTAGGTGAAACTAACTAGAAAATTCCAAAATGGCAGGGCATGTGTGTAGGAATGTGTGGTAAATACAAAATAAAATATAAACAATATGGCCAAAAGATGGGATTAATTAGTACTTTATTCACTTATAAACCCTCTAAATATTAGTATGAAAATCGAGCTAAATAATACCTAATTTGCAAGATTTTGTGACTACATAAGTAACTCTAACAACATCCTACATTAATATTTACGATCATTATCTCGTTTCACCTACACTATGTGTTTTATGGATAAAAATATACACACAATAGTGGGATCTAAGGGTGTAATACAATTTTTATATGTTCAAATATTTGGATTAAATGAGGTTTTAAAGATGTTCATATAAGATGTATATTTTTATTTTCTCATCATGATTTCAAATCTCTATACTAATGTTAAATATTTATGTGTCCTCAATACTAATTTTCTCTTTTTATTTGTGGAAATAGTTGAAAATGAACTCTATTTTTGAATATGGATCACATGTGGATTCACTATCCAAAGGTGTTAAAGTTGTGGATGGACTAGTTTATCTATTCAAAGATACAATCCATGGAGAGTGAGATACAGTCATATACAATTGACAATTGTGAAACCTTGGCAAAAATTGAAAACAAGGGATACTTTATCCCATGTTAAAGGAAGCAAATGATTAAGTGTGTAATTTCAAATTTTTCACATGTGGGGGTGATGGCATTCAAAACAACATGAGTAGTGACTTAAGAACATTAATGAGGATGAGGGTTTGAATTCTAACAGTGATAGCCATTTTTTCACAACTCCTAAAGACATGGGTAAATTAGCTACAACCTATGTGGTGCAAAAACATAAGTGTGCTCTGAAAGAAGGTGACATAACTAAAGGGTTTATATCCTGGTACAAGAACAACATGTGATTTCGGGAGTAGTGTTGGGACCCACACAGTTTGGTGTTTTTGTGGAGAATATTATAACTATATGTAATGATTGTTATCCAAGTCTACAACACAACAACGAAGTTGTCTGGGCCAATCAAAAACCTAGTTTATCTAGAAACAAGAATTGCACTTCATGTGAATGGAAATTCTAAACTCCAAGAAACAACCGCCACATCAAACACTGACTTCAATTTGAAGTTCAAGGGGGTTACTACCAAGTTGATACATTTTTGTTCAAAAGAACACAAATTTGTTGCAGAAGCAACAATTACAAATGTCTATGAAGGAGACATGGTGCACTTTAAAAATTAGATGGAAATACATTTGGGGTGCATGTTGATAAATTAATTACGCCTTTTTGCAAGGTTTGCTCCATATTAGAAGGATCTCTCATCCAATGGTCTATCAGCCAGTTAGCCCATCAAGATGGTTTCATTATGGAATTAAGCTAAAAGAAATTCTAGAAGAGTTTTCAAGTAAAAATGTGGAGTGCATTTGAAGATCCATTTCCTCAATTGGTATACCCAAATTCATATGAATCCTCCATATGTATTAGTAATGAAAACTTGATAAAAATACCTTACAACCTGCAAATGCCAAAAGGTAAATTCTACTCCATCTAGTACATCAAAGGAAAGGGAAAATGATGAAAAAACAAGAGAACAATTTTTGTCTGAAGTTGAGAAAAACATTTTCGTAAGGAAGGATGTCTGTCCAATCTATCTCTAATCCTTTCAATCAAAGTTGGAATTTAAATCTAGGTATGAATGAACCTACCATAAATTTTTTATACTTAATACATTCACCACAAATGCTATCAGTTGTGATCAAGGTCAAAATTTAGAACATACTATAGATAAATTGAAGTTATGTGGAAGGGATGTATGTTAGAATGCATGGTATAGATGTCATGGAATCCCGAAAAGGAGGGCAGTGAATGGAAATAAAGGAAAATAAAAAAATTCCCAAAACAATCACAACTATTGCATTGATATCCAAAATGGTGGAGAAGAATTCTGATATATCCCCACACATGTATCATTCAATGGGACAAGATGGTACTAAAGTAACAATGAGACTATTGCCTACATGTTATAGTTTTTCTTACATCCTACAAAAGTGTAATGAGGTATTTCACTGTTGGACCTTCCTCTAATGTCACAATCAAATATTAGCAAAATATGGCAATAAAATTTCTCCCATATTTCAATCACCAAGAACAACTTCTTCACCAAATGTGATGAGTGCATAGAGCTTAAGAACAAATGTGTAGCCACCTCATGTCCAAAAACATTGGCACAAATAGATCAATGCCATAAATGGCACAATGATTACATTCAAAGTTGTCGTGCAACTTACTATGCACATAGAGTGCAATCAAAACAAAATCCTAATATCTATTTGAGAATTATGTATGACAAAATAGACAAGATGAAAACTACAATACCAAGGATAGGAATTTTTTTTTAAAAATAAGCAATGCTATTAATCTCCCCATCACCTTGACTAGTATGTTGACACATGGGCATAAAATAGGGGTTTCGGGAACTTTGGTCTCCCTTTTGTTGAGCGAGGAGAAAACTTCACAATAACATCATTGGCACTATGTATCTGGAAGCTAGAAGAACCATTTACAAATCAGTATGGTGATTTTTTATATAGTAGTGGGATGTAAAAACACCCATTACATGATGCATTGTTGCAAAATGATGCATATGACAAGTGCAAGGAATACAAGTAGAAATTTTTTAAAAATAAATATATCTAAAATATCCGTATTAATATAAATATTATTTACAAACATAAGTCAATAGAATTTAATCAAGTGAAAGATCTACTTTTATCACTTACGTAATAATAGTGCTTAATGGCCAAAAGTGGACACCGTCTTTCCTTTCAATCAATAATAATATTTTATTATCCTACCGAAGGCAAGGATATTGTTTTCACCTTAGCAATTAGTTATTTGCATTTTGTTGAATCAAATTTTGCCATCTGTATTTAAATGGGCTGAACTAAAGTTTGATGCTTTAATTTTTGTGTTGTGGCAGGATTCTATTGGTGATCCCCTTTATTTGGCACTGTTGAGGGGATGGACTCATATTCATTTAATGTCATTTAATGTTGGTACAACCTAGGATGCAGGTTTTGTCAATTTTGTGTGGCTCGAGGCTAAGGCTATGTTTATTGCTTTGAGAATGGAATTTTTTTCTCCACTCCACTCTCACTCTCTGTCTCTGTCTCCGCCTGTTTTGGAGTCGTGAATGGTGATTTCACAAAATATTTTCCAAAACAATGATAAAATTCTCTTCTAAGTCCCTCAGTAAGTCGGTCCCTCCTATTTTTATCTTCATTTGGAATTCTCGGCAATTCAGTTTCCAAGGTACTCGAACCTCAAGAATTCTTAATAGCAATAAATAACGATTCCCCCATCATCAAAGGCTGCTTTATGGACAACATTTACAAAATTCATTATACCTACCTGTGATTTATTTTAGCGTGTAAGCAAGTAGTATTTTCGGATGGAAGACCAGGAAATTGAATTGGCTTTCTAAATGTTTCTAGGATTTGGTTATTAAACGCGTCTGTTTGTTAGGGTTTTAGAAATTTAGAAAAGGCAAGTGAATTTCTTATCACAGTTACCAACAAAAGAGAGATCCAGAAAGAAATCACAGTCGTCCTTTTGTTCTTTGTCTATCCTCTCCTACTTCGGAAATATATATCACATTGTTTGCTTTTTTTTACTCCGCCAATTTAATGATCATCACACAAACATTATTTGTTGACAATATTTAGTGAAATTCATTGATGTAACAAATTTTCTTGGTAGGTAAGCAAACTTTTCCGATGGAAAAATTGGGTCTTTTCTTAAAAAACATTTACTAGGTAGTTATGCTATGTATGTGCATTTGTTTCGATAGTCTTTTCGTGGTTTTGAAAATTTAGTTAAGGTAAGGGAATTTCTGATCAAAAGTAGCCAATACGAAGAGTCTTATTCGTACATGTTCCTTTTGTGTACGACAATATTTTTGTTGTCTTGTGATTTATTTTCCAATTTAATGATCGCTAACATTTATTTAGTGAAATTCATTATTCCTGCGATTCTCTTAGAAGACAAGCAATTTTTTAGGATGAAATTGTGTTAAGAAATGTTATATTGGGTGGTTTTGGCAATGCACATGGGTTTTTTTAGCGTAAATGCCTTATTTGAAGAGGGAAATCCAAAACTGGCAAGGGGAACATCTGAACAAAATTAACAAGAGGAGCAGGTTTACCTCTATCCTCGTAGTTAGGCTGGTGTTCTTGTACGATTCTTTGTGTCACAAATTTTTGTTGTTCTATGGTGCCATCCACTATTTTTGTGTCATGTGATTGTAAATAAAAATTTAATACTCTCAACTTTTAATATTGTAATAGATTTCTCAAAATCTAAATGTTTCTCTTTACTCGTGAGTAAAGAATTAGAAAACATGGCTCAGATGATGTGGATGCTTTTTCTTTTTTCATTTCCTATCGAGTGTAGTTTAGTTTGTAGTGGAAGGTCCAAGTAGAGATGATCTGGTTATTGTAATGTAAATTTGATTCTTGATTTATGGACATTACACTTGGAAATACACAATAATCTACGGAAAAACAATAACACTTATTTTAAAATAGTGTGATACAAAACTCAATAATTACATAAACAACAAATACTTTCTTCATCATATTTTCCTCTCGGATGAATAAATTATCAAAATCTCCATGATAACAGCTAAAAGAAACTACACTGGCTCAACCTCCTACAAAAGAAGAATTCACGCATCTTCTCAAATATGTAATGTGCTTCTACACCTTGGCTTTAATCAATTCATGAAACATCCACACCGACTAATCGAAGACACCAATGAACCCCGTCCAACAATTGATTTTTGGATACACGTCAATGCCTTACTCGTGTATTCTAGCACAAGTGACACTCCATTGTTTACCGCACTTGACTGCACACTTGTCAGTCAGAAAAAAACCAATTGGGTTTTTGTTCACATTTATGTCTTCCTTCGAAATTAAAATGTGATTCCCACTATGCAACAAAGTCTTCATCCACACCACAAAACTTCATTTTCGGCAAGATTTTCCATATCATGGCCTTGTTTCTTTCATTGTGCTCATTTTCAAAGTGAGTGCACACTGTGTGATGGAAATGGGGTTTGTTAAGTACATGACTAAAGTTTGAAAAGAATCTCACATTAACATGGCGTATTTTTACAAGAAACAAAAAGTCGATGCGAGGAAATAAAAATTGAAATTCAAATGTACGAAGAGACCGCGCAGGAATTTTTAAATGATTGTGGAGGAATACGAAAAGATCGTGGAAATAAAATAAAAGGGAAATAATAATTATTGAGTTGAATGAGGGTTCACAATTAGTGAAGTTGGAAAGAAATAGAAATATGCAAACTTGGATTATAAAAAACATGTTAGATTAGAAATTCCGTGTCGCATGACTTTTATGGCATTTGTTTAGAACACTTTCAACATTGTCATAGATTTATATATTGATGTATATAATGTAACAAGAATATAGGTTGATTACCCTTATATTTTGTATTAATAATTTAATACATCATAACGAATACATCTTAGGTATTTCATGTTACACTTGAAAACATATACCATTAGAAAGAAGTAAGAATATTAATAAAATTACTAGATGAGTTGGTACATACAATGAGAAGATTGTGTGAAAATTTGTATTATCACCATTAGTGGAACTTTGAGTTCCATCCGAAGGTCACTCACATTCATTTATTGATGTGGATTGAATTACCGTATTTAAAATTTTTGTTTTGGTTTTTTGAAATGGATATTGTAGCTCAACTTGGCAAAGAAATTTGGTGCATAGTTCTTAAAGATAACATATCTAGCCTAAGAGCTCATCATATGGTTTTTGTAGTTGATTTAAATTAGTGTATTCATAAGAATATTCTGTGAAGAGTTTTCTTACTAATGGGCGTTCATGTTCTATCTTGACTTTGATCATTTTATTGTGCTTTAATTGTTAAAATCTGACTGTTTGAGTCTTCTTATATAAGGGTATAGTCCCTTTCAAAAAACTATTAACTGATAGTAAAATGAAAATTGGCAATCTTGGGTTTTGGGATAGAAAGTTTGATATTTTATTT
The DNA here is from genome assembly GCA_018340775.1 of Taxus wallichiana var. yunnanensis. Classification (NCBI taxonomy): domain Eukaryota; kingdom Viridiplantae; phylum Streptophyta; class Pinopsida; order Cupressales; family Taxaceae; genus Taxus; species Taxus wallichiana. The sequence goes on from CM031237.1 coordinate 1,025,861,005, forward strand.
AGGTAGGCATAATGCATGTTTTTATTAGTGAAAAATGAAACTTGAAATGTGATTTACTTATCAATAAAGTTCGACCTTTCCAACATATAACATATTTTACGCCTTTAACCCATTTTAACCAACCTATTCTTCAACTAGATCATCCTTATAATGTTCATCAACATCCACTCACCCATTTCCCATCCTATCCATCCTCAATCGTTATCTCTTCTTATAAATTTGTGATCATAGTAGACAAATGGAGGATGGATAAGAAGTGGAAATAACCCTTTAACCCCATATCTTTTCTAAAATAATATCCTTCTCAAGATTTTTATCCTTCTTTGTTCCCATCTTCATTCAACCCACTAAATAAGTCCTCTACCTCACCTGATCTCCTAGATTGTGTCAATGATCAAGATAATATCATGTGCATTATGAAAGGCAATAAGACCATACTTTGTGTCATTTCAATGATATTGTTATCCTTCAATCCAAGTAGTTAGGGTATATATGAAGGGTCAAATATTTAGAAAATATTTGAATTTACCAAAATAAGATATAATTTCTTTCAATCCGATTTTCATTGTGCTCCTTTTCAAATTCATAAAACTTGACTTAATTTCCATGGTATTTCAAAATTCAAGTTCTTTGTTTACCGAATACCTAAAATTAGAGAGAAAATGTTATAATTTATACATATATAAAGGAATCTACATGACATATTAAAATAATTTTATGATGTAGAATGAGGGTCACCCTCGGAAATGCTAAAGAAAGACAAGTCAATAGGAATAAATAGAAGAGTACAAGAAGGAATATATAATAATCTACAGAGATCATGCAAGAAATAAAATAAAAGGAACCTTATCTAGAATTTTGAAATGATTGTATCTTCACATCAAAGGATATATTTAACTGAGGGAAAATATTTTCATGAGGCTCAATTTCCCAATTGTTAATTTATATTAAGACATACACTTTTGCATCTAGTATAAGATGCACTTGTATTATATACTTTATGGATACAATCAATGTTTTGCACATAATTATCCATACTTATTTACAAGTCACTTATAAAAATATATTTAGTGGAACATGGTTTGTTTATTATGAGATTATATCCCTAAAGATAGAATGCTTTATCATCTTAAATTGTCTTACTAATATATATAAACAATTGTAGGTAATGGATGAAGATATCAAATAGTTTCATTTTAAAATCTCAAACATTCAAATCCTTTATAAAGTATCGCAACATGAGATCAAAACTTTTTGCATGAAAAGGATTGGACTCTCATGTTATCTTTGTTGGTATTTACATGGATAAAATCCCTCCATATAATTTTATAATTGATGCACTAGATGTTTCAAAAATGGAGATAAATAGGGTATTAAAAAATGAAATCTATAGATCATACCTATTTTCCAAATGGATAGATCCTTTTAAACCTATTTCCTTAAATCTTTAAGATTACCACAACACCTCTCTTCACTTTCAAGATGTGCTCATCTAAGCTCCAGGATACATCTAAATCTAATTATCTTTTTGTTTCATGACTCTGATAAAATTATGAGTGTTCTCATCACCTCTCAATAGAGACAAACTATTATATCCCTTGGAAAATCATATTTGTTAGAATTTTTACTTGTAGCTTATAACTAAGGACCATTTTTTTACATGTTCTCCTCATTTTGAGATCAGAGGGTGATTATTTTTCCTCTTCAAAGACTCGTAAAAATATTTCCAGAAATTCATGGATTTTGTGGACTAGAGATGATAGAATATTTTATATGAAGAGGTTTTTTATACTTACCAACATATAACTAGAGAATCTACTTATTCATTATCGGTACCCAAATAATTACTTCTTTTATTCAAATTATTTCTTCTAAAATATTGAGTAGGAAAGGACCTCATAATAGAGTTAGAGATGTGGTGAGATTAGTGAGGAATTAGAGGATACAAATTATTTTATTTTTTTCTTATTCTTTATTTTTATTTGTTAGAGTTATGTTGTCATGCAAAATAGCTAGCATGAAAAATAGAAAATTTCAAAGCATGACAACTAAGCCCCTAATTGAAATTTTGCCTCCTAGTCATTATGCACCCTTCCTTTGGCCATCCCTCCTGCCATCCCGCCTTCAATCCCACCCTCATCTAGGCTCGGGGAAAGTGTTAAAAATATTTTCAAGTGTGTTTCAATGTGTACAGGGAGATTGCCTAATTTTATGGATAAATTTAGTCAAGTTCAATGAAAGACTATTTCCTCCACATGCCTAAAAAGGCCATTTTTAGCCATTCTGCAACTGGTAAACACCCTCCGGGAATGTTCAGGTAAAATCTAAAGTATCTGAGGGTTATTTCATAGAGTATTGAAGGTTTTGAAGTAATGTAGGAAAATTTAGGAAATTAAATATCATTTGCGAGCAACCTTTGCAAGACAAAGTATTTATGTGTAGGGAATGAATGCTAAAAAGTGAATGTCGGCTTCTCCAGATAATTTTGGGAGTTACGGAAGAAGTTAGGAGGAAAAAATATGAATTATAAATATATGGAAATATTCTACAAGGTGGAAATATCAACTTTTCTCCAAGGCTCAAATATCTCTTGAGTTATTTTAAAACTCTCCAGCTACCCCTCTTAGTCCAAGATTATATAGGTCCTTAATTTTGAGTGTCATGCAAAATAAAGTCTTAATAATGGTTTCATTGTTTCCATCAGGTTTTTAGAGTCAAAATAATATTTTTTTACCCTAGAACACCTTCCTAAGCTCCCGAGGTGAAAATATCAAGTTCATTGTCTAAAAATGGACATCCAAGGTAAAATTACTTTCCTAATCAGGAATAATCACACTTTGGACACTCTTGTGTCCCATATGTCCCATAAGATACAATGGATACAACTAAGCATGTGACCTCATTCTCCTCCCCAAGTATCAATTTTTCGTCCCTGTTGTCTCAGGTGTCCCCTTTGTACCTTATGTCCCCATGGTGCAAGGGGGATAAGAGGGAAAACAAAGTGTGACCTCAATCCTTCTCCTAGGTCAACATTTATTTTCCCTGATGTCCCCTTTATCCCCTAAGGGACAAGGGAGAAAAAAACTCTAAATCAATCATGCATGTATCCCTAGGACTCCATGTGACCATCTCCATATCCTTTGGTGTAATCCCCCCAACTCACATCTCATCCACCACACACCACAAGGTGCCACTTATCGCCATCTGGATGAAGTCACACTTTGGTGTCCTTAGGGTCCCCTCTATCCCTGTTTCATGATTTTAAAACCTCATATTCACTCCATTCTAACCCTTGTTAGGTAATGTAGTTATAAGGTGAGTTACAAATACATTTAAATAATCCTAACTCCTCATTTATTAAATAGTTAACCAATTTTACTGCCAAGGTGTTGGTGTAACATAATTCAAACACCATTTTTATCTAGACATGCTACAAAAAATTTATGGACATCCACAATTATCAAAACAAGGATTTGATCATATCACCTCATCTGGTCACCTGATTGCATTGTAATTTTTTCAAAATCTTCCTATCAAAAACAACTTTGGGAAGATTGTTAAGGAAAATTCATTAACTTCATAGATTTTTTATAGCATATAGATAAAATATCAAACCCTAAAAATTTATTTTTCATTTGTATAGAGATCCGGTGTGTAGTGCCCACTTCCCTTCAACACCTTTTTGCTTTGATTTTGATACCGTCAACTACACTTATGGACATTATTGTAGTTTTTTTATTTAGCTTGATACTTAGGGGTTAGAGATACTAGATGGTTGTTAATTTCAATTAGTATATGATGCATGTGGATTATTAGAGACATTTTATATTGATGTTGATATGTTATGGACATGATTATTTATATATATTTCTGACATGCGATATACTTTCATCACCATGAGTAGATTTTGATAATTGAATTAATGGTGTGATCATTTTGACATGGATGAAACATGGATAAAAATGTTGCTAGAAATTTGTAAATGATATCGTAATTTCCTAGATGATATTAATTCATATATAGATGATTTTAGATTTATATTGCATATTTTGGCATAGATGTTTTAATGCGACCACGAGGCCGAAGGAGGTATTTTGTGTTTTGCAGGTAAAATTATTCACAACAAACATCGGGGGATTAAAGACCAACCACATTGGAATTCTAGATGAATTCAACAAGGGTCACCATGGCAACATGTAATTGTGTGTGTGTTAGAATTATTTGGTTAGGGGAAAATTGTGACCAAGGGGTCATGTGTTGTCTTTTGTTTTAGTTTCCTTTTTATTAATGTTAGTATGTGTTCCTTTGAGTGATGTAATTTACTTGTTTTAATTATTTAGTTTTGATGTATGTTTTCCCCTTCATCTTAGTGGGTCTAAGTGCCTTATTAAAGTTAATAAATCTTGTCCTAAATTAATTAAGGATGTGACCAAAAGAAGTTCATTTATTAGACTTGATTTTCTCTTGGATTTTGTGTTGTGTGTTGAATGCTTGAGATCTTGAGTCTTGAGTGTCAGTTGTACACTCTACCCTCCATGAAAACTCAATTTGGCCTTAAGGGCCAATTTTGAAGGCTTGTGGGACAAGTTAAAATTGTCCCACACCTCTTAAATTTCCATACCAACCCTACCTATGGGTTGGGGGTCAAAATTAGACCCCATTAGGTGTTTTGGGAAGATAAAAAGGTGAAATGTTTATTGCACTTTCTTTCAAGTAATTAATTTTGTCCTTAGGGGTGTGGGCTTAGATGGTGTGTGTAAGTAACTTGTCATTCCTTCAACCACTTATTAATGGTGCTTTGGAATATGAGGTTGACTAGGGTGATGTGGAGTGGAGAGGAAATGAGGTGGCATCCTACTTGGAGCCACATCATCCTCCTCTCTCCCTTTTCTATTTATTGAAATTCTTTTTCTTGTTTGGGGGTTACTTCATTATTTTGCTCTTACATTTTTGGAAGAGTTAGAGAATTGTTGAGAGTGCTTGTGGATTGTTAGAGCTTGTGGATGCTTGCTTGGTTTTGAGGAGCTTGGAGACTTACTCTTGGAACAAGCTCTACTATGGAAAGGTAGGAGATTTACCTTGCTTATGTTATGCTTTATTTTGTGTTTATGTGCTTGTGTTGAGTATTGTTTTCTTTAGATTTCTTGTTGGGTGTGGGTAGATTGCCTAAGTTTGGAGTAGGAGGAGACTATGGGAGATTTCATGTAGGGATGCATAAGAGTTTACCTTTTTTTGGAGGGATTTTGGGTTGGGTGCCCCACCTTGTACAAGGAATGCTTGCATTTATTTCTTGTTTCTTTTATGAGGGAGGAATAAGAGATTGAGGAGGCATAAGAGTATGTGGGAGGTATAAGGGGTACTTGAGGGAGGCATAAGAGTATGTAGGGATTTGAGATATGCATTGAGGCTTTAAGGTGGGCACCCATTCCCATTGGGAGGCATAAGTGGCCTCCCCATAGGTCTTGCTCCTTTGGCTTTCATTTTAAGCCTTGTTTTTGTTGTTTTGTTGTTCTTCTTTCTTGTGTTGTTGTTGATTTGAATGTGGTTGAAATGGTTGTGAAATATTTGTTTGTGTTGTGGAAGCTTGTTGTTGCCATGTGTTGGAATTATCTCCCATTGTAATGTGGTTGGGGCTCGGGGGCCAATGGAGAGGATGGCTTCTCCTCTTCATTGGATATCTTGGTTGGGTGGAGAGCATTTCCTCTCCCCCATTTTGTTGTGAATCAAACAAATCTTGGAGGAGATATCTTGATGGAGTTGTGAAGCTTGGAGTTTTGTTGGAGACCTTGTGAAACTTTCTTTGTGTTATTCCCACTTAGAGTGGAGGAACTTGTAATATTGTATTCTACTTTTAGTTTATATTCTTGTATGATTTCCCACTTTAAGTGGAGGACATTGTATTGAACTTGTGAAGGAAAATTGCATTCCATTGTTGGTTATGAAAGTTGTATTATATATTGAAAAAGAGAAGAAAGATTTGTGTTGTAAAATAGTTTTGTGAAATAGAAAGGAAAGCAATTATTTTTATTGGAGTTTGGTTGTTTTGTGTGAAAGGAAGTTCCTTTCTTTGAAAGAAATGAGTTATACTCAATGGAAAAGAAAGTTTAATTTCATTGTGAGATTGTATTGTTGCAAATGAGAAAGTAGGAATAGAAAAATTGCAATATGTTATAAGTATGCATAGTAAACTTGAATGTAAAAGAAAGTTGTTGTAGTTATTTTGGATATTTGAGTATAGTGAAAATGAAAGAGATGATAAAATTGAGATAGGGAATTGTTGCATTTTGTATTTGAAAAATAATAATGTAGAAATGGATGTGAATCTTTTATCTGACTCTTGAAATAGGAAGAAATTTAGTTGATCAAAAGGGAAATGATCTTGTAAGTAGTAGTGTTTCTATTGGAATTGATAATGCTTAAAATGAGTAATTTTTAACTAAGAAATGATAAAATGGAATGAAATCAAAAACTGGAAGCTCTATATGTTCAAAATTAAGCTTAGAATGTAATTTAGCACCCTTTAGTATCTTTTTGAGAAAATCTTAGGTTTAAAGGTTCTATTTTTTTAGAAATAAGACCACCGCCTATGTAGCAGCAGTGGTGGTCCCAGTAACCACCATTCGGCTAAGGCAGACGGTCTCAAAACCACCGCTCAGTAGGGGTGGTCCATGGTTTGTCACCTAGGCAGGGTGGTGGTCCCAGGACTACCGGTCTGCTCTGGGGTGGCGGTTCTGTCACTTACGACAGAACTCCACGGATCCACGCCTATGTGTGAAAACTTAAACTGGTTTTTACTAATTTATAAGATGTAAAATTTAACTAATGACTACCAGCATGTAAACAAAGAGTAATCCCATGGATTTGAACAATAAAACATACAAATGGTGGATTAAAAACATTATTTTCATCTATAACAATGGGGGTAGGGTTTGCCCCAAATTTGAAAACCCAAATACACTTAGTGTGGAAACAAAACCAGATTGGTGGAGGAAATCCCTCCCAATCCTTGAATGAAATAGATTACATTAATAAAACTAAAACTAAACTAAGTCTAAACTAGATCTCCATGTAGAATCCTCCATAGTTCTTCCTCTCTTGCTCCCATGGCTCCCTTCTCTCCAACCTGCAATTTTTAACAAAACAAATAGACCAAATGAGGAGAATAAAATGAAGGAAAGGTTTTAATAGAAATTCATAAGGAAATTTAGGGCTAGTTTGGAACCCTAGGATCTAGTGGCCAAGATTGAATTGATCTAAGGGTGGAGGTTTCACCCTACTTTTGTTTGGGAAATGTAATTTAAATATTTAAATTAAATCCTTAAGGGTATGTGTAATTGGGGGAGTGGGGCCATTTAATTGCCTTAGAGTGCTAAACCTTTATTAGTCCTCAGTATGTTTAGGAAATTAATAAAGAGGGCTTTAAGCTATTAGGATAATGAAACTAATTTAATTAAGCACGAAGTTAGTCATATTTGGATTGAACATTAACTAAGAAGAGAAAAAAATTAATCAAGTAAATTAAACTATGGCACCTTCCTAGTTGGCCTTTAATTAATGGACCTTAGAAGTAAAACGATTTTAAAAGGTAATCTTCTAACTAGACCTGGCCTATCAATCTTAAAGTTGAGTTTAGTGATGTAAGTTATTTTGTTATGAACCCTAAGGGTTAAACACCCTTGTAACCTTCTTATAACTTAAACAAAAAAATAGTCACAATTTTTGGGGTAAGTGTTAGGTGTTGGCATGTTTTGAGAGCATCATTTTTGTGGGCGTTACATTTGGTATCAGAGCCGTGGGTTCAAAGCTTGGACCCTTGGGCACACTAGAAAACATGAAACATGAACAATTTTAACCTAGTGCAAAAAAAAATTGGTTTCTTTTAATCTAGAAAACCACAATGTATGATAATTGTATAATTTAGAAAACATAGAAAACTAAAACAAAACCTAGAACAATGAACTAACTCTTGCCTTGATATGTGTAGGAGGTGTGGATCAGATGAGGGGTATTTTCACATAGACCTAGATATACCACCTCCAGAGCAGGCTGTAGCGGCCATTCTACCTCATATTTTATAGACGCTTCAGGACGTCAATGCCGTTATACGCAGAGAGCCCTTGGGAGGATGACTTGATAGACATGACATGGAGCCATCAGTTGAGGCTAGGGAATCTCCTTGATACAATGAGGAGAATGAGGTAGAGAATTTTTGCATGGAGTTGGCTAGGAGAGTCACCACAGAGAGGGCATGTAGACAGGATTTCAGACATAGGGACAGATCTCAGAGCCCTAGATAGAGGGAGGAGCATGTAAAGAGACCTAGGGCTCATCATTCATCGGCTACAGACCATATCAGGGAGATCCTAAAGCTATGACCATCTCACTATTCGGAGATATAGGTGGTTTTTAGGCAGAGGCCTGGTTGGTGAGCTTGAGCGGGTGCTTCAAGCTCTGCCCTTGTACTAGCAACATGAAAGCTCATGTTGTGATCCATCTTTTAAGGGATGGAGCAGAGTCTGGTGGAGGACCGAGGAGCAGAAGCTCCATGTTGACTTAGAGACATTTACCTGGAGCTTTTGAGGAGCATTTTAGGAGTAGGTATTTTCCCAGGAGGTTTATTCAGTAGCGGATAGATGATTTTCATGACCTCCGTCAGGCATCGATGACCGTAGCCGAGTATGAGAGTTAATTTCTAGACCTACTCTAGTATGTCGACTACATGCAGGATGAGTAGGTATAGATTCATAGGTTCATTCGGGGCCTAAATTTGGATTTGGGTGGTGTGGTGCACATTCACTACCCACAGACATTAGTTGAGGCCATGGAGAAGGCCTATATTATAGAGAGACACAGGGGAAGATGTAACAGGATAGAGATAGAGTTCAGAGCCACATCCAGCAGATGCAGGATAGAAATCGAGGGGGCCGGGCCTCCTCCTCATGGCAAACAGAGTTTGGGACAGTCTTCCTTTAGGCCACCTCACAGCAGCAGCAGCAGGCATGCCCACCTTACAAAACTCCTTAGAGATTCGACACACAGGGAGCATTATATGGGGCCTCCTCCTAGGGGTCCCATCAGGACACATGGTGTACAAAGAGCTCATTCAAGCATGATCTTGTCAGCATAGACCTCAATAGTCCATAGCTGGATCATCAGATCCATAGCTCAGACCTCTATAGTACCAGTTGGAGCTACATCCCACTAGAGAGGACCAGGTAGTAGTTATGGTTGTGGCATTGTGGACATCATTGGAGAGAGTGCCCATAGAACCCTAGTAATAAGGGTAAGACACAATCTCGAGCCTCTTACTATTGAGATATGGCATGGAGTCATCGGATCTAAGCAATGGTCGAGAACTGCTAGGCTGAGCACCAAGAGTACCATGATAGAGATAACAAGTAGCATTGGTGGTATTTCCACCTCTATATTATTTGATTTTGGTTCATCTAATTCTTTTATTACACCATCCTTAGTAGAGCGTTGTAGGTTGGTGGCAATTAGGCAAGGTTGTAATTGGGACATTGAGATGGCTTCTGGAGCCAAAATTTCTAGACTCCTTAGTTAAGGAGTGTGTAGTGGATTTGGGACCCTTCACCACTACCTCGGATCTTTGAATCCTTCCATTGGGTTCTTATGGTGTCATCTTGGGCATGGACTGGTTGTCTGCACACAGAGCTAGAGTGGACTATTACCATAAGACTATTACTTGTACAGATGATCTAGGAGTGGATTCAGTCATATCAGGAGTTAGGAGGCTCATTTCCATTTGCACCATCTCCGCTATGTAGCTTAAGCGGTGTGTGCGATGAGGTTGTCAGTTGTATGTTGTTACGGTTAGTGACAGATCTGAGGATGAGTCTAGTGGACCATCCCTTGATGACCATCACATTTTGAGAGAGTTTGCTGATGTTTTTCCAAGGGAGCTACGGGGTTACCTCCCCCACGTGAGATAGATTTCCACATAGATCTGGTTTTGGGTGCGTAGAGCCTATCTCACAAGCCCCATATCGGATGACAACTCCTGAGCTATGTGAGCTCAAGTTGCAGCTTGAGGGCCTTCTGGAGAAAGGCCTAATCCATCCAAGTGTATCCCCTTGGGGTGCACTAGTGATCTTTGTGAAGAAGAAGGATGGATCTCTATGGTTGTGTATTGATTACCGCCAGCTGAACAAAGTAACGATCAAGAATCATTACCCCCTTCCGTGCATTGATGATTTATTTGATCAGATGAAGGGGCCACAATTTTCTCCAAGATAGATCTTAAGTCAGGGTATCATCAACTGAGGATTACGGGGGTAGATATTCATAAGACCACCTTCCGTATGAGATATGGCCACTACGAGTTCACAGTGGTACCTTTTGGTTTGAAGAATGCCCCCACAGTGTTCATGAGATTCATGAATGGGGTGTTCAAATTTTTTTGGATCACTTCATGCTCATCTTCCTTGAACGAATTTTGATTTACTCACATACACTTGAGAGCAAAAGGAGCACCTTTTCCAGGTTCTTCAGTGTCTTCGTGAGTAGCATCTTTATAGGAACTTGGATAAGTGTGCATTTTTTCAGATATAGGTGCAGTATTTGGACCACATCATTTATGGGGAAGGTATTGCAGTCGATCCTTCCAAGATTCAAGCCATCATGGATTGGTTAGAACCCACCAGTGTGACCAAGGTCCGCAGCTTCATGGGTTTGGCAGGATATTATAGGAGATTTGTTCAGGACTTCTCTCAGATTACGCACCCCATCATTTCCCTTCATAGAAAGGGAAGAAGTTTTAATGGTCAAAAAATGTGAGAAGGCCTTTAGTACACTGAAGGAATGCCTCACGATAATGCCTATTCTTCAGTGCCAATCCTCATGGTGAGTTCTACGTTTGCACAGATGCTTCGTTGGCAGGACTTGGAGGTGTGTTGATGTAGGAGGGTAGAGTAGTTACTTTTGAGTCTTGCAAACTCAAGGATTATGTGCTCAATTATATGACTCATGATCTTGAGCTTGCAGCAGTGGTGCATGCCTTAGTACGGTGGAGACATTTCCTTCTTGGCCAGAGATTTACACTCAAGACTGATCACTTGAGTCTTTGCCACCTCTTCACGCAGCCCAATCTCAACGCTCGTTAGTGGCGTTGGATGGAGTTACTTTGTGAGTATGATATGGAGATAGATAATGTGAAGGGGAAGGAGAATGTGGTTATAGATGCCTTGAGCAGGAGGAGACACGTGGCTATGGCTACTTCATTGTGTACAGATTTATGGAGTAGGATCTTGTAGTAGCTTCCTCATGATAACTTCTACCTGATAGCTAGAGTAGATATTGAGTCTCAGAGACCCAGGTTGAGGGGAGATTTGATGGATTTTCATTAGAGGCAGATGGTCTTCTCGACAAAAGGTTATATATATGTTCCTAGGGATGGAGACTTGAGGATGGACATTTTGACAGAGGCTCATTGTGCACCTTATTCAGCCCATCCCGGGTGAAGAAGATGCACGACACTTTGAGACAGTTGTACCATTGGAGAGGGCTTCGGAGAGACGTGGCTCTATTCATGTCACGTTGTTTAGAGTGTCAGAGGGTGAAGGTTGAGCATCAACATCTAGCTGGCCTTCTCTTTCCGATGTTATACCGAGTGGAAATGGGACACCATTTCCATGGACTTCATTGTTGGGTTACCGATGTCGAGATACCACCACGACGCCATCATGGTCACGGTGGATAAATTGATGAAAGTAGCTCATTTTTCTCTGGTGAAGACCACCTACACAACCAATGCAGTGGCATGGGTATATCTTGATGAGATTTTCAGATTACATGGGATTTCATGAAGATCATTTGTGACCCGCAATCCTTTGTACACTTCCCATTTCTAGACCACCATACAACATGCTCTCGGGATGAGGATCAATTTTAGCACAACATATCACCCTGAGATAGATGGACAGACTGAGCGAGTGAATCAGATCCTGGAGGACATGCTTAGGATGTACGTTATGGATCACCAATCGAGATGGGAGGAGTATCTATACTTGGTTGAGTTTTCCTACAATAATAGTTTTCGAGTTTGATAGGCATGGCTCCTTTTCAAGCATTATATGGTAGAGAGTGCATGACACCTCTTAGTTGGGACAAGTTAGAGGACAGGGTTTTCTTGAGCCAACCTTATTACAAGACATGGAGCAGTAAGTTGTTTTGATCAGACAGAGATTGCAGAGATGCAGGGACGGATAGAAGAAGTATGCGGACCAACATAGGACATATCACATTTATGAGGTGGGCACGAATGTGTTTCTTCATGTCAGACCACATAAGAGCCCTATCCATTATGGAAAAGGTTCTAAGCTTGCTCCTAGGTTTGTGGGTCCCTTTGAGATCTTGGAGCGCATCGGTCCCTTAGCCTATCATCTAGCGTTGCTACCTAGCTTGTCTCACGTCCATGATGTGTATCACGTTTATGTTCTTAGGAGATATATTTCTGATCCTTCTCACGTGCTAGATTGGACCGCATTGCAGGTGCAGGATCAGGGAAAGTGATGGTGGAGCCCATCCACATTATAGAGTGCAAGACCTTGGGCCTTTATGGTAGAGAGATTGATCAGGTTTGGGTCCAGTGGGATAGATATGATGAGACTACAACTACATGGGAGGATGCTACTTTACTACGAGTTCAGTTCCCACACCTGTTCTAGTGACTTCCAGGAGGAATTCGAGTCTAAGGGGAGGGGATGTAGTGCCCACTTCCCTTCGACACCTTTTTGCTTTGATTTTGATACCGTCAACTACACTTATGGACATTATTGTAGTTTTTTTATTTAGCTTGATACTAGAGGTTAGAGATACTAGACGATTGTTGATTTTGATTTGTATATGATGCATGTGGATTATTAGAGACATTTTATATTGATGTTGATATGTTGTGGACATGATTATTTATATATATTTTTGACATGTGATATAATTTCATCACCATGAGTAGATTTTGATAATTGAATTAATGTTGTGATCATTTTGACATGGATGAAACATGGATAGAAATGTTGCTAGAAATTTGTAAATGATATCGTAATTGCCTAGATGATATTAATTCGTATATAGATGATTTTAGATTTATATTGCATATTTTGGCATAGATGTTTTAATGTGGCCACGAGGCCGAAGGAGGTATTTTTGTGTTTTGCAGGTAAAATTATTCACAACAAACATCGGGGGATTGGAGACCAACCACATTGGAATTCTAGATGTATTAAGTTTTGGTGTTGTTTTATTTATTTTGGTGGATATTGATAATTGAAAGGTATAATCCAAATAGTAGTCAATGTTTTTAAGGGCTTCTTGTTATTACCCATGTGTCTATATTTTCCCATGTGTCTTAACATGTTGTGCTAAGTTTCCAATTTGGTGTTTGTGTTGGAGGAAAGGTATTGAATTGGAATAGTGAGGCATAAATTTAGCACTAAATATTTTGTAATTATTTTAATGGGAGTAATGAAGGGAGAATTTTTCTATGGGGCGATGTATGAGAAAGGAACACATGATAGACATAAGAGAGGGTTGTTAATATACCTTTTCTTGTGGTGTTACAATGTGGAGTAACTAATAAGAAGTGGTGGTGGTTATGTAAAGATTTTAATATTTTGAGTGTAAATTTTCCATCTTGAAAGCATAAATAAATCCATTTTATTGATAATTTCAAGGCCTATATCGTGAGAATATATGATTCTTAAGGATACTCCAAGTATCATGTTGGACCCGTGAATCCTTATGGATTTCTCGGTGAAGTGTGTGTATGGAAAATTATGTAAATCTTATAGTATACTCATATCATGAATATTATGTCCAACGTTCATCATATGAAGTTAATATGTGGGACTTTCTTTTGCAAGATGGGGATTTTAAATTCATTGAAGCAGTTCTTACCTTGTAGATGAAGGCATGCATTTATATGTAATTTGGCATGCATTTAATGGTAATTTTGTAGGAGATTGGTCTATAAGGTGACTACATAATTTATTATTAGATGTAGTTCATCCCAATGAAATGTAGACTATTTTTATTATTAGAATTTTTTTCTATTTTTAGATTTAAGTTCCACAGTTTTATCATTTGTTTTTATTGATTTTTCCCTTTAAATATTAAACCTTAATATTGCATATATGAAAGAGTCAAATGAGCATTAACTTTTTTCCCAAAGTTTAGATTGTACTCTCTAACAAATTACATAGCCATTTACACATTTCTCATGGTTTTAGGCAGAAAACACCTACAAATGTTTGAGATTTTCACCCCTCTATGGAAAGTACATATGGTCTACTCCCATTTAGATTACCACTTCCACATAATGTGCTGTAACAAGCACAAAAGCCAATGTCGGTCATAGTAGTGGCAATAGGTTGGGAGTACATTTGGTAAAGGTAGATTGAATAACAATGAATATTTTCACTTACAATTATAATCATACAATGCCAATACCAATGCAATCCACTTGCCAGTCTCAATCTCACAACATTATGTTAAGTGGGTCAATTGAAAGAGGCACTACAACTTCTTCCAACAAGATACAAACCTAAATACATGTCAAACAACTTAAGTCACATGTTCCTCTTCAGTGCATCTTGGAATTGCTTTTATGACTCTAGAAATCCTCATTATATCAAACAATAATCATGTATTGGTTGGTTGGCTTGGTTTTTGGTAATATATAACCGTCATTAAATCATGATCGTAATGCCAATAAGGGTGATGTTATAATGGAAGTGATCCTCTTACAAAATAATGGTTGATTGCTTGTCGGATGAGAGTGTTATTTCCTTAGTACACAAGTCAAATATGTTTCTTCATTACATCTTGGAAATTTATTTTCTACGTATCTAAAAATCTTCATTCAACCATGAATTAATCCCACAAAAATTGTGTGTTAGTATATACCTCACTACCCTTGTTAGATATGTTTCTTTAGTGCTTGGTGGACTTGTTTATACATTTATAAAAAATCTTCATATTTTGTTATTCATATAATCATTACATCTCCTTTCAAAGAAGTTTTAATAACTATAATATCAAAAATAAAAAAATTCAAATCAATATCTCTCAATATTTTAAAAATAAATATATCTAAAATATCATTATTAATATAAATATTATTTACAAACATATGTTAATAGAATTTAATCAAATCTACTTTTATCACTAACGTAGTAATAGTGCTCGAATTATGTAATTTCGGGTAAAGTGTCATTTAATAGGATATATCCAATCTAGATTATTAAATAAATATTCTTGAATCTATTCACAATGTCAATTTAATTATCATCACTAGATAAGTGTCCATTAATTTCTCTTACTCGGTTAAATAACTTCCCTAATTCTCTTAAATTATTTTCTTTAATGTCCATTGAATCATTTACTAAACCTACTAGAAGGTTATATTTTCAACTTAATACACTAGAACCCTAAGTGGCCCTGATTCACTCATTTTCACATAATTTGATTTATTTAAAATTTATAATCATAATATAAATATTCTCACCTAACACTTGTAGGGTTGATCCTTAACCCTTGGATCAAATCAATAGGAACCACAAGATTAGATTTACATAAAGAAGCCCTAATCATCCTTAAGGGTCTTCTTAAGCATTTATTACCCTAAGCTCATTCATTTGTTTCTCTTTGGTTTACGGGTTGAAGGAGTGGATGCCATGATAAAGGGAAAACCATGAAGGAGTCTTATTGGATCTAATGTGCAAGAAGAAGGGGATTCCATCCAAATGGCTCCCTGTTAGTGCAGAATCACAAAGGCACCCCTTGAATGTCTGAGTCGAAAGTGGGGCATTCGGTGTGATTGCACAACATTGGACCATCTCTCAAGCTGTGGGACTTGAAAAACTTGAGATAGACCTCCAAAGAAGGTTGGTTCCTACTTCTTAATCTACCTAGCACAAGCTACTCTAGTGCAGTAGAACCTATCTAATCCTAATATAACTGTTCCAAGGAGATAGAGAGAGAGAGAGAGAGAGAGAGAGAAAGAGAGACTACACTAAGCGGTGATACACTAGAAAAGGAAGTGGATGATCACAAATTTGACTGCCTGAAGTGGAGAGAGGTGAGCAGAGGAGGGGGTGGACAAGATGCACCACAATCCAAAGATGAATGTCACATGGAACACCACTTCAAGACCCATTAAGCACAACTCATAGATCCTGCAATAAACATCAAAGTATGCACAATATACCCTATAACAATGAGAGATAAGAGGAGATGATAAAATGAGCCAAAGTGGATAGATGCATCATGAAATAGATTCTATTGCTCCAAAAGTTACATGGTACATAATCAGTGGGAAAGGGGCAAGGAAATTCCATTATAGAGCCATGAGAGAAGGCTTAGACTCTGCATTCTACCCTAAGGAAGAAAGAGAGAGGGGGCCAGGAGAGAAATAATGACCAACCATTTGAATATGCCCCTCCTTTACAATATATAAAAGAATGAGAGAGAAAGAGAGAGGGAAAATCGAACTCTGTTCCAACCACCCCTACAATGCATTGAATTTCACCTACTCCAACCACTCCAGAAAGTATTGAAATCCACCTACCATAATGAAGAATCTTGACTTTTGCAACAACACCTATGCCATGCCATTTGTCCCTTACTGGACAAGAAAGAGGCCCATTCTTCATCATAGTGGCAGGTGAGAGACTTGACCC
Source organism: Taxus wallichiana var. yunnanensis (assembly GCA_018340775.1). NCBI lineage: Eukaryota > Viridiplantae > Streptophyta > Pinopsida > Cupressales > Taxaceae > Taxus > Taxus wallichiana. Next base: position 1,025,877,702 of record CM031237.1, read on the forward strand.
CTAAAAATTAGTGGGCTGAAACATTAATGGAGGTAGGTGAGAATTCGGCGCCGAGATCTTTCCAAAAAATCCTCTCCGCCCAAATCTAAGTTTCCAGTTGAAAGATATGGTTATCTAAAGATCAGGGTCATGGGCACACAATGTTTAAAAGAGTTTGCATATATGACGGGTCCACGTGGCAGCCTCGCGCATCTTGAAGATTTGGCTCCTTCCTTTTCACTCTTGAAATCACACCAAGAATGACACGTGGTGGCTTCCATAGGCTCTCGATTTCCTTTATATTCTGCCTTAGTCCTTCCCATTAGTGGACATTGTGCTCGACCGAGACACGTGGAGGCTTCGTGCTCATTTGGAAACTACGTCCCAAGATTTTTCCTTTGAAGTTACACATTGCACAAACACGTGGAGGCCTCTGCAAGATCTTGGACTTTTCAATGACCGACCTTACCCTTTCTGACTCTGACCATGTGCCGGGTTAGTGCTCGTTTGGGGACTACCTTTTGGGCCACGCCTTAGAAATTACATTACTTGATGAGACATGTGGTGAGATTTGCATGTTTAGGGACCGCTTTTGGCCACACCTTTTGAAATTGTGCCAAAGAGACATGGAAGATTTCACCGCTTGCTCTACCTTGTTCCTTTCTTTGTATTTGGCTAAGCCCTCGATTTTGCTTTTGAAGTTATGCAATGCAGCTTTCGTGTGGCAATTCACTTTGACTTCGCCTACTTAGAATTTTCAATGGCCACTCTCCTTTTCGGCTTTGAACATGTGGAGGGCTAGCACTTGTTTGAGTCTCCACTTTGGGCCGCACCTTTGAAATTACATTGATGAGACATGTGTCGAGATGGCACATGTTTGGGGGTTGCCTCTGGATTTTCTTTTTGAAATTATGCTAATGAGGCACATGGAGACTTCCACTTACCTTTTTACTTAGCTGATTCATGCCTCGATCCATTTGACTTTTTTTGGACCCAAGACACATGGAGAGTCTAGGCACAATTGGGAACCCACCCTTTGGACCCAACCTTGATGTTGCACCGATGAGACATGTGGAGGCTTTTATCGACACCCTTATACTTAGTCATTTTAAATGGCTGGCTTTGTCCCACTTATGGACATGGGACATGTGGAAGCCTCACACTCATTTGGAAACTTACTCTAAATTTTACCGTTAAAGTTACGTCGAGTTGACGTGTGGCTCCTTCCACCAGTCTCTGCCCCATTTTGACTTTTCAACTATTGACTCTGTCCCTTTTCGGACCTAGGACACATGGAAGCTTGGCACTTGTTTGGGGTCTCCACTTTGGGCCATCCTTTGAAATTACCGATGAGACACGTGGTGAGCTCCAGGCTCAGAATTTTCAATGGCCGATGAGACCCCATGGGCTCATGGGGGCCTGCACTTGAAAACTACGCCATTTGACAAAAGTGAAAAAGTTCCAAAGTGCCCCACAGACCCACAGGCCTACTTTTAGACTTGGGAAAAATTTCCTCCTCAGCCCCATAGACCTTCTTTTGGCAAAAGTCATCCCCAACCCGTCATCCCACATTTTCCAATTGGGTAAAAAGACATCTCTGGCATGCTTGTTGGCCCACTTTTTCCACTTTTCATAAGAAATCCTTCTCTGGGCCCATGGGATTAATTATACTTGTGCCTTTTTGCAAAAAGTGAGAAAAATGTCAAAATGTCTCCCCACCTTTGCTGGTCCACAATTTTCCATTGGCAAAAATCTTCCCTAGGCTTGTCGACTAATTTGGCAAAAAATCCCTCTAAGGCCCATCTAGGCCCTGTAACTTTAAAAATATGAAGAGTTAGAAGGACTTATTTATATCTCTAGAAAGGGAAGAAATCTCCTATCTGATGGAAATACTTTTAGGGGGCCTTAAGTGATTAAAATATGTAAAAATTTAGATTGAATCACAAAGGGGGGAAAATGGTGTTAGTTGATCGAAAATAAGTGTGAGCTTATTTTGGTCAATAATTTGGCGACTCATGGGGATCACCTTCCTACTAGGTGAAAAGATTAGTGGCATTAAAGAATCCATTGGGCATGGAGTCCACCTAGTAAAAACAAATATGATCTTATCTTTGAAAATTTAATCCATAAGCCACTTGGAAACTAACTGTTGAACTAGAGTTGACCACACCGGATTCCACTTCCAATGTCTTGTGCATGAGAAAAAACACCACAACACACTATGTATAAAACTAGAAATCATACATGCTCCAGTGGAACATGCGAGTGTGTGCACAAGCACTTCTTCTACTGAAAATAAAATAAACTCCTACTCCTACACTAACCCTAACAAAGAAAGGCTAAACAAATCCTACCACAGGCAGGGAGAAATAGCTTCCCTTTCTAAAAAATTGGGACCATGTAGTTTATTTGGCATTGAACATGGTTATATGAGTAAAAACCACCTTAGAGATGGTGTCTTGCCCCATCCTCAAAGTATCAACATCAACACAATGTACACCTCCTAGAGTTGTTCTCGCATTTGGGTCTTAGGAGGCATTGCTTTCAGGTGACCTTTGGTACTTTGTAGCTCAACCTCATCCTCCGAAATGAGCATGACCGGTGGAAAATATCTTGGCATTAATGAAGTCAAGTACATGATTGGGCAAAGGTCTACCCGTCCTTTGAATTTTCCCATTTAAATTTCAACTCCAAGAATGGATGTTTCTTGCTTTGACCTTCTTGGATGGATGGTGTGAGAGAGATGATGACATCCTCTTGCTCTTTCCCTTCCTTCTCATGTGAAGAACTTGAAGACTCATATTTTCCAACCTTGGTTCCGAGGACTATTATGAAGTGCAGGTATATAATGTAAATGCTCTCCTTCATGGCAGGGGAGGCTCATGTGCTTGGAAGGTGGATGATGGAGGAGAAAATGATGATTATCGGCTTCTCTCTAACTCTCCCATCCAAGAAAAAATCCCAACGAGTTAGAAAAATGGAAAAAATGCAAAAATAAGGTTGCAGGATTGTTTTAAAGCATTTCGGGTCTGAAGGGTGCGGAGTCGTACCAGTGCGGGTCATACCGAGGTTCATCATACCAAGCTTGGGGCTGAAATACAAAGAAAATCAGCTAAGTCAGACATTTTTGTCCCAGGCGGTCCAGCGGGGCGGTTGGGACGTCGGGGCGGGGCGGGGCGCGAAAAGCAAAACGGCCAAAAAGCAAAAAAATCATCAAGTTTTTTTTTTTCACGTGGTTTGGGACAGCCGGAAAAAAACGCGTGGGGCATGAATCGGCCGATTTTCCACAAGACAATCCATTTTGGGCGAGTTCGGAGATTTTCCCAAATCAGGACAGTTTAGACAAAAGTGCAAGAGGAGGAATGATGCGTGGGGCGCGAAAAGGCAAAAAAGCCGCAAGGGGACAAGGAAGCCCGAATCGCCGATGCGGGAGAATTTCATCCGGGACGGTGGGACAAAAGTATGCACGTGGGATGCGAAAAAAGCCGAAATGGCGAAGGCAAAGCAAGAAGAAAAGTCAACGTTTGACCCGTGAACTTCAAGCGGCCATAACTTTTGACTCAGAGCTCGATTTTCACAAAATTGGACTTTACGGAATGAGCAACACGACGTCCTCTACGCCAAAAAACTAGATTTATTATTTTTAATGAGGGTAGATATATTTAAATAAAAGAAACATATTCGGCTCCATCGATTAATGCTCATTCCCGTCGAATGAATGAAAACGCTTTGCCCAGACCCCAAAATAGCTACCCCACTCGAGAAAGGCCATAACTTTTGCATTTCTCAACGAAATCACACAAAATTGGTACCGTTGGAATCATGGCTCCAGCCCGATGCACAAAAATCAAGAAATTCTAGATTTGATGAGATATTGATGGATATTTTTATAAAAACGTGGCCGGGTTCATAACAGTGTTTTATTTGGTGGTTGGGAGTGCAATTAAGAGGCATGGTCATCATTCTTTCTCTGCTGTTGGGACAGTATGGGGAGCCTTTTGCAAGTAATATATAATCATTTTACTCCATTTAATGCCTCTTACAAGTGGTTGAAGGATAGATTTTGGGATTTCCATTTTCCCTTCTCTCTCTCTTCTCATTTTTCTATAAATTGGAGTGTTGGGCTCATTGTAAAGGGGGTAGTTTTTGTAGCAAAAGCTCTGCCAAAATTGCTTTGTGAAGCCAATGTGTTGCAGGCCCTTGTTGTGGACTCCTTGCATGGTGATCCAGGCCCTTATCTTGTAATAGATTGAACTGTGCATATCATGAAGCAATAAAATATAAGTTTGTGGATGTATCTTCCCTGTTGTGTGTTTTCTTGCATTCTTCTTGCCCCTTCAACCTTGATTACAAGAATATTGTGTCTATTATTATGTTCTTGCAAGGATCCATTATCATTGTGTATGTTTGAAATATTGTTGTGAATGCATTTTGCTAGATTATGGAGAACTGTCATCACCCCTTCTAGTGTGCACTTTGCTTCTATATCTCACGCATTTGAAGACTACTCTCACACCCTCCTTTTCTGGTGTATCACCACTTTAGTGTAGGATTTCATTTTATGCATTCTCTCTCCTGGTCCTTGGAAAAATTAGATTAGAATAGTTAGTTTCCCTGCATTAGAGTAGATTGTGGCGGGTAGTTTAGGAGCAAGAACCGGCTTTCTCTGGGAGGTCTATCTCAAGTAGCAAGTCCCACAACTTGGAGATAGTACCCATGTTATCCAATCACACCGTGAGTTCAAGTATATGCACTTGTATAAACATAAGGGTGTTGTGATTTGGTGATAACAGTTTTAGCATGCCCGGTGGGACCTTAGAGGTCTTCACTTAAACAAGATCGATGTGCACTTGTTGTAAGTTCCAACTTTGAAGGAGCTTTGAAATTGCACATCTGGCGACTCCAAAAGAGGCATAATCCATTTGGTTTCAGCGAGTCAAGCACTGGAAAATTTGAGAAGAAATACGAGACCGGGTCAAGAACTAGGGAGGAAGGATTGTTTGTTTATCTACACCTATCTCCGGGAGAGAAAGAAGGGAAGAAGAGAGCTCAAAGATCTCCATCTCCACCTAATAGAACCTTGTCACACCTCTCACACAGTAGGCCTTTCATCCAATCAACAAGAGTTCTTCGACCAATCAGGATGGCACAACCAAATCCATATGTCAATTTCACTTGCGTGCACCCACTTGCTCTCAATGCACAAAATCCAATCCCGATTGCAGCATTGAAGAACATTCCATACTTTCTTGGAGAAAATCATACCACTCCTGGTGATCATGTCAAGGACATTGCTAATATTTGTGCAATCCATGAGATTAATGAGATGCAAGTTGCTGTCAAACTATTGGCATCTTCATTCAAAGGGAAGGCTTTGCAATGGTTCCAGGAGTCTTGCTTCAGGCTCTATCCAAAATTGGAACCAGCTATGTATAGCCCTCCATGAGCAGTTTGGAGAGAAGGGAGATAACTTGTCCCTTTTGGAACAATTGACAACTATCAAGAGAGCTCCCAATGAGCAGCTGACTGACTTCAACTTCAGATTTCAAAGGACTTGGGAGAGGATTCCAGTGGCAGTAAGGCCAGCAGCAGAAGGTGCTTTTCTATATTACCTTAAAGCTTTAAATTCTGATATTTCTATGTTGATTCAATCCATGGGAGGCACAACTATCCCTGTTGCTTATAGCATTGCCATTAGAGCTGAAAATTGTTTGATTCAAGCTGGCAAGCTAGCTCCTAGGCCTCCAATGCCATTATATCCAAGTTTAGAAAGCCCAAGTACTAATCAAGCACCTATTTTAGCTCCTATTCCCACTCCTAGAAATCAGAATTCAAGTGAAGCTTCTACTTCATCTTCTAGTGCCTCAAATGAACTTCAAGAAGTCATGAAGCAATTGCAAAATTTAGGTAATGAGCTGGTTACACTCAAGAGGCAGCAAGCCCAAAGTTTTAGACCTTCTTATCAGCCTCAAGCTCAACCTAACAGGCAGCCATATCAGCCTCAAAGACCACCCAATCCAGCTACAAATCAAAATCAAGCAAGGCCTCCTGCCAACAGACCATTTCAGCCCTATAATCCCAATGTTGCATCCACATCTAGAGCTTTGGTACCGGTGCAAAATAACATGGCCCAAGAATATGATTGGTGTTTCCCATGTGTAGTCAGCCACATAACCAATCAATGTGCTTTAACGGTGCATTAAATCAGGCTCTGATGGTGCAAACCATTGGTGGGTCGCAAGAGTCCAGCCACGAAGATCAGATCAGCAAGAAAGCACCTCGGCAGGAACATCTCCAAATGAAAACTACTCTTGTCAATTGGCAGGCTGAAGATTTCTGTGGTATGAATCAAATACCCTCTCAAAGTGTTGCAGCCAACACAAGGTCAAAAAGGAGAAATTTGGGTGAAGGACAGCCATTGGCTCCAAGTAATCCACAACCTTCTACCACTCCACAAGCTGTTGGCAAACAAAATGTAGTTCCAAACATGCAAGGACCACCCAAACCAGCTCCTAAACCAACTCAATGCATCGGTTGCTTGCTCTGCCCATGTGCAAGGAATGAATGTGCAAGCTAAAGGACAGCAGAGGATGCTTCATCCCCATTCAACATCATTGATCAGATGAAGAAGACAAATGTAAACATATCAATGTGGGAATCACTATCCATCCCAGGCCAAAGAGATTTGCTAGAAGCTGCCATGAAGGATTGGTCAACTTCAAATCAACAAGTCCAAATGCAAGAGAAGGTACTCACAAATGTTGCTCCCAACTGAAGGGAATCATGGAGGACAGCAAGGTAAAATGTTGAAGCCCCCTCCATTTTATGTTTCATTGATCATAGGAGACAAGTTGGTACATAATTGCATGATTGACTCGGGGCAAGTAGTTCAGTAATGCCCAAGCAAATAGCTGATCAATTGGGGCTTCAATATGAAGTCATATCCAAGGGTAGTGCGATTAGATGGGACAGCGGTGTGATGGTTGGGAGTAATCAAAAACTTTGAGCCTCACCTTGCATGCGCATGTCCCAACGTTGTTGTTTTACAAGATGTCTCGAGTGATAGACTCTTCCACTCTTTTTCCTATGTTTGTCAGAGATTTCACTTTGCTAAGATTGGAGGTATCTTTCTGGTTGATTGGTCACACATGTTGTTTAGAACAAGATATGGAACTAAGGCCACAATCAGATCTGAACCTATTGCAAACTTTCACATTGAGCCTTACACTCCAAGCCAAATCAATACCAATTGTTCAGCATTTGATCAAGAAGATTATCCAAGCACTGATGAAGCTGACACCAAGGTTGGAAGCATCCCAGATTTGACTCTTGATGAATGGGCAAGCAAGGTGCATGCTTTTGATCCTTATCAAGAAATAGAAGAATCTGAGCTAGGAGTTTATTGTTTGCATGAAGAGAATCAACCTCTCCCCAGCATCACCAAGCCAGATCATAAGGACGAGAATGAAGTATGGCAATTGTTCTTTGATGGATCAAGGAGTAGACAAGGTGCAGGAGGAGGAGCTATGCTCATTTCACCACAAGGTATAAAGTATTACTCAGCCTTCCATTTTCAGTTTTCTTGCTCAAACAACACAGCTGAGTATGAAGCCTTAATTCACGGATTGCACTGGGCAAAGAAGAAAGGCATCAAGAATTTGCAAGTATTTGGTGATAGTGAGCTGATCGTAAACCAAGTCAGAGGAAAAAATGCTGCCAAAAATGATCTGTTGAAGAACTACAAAAATCGGGTATGGGATCTTATTGAAGATTTTGAAGCTTTTAGCATCAATTCCATCCCAAGAAAAAAGAATGAAGCAGCAGATAGACTGGCAGCAATTGGGGCTGCGTTTGATGTTGTAGAAAGTATCAAAAGTGAAAACTCAGCCTCATATCAAATTGGTTGTGAGACCAGCTATTCCGGATAACAATACAAGTTGGCAAGTCTTCGAGAATGATCAACAAATTGTTAATTTCCTACAAGAAGAAGCTGAGTTCTCTGCCAGAAATCAAGACAAGCTGGAGCAGCAATATGGTGACCAAGTGGTGCAGCTGAGAACTAACAAATTACCAAAAGGCCTCATAACCTTGGAGTCAATATTCAACCCGAATGATCAGTTCGGAAGGAGAAAGTGAACATTCAAGTAAAGGGTGAAGATTCAGAACCTATTTTAGTAGATGAAGGCAAGACATTGCAAATTGGCAAAGTAAGTACTCCACAAGAGAAATCTGATTTTGTTCAGCTTTGTCAAGAGTTCCCAGATGTCTTTGCTTGGACTTACAAAGATTTAAGAGGTTTCAACCCAAAGTTGGCACAACATACTATTGAGCTGGATCCGGAATCCAAGCCTATCAGGCAAAAGCAAAGGCCAGTGAATCCCCATATCGAACCTCTCATGAGAAAAGAGTTAAGCAAGCTTATTGAGGCCAGTATCATCTTCCCCATCAAACACTCAAGTTGGGTTGCAAACTTGGTGCCGGTAAGAAAGAGAAATGGAGAAATAAGATTGTGTGTGGACTTTCGTGATCTAAATAGAGCATCACTCAAAGATCATTATCCGCTTCCATCAATGGAACAAATATTGCAGGTTGTAGCTGGTTCAGAAAGGTTTTCATTGCTAGATGGATATTCCAGGCTATAATCAGATAATGGTGAAGGAAGAAGATCAATTCAAGATGGCCTTCACTACTGAAATGGGGCACGTATGCTTACAAAAGATGCCATTTGGACTATCAAATGCGGAGCAACATTTCAGCGAGCTATGGATATGGCATTCAAAGGCTTAATCAACAATATAGTGCTGGTATACCTAGATGATATCACTGTCTTCTCAAAGAATGCAGCAGACCATCTCTTTCACCTCAGACAAGTGTTTCAGAGGTGTAGAAGGTTTGGAGTGTCGTTGAATCCAAAGAAGTGTATATTCTTGGCACACGAGGCAAATTGTTGGGCCACATTGTCTCTAGGGAAGGGCTAACAATTGATCCTGAAAGGGTTGAAGCCATCCGAACACTTCCATTGCCACACCACAAGAAATCTCTCCAAAGCTTCTTGGGAAGGATAAACTTTGTCCATGATTTTGTGCCTAATTTTGCCACTCTTGTGAAGCCTTTAACAATGATGTTGAAGAAGAGTCTTGCATTCAAATGGACAGCAGAAGGCAAAGAGAGTTTTGAAAACATCAAGCATGCAATATCACAAGCTCCAACTCTTATCAACCCATACTTTTCAAAGGACTTCATGTTGTATGCTTTTGGAGGATCAGATACAATCTCAGCTATCTTGACACAGCTTGAATAGAGAAGGTTCAGAACAGCCCATAGCATTCTTCAGTCAAACCTTGGAAGATTACGAAATAAAGTATTCTTTCATCGAAAAGCATGTCCTTGCTGTCATCAGGAGCTTGAAGAAGTTCAGACACTTGGTCTCAAACAATAAGATTCAACTGCTGGTGTCTCATGCTGGTGTCAAGGACTTTCTCCTAAACAAGGATTTAAATGAAAAGAGAGCAGGTTGGATCACTCGGGTGATGGAATATGATATTGAAATCAAAGTGACCAAGCTAGTTCGTGGCAAAGGTTTGTGTGAGCAGCTCGCTTCCAAACAACCAGATGGGTCAAAAGGTGAAGAAGATGTTGTCCTACTACTACAGAATGATCAAGAACAACCAGCTGATGATGCACTCATTCCATGTTGGACTCAAGACTTGGTGCATTACCTCCAAACAGGCTTGTGCCCTCCAGAAATGAGCAAGGCAAAGAGGAGATACTTTAGATTACAAGCTATCCCATATGTACTCATTAATGGTATCTTGTTCAAGAAGGACATCAATGGTGTTCTATTAAGATGCATTGGAACATGTCAAGTTGAGAAGATCTTACACGAGTTCCATGATGGGGAAGCAGGAGGCCACTTTGCTCCACGAGTAACAACTCTCAAAATCATGAAAGGCTGGTTACTATTGGCCTACTTGTGTTGATGATTGCTACTCATGGGTCAAAAATGCAAGAAATGTGCATTCTTCACGGGAAAGAAAGGTTAGCGCACTGCCCCTTCATCTGATTTTAGTAAATCAACCATTCATGCAATGGGGATTGGACTTCATTGGGGTTATCAATCCCAATTCAAGTCAAGGCCACAAGTGGATACTTACGGCAACAGACTATTTCACCAAGTGGACCGAAGCAGTGGCACTCAAGGAGGCAAATGAATCCAATATCTTAGATTTCTATGAAGGGATAGTCACGAGGTTTGGTGCCCCCACCACTATCATATCGGACAATGCATTGGCATTCCTTGGCACAAAGATCACTGAATGGGTTGTCAAGAATTGTGTGTATCTCAGCACTTCATCAAATTATTACCCTCAAGGTAATGGCCAAGCCGAGTCTACGAACAAGAACCTACTAAGAATCATCAGAAGGACTCTTGATGAAAATCAAAGGACTTGGCATGCAAAGCTCAAATCAGCCCTATGGGCTGATAGAATCACACCCAAGAGGTCTACAGGAAGCTCTCCATACAAGCTTGTGTATGGGAAAGAAGCAGTTCTACCTATATCACTCGAGTTGCCAGCATTGGAACTCATGAAACAGATTGGAACTAGCTGAGTTTGAACCCATGGAGGTTAGATATGCTAGAATTAATGGAGCTCCAAGAAATTAGAGAGCATGCGGCCCAGATATAGAAGGATCAAGCCTTGATCAAGAAGACTTTTGATAGGAAAGCCAAGGCTAGAACCTTCCAAATTGGAGATCTAGTGTTGAAATGGGATGCAGATCGTGCAAAGCCGGAAAGCATTCCAAGTTTGATGCCATTTGGAGTGGCCCATACATGATCATTGAATGCAAAGGTAGCAATGCCTTCCGACTAGCTAAGTTGGATGGTGAAGAGTTGCAGATTCGGTCAATGGAATCTATCTCAAACGTTGCTACTAGAAAGATAGCTTCTCACCCTTGTAAATATTAATTTAGAATTTCCATTCCTCTAAGTGCTTATGCACATTGTACTGTTGTTAGAGTAGTTTTATTTCCCTAAGTGCTTGTGCACATGTCCTATTGCTTCTAGTATGTGCATGTTTGCAGTTCATCGAGCTCCTGGAAAAGAATTTGCATCCACAGGAGAACCAGCTCAACAAATGTTTCAATGGCTCAAGATACAGGTTTTCAAATTTCAAATCAGCTGAGAGATTATCAAATAGACTCCATGCCCAATGGATTGCTACTGAGCGGTAGGTGGCCGTCTTCATCATGCGGCGAGGCGAGATAACCCCATTGAGTCACCAAAATTGTTATCCAAAATTCACCCCTCAAGGTAATTTTGATAACATGCATCAAATTATTCAGTCCCAGCAAGTAGATTGATTCAAGGCCCGAAATCATGTTTTTGGGGCCCCCTCGGCTTCTCTCTAACTCTCCCATCCAAGAAAAATCCCAATGAGTTAGAAAAAATGGAAAAAATGCAAAAAATAAGGTTGCAGGATTGTTTTAAAGCATTTCGGGTCTGAAGGGTGTGGATCGTACCAGTGTAGGTCATACTGAGGTTCGTCGTACCAAGCTTGGGGCAAATACAAAGAAAATCAGCTAAGTCGGACATTTTTGTCCCAGGCGGTCCAGCGGGACGTTGGGGCGTCGGGATGCGACGCGAGGGCCTGCGAAAAGCGAAACGGCCAAAAGCAAGAAAAATCATCAAGTTTTTTTTTCACGCGGTTTGGGACAGCGGGACAAAAGTACGTGTGGGACACGAATCGGCCGATTTTCCAAAAATGATGGTCCATTTCGGGTGGTTCGGAGATTTTTGTCCCGGGGGGCAGTTGGGACAAAAATACGCGAGGGGCGTGCGGGCGAAAAGGTGAAAAAGCCACAAAAGGGACAAGGAAGCCCGAATCAGCCGATGCGGGAGAATTCATCCATCATAGGACAGCGGGGGACAAAAGTACGCGAGGGACCGGAACGAAAAGCTGAAAGCTGCGCGAAGAAGAAAGAAAAGTCAACGTTTGACCCGTGAACTTCAAGCGCCATAACTTTTGACTCAGAGCTCGATTTTCACAAAATTGGACTTTACTGGAATACACACACGATGTCCTCTACACCAAAAAAACTAGGATTTATTATTTTTAATGAGGGTAGATATATTTAAATAAAAGAAACATATTCGGCTCCAGTCAGTTAATGCTCATTCCGTCGAATGACGAGAAAACACTGCCCAGACCCAAAATAGCTGCCCTTTCGAGAAGGCCATAACTTTTGCATTTCTCAACGAAATCACACAAAATTGGTACCATTGGAATCATGGCTCTGAGCCCGACACAAAAATCAAATAAATTCTAGATTTGATGAGATATTGATGGATATTTTTATAAAACGTGGCCGGGTTCATAACAGTGTTTTATTTGGTAGTTGGGAGTGCAATTAAGAGGCATGGTCATCATTCTTTCTCTGTTGCAGCACAGGACAGTATGGGGAGCCTTTTGCAAGTAATATATAATCATTTTACTCCATTTAATGCCTCTTACAAGTGGTTGAAGGACAGATTTCAGGGATTTCCATTTTCCCTTCTCTCTCTCTTCTCATTTTTCTATAAATTGGAGTGTTGGGCTCATTGTAAAGGGGAGGTAGTTTTTGTAGCAAAGCTCTGCCAAAATTGCTTTGTGAAGCCAATGTGTTGCAGGCCCTTGTTGTGGACTCCTTGCATGGTGATCCAGGCCCTTATCTTGTAATAGATTGAACTGTGCATATCATGAAGCAATAAAATATAAGTTTGTGGATGTATCTTCCCCTGCTGTGTTTTCTTGCATTCTTCTTGCCCCTTTAACCTTGATTACAAGAATATTGTGTCTATTATTATGTTCATGCAGGGATCCATTATCATTGTGTATGTTTGAAATATTGTTGTGAATGCATTTTGCTAGATTATGGAGAAGCTGTCATCACCCTTCTAGTGTGCACTTTGCTTTTGTATCTCACGCATTTGAAAACTACTCTCACACCCTCCTTTTCTGGTGTATCACCACTTTAGTGTAGGATTTCATTTTATGCATTCTCTCTCCTGGTCCCTTGGAAATTTAAATTAGAATAGTTAGTTTCCCTGCATTAGAGTAGATTGTGGCGGGTAGTTTAGGAGCAGAACCACTTTCTCTGGAGGTCTATCTCAAGTAGCAGTCCCACACTTGGAGATAGTACCCATGTTATCCAATCACACCGTGAGTTCAAGTATATGCACTTGTATAACAACCTTGACCTCCTCTGTTAGCTTAACCATCAAGGGGTCTTTGTAAATCCAAACTGGAAGCCCAAACCTTCATATTTTCCTTCATTTCTTCTTTGTTGGGCTCCTCTTCTTGTTGTTCTCCTTGATTGGATTCTTGAGTCTCTTCCCAACATGGACTTGGGAAAGCAAGAGGAGTGGCAGGTTGGGGTTCAACCAATTTTACTATTGCTTGTGGTGGAGAGGGAAGTGGAACTTCTTGTTTGTTTAGAGGGAATAACTACTTAGGAGGGAAAAGGATAGAAGAATTGAGGTGAGATGGAAGACTAGGAGATAGAGAAGGGAAATCAACACTTGGGGCAGAAGATGGGGAGCTAAACTCATGACACTGCTATGATACTAATAGAGGAAAAGGAAAAGAAAAGCTAGGAGGTGGTGGACTTACCCATTGACAAGGTTTCTCTTGTCTAAATCATAAGCCTTAATATCCTCAATCCAATGTGTGAGTTGAGGCAACATTTCAGTCATGAAGTCAACCTTCTCCTGAGGGTTGTAATGTCTTGGCATAGGGCCGACCCATGGACAAGGTTCCCTATAGCCAATTTTGAATGCCTTCATCTGTTGTAGCCCTGGATTACACCATGTGTGCCTCCATCCCTTGAATCTTCTCCAATAGATCAACATTTTCCATGTAGTTGTCACCATTATATGTGTCCCCTTGTTCTTGATAAGCTCCATAGCCAAACTGGCTTTGACCACTGCTCATATGGGTAAGCATAATGGTTCGGATCTGATCATAATGTTGATATGGAGGAGTTGGGAAATACATTGGAGGTGGAATACATTGTTGTAGGTGTGAATTCCATGAGGGGAATGAAGTCATGATTGCACAACTTCATGGAATGGGAGAAAATGAAAGATATGGAAAGAATAATGGATGAAAAATGGATGGGAGAAGGTCTGTAACCCAGAGGATGGTTTATTGACTAGATGGAGTCACCATATGTGCTTTGTATGTGCCTCAAAAGGTTGAATCCTAATAGGAACACACCAACTTGCTAAGATGAAGTGGTAAGGTGCTTCATACCTATCCCACCGAGTGTGCCAAAACTGTTAGTGCACAATCACAACACCCCCAAATGTCCTGAGTCTGAAGTGGGGCATTCGATGTGATTACACAACATTGGACCATCTCTCAAGCTGTGGGACTTGCAAAACTTGAGATATACCTCTAGAGAAGGCTGGTTCCTACTTCCTAATCTACCTGCCACAAGCTACTCCAGTGCAGGTAGAACCTATCTAATCCTAATTTAACCATTCCAAGGAGACAAGGAGAGAGAGAGGGAAAGAGAGCCTACACTAAGTGGTGATACACCAAAGGAAGTTGCTGATCACAAATCTGACTACCTAAAGTGGAGAGAGGTGAGCAGAGGAGGGGTGGACAAGATACACCACAATCCAAAGATGGATGTCACACAAAACACCACTTCAAGACCCATTAAAAATATCTCACAGATCCTACAATAAACATTAGAGTATGCACAATATACCTTACAATGATGAGAGGTAAGAAGACACAATAAAATGAACCAAGGATGGACAAATGCACTACGAAACAGATTCTATTGGTCCAAATGTTACACGGTACATCATCAGTGGGAAAGGGGCAAGGAAATGCCATTACAGAGCCATGAGAGAAGGCTTAGACTCTACATTCTACCCTAAGGAAGAAAGAGAGAGGGGCCGGAGAGAAACAATGACCAACCGTTTGAATATGCCCCTCCTTTACAATATATAGAAGAATGAGAGAGAAAGAGAGAGGGAAAATTGAACTTTGTTCCAACCATCCTTACAATGCATTGAATTCTTCCTACTCTAACCACTCCAAAAAATATTGAAATCCACCTGCCACAATGAAGAGTCTCACTGCAACACCTATGCCCCATCGTTGTTCCTTACTAGATAAGAAAGAGGCCCATTCTTCATCATGGTGGAAGGTGAGAGACTTGAAACCCCATGAAATTAGTGAGCTAAACATTAATGGAGGTAGGTGAGAAGCCAACACCGAGATCTTTCCAAAATTCCTCTCCCGCCCAAATCCGAGTTTCTAGTCGAAAGATATGGATGTTTGAAGATCGGGTCAGGTCGGGCGCACAATGTTTAAAAGAGTCTACCTATATAGGGTCCACGTGGCTCCTCATGCATCTTAAAGATTCAGCTCTTTCCTTTTCACCCTAAATCACATCATTGACCGTGACACGTGGTGGCTTCCGCGGGCTCATCGATTTCCTTTGTATTCTACCTCAGTCCTTCCGTTGGCAGAGACACTATGCCTGACCCGAGACACATGGAGGCTTCACTCTCATTTGGAAACTACCCCAAGTATTTTTCCTTTTAATTTATGGGATGAAACATGTGGAGGCCTCTGTAGGATCTTAGATTTTCAATGACTGACCTTACCCTTTCGGAATTTGACCATGTGGCAAGTTGGTGCTCGTTTGGGGACTACCTTTTGGGCCGCGCCTTAGAAATTACATTGATGAGACATGTGGCGAGCTGGCGCATGTTTGGGGACCACCTTTGGGCCACGCCTTTTGAAATTGTGCCAAAGATACATGTGGAAGCTTCTGCTTTCTGCCCTATTCCTTTCTTTGTATTTGGCTAAGTCCCTTTTACTTGGAGGGGCCTTATATTTGACCCCGGCACGTGGAGGCTTAGCGCGTATTTGGGAATTGCCCCTATATTTTTATTTTGAAGTAGCATTGGAACAAGTGGAAGGCCACCTCTTGTTTTCAATCTTTGATTCTTTGGGCTTTGGACAAGTGAAGTGAGGCCGCATTTGAAACTTATGCTTTGAAATTATGCTTATGAGACACGTGGCGAGATGACGCATGTTTGGGGGTCTCTCTAGATTTTCTTTTGAAATTACGTCAATGAGACACGTGAAAACTTCAACTTACCTTTTACTTAGCCGATTCGGGCCTCGATCCATTTGACTTCTATTGGACCCAAGACATGGAGAGTCTGCACACATTTGGGAACCCGTCCTTACACCCAGCCTTGTTGTCTTTGATGAGACACGTGGAGGATTCCACTGACACCCTTATACTTAGTCATTTTAAATGGTCAACTATGTCCCCTTTTGGACTGGGACATGTGGAAGCCTCATGCTCATTTGGAAACTTGCTCTTGATTTTACCGTTGAAGTTGCGCCGATTTGAGGAGTATCTCCTTCCACCGGTCTACCCCATTTTGACTTTTCAACTGTCAACTCTTCCCCTTTTCAGACCTTGGACATGTGGAAGGTTGGTGCTTGTTTGGGGTCTCCACTTTGGGCCACACCTTTGAAATTGCACTAATGAGACATGTGGTGAACTCCACGGTGTCATGAATTTTCAATGGCAATGAGACCCCAAGGGCTCATGGACCCACACTTGAAAATTGCACCATTTGACAAAAAGTGAAAAAGTTCCAAAGTGCCTCACAAACTTTGGCCCCTTTTTAGACTTGGGAAAAATTTCCTCCTTGGCCCCGTAGACCCGCTTTTGGAAAAAATTCATCCTCGGGCTGTCGGCCCATATTTTCCAATTGGGAAAAAAAGACATCTCTGGGCCCGTTGGGCCACTTTTCCACTTTGCAAAATGTAATCCTTCTCGGAGCTCATGGGCCTGTGGTCCCACAATTATACTTGTGCCTTTTTGTGAAAAGTGAGAAAAATGTCAAAATGTCTCCCGCCGCCCCACTAGTCCGCAAATTTTCCATTGGCAAAAAATCTTACCTAGGCCCGTGACCCGCTTTTGGTAAAAAATCCTTCTAAGGCCCACCGACCCATAACTTGAAAATATGAAGAGTTAGAAGGACTTATTTATATATCTGGAAAGGGAAGAAATTTCCTATATGATGGAAATGCTTTCAGTGGGCCTTAAGTGATTAAAATATGTAAAAATTCAGATTGAAGCACAAAGGGGGAAAATGGTGTCGAGTTGACCCAAAATAAGTGTGAGCTTATTTTGGTAAACATCCTCCTTTAGAATATTTGAATCTTAGATTTAATCATGCATTCTTAGATATTTAATTTCAATAAAAGCATCTATCCTAGATCTTGTTTGAGATCTATTGTTAATTAGTTCTCTATTTTTTTGTTTTCGTAGATGGGTAAGAAACCCATTTTGTAGATCAAAAGTTTAATGTATTTATACCCCTTTATGCGGGTTGGAGTATGGGTCCAAACAAGCATACACGATCCACATAGGTTGGATCTACATTTAAATGAAGTTTAGATCCATAAGAATCAATGGCTTGGCTGAAACACGTTCTTTTTATATAAAAATCACGCACAGGTGACCGACTACGATCTCTTGATTGACATGTAACCTCTACGCTACCGACGTCACCTCACTATCGGTGTCAATTTCGGTGTTAATGATAAGTTCTTAGAATATTATTTTAAATACAAGGGGTGGTAAGGTTAATTCCATGAGTAATTTCTTATTCAATTTTAAGAAGTATAACGTCTCTCTAAATAGTTAATATAAACAAGACCCAACAAAAGACATCACGTTTTGCGAAATGAAATTGAGTGCAAGTATCAGGATCGATGTCGGTCAAGGAATACCAAACGGTTCAATCACCGATGATGGTTATTTCCAGATGAGTCTATTTTATAAATTTTAGCATATCTTTTACATTTTGAGATTTACACTTTTCTAAATGACATTTCCAACAATCATACATTAAATTTGGGTTTGCTTTGAACAAGTCATAATATCATTTAAGTTGAAATCTAAGCTAGGAGTTAAAATTTCAAAAATGTGAACATGAAACAAGTGATGATGTCGATACGAGTACATTGACGTCGGTTGAAACTCGACCGTGTCGATCCACTGTGTAGGCCAGAGAACTAAAAAATGAATGTTTGAAGGAATATAGATATCAAGAGATAACATTAACTTTAAATACATCAAAACCATAGAGTTTTTAAATCATTTCAAACCCAAAATAAAGCTATGATAATTTCCCAATTCATTTTGTGATCAAAAAATTAAAATTTGTAACTTTTTTTTCTTTCAACACAAGGTAAAATTTAAACATGATATTCATTTAATTCATTCCTTTACATACAACTAATTTGGAGATAAAGGAAATACACATTCTTTAATGAACTTTCTTCAAATATGATATTACAACTTGGTAAATAAAACTTTGCAAAACAACTTTTCTTTTAAATACAAGTCTACTAGTTTTCCACCTCATGTGGGAATTACAAGAAAAATATTTACAATGAAGGGTTGTTTTTGGCTTCAAAAATTCTCCAAATCCCAAATCTTCATTAAGAGCTCCATCATGTCTTCACTTTGATCACAACACTAGAAATGGGGAGAGGCAACACTCTCCACCCAACCAATAATTCAATGAGGAGAAGAAACTATCCTCCTCATTGGCCCCTCAAGCCCCAACCATAATGCAATAAAGGATGGATCCAACTCATGACAACATCACAACACTTCAACATCACAATACAAAATTTCACAACCATATAACACACATTCAAAACAAAGAACAACCACAAGAATGAAACTTTCAAATACACAAGGCTTGAAAAACAAACCAATGGAGCAAGGATCTATGGGGAGATCCCTTATGCCTCCCAATGGGATTAGGTGCCCACCTTAAAACCCTCCAAAATACATCTCAAAACCCCTACATAACTCTTATGACTCCCTCAAGATCCTCTTATGCCTCCCACATTCTCTTATGCCTCCCTACAATCTCTTATGTCTCCCTCAAAAGAACCAAGTAAGAAATGCAAGCATTTTCTTATCCAAGGTGGGGCACCCAACCCAACTCCCTCCCAAAACATGAAATAAACTCTTATGCCTCCCTACATATAAAATCCCCATAGCCTTCTCCTACACCATACTTAGGCATTCTACCCAAGAACCCAACAAGCATACAAAACATTCACATACATGAAATACACACATATAAAAACAAACAAGTAAAAAAAGTGTAGCTCCTACCTTTCCATAAT
This sequence comes from Taxus wallichiana var. yunnanensis, assembly GCA_018340775.1. Classification (NCBI taxonomy): domain Eukaryota; kingdom Viridiplantae; phylum Streptophyta; class Pinopsida; order Cupressales; family Taxaceae; genus Taxus; species Taxus wallichiana. Next base: position 1,025,896,919 of record CM031237.1, read on the forward strand.
AAGAAATTGATCAAGAAATCACATTCCAAGCTCCTTCAAGCTCAATCCAACTCCAACAAGCTCCAAGAATTCAACAAGAACTCCAAAACTCTCTAACTCCAAAATACAAGAGTGCCAATGAAATGAAGTAAGCCCCAAACAAACAAATAAACTTGCATATATAGAAAAAGAAAGAGGAGGGTGAGGTGGCTCCATGTAGGATGCCACATCACTTATCCTCAAATCCACATCACAAGTCAAACCTCAACCCCAATGCACAATAAATTGGTGGTTGAGAGGAATGAAAAACCTCTTACACACACAATCCAAACCCACACCCCTTAGGACAAAATTTAAAACCCATGTAAGAAAAGTGCAATAAATGTCACTTTTTGTCTTACAAAACAACACATAATGGTGTCTATTTTTGACCCCCCAATCCATAGGTAGGGTTGGCATGTGAAATTAAGAGGCATGAGACAAGCTTAGCTTGTTCCACAAGCCTCCAAAAATGGCCCTTAAGCCCAAATTCGAAATTCCAAGGTAAGATAGAGTGTACAACAGTAAAAGACACTTACACTCAGTCAAAATCATAAAATCCAAAAGACCAACTACTATAATAAATATCCCCTTTTATCACATCCCCATATAACTTAATAACATGATTAAATTACTTAATAAGGTCACATTAATAATTAATTATTACATCACAAAATAAATCACATACTCTACAATAATAAAATAAAAAGGGAAACATACACACAAAGGACATGGTCACAATTGGAGGTCATCCCCCATGGGGACCCCCTAACAACAAATAACAAAACATAACACATGTTGCCATGGTGACCTTTGTTGTATCCATCTAGTATTCCGTCGTGGTTGGTCTCCAATCCCCCTTTTGATTGTTGTGATATAATTACCTAAAAAATCACACAATACCTCCTTGGCCTCGTGGCCGCATCAAAACATCAAAGATAAAATATATGCATACAAATCAATAATCATCATCATATAGCTAAATCATCATCTCAACTAAGCAATGTTATCATTTGTCTAAAATTCCAACAACATCTCAATTCTATCTTTTATCAATATCAACAAGATCACAAGATTAGTTCAAATGTTAAATCCTACTCAACACGACAAGAATTCTGAATGTCAATAATATATATGCTAACAACACATCATCATCATCAATATAAAAATGTCTCTCTATGTCTCTAAGAATCCACACAAATCATACTATGAATCACAATCCATCAATAGTTAGAATATCTCTATCATCTAACATCATGCTAACCAAAATGATACAATAATATCCATGTCTATAGTCAATAGTAATCGAAATCAAAATATAATAAGTGTTGAAGAGAAGTGGGCACTACATCCCCTCACCTTAGACTTGACTTCCTCCTGAAAGTCACTGAAATAAGTGTGGAAACTAGACTCGTAATAACATAGCATCCTCCCATGTAGCAGTAGTCTCATCATACTTGTCCCACTAGAATTGCACCTAATCAATCTCTCGGCCTCGAAGGCCTAGGGTCCTACACTCTAAAATACGCATGGATCAACCATCATCTTCCCTTCTCTCCTATTGCACCTACAATGCAATCCAATCTAATACATGAGATGGATCTAGGATATATCTCCTAAGAACAGATACGTGAAACACATCATGCATGCGAGACAAGACTGGGTGGCAAGGCTAGATGATAAGCTAAGGGACCGATCCGCTCCAGGATCTCGAATGGACCCACAAATCTAGGAGACAACTTAGAGCCTTTTCCATAATGGATAGGAATCTTATGAGGTCTGACACAAAGAAACACCTTCGTGCCCACCTCATAACTACGATCAACTCTCCTCTTATCTGCATACTTCTTTTTCCTGTCATGTGCCTCATGTAACCTCTATCGGACCAAAACAACCTGTTATTCCATGTCTTGTAACAAAGCCGGTCTAAGAGATACTCTATCCTCCAATTTTCCCAACTCAATGGTGTCCTACACTCCTTGCCATAAAGTGCCTAAAAAGGTGCCATGTAAATCGAACTCTAAAAATTGTTGTAGGAAAACTCCACCAAATACAAGTACTCCTCCCACCTAGACTGGTGATCCATGACATACATCTAAAGCATGTCCTCTAAAATCTGGTTCACCTATTTCATATTTCCATCTGTCTCTAGGTGATAGGCTATGATGAAGTTGATACTCATCCCAAGCACTTGCTTCATGGTAGTCCAGAAGTGTGATGTGTATAAGGGATCGTGGTCGTAGATGATCTTTCGTGGAATCCCATGCAGTCTAACAATATCATCCAGTTACACTCTCGGTACACTCTAGAAATTTGGTGCATAGTTCTTGAAGATAAAATATCTAGCCTAAGAGCTCAACATATGGTTTTTGTAGTTGATTTAAATTAGTGTATTCTTAAGAATATCAAACCGGCAGCCTTGGTTTTGGGATAGAAAGTTCAATATTTTATTTAAGTAGGCATAATGCATGTTTTCATTAGTGAAAAAAATGAAACATGAAATGCAATTTACTTGTCAATAAAACTTGACCTTTCCAACATATAGTATATTTTACACCTTTAACCCATTTTAACCAGCGTATTCTTCAACTAGATCATCTTCATAATTTTCATCAACATCCACTCACCCATTTCCCATCCTAACCATCCTTAATCATTATCTCTTCTTATAAATATGTGATCATAGTAGAAAAATGGAGGATGGATAACAAGTGGAAATAACCCTTTAACCCCATATATTTTGTAAAATAATATCCTTCTCATGATTTTTATCCTTCTATGTTCCCATCTTCATTCAAACCACTGAATAAGTCCTCTACCTCATGTGATCTCCTAGATTGTGTCAATGATCAAGATAATATTGTGTGCACTATGAAAGGTAATAAGACCATACTTTTTATCATTTCAATCATATTGTTATCTTTCAATCCAAGTAGTTGGGGGTATAAACAAAGGGTCAAATATTTAGAAACTATTTGAGCTTACCAACATAATATATAATCTCTTTCAATCCAATTTTCATCGTGCTCCTTTTCAAATTCATAGAATTTGACTTAATTTCCATGGTATCTCAAAATTCAAGTTCTCTGTTTACTAAATAATTAAATTTAGAGAGAAAATGTTATAATTCATACATATATAAGAATCTACATGACATATTAAAATAATTTTAAGATGTAGAATGAGGGACATCATCAAATGCTAAATAAAGACAAGCGAGTAGGAATAAATAGAAAAGTAAAAGAAGGAATATATAATAATCTACAGAGATCATGCAAGAAATAAAATAAAAGGAACCTTATCTATAATGTTGAAATCATTGTATCTTCACATCAAAGGATATATTGATATTTTACTGGGAAAATATTTGCATGAGGCTCAATTTCCCAATTGTTAATTTATATTAAGACATAAATTATTGCATCTAGTATAAGATGTATTTGTATTATATACTTTATGGATACAATTACTATTTGTGTACATAATTATCCATACTTATTTACAAGTAACATTTAAAAATATATTTAGTGGAACATGGTTTGTTTATTTTGAGATTATATCCCTAAAGATAGAATCCTTTATTATCATAAATTGTCTTACTCATATATATATAACATATTGTAGGTAATGGATGAAGATATAAAATAATTTCATTTTAAAAATCTCAAACATTTAAATCCTTTATAAAGTATCACAACATGAGATCGAAACTTTTTGGAATGACAAGATTGGACTCTCATGTTATCCTTGTTGGTATTGACATCAATAGAATCCCTCCATATTATTTTATAATTGATGCACTAGATGTTTAGAAAATGGAGATAAATATGGGTACTCAAAAATGAAATCTATAGATCATACCTAGTTTCCAAATGGCTAGATCCTTTTAAACCTATTTCCTTAAATCTTTAAAATTACCACAACACCTTTCTTCACTTTCAAGATGTGCTCATCCAAGCTTCAGGATACATCTAAATCTAATTATATTTTTGTTTCATGACTCTGATAAAATTATGAGTGTTCTCATCACCTCCTAATAGAGAGAAACCACCATATGCCTTGGAAAATCATATTTGTTAGACCTTTTATTTGGAGCTTATAACTAAGGACTATTTTTTTACATGTTCTCCTCATTATTTTGAGATCGAGGGTGATTATTTTTCCTCTTCAAGGACTCATAAAAATATTTCTAGAAATTCATTGATTTTATGGACTAGGGATGATAGAATATTTTATATGAAGAGGTTTTGTATACTTATCAACATATAACTAGAGAATCTACTTCTTCAATTATCGGTACCCAAACAATTACTTCTTTTATTCAAATTATTTCTTGTTAAATATTGAGTAGGAAAGGACCTCATAATAGAGTTAGAGATGTGGCGAGATTAGTGAGGAATAAGAGGATACAAATAATTATTTTTGTTTATTATTCTTTATTTTTAGAGTAATGTTGTCATGAAAAATAGCTAGCATGAACAATAGAAAATTTTAAAGCATGACAACTAAGCCCTTAATTGAAATTTTGCCTCCTAGTCATTGTCCATCCTTCGTTTGGCCATCCCACCTTCAATCCCATCCTCATCCAGGCTTAGGGGAAAGTGTTAAAAATATTTTCAAGTGTGTTTTTATTACCTTGAATGAACAAGAAACACAAAAAATCAAAAATAGTGAAAATTGCTAAAAATAGTATTTTCATAAGCCCTGCTAAAAATAGGAAGTTTTGGATTTGAGCTTATAAAGTTTTTGTTGACTCCTATACTACTTATCTCAGTGATTTTTGATAAATGAAGTTCAAATACTCAAGTCCTGAACCCATTTCAACCCTAATCACTTGAGTACCCTAGTGTGGAAGAATGATGTCTCTCACATGGATTACAAATTCCTAAAAAATAGAATGTTAGGTGTCCTTCAGAGCTAGTGGAATAAAATATTTTCTCAAGTGGATAATTATTAGCATGGAATCACCCATTATCTATTAAAAGAATCGGATTGGTCCTAAATTTTGCAAAACACTATGAAGCTAACTCCAAGATAGTATGAGCAGATGATAATTCAATCCTTGTAGTCTCACCCCTAGGGGCATCTCTTAGTGTTTGCAAATTCCCAAAGACACTAATATGGTTATCATTAATAAGGAGTTTGCATCACAGACTCGGGTGATGATTGATTCATATCTGCAAGTCCTTACACTTGGTTTATGGATCAGGTAAGGAAAAAATCCTTCTCATGTTCCAAATAATTTTTCCAGAGTGAATTCCATAAAATCTATTCGGATGCAATTGTTCTACTTAGTAATGTGATGGGAGAATAAACAAAAAAAGTTTTCTAGGACTTTACTGACTTAGTTCATCCTTGTTTCCATTGAATGGAATCAAGTCATAGATCGGGGCATATTTTTAGTGATAATATCCATCGACAATTGCTTTAGTTATATTCCACTAGGAAGTTCACTATGACTTCCTACCTTGTACATGCTCTCACTTACACAATACCTTTAAATGGATTGACTATTTCTCTCAATATCTCCAAAAAACAACCTACAAGAAGTACCCAAACTCATGCATAGAGAAAGTAACCATCACCTTTTGAGGGTGAATGATGCATTCACCATGTTCATCATCAGACTTCTAGAGGTAAATTCATAGATGAGGATATTTTCTAAAGCATCTACACTGATCGAAATATTAGATCTACTTCACTTAGTTCTCAACCTTCACCTTCACCTATAACAATTTTGCATGACCATACCAATCCCTTCCATACAAACTCATCTTTGCTAACTATTGCCACGTTTCCTCATTTATCGGGGATGCCACATGAAACTATCTCAAGTACCAACCTTTCTTCCTTATTCCTCGCACATGTACAACCAATTTCTCCTCTCCTTATGACTTCTTTCGACCTTGTAATCCACAATCGACTCAAACAGAACACCCCACCCCTTCCCATACACAGAGATTTCCCATATTCCCACCCTCATCACAGACTATTGAAGCCCAACGCTGTTTCACAAAAGAATAGATTTGTTGGCAAACATCCAAAATTTCTCAATCTGCTTTGGAAAATTACCTGAATTAAAAAATTCCTTTGAAGGCTTTCCCTCCTATAATAGATGCAAATCTAAAAAAACGACCACCACTTCTCTTCATGGAACAACATGGACACTAAAAAGTAGCCTACCATTCTTGTGTCTTTAACCAAAATTGAGGAGATGCTTATCGCACGAGTTAATCCATTCTGCAAAGTCACCCAAGTATGTGGCGAGATAATAAAAATACTCAAGACATACCATAAGTTTCCTGTAAAACATTACTTTAATAACAAAGTACCTACCCCACTACCTTGGATATTTGGACATAGTTCTTATATAAAGGGAAGGAGCTAATTTAAAAATGTATGGTTTTAACGTCAGTAGATATCGTGTTTGGGCATCCTTGTAATATAAAATCCAACATGATCCATATTACAAAGATGTCTTAATCAATGATGACACCCTTTCCTCTCTACCATTTGAGTTATCAAATGTTTCCTCCTCTCTTAACATAGCCATGGTGGAACTGACCCAAATGCAAAGTGCCTCTATAGCTCATGGTATTGATGTTTCCATTGACTCTTACAAAACATATGAACACTCAATGTATTTTGTGTCAACACCCCACAATATAGGAAAAGAAGAAGAGGAAATCGAATAGTTCTTTCTTAACCACGATGGTAACACTCTATATACCATGCCATGGCCAGAGCTTGGGCTCTCACAAATAAATGAATACAATATGGAGGGCCTGTTCTCAATGGATTTTTCAACTTTGTTTCCGGAAGGAAAATCAATGTGGCAACAACCCTGCATAAAAGAAGTTCCAATGCATGAATACATTCTTCATCTGATGCACTTCCATGATAGGCACTTCAGTTCCCACCCAAGATTTTGCTACTTCCTTCTAAACCTCAAAATACATCACAGGAGCCATTCTACAACAACAATTTTAATGAAACAAAACCTCAAATTTGGAATCCCTCTGACAATTAGAGATTTGCAAAGACAACTATTGGAATGCCCCAAAGACAACCTAGAAGATAATTTAATGCACTTTGGTTCGAGCATTCGAGGGACACGATCATTATGGGAAATAAGCATAAGCACACTTTTAGATATGGTAGAACAATTTGGTACACTAACCTTATTCTTCACTTTAAGTGCATCAGACACTAAATGGCCAGATCTCCATAGTATTATGTCTAGTGAATGCCCAGCTAATCCTCGAGTTGAACAAAATTGGAGAACACTTAACATTGTCTCAAAACCTCATTGAGTATCAATATACCTACATCATAGATTCACAATATTTCGTAAAGAAATATTGTAGAAGAAACTTGGAGCAGTAGAATTTTGGTACAGGTAATCAAATCTACTTATTTATAAGTTTTTTCCAAACTACATAGCTTATATTTATGTTCCCTCGTCTCGCAGGTATGAATGGAAACATAGAGGCTCTCCACATGTCCACGATTTATTGTGGCTCGAGAACACACATAAATATTGACGTAATGGACTAGGAGGATACAACAATTATTGAGGCAACAAAAAAATACTTTGATAAGTTCGTGTCTACCTACAACCCCGTCCGGATTGCAACCACTTGGATTTTGTTCGTAGGTCACTCTTAGGAAACCCTTACTTGCTAGATACAACAAAAATTCTATCCTCCTCCCCACATGCATACCTTGAAGAACTGCTTAATCGTGTTCAACGCTACAAAAAATGTTTAGAGCAGACATGCTTGCGTAGAAAGAAATCACAACTTCACAGTGTAGGTACAACACACCTTGGGCCACACAACCTTCTTCATCCCTTCTCATTGAAAGTGATGGGAAAATTAAGTACCTCCCTTCAAGAAACAATGATAGAATGAACATCCATAATCAAACTATGATATGCATATGGAGAGTAAATTTTGATTTCCAACTGGTACTTAAAATATGCTTCAAAAGTGGAGCAACGTTCATAAACATATCACCAAATGCTATCTATATTTTCAAGAGATGCTAATGTAGATTCTCCAAAACATATTGTGATCCATACAATGCTCATAGAAAACATTGCTAAACATGATATAAGTGCACAACAAACATGCCACAAGTTGCAAAAATTGCCACTTGTTATGTGCAGTCATTCATTTGTATCATTAAATGTTGGCAAAAAAATTGTGAGACGTGTCGTTGAAAGTGACGTCGATGCACAACAAACGACCAATTTCTTGGATGCATATAAAGTTCATCCTACTACCATGGAATACCTACCACTTATTTAGGTTTCTCGAGATTGGAGCTACATCAAGAACCTTAAAGGTGATAAATGGAAAATGTGACCGAATCAAGCAATTGTTCAGGTCCACCCAAGATTTGTGGATGTCCTAGCTCATGATTCAACGTCATATGACCTTTTTTATTGGTCAGAACTCTTTTTATACAAGCCTATTAGAAATATTACATCCAAATTTTTCTCAACCCCACATGACATCAACGAAACTTGGGACATGTTCAAGCACAACTATAGACTGTGGCACGTTTTACACACTACTGCAGACACAAAACACGTTATAGATGTTAATTCTAAATCTGAGGCCAAATGCAGTATTCACCACGAACCATTGCAAGAATGGAATTTCTTCACACAACTTCATCCGAGAAACAACATGGGTCTTGAAATTCTTGAAATGTTGGGGAAACAAGATTTCGACATACACAATAATTGGAGCATACATGACATTCTGCAAGATTTGCAGATAACCGGTTCATCATTCATCGAGAGAGAAAAGGAAGACACAATTAACAACAACATGCAGGCCACACCACCATCTTCCAAACTTCCTTTCTCTTACCAACAACTAGCTCTTGATATCATACAACACCATTCAACAAAAAAAAGCCTTCTACCTTCACTAAGATTGATAATTCAAGGAATGACCGACACAGAAAATCATTTCGATAAATAAAATTTGGAATTCATTCACATCATCAACCACATCTCCCTCACCTCTACTTGTGCTCCCCTACTACCGGTGTTTCAAAGCATTCAACATCTCTGCATGCACAATCCACGCAACCCTCCTTATTCAAATCAAAGAACTGAAACCCCTTGAAGGCATTATTGTCTTTTCAAGAGTCGGTGAAACATATAGAATATGTTCATATTAATGAAATGGGTTTCATCAGCCCAAAGTTGCTAAGTGAAATTGACAATAAGCTACGTGAAGCTTTCCCATGCTCAAAAACATCCGAATTTGGGAATGATCAGTCATCCTCCTTGCGACCTCAACCAATTATTACCACTAGTTTTGGATAGTCCTCTTTATGCAAGTAATTCCTATGGAGCCAGCCTTTGGAAGGGATTCAATTCTTCCATTACATTGCAAACAATATTTTGGCAACAAGGAACAACCGATACACAAGTTTCATTCCAAAATTTACTACTCTATATGCAAGATTCAACCCTCTCTTATTGAGGACTAGTGAACTCCTAATGTCTCGCATAGACACACACCTAACTCAGTAGGAGCTCAACTTTTTTAAGGACACACCACATTTTTTTGCAAAAAAATGATTTTGTGGACTCCAACAACCTTCGATGTTTGTTCTTCCTTTAACAGAGAATTGTAATTATCCTTATCAGGTCTATGCTTTAACTATATTTGAGGTCACATAAGCAGGTTCTATGATACTATGGTATGGAGATTAATGAAATGCCTATGATTTTGAGAACTATAGTAATCCTTGTGACTATTTTAACTTTTCAAGTGACATGAGGTTATGATGTTAAGTGCCTTTGTTTCCTCCGTACTTTTTTTAGGGGTAGAATTTTTGTTAATTGTATCTACACTAAGAACATCTATTGACAAAAAGGTCATTGATGTGTGTTGGTATTCAAAAGAAATAAGCATTTTAAATTGCTAATAGAAAAGGAAAATTAATAACAAATTCCTGTAAATAATTCCATGTATGTATTGTGGCAATATATATCGGACAAACAATCAAACTTTTTAAAATACATGTTTGGTTTTTCAGTAAACCAACAACTATGCATTTCTAATTTCTTTATCATTATATCTCCATACAAATACCTATAGTTTTCTTAGTTCAAGTGTACATATTGTTCTTATTGTTTTCCATTCTATTTGCTTAACATAATAATCTCGGTAATTCGCTTCAAATAAATGCATGTATATATATTGTATATATATATATATATATATATATATATATATATATATATATATATATATATATATATATATATATAGTGACATATGGAACGCAAAATCTAACTTTTAAACATACATGTTTAATTTTTCCTTTTTACCATTGCTCACTTCTTTATGTAAACCAAAAACAATGTTTTTTTATGTCTTCTTCATTATATCTGCATACAAATACCTATAATTTTCAAATGCCGAGAAAGAATCATGCAATGTATAGTTATTTCCATCGAAAGCTTTGTACATTATATCACTTTTTTACATTATATCATGTTTGTGCTTTTTAAATGAAGTGGCTCATCTATATTTCTACACAACTAAAATCAATGACACCCCTTATCAACATCAATTTGTAATAACTATCCCTCTAAAACAAATAAATTATACCGGTTAGTAAGATAGGCTCTGCTTATCAACATGATGGACAACTAAAAAGCCCGGTAATAACTATCCACTCGAGTAGGCTCTAAAACAAAAAATTATACCGTTCGCATTTATTATCATTTAATTGAGTACATATATGGAAAGGTTAGCTTTACACAATTTTTAACAAAAATTAGGCATTTTCATTTATCTTCAATTTCATTGACTTATAAATTGAACATGTTATATCTTTAAATATTCAGGCTTCCACAATTATCGAAAAAAATGGTATAAGTCTAACATTTATTAAATTTAATTGATTTAAAAGACATATCATTAAAGGCTTCTTTTATTGGATAATATTCAAGAATCAAGACTCAGATATTTTGTTTTGACGATGGACAGAGAGTTACCTAAGGAGGCCAGGCATTACTACTTACAGAGACCACTCGAGTAGGCTATTTTAGTGCTCCCTCAAAAATATCGTATGAGTTGAGACTTTTAAGGAAATATCTATTGTACTCGTCCATAATGATTTTCATGAGACTTTCAAGGAAACAATGAGTTAGACTCTTACAAAATTCATGGAAAGGTTGGAACCTAGCAATCATTCATTGTTTTCGGCTGAATACAATACAATTTTTGAATATTTTTTATATAAACTATGATTAGCCAACTCACTTTAGAATAAAGTTTAAGTAGTGCTCCTTTTACAAAAGTCGCGTAATTCTTTACATATTATTAAGTATGCCAAAAATTTCACAATATCTTTAAATATTTTCGATTTGACCAACATTATAGATGTGATCTTCGGCGCTTCTCATACCCTTACAATATACAAGTCTCTATAGAAAATTAAAAATATTATTATATCATAAAAGAACATAAACAAAATACAAAACAATAACTAGTAAATTATATCTTCGAGTGAAGAGTCATGATGTAGATGTAGAGTAACTTTCATAGCTCCCTGGATTAGTATTCTTTGTGCGATTTGTACTCTCAAGTAAAGATGAGATATCTATGGGCAACTGAAAAGTTCTTGGAGTACCAAGAAGTGTACCTCTTATTTTTTCCAATTTCTCAACTACCTCCATCATACTCGGACGTTGTTGAGGCAACTCCCTTGTGCAAACCAACCCTACTTCCATAAATTGAGTAAGGCATGTTAATACCATTGATATCTCTGATCCATTCACATCTTTAAGAAGACTATTATCTATCACTTCCATGATATTATTTGGAAAATTCATAGCTACCCAATTTTGTAGATTGATTCCTTCCACAAACATGTCATCTGTTGGTTTCCTCCTTGTCAATAACTCTAATAGTAGAATGCCATAACTGTATACATCTCCTTTTGTAGAGATCCTTCCACCCATTCCATATTCTATAATACAAAACACAATGCTTAGTCATCCTCAAACCATTTTAAACATTCATTAAAAAAATGAAAAAACAAACTAATAATTAAGTAACAGTGTAATAATGTGAATTTTATACCTGGTGGAATGTAGCCAGCAGATCCTTTCAGTGCATTTGTAGAAGTTAGAGAACCCATTGAATTCCCAAACAGTAGTTTGGCAATGCCAAAATCTGCTATATATGAAGTCATGTCATCCCCTAAGAGCACATTATTTGGTTTTAAGTCACAATGAATTACTTGCACAAAACATTGATGATGTAGATATGCCATCCCTTGTGCAATGTCCATTGATATCCTTAATCTGTCACTCAAAGTTAAATTACAGTCATCTTCTCCATGAGGATGTAGCCATCTCTCCAAACTTCCATTGGACATGAAAGGTAGAACCAAAGCTTTAAAATCAGGTGTGAAACAAGCTGAAATGATTTTGATCACGTTGCGGTGTTTAACTCTTTTCAACACATCACATTCTGTGATAAAGCTTTGCTCAGCATTCTTATCTTGAAAATTTAAAACTTTAACAGCAATATTTGTAGCATTGCTCAGAATCCCTTTATAAATAGATCCAAAACTGCCAACTCCTAAGAGATTGGCCTGGCTAAACCCATTAGTTGCAATAACAAGTTCTTCATATGAAATTCTTGTGGGTCCTATGTGGAGGGAAGGAGTATTCTGGGCAGTACGTCTCCTTGTATAGGAAAATACCAATAACAAAAAAGACATGATGAAGATTGCAATGCCGACCAAAATTGGGACTATTACCTTTTTGGAGACTGGATGATGTTTGTGTTTGGAATGAGGGCATGGCTGTAAATTTATCCACGTGCCACATAGGCCAGGATTTCCCCCAACTGCTGTCTCATCAAGTGTTACAAAAACTCCTCCTTTTGGAACCTCTCCTGTTAACCTGTTTGAAGAGAGATTGATATGCTTGAGCATTTTCATCTCTTTGAAAGCCACAGGGATAGCACCTGACAAATTGTTTCTAGAAAGATCAATGTCCTCAAGATTTTTCAGCTTTGTGAGTGATGTTGGTATTGGGCCATCAAATGAATTCCAAGAAAGATTTAAATAATGCAAATCTGTGCAGCTTGATAGTGCAGCTGGAATTTCACCTGAGAAGTTGTTGAGAGACACATCTATAGCTTGGACCATTGCCATTTTGCTCATTTCTTTAAGAGAACCTTTCAACAAATTGTTGGAAATATTAAAATAGAAATGGAGATTCTGAAGACCTGCAACTTCTGGAGGTATGTTTCCTTCCAATTTGTTGTAAGAAAAGTCCACCACTTCCAAATTTTGGCTTCTCCCTAAACTTGCAGGTATTTTCCTGACAGTTGATTGTGATCAAGAAAAAGCTGCCTTAGCTGTGGAAGATCGCCAAGACTATCAGGAATTTTCCTGAAAGCATGTTTTCACTCAGTGATAACAACCCAAGCCTTTTTGTCTGACCCCAACATTCTGGGATTGTTCCATATAAATTGTTTCTGTCCAAATACAATCTTTCAAGATTTGGAAGTTGACAGAGTGCGATGGAATACTCCCGCTGAAACGATTTTCAGATAAGCCCAACATTGCCAACTTTGTGAGGTTGATAATGCCATTTGGTATGTTTCCCTCCAATTTATTAGAGCCCAGTTCCAAAATCGACAAGGCGCCGCTTAGTGAAGAGGGAATGATGCCAGTGAATTGGTTTCCACCCAAATCTATTATTTCTAAATGGGAGCAATTGGTCAATGCTGTTAGAATAGACAAACCACTGCTTCCGCTCACAAGATGATTTTCCCATAAATTAAGAATCTGAAGGTGGAGCAATTTACCAAACTCCAAGGGCACTTTACCACTCAGTTGGTTTCCACTAAAAGAACCACTTCAAGGAGAGAACAATTAGAGAGGGAGCCTGGGATTTCTCCAGTAAAGTAGTTTCCCACAAAAGAAGATTGAAGCTGGAGCCAACTGAGTTGAGTAAGCATACCCAATTCAACAGGAATACCCCCACGTAGTCTGTTTTGTCCCAAAGATAACAAAGCTAAAGAGGACATGTTTCCTATGAAAGCTGGGATTGTACCTGTCAGATTGTTTTCCTAATGCAATGGTCTCTAAATGTGAAAGAAGGCCAAGCTGGGAGGGAATGGTGCCGCTCAGATGGTTGAAAGACAAAATGAGTTGTTGCAAAGAACGGCAGTCACCAAGAGTGGAGGGAATGGAGCCTTCCAATCCATTCAGAGACAATCGAAGTATTCTTAAGCGAGAGAGCCTTCCCAGTTGAGGTGGAATTTGGCCGTGGAAGCTGTTGTTCCAGAGAGCAAGTGTTTTAAGGAAAGAGAGATTACCCAGAAAAGGAGAGATGGGGCCTTAATTCCATACCTGTGAGATTCAATGAAACCACGCGCTGTCGGCGAGAAGAGCAGAGAACGCCAGTCCAATTGCAGGTGTTGTGAAGAGGAGACCAATCGTGCAGAGAATTGAGTGGATCGAGTTGGAGGGATCCTTTGAAAGCGAGGAGGGCATGTTGATCGGAATAATATGAAGGAGAAGAATGAGAGACTATGTGAGCAGGTAGCAAAGAGAGCAGCAGCGGAAGGAGGAAGAAAAACATCTTAATCTTCGGTTCAACTGAAATGAAATGAGAAACTGGCTGTCGAATTTATAGCCTCCACGAGTGAAGCCAGCAATTTCGTCTAAAGTCGGTGGCAAATGACGGGAAAAGATAACCTCTCTAAAGAAAACAAATAGTGATAAAAAGCCTTGGTGTTTTTTTTTAATGATTTTCTTTTTGTAAATCAATTTTCCGTGACGGTAATTTATCAGTATTTCCTAAGTGTGAATAGGAGCGGTATTCTATACAAGGAAAACACATAACTATTGAAATATATTAAGATTCGTGGTTATATTTTAAATCTATAAATTTTAGAAGAGACAATATTTTCGAAATTTTGCAATATTTTACTATTAAAAATATTGAAAATATATAAATGACCATTAAATTTAAAGTGTTGCTTGAATGCTTGGTTAATATTATGGTCCAAGTATATTTGTGTGCTAATTGATTAATTTGTGTGTGTTTTGTGTTTCGTTTAATTTTAACAATGTTTTTTTGTTGTCTTTATTAACTTTCAACATTTTCCTCTACTTCTTCCTTTGTCATTTTTTTATTATTCAAATTTCAATGTATGTTTCTACTTACCATCTATTCTTATTGTTTTTCTCTTCTCTCTAGTTTTTTTTTCGTATTCTATTTTCTTTATATTATCAATGTGTTTTTGTTAGAAGTGGAGTGCGATCACAATACGAGACTCGAACATATTTTACATTTTAATTCAAACTTAGTCAAATAACATAAAAAAATTCGCATAGTAAAAACAAGAAAATACAATTTTTAACATAAATTATACTATTAACGGATTTTGATACATTCTAAAGATAATATTATCAATAATATAGACATCGAAGTTAGATGTAAATTTACCTAAGAAAAGTATGCAATTCTAAGGTTATCCCATAGATTTCTAATCTCTTGTTACTTGCAAAACATGTACATGCTTTACTTTTTATTAATAATATAATGTTTTCCATATCTAAAGTGCTATTTTTAAATGAAAAATTTGTACTTCTCTGACATTAAAATCATATATCATAGAAGCTTTTGTATAGTTGCCCATTCTTGAATCCTCGTTGAGGATAAAATCTTAGACGAGCTTCCTTAAAGTATATGACACTTGATATGTTTGACTCACTTCACATTAAAATCCTACAACTCATTAACTAATCTTCCAAATAGTTGAAAATATTAAGATATTTTGATAATTGATAACTACTATAAATTGGATGCTCTCTAGAAAGAATTTGTCCATTTAAGCTCCTTACAAAACACATGGAGAATTCACTAAGTAAACTTGTGGCATATCATAGTCATTTGTAAGATATTAAATAATACCCTTATTTCTAGTTTTAGTTCTCAATATTCTATTATTAATATTGCCTCAAAACAAATATTTCCTATTATAAAACACCCTTCATTTATCAATTATTACATATACCCAATTTTCTATCACATTTTAAATAAATTTTATTATTTTTAACTCCCCTTATATTCTATGTCAATTATCAATAAAATAAATCCATCGAGGAGTTTATAACTTGAAATAGGGAGATGAAAGTCTATTTCAATACGAGAACACGATGGAGACACATGGAAAGATCTAGGGGTCCTAGAAAATTCCTTTGTTTAGAGCATTTTTCTTACTAGTCACTTTTGGAATACGTACAAGATGATGACATATGTAACTATCTAAGAGATATGTAATGTTTTATCGAATGACCAATCCTCCTTACCCATTTGATTGTTGAACTCTACATGAATGTAGGACATTAACATGTGTTTAACCCTCATACATTTCTTTGCCTCATCCCTCAAGATTTTTTTTTACAAATTCACCTAAAATATACCTTCAATATTGATCATTTTATGATCCACATGGAAGCATCTATGAGCATGATTGAATTCCATTGTCCATATATATATTTTGATACCTTATTTTAGAATGATTATACATCTATTTGGTCGAGTCCTAGAAGCTCTCTCTCTCTCATCTATATTAGTATATTAGTATTGGACATATACATTATAAATGTCCTCACACATCAACCAATGTATGACTTAACCTATGATGTTTAATCATAACTCTTTGTTTTAAATATAATTACTCAAGGAAATTCTAATTCAAGAGTACTATTTGTTTATAAATTTTAGGGGAAAAGGGACCGGTGATCAATATCTAATCATGTAGCCAATTTTTTTAGATGAGTAACTATTTTCCCCAACCCAAGGAATGAAATTAGAACAATTTAATTGTATTAAAATTAGTAGTGGGAAATGAATACCCTATATATCAAACATTCAATCCAAAAAAACCCTACAATTTATATGGGCTTCACTAATTCATAATACCTACAAACCCACCGGGGTATATAGAAAGTCTAAGTTGCATTTATCAATATAATCTAGGTCGCATTCATTATAAGATATTTAGATACTAATTTTTACTATTTGTACATAACAAAAGATAAAAGTTTAAGATAATAGGGCTTCACTAATTCATAATACCTATAAACCGACAAGGGTATATAGAAATTCTAAGTTACATTTATCAATATAATCTAAATCGCATTCATTATAAAATATTTAGACACTAATTTTTACTATTTGTACATTAAAAAGATTAAAATTTAAGATAATAGTTATGTAAGATGGAATTTACCAAATAGAAAAGCCATTGAAAGCATTATATGAAGTAAAATTAATAGGCCTAAAGCTATTATGTGACTAGATGTGTTCCCAAAGGAAAATCCAAAATGATTAATGCAATGATAGTCAAATTTTGAAGAAAGTTTGTATATGCCTAAAGTTCCTAGTATGTGACTACTTAGTGATTCCTATGTGATTCTATGATCACTCTACAAGTTCCAAAATCAACATCATCGAGAATGACATAATTTTTAGGTCCCCAAGGGCATATATCAAGTATATTAATAGACATTTTTAGTGACTTTGATTATATATTTTATAATAGTATTTCAATTATTTTCATGCTAATTTAATCTACCTTAAAAGGATAGAAATTTGACTAAGGTAGATCCCTAAACCACCAATTCTTTTCAAAACATCATGTGTTGTAGATTCAAAGAGATGATATTGCTTAATTATGTGGAGAAGAACTAGTAGATATTATGTCTCATAACATGAAAATGGCTCCTTAAGCCCATTTCTTATTTCGTATGTCAATTTTATTTGAATTTTATCATAATCATCTGTGAGCTCATTTATTTTTATACACATATATTAAAAACTTTCAAATATGAAAAACATTTCTTTTATTTTAAATTCTATTTTTAATCTCAAAAAGGTTCTACAATGGTAAAGATATGGTAGTGGTGTTACGTAATGTTTTTGAGTTTGTTCAATTTTATTTTATACATTAAATTTGACAACTTGTCTCGTGCCTTACATAATAATATAGCTAGATTGAAACCCTTTGTTACCATTCAATAGAAATTACGTGAAGAAATTATTGAAATTATTAAATATTCAATATATTATTGTACACAGAGAAAAATGCCCTAACATTCTATCTCGGTAGGTTGAATGACACCAATGTTTTTGCATGACTCTAGGATGAATGTTAAGAAAGTTGGAAAATTAGGTTTTCTATAGTTGAATAAATATATGTATGATCAAGAAATCAATAACAATGATTTTTTTAATTTGAAAATCATATTTATTAATTTTTATGATCTAATTAATAAATTTCCTATATGGAAGGTTTCCAACTTGATTGAATATAAATAGAACCTTGTGGAGTAGAACATTTTCCATTTTAAATGTAGGAGACATACACTACAACATACTAGATATTTTACCACAATTTTTCAACAATATTTTTGTGGTTATATGGTATTCCAAAAATTAAAATTGTGGCATTAGAAGTGTAGTTAATCCACATTTTGATATATTATTGTAGTTTTTCCACAACTCATTATACCGTGGATGGTCCACAATTCATCAAATTTATAGCTAACCTCCATTTTTTTAATTGTACATTGTCCACATTTCTACAATTTTTATAATTTTTTTGTTAGTATTCCACAATTTTCACCAAAATGTAGTTTTTCTATAGATTCAATCTTTGTAGAAATTCCACAATTTAAATTTTGTATCTCTCATCAATGTTATATTTGTGGAAATTTCAACAATTTTTTTCTACAATTGTCCTTACCACATAAAACTTGTAGGTGGAAGCTACAATTTGATTGCCACAATAATTAATTGTGAAATTATCTTTTAGAAAAATGTAGAAAATGTACTATTACTTTCATTTAAATAATTCTTCGTGTGGATTGTCTACATTTAGAATAGACACCAATATATAATTTTTTATTAAATTAAAATATCTTTCTAGAATATTTTTTCATTTTTATATATTGAAAAACATATTATAATGAAATGTTTACGATGTAAAAAAACTATTTAATAATCTAAATATTTTTTTCTTCTATGTATTCACTCATTTCAATTTAAAAGAAATTTCTAACTACAAAATAAAATAATAATATAAAATATCAAAAATAATAAAATAACAACTTATCAATCAATATTGTCAAATAAATGTAACATTTAAATATTTCCTAATAATTATTGTCTTTAAAAATCCTTACAAAACTTTAATAAATCAGAAATTTACTCCAAGAACTAATATTATTCAGATCCTCTGAAAGAATTTTATTTGTTTGTTGTTACATCATCTTCAAATTATAGAATTAGTAAAATAAATTCGGAAATCAACATAACTACTCACTTCGGAAATTATAGAATGGAACATATAACAAGAGTAACCACATAACTTCGGAAATCAACTGAGCCTAATCACTAAATATTTCACCTTTTTGATTAAAACCATAATGATTTGTTCTGGTAAAGTATACCAGAACCTAGTTGCAAAAAAAAAGAAAAGTGTTTTTACCACCTTTTATTTTCCATGTAAATTGGAGTTCAATTTTCAGTTTCCATGTTCATATCTACTCTTTTACAGTGTTTTTACCATTAATTTTCCTATGTCTCTGCCATTTGTGTTCAATTACTCGACGCAGAACATACCGCAAAGTTTGTGGGCTCCATTAATAACCAACACAATGAGAGTGAGGGTGTTTGAATACAACTCAACGGTGGAGGAACAAGTTCATTCACATCTACCAAATCCCATTGGAACATTTTCACAATGCTGTGGAGGAACACCAAAGTCACCATCAGTGTAAATTAATTTTCAGGACACATTCGAGGCCCTCCATCAAACCTTTCTAGATCAAATTTCTCTGTATCGGAGAAGTACTTTGAATTATTGTGCATGGAATTTGTTGTCCAGTATATCTGCAATAAGACAAACTCAAAGCTATACCAAAATAATTGTAACAACACCGTACACAAGAAAATAAACCTGCCATCCAAATTTTGAATCGTGAAACCACCATATGAGATGTCAACAATGGCCTTACGCCATGTTCGGAGGATTAAGTCTAAGAGTCTCCTTTGCGGATCTCCATGTATCATCCCATTGAAGGTATCATTGCCTTTCTCTCCCTTTTGCTGATTATTTGTTGTTTCTCTAAAATCAATTTCAAATTCAATAATCTTTCCAGAAAGCAAATGAGTAAATAAATAGATGATTGGCGAGTATTTTGTATACCTTGGAGGACCTGGCACTAACAGTGTGGATTGAGAGTAAGATACCTTAACAGCAATGTGACAGACTGATAACGTTGGTGTCGTGGCTGGCCATTACAAGCAGCATGTTGTCCTTAATTTCATCATCTATCAATGTATTCCCATGCTCATTTTTATTGTTGCAAACAAGGTAGGACAACGAGTCCTGATTTGACAAAGCCGAATCCCTTTCCATCCTCTCCTCTTATCAATAACACTTTAGAATATTCCACGTATATGATTGCTTTTGATTATGGATTTGCGGTAAAGGTGTTGAAATATTGTCATTGATGTCAAAAGAGGTGTTGAACTGGTAAACGGAAATCTGTCAGAAAGTAACGGAATTGTGAGTATGTCAACGGAAATAACCAGCAACATATAGAGTAGCAAAAAGAGCAGAAATCAGATATTTATATATGTGAAAAGGATCGCCTTTATAGGAGAAATACAACAGTATATTGACAACCATGATAAAAGAAAGTAGCGCTTTTTTATGAAGGCCATGATTTATCCTTGGAGGCCCATGTTTTGCACAAAAGAGGGCCCACGACTTTCCTAGAAAACAACTCTCAAGTCTTAAAGGGCAGCATTGAATGTTTAGGTAATAATTAAATTATTTGGGGCAGTCTTTATGTGTGCATTAATTAATTCAAAGGGGTCAACGAATAAATTAATAAATAAAGGCCGACTATGTTAATGAAAGGGTGTGATGGGTTAAGGTGTAATGCCCTTTTGAAAAGGTATGAAAGGCTACATCGAAGATTCATATGAGACTTATTAAGCATGGATTCAAGTTGAAAATCCTAAAGAAAAAGAAGAAGAAAAGGAAGCATAAGGGCGTAATTGTATAACAACAAATCTAAAAGTAAAAAGAAGAATTTTCAATTATTTGTTGAGGAAGAAACAAGTATAAAAGTGGAAAGAAAATTTCGTAAGGAAGGTTGGTGCCTTCATATTCGAAGAGATCGGTGTCTCTTCACGAGTTGGTGCTTAGTAAAAAGGGGTGGTGCTCCCGTAGGTTGGTGCCTACAAAATTGCAATTTGGGGATTGGTGTCTCCCGTAGGTTGGTGCCTACAAACATTTGAGAAATATAATAAAGAAGATTTTCTCCGTGGTTTTCTCCCGAAAGGGTTTCCACGTATATCTGTGTCTACTTGCATTAAGTTTTGTGTTCTTTGATTGACTTGATATATTCACATTGCTCGTGATTATAAATCTAAGTTTAAAGTTTGAAATAATATCATAATACTGATTCACCCCCCCTCTCAGTATTATCTTGTGCTCAACAATTGGTATCAGAGCAGGTTCCTTCAAGAACAATCTAACAGTTGGAAGGTAGATCTCGGGAGCACATATGGCTAGTCAAGTACAAGAAGGTTTTTCCTCGAACAAGGCTCTGTTGTTTGACGGAACAAACTATGCATTTTGGAGCGTAAGAATGAGAACCTATCTGATGGCACTAGGGTTTGATATTTGGCAATCAGTAGCAGTCGGATATATCATTCCATCAACTCCGCCAACAGACCAAGCCGGTAAGAAGGCTTTTGAAAACAATGCCAAGGCGATGAATGCAATCTTGTGTGGTCTCATCACGAGTCCGAATTTGTCAAGGTAATGCAATGTGACACAAAGAAAGGAAATATGGGATAAACTTCAACAATATATGAAGGTGATGATAAGGTTAGAAAAGCTAAGCTTCAAACCCATAGGAGAAAATTTGAGAGCCTAAAAATGAAGGATGAGGAAGATGTTGCAGCTTATCTTCTGCGGGTGGATGAAGTTGTCAACGCCATAAGAGGGCTTGGAGAAAAGATTGAGGAACCTGTGATCATCTAGAAGGTCTTAAGATCTTTACCATTAAGATTTGATGCTAAGGTGTCTACCATCGAAGAAATGAAGGATCTTGACAAGCTAAGCATGGACAAACTACATGGAATACTGACGGCTTATGAAATGAGGACCGAGTCTAATAAACCAGCAAAGAAGGAAGCTGCATTCAAAGTCTCGAAGAAAAAGGAAATCAAGGAATCTGAAGCGAATGATGAATCAAACAGCGAAGAAGATGAAAAGGAAGCTTTATTCATTCGAAAGCTAAAGAAAGGATCCGGGAGATACAAAGGTAAGTTACCATTTAAATGTTTTAACTGTGGTAAAATTGGTCATTTTGTAGCTAAATGCCCAGAGAAGGAAGATAGCGAAGATGAAGAAAGCAAGCCCAAGTTCAAAAGAGAATTCAAGCAAAGCAGAGGCAAGAAAATATTTGAAAAGCAAAAGAAGAGTCTATATTCAAAAAGAGGTAGCAGCTCATCCGAAGAAAGCGGAATAAGTGATTCAGACAGTGATGATGAAGAAACATTGTTTATGGCTATAGAAGAAGGTTCATCAACCAGCAAAGTTGATTTGGAAGGAATCAAGGACATAGAAGAAGAAGGTGAGGTAAACCTTGAAGAAGAACTCATTTGTGCGTTGGGTGAAATAAAAGCACTCAAAAAGAGGAATCAAAAGCAAAGACTTCAGCTCCAGAAATATGAAGAACAAAATCAATCTTTCGAAGCTAAGTTAGCACAGAGTCTTGAAGAATCAAATAATTTAATCATTGACCTGAAGACCTAGATTGAAGAAGCAAAGAGAATTGAGGAAGGTTTGAGAAGTCACTCAAGGTGAAACAAGAAGAATGTGAAAAGCATGAGTCGAGATTGTTGCATGATGAGAAAAGACTTAGAAAAGGTAAATACCAAACTAATGAACAACTTGAAATTTGAAAAGAGTGCTAAGGTTCTAGATGAGGTTCTAGAAAATCAAAGATCACCATCCAACAAATCAGACTCGAGATCTGAAGAAAAACTAGAGAAAGCTTCAAAATCCATTGAGCTTCCGGAGAAGAAAGGTTTAGAAAAGGAAAAAAGTTATGCAGAAATTCTAAATGCAAATGACGAAGAATAAAAGCAGAAAGGAAGAGGAAACTACAAAGACCGGTTCCATCCATAAGGAAAGTGTTAAAGATAACAACACCAAAAGACCATTTACTCCACGACATAGGAATATGAACAGGTTTGAAAGTTCCTTTCATGGTTATTGTTTTTATTGCAATATATATGGGCATAAAAATATAGAGTGTAGAAAGCGAATGAGAGATAATGAATCCTGGAACAAACCAAAATCTGCTCATAGAGTGTTGAATATGAACTATAATTCATTTTCTCCGCTATCCTATTATAATGAGGAAGCCATTATCTGCTACAAGTGCAATAATTATGGACATATAGCACGCTTTTGTGGAAAGTGTGTTTGACTCGAGACAATATCAAAAGACAAAGCCTTTAGATACAAAGAAAAGGGAGGCTACGAAATCTTGGAAAAGGAAGCGGGAGGAAGATGGGCTAGACAAAGAAAATCCATGCTCGTTCAAATAGCTTTTCATGCTCGAGATGAAGGACAACAAAGTGGTACATTAATAGTGGATGTTCAAGACATATGATTTGGTGATAAAATTAAGTTTCTCTCCTTAAAGAAAGTAAATGAAGGTACAATAAAATTTGGGGATAATGCTACAAATAAGATTGTTGGCAAAGGTAAGTGCGAGTTTGGATAATGGAAAAAAAAAAGCAGAGAATGTTTTTTTATGTTGAAGGATTCAAACATAACCTCTTGAGTGTGATTCAAATGTGTGATCGGGGACACACTCTTAAGTTCTATGCCGAAGGATGTGAAATAAGGAAAATAGATACAGGAGAACAAATTGCAGATTGCCATTGAACTGCAAATAATCTATATATGCTTGGAGAAATAAAAGAAGAAAATGTTGCCTAAGTCAAGTTGAGGAGAATTGACTATGGCATAGAAGGATGGGACATATAAATTTTGATAATCTTGTGAAGATAAGCAATAAGCAGGTCGTACGGGACATGCCTAAAATAACAAAGCCTTCGAGTACTCTATGCAAGCAGTGCCAGCTTGGGAAGCAGACCAGAACAAGATTCAAAACAAAGGAGTATTCATCCACCAAACCATTGGAGCTAATTCACATGGATTTGTGTGGACCTACCAGAACGAAAAGTATTCAAGGTGAGAGTTATTTTATGTTACTCATTGATGACTACACTAGAATGACATGGGTAGCATTTTTGAAAGAAAAATCTGAAGCATTTGGAAAGTTCAAAGCTTTCAAGGCATTAGTAGAAAATGAAACAAGGCTGAAGATAAAATGTCTAAGGTCAAATCGTGGAGGTGAATTCATGTCAAATGAATTTATTGAATATTGTGAAGACCATGGAATTAAAAGACAATACTCAGCTGCAAGAACTCCACAACAAAATGGAGTAGTAGAAAGGAAGAACAAAACCATTCAAGAGATGGCCCGAACAATGTTAAATGAATCTAAGCTATCAGATAGATTTTGGAAAGAAGTG
The DNA here is from genome assembly GCA_018340775.1 of Taxus wallichiana var. yunnanensis. Lineage (NCBI taxonomy): Eukaryota > Viridiplantae > Streptophyta > Pinopsida > Cupressales > Taxaceae > Taxus > Taxus wallichiana. The sequence continues at coordinate 1,025,921,649 of CM031237.1, forward strand.
GTAAGTACTGCCGTTTATATTTTGGATAGAGTGCAAATTAGAGTTAACCATGACAAAACTCCATATGAATTATGGAAAGGAAGACCAGCCTCGGTCAAATATTTTAAGGTATTTGGGAGCAGATGTTTCATTAAAAGAACCGAAGAGGACTTAGGCAAATTTGATTCAAGATCCGATGAAGGGATTTTTCTTGGGTACTCCACTAAAAGTAAAGCCTACGAGATGTTATAACAAGAGGTTGCGAATATCATAGAAAGTGCAAGTGTCGAGTGGATGAGGGTCTGGATCTAAAGACAAAAGAAAATTGAAGATTCTTTAGAAATACCAAGTCTTGTGAAAGAAGAACAAGAGGAAGAAGAAGATATTAAAGAGTGGAGTAAATCGAAAAGGAAGGATACCAAGATGCCATCTCACTTTGTTGAGAAAATCATGATGAAAATCAGATTATTGCGAAACTTGATACCGGGGTTCAAACCAGAAGAAGAATCACAAGTGCTTTTGAGCAAGGGTATTTTTCTCTACTATTTAAGGTAGAACCTAAGAAATTTTTAGAATCAAGACATGATAAACATTGGTTGAAGGTGATGGAAGAAGAGTTAGATCAAATTGAGAAAAATAAAATTTGGGAACTAGTTCCTAGACCAAAGAGTCAAAATGTGATTGGCACTAAGTGGGTATTTCGGAACAAACTAAATGAAGATGGTCAAGTTACTCGAAATAATGCAAGATTGGTATGAAAAGGGTATGCTCAAGTGGAAGGTATTGATTTTGAAGAGACTTTTTCTGGTTGCAAAGCTAGAAGTAATCACAATGTTTCTTGCTTTCGTAGTGTTTAAAAATTTCAAAGTCTACCAAATGGATGTCAAATCAGCCTTTTTAAATGGAAATTTAGAAGAGGAGGTTTACATAGAACAGCCTGAAGGGTTCCTATTATCAGAAAATAAAGATTATGTGTGTAGGTTGAAAAAGTCATTGTATGGATTAAAACAAGCCCCCATAGCATGGTACTCAAGGCTTGATCAACATCTATAGGACCAAGGATTCAAGAGAGGACTTGCTAACAGTAATCTTTACATCAAAACTGAAGATGAACACTAGTTAATTGTGGTTGTATATGTGGATGACATAATATTTGGAGGAGACAATGAAGAAATGTCTAGAAAATTTGCAGAAGACATGCAAAAGGAATTTGAAATGTCCATGTTGGGTGAGTTATCCTTTTTTCTTGGATTGCAAATTTTTCAATCTAATAAAGGAATATTTATATCTCAAACCAAGTATGTGAAGGAAATGTTGAAAAAGTTTTGTATAGAGGAGTGTACACCACAAAGACACCGATGATCACTGGAACCAAGTTAAGCAAAGATGACAAATCTCCAGATGCTGATCAATCTCTCTATAGATCAATGATTGGGAGTTTATTATATGTGACAACGAACTAGACTAGATATCATGCAAGCAGTGGGTATGGTGGCATGTTTTCAAGCAGGGCCAAAAGAAACACATGTGCAAGTTGTAAAATGCATATTCATATATCTAAAGGGAACTATGGAATATGGGTTGTGGTATCCAAAAGGAAAAGATTTCACATTGACAGCTTATACAAATTCAGATTGGGCAGGATGTGTAGATGACAGAAAAAGTACAAGCGGAGGAGCATTTTTCTTGGAAACAGCCTGGTATCTTGGCTAAGTAAGAAGCAAAATTTTGTATCCCTATCCACAGTAGAAGTAGAGTATATAGCAACGGTACTATGTTGCACGCAAATTTTATGGATGAAGCAGACCTTGAAGGATATCAAAGTAGAGTATGATCATCCCATCTCCATATTATGTGATAATACTAGTGCAATAAGTATTTCAAAGAATCTGGTTATGCATTCCAAAACAAAGCACATTCCCATAAGATATCACTTCTTAAGAGAGCAGGTGGCAGAGAAACAGGTAAAGTTGGAGTATGTCACTACATCCGAATAGATAGCAGATATTTTCACTAAGCCACTTCCAAAGGAGACATTTGAATATCTACGACATAAGCTGGGAGTAATTTATTTTACATCTTTACATTGAAGAGTCAAGGGTAGCACTAGTTAAGGGGGAGCTAAAACTTTGAAGAAGAAAAAAATTAGCTTCTAGGATAACCCTTTGCCATTGATGTCAAAGGGGGAGAATGGTAGTAAGGGGGAGCTACAACAAGAGGAAGCTGCAGAAGAGGAGATTATTTTTTTGGGGGTTGCCATCAATGAAAAAGGGGGAGATTGTTGGAAATATTGTCATTGATGTCAAAAGAGGTGCTGAACTGGTAAACGGAAATTTGTCAAAAAGTAATGGAATTGTGAGTATGTCAATGAAAATAACCGGCAACATATAGAGTAACAAAAAGAGAAAAAATCAGATATTTATATATGTGAAAAGGACTGCCTTTATAGGAGAAATACAACAAAGATATTGATAACCATGATAAAAGAAAGCAACACTTTTTTATGAAGGCCATGATTTATCCTTGGAGGCCCACGACTTTCTAAAGTAGCAATCAAGTCTTAAAGGGCAGCATTGAATGTTTAGGGGATAATTAAATTATTTGGGGCAGTCTTTATGTGTGCATTAATTAATTCAAAGGGGGCAGCGATTTGTTTAGAAAGAATAAATTAATAAATAAAGGCCGACTAATGTTAATGAAAGGGTGTGATGGTTTAAGGTGTAATGCCCTTTCGAAAAGGTATGAAAGGCTATATAAGAAGATTCATATGAGACTTATTAAGCATGGATTCAAGTTGAAAATCCTAAAGAAAAAGAAGAAGAAAAGGAAGCATAAGGGCGAGAATTGTACAACAACAAATTTGAAAGAAAGAAGAAGAATTTTCAATTATTCATTGAGGAAGCAACATGTTTAAAAGTGGAAAGCAAATTTCGTAATGAAGGTTGGTGCCTTCATATTCGAAGAGATCGGTGTCTCTTGCTGAGTTGGTGCTCGTATAGGTTGGTGCCTACAAAATTGCAATTTGGGGATTGGTGTCTCCCGTAGGTTGGTGCCTACAAACATTTGAGAAATATAATAAAGAATATTTTCTCTATGGTTTTCTCCCAAAATGGTTTCCACATATATTTGTGTCTATTTGCATTAAGTTTTGTGTTCTTTGATTGACTTGATATATTCACATTGCTCGTGATTATAAATCTAATTTTAAAGTTTGAAATAATATAATAATACCGATTCACCCCCTCTCAAAAGTATTATCTTGTTCTCAACAAAAGGGTGATGGGAAAATCCACGAATCATGTAGTATTCCATCTATGAGGTCAAAAAAAATTACAATAAAGCTCGATCGATTTATCCTTCGCCAAGGCAGAGAAAGAGAGCGCAAAGCCACTATAAACAAGAAATGCTTAGCAAGAAAAACCTTAACTTGATCCTTCCCAACCCAAAGTGAGCATTATGTATCGGGCGACCAACAAGTTCATCGCTGATAACCATCCAATACACATTCACGTCTAAAGCTTCTACTTGGTGGAACAACAGCCGGGTACTTCGACCCTCACTACCATCGTTTCAAAGTCAGGCAATCCATCTACTGTATATCTTCATGATTTATTTCATTTATTTCCCTTCCAGATTCGAACTTTTCCTCCCATTGAACTTTATTATGATTTAAGAATATTGCAGGAATATGGTTAGTGCACTTCCACATGGACAACCATTTAACATGGGGACTAACAATGGCCTTCATCGTAAATGTGGCGCTCCCTCTCAACAGACTTCCCAATACTATCGAGTGCTGCTGGTGTGAAGAATGATGATGGTGATGATTACCATGTCAATGTTTATTCTGATGAGAACCATCCCACTATCCTAGCTGATCACAAGCTCCATAATCATGCCTCTTTATAGGACTCCATCCTTTCTCAAGTTGATTTGACCCATGAGACTGTTTGTCTTCCAATCTTGGTGAGCACATCTACTCATGAATATCTGGAGGCTCCCCTTCTTCTATGTAATCACAAGGTATTCCATGCAACATCTCTTTCCTGATTTCCGTTGGTGATTTCCTAATCACAGGGGATTGATTTAATCTCAAGAAAGCTCTCAAATTTCTTTTTTTTTTTTCTTTTTTATCCCTATGTTCCTTTATGGGTTTTAAAGCTTCATGTTCTAATGTATAAAATAATTTAGCCCTCTCTTTTCTTTCATGCTTTACCTTTTCCACTTTCGCAGCAGTTTTGTTACCACTTTCAAGGTCTCTCTCAATGAGATGTTCCTCATCTACAAGATCAATCTTTGCTTATGTAGGCTCTGAATCCATCCCCTCTCCCTGTGACTTCTACATTTTTTCAAAAGTCTCCTTTACTTTTTGAAATCGGTACCTAGTCCAGCCTTGGTTTCTTTTCTTTCACAGCTTGCATCCTTGCTCGTCTTCATAAAAAAGCTCCATCCTTTCTCATTTTCTTCTATTCATAGACCAGATCAAGATCTGCTAACAGAAATCTGGGATCCTTCATTGATTCCAGCAGAGCATTAGGTTCTTCATCGCTTGGGAAATCAAGAAAGGGATTTTGAGTTTGTGCACAAATAACAACAAGATTCTCGATCAAACAATCTAGGTGCCAAGTGTCTCACATGCTTGAGATTCCATGTCGTGGCAAAAATATATGAATAACATGTAGATAGATGGGGATTTATAGGAAGCCAATCATGGAGTTGAAAACAATAATAGTTGGCATAACAATGATACATTTATAAATCAATTAATAATTCTCTTAAACAAAATTATTTATATTAATAGAAATAATAAAAGCAACAATTTTAATTAAATACTTTTATTTATAAAAGAATGGATTATATTTTAAAAATTATTTAGAATTATAAAATTAACAAAAAAATAGTATAAAGATAAAAATTTATCGTTCTTTTTAACATAGAGTAGAATAAAGATTTTTAATATAGTTAGATTTTCATAGTAGTAATTTTAAGTTTCTATAAATATATATATATATATATATATATATATATATATATATATATATATATATATGATTTTAAAATTATTTAATATTAAATTTTAGTATTAATATAATTTTAAGATCAATTTTAATTATATTTTTTAAAAATTTTGAAATTTCTATGAAAAATGGCTTGATATGTGACTTTTCTACCAATTATTATAACTATATGTAAATTGTAGAGTATCTACAATATTTAGAAATGACCAAATGAATTTTTCATAGATATGCTACATGTATTCTACAATTCTTCCGAATTGTAGCAATATTGTGGAATAATTGTGGTAAAAAGGACTTCTTTGTCGTAGTGATAGTTGTATTTGTGTTATGAGCATAAATGTGCTCTCATAAGACGGGAAGGGGAGGTGTGTTTTTTTCACTTCCATTGATGTTAGTTGGAATTTATAAATTTGGTTTTTAAGAAATGATGGGGAAAAATCAATTATAAAATAAAGTGATTTAGTTATTACTCAAATAAATGATTTTGCTCCTTTTTCTTTAATTATATCTAGGTATTTTATTTTTTATTCTTACCGGCTCCTCTTAGAGTTCTACTACACTAGTTTAATAGATATTTTTTCCCCTTATATTGATGCCACATAAAACACACATGATGTAAAACCATGACATTGTTGGAGATCGAGTCCTAATTCCATTACTCTCAAAACTATCATTTTCTCTCTAACTTGTGAAAAGAAACCAAAAAAGAGATGAAAAACTAATATCAATCATATAAAATCATACATCTCATCTTCGTGACATTAAACCCATTTACATAGACAATTAGATATTTGGAACATGCTATGTGTAACGCCACGAGAAACTACTCGCATGAGGCCAAAACAAAACAGGTTTAGAGAGAGAAAATTATGAAATAATTTTTTTTTTTATTAGGTTCAGGTTACAAGAGGACAGTTGCGAGGCGTCGGAGAAGATTATCGATCTATTAAAATCGCCTCAAATTTCAAATTCAATTACATCTTTGTTACCTTCCTCAACAAGGTCCTAGAGTTTTAATTAAGAGACTTCGTTAGCCTTTCCACAAGACTCCATTAATCCCGGTTGGATTAAATTATTTAAGGACCCTTAATTAAATATTAAAATTTAATAATGCAAAGACCTAAAGTCTTGTAGTCCAAGGTCATACAATACAAAAGTTAATTACTTGCCTAGAGGGTCAAGTGTGCACAACTTTTGCTAAATTCTTCCCCCTTATTATTTCTATTTATCTTTCTAATTCCCACCAAAAGAAGCCCATCACTTAAGTGGTGTAGGATATATCCTCCACCATTGGATCTATTTTCTCCCCACCCTTAGATCTAGGTTGGGCAAGAAAACCCTAGAAATCCTTATGGATTTCCTTATTTTTTATTTTTTTCATAATCCCTTTTGTTTTATTTCCTTCCTACACCCAAAGCTCTCATTTCCTTTTTATTTTATTTTCACTTGCAGGTTAAGGGAGAAGGAGGAAGGAGCTCAATCTATGGAGGCCATTACAGCCATGGGAACTCTTCTCAACAAATTTTTTTTTGGCTCAAGCTTTAATGGAGGAGTTTTTCTTTGTAGATCTGATCTGGTTTGGGTTGTTTGGGTTACCCAAACCCCGGCCTCATGGATTCAATGTGTATATATATGTGTGTGTGTGTGTGTGTGTGTGTGTGTGTGTGTGTGTGCATATATATATATATATATATATATATATATATATATATATATATATATATATATATATATATATATATATATATATATATATATATATATATATATGTATGTATGTATGTATATATGTATAAATATATGTATGAAAGTTATTTTAATGGCCGCTTTTCAGGGGCCAAGGCCGAGGCAAAACGGATAGGCCGCGCAGCCGCAAATTAGAATGGCCGCGTTTTTTTTTTTTTTTTTTTTCGTTTTTTTGTGTGTTTTTGTAAGGTTAGGGAACAAGATATTGGGGGAGAGGCACCGACCCCATCCCCACCCCATGGTAAAATGGTTGGGGTGGGGTCGCGCCCCTCCCCCAATCCTTCAACAACCAATGTACAGTTATCTTTGTCCAAAAAAAGGTTTGGTTGAAACTTATTTATTTTTTTTTATTAATTTTGTTTAAATTCGAATATACATATATATAATTAATAATATGTGTGTGTGTGTGTGTGTGGGGGAATGGCACAATATATATATATTTTGAAATATATATAAAAGAGATTTGAATTTATTAAAAAATTTATATTTTAATAATACTTATCTTATCATTATTAAAATATTTTAATTATTGAGAATATTAAATACTAATTTTTTTTTTTTTCTATAATATTTCTCATTATTGCTACAATAATTTCATCAATGTGGGCATTAAAATAATACTAATATTATCAAATAATAATAAATCATGGATGAAAACATTGACAAGTGATAGAACAAAAAAAAGGAAAATATACTTAAACTCTTTTCCTCTCATGATTTGGTAACTATAGAATACAAAATAAAAACAAGTAAACTTCATTTCTTTAAACAATGTTGACATGATTTGCAACAAGTCCCAATTAAGCAATTCTTATTACAATGTAATATTTAGACTACTTGTTATCCAATTTAAAAGTAATGGTGTTTCAAATTTCTATCTATCCACAAGAAGGAAACTAGCTTTTACTACACATATCATTTGATTAAAACAATGAAATAAAAACAACATTTCACAAGAAGGTATTGACAACCATTTTCCCCATTAGTATATTTACAAGATTATCACAAGCCTTTTTGTACATATCATTTCTTTATTTTCTTACAATCTTTTCAATAATGTAAACATCTTGCAAGTAAAATTTTGCATTCAACCATGTGACTTTTGGTGCAATATAAATTACAATGTCCATTATTTTTGAATGAAAACAAGATGATACAACTCTCTTTCTCCTACAAATTTACAACAAAATAAAGTATATAAGGTAAATGGAAAGAGTCTTCACAAGCTCCAAGGTGCCCTTCATCCATGCTCCAAGTTCCAAGTAGCTCAAATCACAACCAAGATAGGGGGAGAGGCAACACTCTCCTCCCAACCAAACTCAATGGAGAAGAGAAGCAATCTCCTCCATTGACCCCCGAGCCCCAAACACAACACAATGAAAGGGTGGTCTCCAACTCAAGGCAACAATACTTGCTTCCACAATACAATTTCTTCACAACATTCAAAGCTAAAATAGAAGAAACAAAGAGACACACAAATAACACTAAACATTTCACAACAAGGCTTGCATCCAAGCCAACAAGAGAATGAACTATGGGAAAGTTCTCCTTATGCCTCCCATTGAGATGAGATGCCCATCTAAACCCTCCACAATAAAACTCAAGCCCCTATGACTCTTATGCCTCCCTCAAGTACCCCTTTTTCCTCCCATACTCTTATGCCTCCCTCCTCTTATGGCTCCCTCAAGAACAAGGCAAGAATGTGAACATTCTTACCCAAGATGGGCATCTCTCTCAAACTCCCTCCACAATTTCCTATTCTACTCTTATGCCTCCCTCATGAGTTTTCCCATAGACCTCTCCTACACTACACATTAAGCATTCTATCCTTTTTTTTCACAATACGCAAAGTAAACATACATTTTCCACAAATTTAAGCAAAGAAACAACAACAATAAGAAAGCAAAAAGGGAAAAGGTTTCCTACCTCTACATTGGAGAAGCCTAAACCAAGAAATTTGTCCAAGCTCCCTCCAAAACAATCCAAGCATGCAAGTCCAAGCTCTCTCTTTTTCTCTTTCTCCCAATTCTTTTCTCTCCCAAAAATAAAAAGAACTCTTCAACAAAACAAAAACAAAACTCCAACCCCCTCAACATGAGAGGAAATTTCCATAAATAGATAAAAGGGGAGAGTGAGGGTGATGTGTCTCCTTGTAGGATGCCACATCACACATCCTCAAGACCACCTCCCTTTAGTCAACTCAAATCCCAAAACACCATAAATGGGTGGTTGGGTTGAATGACATCTCTCTTCCACATCCATCCCTTCCCATGTGTCCTAAGGCACAATTAAATGCAAAAGGAAGAAAAGTGCACTCCAAAGTCACATTTCCCTTCCCAAAACAATAAATAATCCCCTTTTTGGATTCCCAACCCATAGATATGGTTGGTAAGGGGTTTTAGGAAGTGTGGGACAAGTTTAACTTGTCCCACAAGTCCCCAAAATTGCCCTAAATCTCAAATTCGAGTTTCAAGGGATTTGGAGTGGTCAACACTCAAAACAAGCATTCAATACAAGAGGCAAACACAAGGCTCAAGGAGCCAACCACCAAAATTAATTACATCCACTAGACTTCCCTCCAAAACTTAAAATTTAAAACAAGGTGTTAAATTAATCTAAACATACTTAGCAAAAGTAATAAAAAAAAACATCACAAATGAAATCATCTACTAAAGTAAGTTAAAACAAGTAAATAAAATTCTTAACCCCTTGGTCACATTAGAACATTTCCCCCTCATGAAATTTTTTAACAACATAAAAGAAAACAAAAGCAACACAATACAATTCACTAGTTGCCTTGACGACCAAACGTCAGTAACCACCCGACATCCTGTTGTGTTTGGTTCCCAATCCCCCTTTAGGTTGTGATCATGTTGTGTTTCCTGCAAAATACAAAATACCTCCTTCGGCCTTGCGGCCATGTTAAAATGTCCAAAATAACCATATGCATGAAATTTATTAACATCTATACGTAATTCAATTATCCATTATTTCAAAGTTTAAATCACAATTTAATCATGCATTTCATCATTATCCAAAATTATAGTAATGTAAATTCAACAACTACATTCTACTTATCATGGCGAAGAAATCCAATGTTAGAACACATGCAATATATCCATATAAAAATAATATCGGTATCCAATAGTCTGTCCATGAGTCAGTGTAGATCATACTGAAAACAAAATCCAATCATAATCCAAATGCATCTACTCACAAAACATCATGCTAATCAACGTAAGTATAAGTCATATCCATATCCAAAAGTCTGCATAACTCAAAATGATAATCAACTAAATGTCATAGGGAAGTGGGCATTACACTATGCATATCTATGAAAGTATAACATAAAGGTTTTTTTGTTAGCCATCATAGTTGTTAGTGCTCTATTAGATATGAATGAAAAAAATGGAAGAACACATAAGGCACGTAAATTATTTGACTAAACTCCTCAAAGAAAACAAATTTCTTAGAGTGTGATGTTAAAATGATATACACAAAATGGTGTTCTATCGGGATATAGAGGATTTTACATAAATGCCTTGACTAAATGTGCTCGCACGAAATGCCATAATTGTAATGTATGTATAGAATGTGTTTGTTGAAAAGGCCTCATAAACATTTAAGTTACTAAAATTAGAAAAACTAAACTCGTGCACCTTTTCCAACATCCTTCCATCTTATGCCAAAGATAGGGCTTTAGAACAAGGTATGAACATCCATCAAAACATAATTGAAATTGGATGTTTCATTGGAAGTGCCTCATCATTACTTTCTTCTATTTTTCCTAATTATGTTTTCTTATTACGTCATGGTGTTATTTTATTTATTTTGGTGGATATTGCTAATTTGAAGAGTTAATGTAATTACCACTCAAAGCTTTCAAGGGGTTCTTGTTATTACCCATATGTCTATCTTTTTCCATGTATCTTAGTATGGTGCTTCAAGTTTCTAACTTGGTGTTTGTGTTGGAGGAGAGGTATAGAATTGGAAAAGTGTGGCATATATTTAGCACTAAATGTTTTGTTTTTTGTTTTTTATGGCCTTAATAGAGGGAGTTTTTACTTATGGGAAGCATAAAATTTAGTGGCTAATATTCATTAATTCATGAATATTTAAGTTTTTAAAATATTTATTTGGCTAATTTTGAGGGGCTAGGTCACTTTCTATTTCACCTAAATAATCAAGTTACAAGTTAATTTTTTGGGTTTATTCTCATAACGTTTACAGTTATAGCCAATTTTTTATATTCAAGTCACCTTTACGATGTACACAAAAGAGAAATTTGCTACTGGTCAACAGGCTAATGCTACAGTCAACAGGTTATATATTGACCAAAAACATATCCTTTTAATTCATGGTATTTGCCAAGATTTTGAAATCCATTTATAGAGATTCACCAAGTAATATCTATGGTTATTTTTTAGGGGGAATTTAAATTTACACATGTTATGATTTGTAGAAATTTTGCAGCCTTATACAATGAACAACATAAAGAAAATAAACATAAAAATAAAATAACTTGCATAAACAAAATAATTAACACCAAATCAACTTCAAACCTACTCGCAACTAGTGTTGGCGCTTGCTTACAACTCAACATGTTAAACCCTTTCAAAATACCATTTGCATATTTTCCTTGTGAGATAAAAAACTTTACCTTCTGATTGTTGGACTTCAATGCCCAAAAAGTAATGCATATGACCAAGATCTATCATCTCAAACTTCTTCTTCATGGCTAATTTGAATGACTCTATAGGTAGATTTCTAGTAATGATCAAGTCATGTACATATAAACAAATAACTAGAATCTTACCTTGCTCATTTATCTTGGCGTATAAGGTAGGCTCACTACCATCGCTCCTCTTTGAAAACCATTATAAATCAAATAAGAATCTATTCTCGCTATACTAAGCTCTAGGTGTTTTCTTGAGACCATAGAGGGCTTTCTTCAGTTTGTAAACGTTTCCTTCATGACCTTTAATCTCATAACCTTTTTTTCCAATTCACATAAACTTCCCCTTCAAGAAATCCATTCAAGAATGTTGATTTAACATCCATATGATAAATAGGACATTTTTTTGAGATTAAATCGCTAAAACCATTCTTATTGTGTCCAAATGTGATACTAGTGCGAGATGTTTCATTGTAGTCAACTCCATATTGTTGTGTAAAATCTCTTACTACCAACCTTTCTTTGTGTTTCTATACTTTTCCATCAGCGTTGTATTTTGTCTTGTAGACCCACTTTACTCCTATCACATCCTTTCCTTTTGGAAGATCCATCAACTCTAATGTCTGATTCTTCTCTATAACATTGATCTTATCATCCATGGATTTTTCCCAAACTTTAGTTTTTATAGCCTCTTCAAATATACTAGATCTATAACTCTGAGAGAAAATAATGCAAAAACTGAAAATGAATTAGTTGTATCAACATTATAAATCTCACTTAGACTCTTTGTTTTCTCACTGTAAGTGACTCTTCGATGTGTGACTACTTTGTGGTGATGGAGTTGCTTATGGTGTTCTCTGTGGTGTCTCTTGCATGGCTGAAGATGGCTGAAATATTAGAGAAATCCAAATCAGATGGAGGTGTAGCTTTGGCTACAACTTGTGGTGCATGTCTAAGATTTGTAGATACAATACCTTGTTTCTCTAAAGTTTCATCTTCCATATCATCATGCGGAATAGCTGCTGCTATACTCACTATTTTCTCTTTACTTCCACACCATGCTTCATTCTCAATAAACCGTGCATCCATGTTTATCAAAACGTTTCCAATGACTAGATTGTACAACTTGTACACTTTTGTATTCTCTAAATACCCAAAAAAAATACACTTTTCTCCTTTGTTATCAAACTTCTTCCTCAAATCATTAGGTACATGTGCATATGCTACACAACCAAAAAATATGAAATGGGAAACACTTCACATTCTTGTTAGTCCATGTTTTTGAGGAACAAAATTTGCAATTGCTTCTACCCAATAGTCATTTGAAGGTGCTTTGCCTTCACAATGCTTCTTGCCATCTCCATGATGGTTATATTCTTCCTTCTAGCCACACCATTCTATTGTGGTGTATACTGTAGTAAACTTCTTGTGTATTCCATGATATATACAAAAATTCATAAACTCATTAGAAACATACTCACCTCCTCTGTCCATTCCGAGAAATTTGATGTAGTTTCCACTTTGATTCTCCACTATGCCTTGAACTATTTAAATGTATCAAAGGCATTTGATTTATTTCTTAGATAACAAACCCATGTATTCCTTGTGTAATCATCAATGAATGTCATAAAATAAGAATAAACTCCAATAGAAGTTGTTTGCATGGCTCCACATAAATCTAAGTTCATAATTTCAAGTGGAGCACTTGCTCTTGTTTTTTTGTCATCGGGAATGAATCTTTGTGTTGCTTTCCCAAATACAACCTTCACGTACCATTTCAGGTTTCGAAATCAATGGAAAACCTTTAACCATATTATTTCTATGTAATAAATTCAAACCTCCAAAATTCAAATGTCCATACCTTAGATGCCAAATCCATGATTAATCCTTTATGACTGAATGAAAATTTGATTGTGTTCCTTCAACGCAGAATCATCAAGTATTTACCCAAGAACCAATGTAGGACTCACTTGTTGTAGCATAGACCTGATTTTGATTGGAGCGGACTCATTATTAGCGCAGGGACTTAGCGTTAGTGCATGACTCTACCTTAGTACAGACTCATTTGTTTGAGCCTAGGACTTAGTAGAAGGCTGATTTGACTTAGCGCAAGACTTGGATGAGAAATGAGTTGCTGATTTTGCTACAAATAGATATGATTTCTTCTTTTTCCAAGTTTCAATATCAAAGGAAACATCCTATTGCTTCTCATCTTCACATTTGCAATCAAGCGAGTGTTATGATCTCTATCCACAATCACGCACTCATTGTCTTCCATATAGATTATGTATCCTTTTTGTACAAGTTGTCCAATACTCATAATATGTTTCAAACCCTCGCAACATCATAAACATCTTGCATACTTGTTTTCTCCCCTGTCTTGTTAGAATACTAACCGTTCCTTTTCCTTTCATAGACACAATAATTGTTATTTCCAAGAGTTACATCAATCTTAACTAAATCATCTAAACTAGAAAACAAATATAGATTACCTGTGATGTGATTACTACAACCCAAATCCAAATACCATACATCACATGGACTCTCTTTTAAAAATTACATTCAATAGGGGATAAAGAAGGTATTGTTTCAAAATCCTTGTGCATGCAATAAACATAGGTTTAGAAATAGAACTTCCAATCTAATTTTGATTTTTCCTCTCCGATCATATTACTTTTTATTGCAATCATAAGCATAGTGCATGTACTTATTATAATAATGGCACTAAACATGAGACTTATCTTGTCTCTGACCATAACTTTGTTCTCGATTCTGTCCTCTTCCACGTGAGTTTGATAAACCGTGCACGTCCTCTAGATGGACTTCTTCCTCTCCCTCTTGGGTTGAAACTACCTCTTCTTTTGCCATGACTACCTATTGTCTGAGATGCAAAAGCCTGATCTACACTTGCATGTGATCTATTCATCCTTTGTTCATGATTGATTAGTGATGCATGTAACTCATCAATAGAAAACTAACTCAAATCCTTAGTTTCTTCAATAACAACGAAAGGATCAAATTTCATAGGAAAACTTCTAAGCAAATTTTCAATAATCCTTTTGTCTTCAAGAGTCTCACCATGAGATTTTATTTGATTGACTAATCCAACTACATAAGTAAAGAATGATTCTACAGAATCTGAATCTTTCATTAACATATTCTCAGAATCTCTACAAAGTAACTATAGCTTGTGGCTTTTACTTTCTCCTTACCTTGATATGCAACTTGTAAAGTATCCCATGCATTCTTTTCTTGACTGGCTAGTGCCACTCTTGGAAGAATGCTTTCATGCATCGCTTTGATGAATATATGAAAAATATTTTCCGTCCTTCTTACATAACTCTTTCAAAGTATCTTTCTCTTCTGAGAAAATGCGTATACGTTCTTTCATGCGGGCTCTATGTACCCATCCTCAATGATCTCCCACACGTCTTGAGATTCTGAATAGCACCTTCATGGTCAATGACCAGTGTTCATAATTCTTTCCATTAAATTGTGATGTCTACATACCGGATGTAGAAGCCATATCTTATTACCAATTTAATAAGATGTTGGAATAACCTACTATGATACCAATTTGTAGAAAATATGTAGTCTTATACAACAAACAACATAAAGAAAATAAACAGAACAATAAAATAACTTGCATAAACAAAATAATTAACACCAAATCTGCATTGTTGTGCATTCTCCATTAAATAACTCTTCATACTCAGAGCTTCGGCTCATTACAATCAAGTTGTGGAACAATGCAAAACAATAAAAATTGTTGCTGATTAAATAACCTCCTATAACTCTAAAAATAGACCATTCTAAATCTGGACTGTGCTTTAAAACAGTCACATGCTGTGCATGCATTAAAGCATATTTATTTTATTTAATTTGACTTCTAAAAATAGGACAAAGCGGAGTTAATCAAGAAAACTAAATCTATTTTTATTTCTTCTAAAAAGCTATGGGAGGAATTAACAACGCATGACGCATGCATATATCCAACAATGAGTTGTTGCATGGAAAGGAACACAAGATACAATTAAGAGAGAGGAGTATTAATGTACCTTTTCTTGTGGGGTTAATGTGATGTGGTGGTTATTACTGAAGAGTTTTGTAGTTTGTGTACATAAAGATTTCCACCATGAAAGCATTGATTTAAATCACCTCTATTGAATTATTTGAAGGAATATATTAGAGAATATACTATTCCTAAGGATACTAACATCCTATTAGACTGTGAAACCTTATGGATTTCTTATTGATGTGTATATGGAGAATTATGTAAATATTAGAGTGTGCTTATATCATGCATATTATGTTCAAATTTCATCGTTTGAAGTGAATCAGTGGAAATTTCTTTTGGAAATGAGGATTTTAAATTCATAGAATCAATTATTACTTTGGAGAGAAAGACATACATTTAGATGTAATTTCACATGCATTTATTAGTAATTTTATAGGAGATTGATATATAAGGTGACTACATAGTTTATTATTAAATGTAGTTCATCCTAATGAAATATATGCCATTTTTTCGCATTAGAAACTTCATTATATTAACATTTGTTTGTATAGAAATTTCCCTAAATATTAAACTTTAATATTGCATCTCTACGAAAGAGTCGAATGAGCATAACCTTTTTTCCCAAAGCTTAGGTTGTTCTCTCTAAAACATTACATGGGGCCATTTACACATTATTCATGGTTTTAGGTATAAAACAACTTCAAATGTTTGAGATTTTCATCCCTCTATGGAAAGTGTAGATGGTCAGCACCCATTCAAATTACCACTTCCACACAATGTGCTTTATAAAATGCGAAAACCAATGCCACCATAGTAGTTGCAATAGGTCGGGAGTATGTGTGGTAGAAGTAGCTTGAATAACAATGAATAATTTCAGTGTTGCAATTATGATCGACAATGCCAATACCAATGGAATCCATTGCCAATCTCAATCTCACAACATTATGTTAAGTGGGTCAGTTGAAGGAGGAACTACAAATTCTTCCTACTAGATATAAACCTAAATAGATTTCTTATTACTCAAGTCACATATTCCTCTTTAGTTCATCTTGGAATTGTTTGTATGACTCTAAAAATCCTCATTCTATCAAATAATAATCCACCTTTAATGGTTGGTTGGCTTGGTATGTGACAATATATATACCTAAATAAATTGTGCTCATGATGATGCCAATAAGGGTGATGTTGTAATGGAAGTGACCCTATTACAAATATAATGGTTGGTGGGTTGTAGGATGAGAATGTTGTTTTGTCTTACTACAAAAGTCGGATATACCTCTTCATTACATCTTGGAAATTTTGTTTCCACAAATTTTTAAAAAATTATTCAATCATAACCTAAACCCACCAAATTATCTCTTAGTATATGTCTCACTATCCTTGTCGATATGTCTCTTTAGTACTTCTTGGAATTGTTTCTACATTTATTAAAAACCGCGTACTTTACTATCAATGTAACTATTATATTTCCTTTATGCATGTTGGAAGTTCTAATTATTATAGTATCGAAGATAAAGGCTTTTAAATGGATATCTCTCAATATTTTTCAAATAAATGTATCTAAAATATCCATATTAATATAAATGCTATATACAAACATATGTTAATAGAATTAAATAAAATGGAAGATCTATTTTTATCACAAATGTAATAATAATGAGTGTTATGACTAACGTAAAAATAATGTTATGCCCTGGAATTTCAAATTATATGTACCTATCGAATCAAAATTTGTTGAAGGTCTAACTTTTTTTTAAGGAGCTGTAAATTCTAAAAAATATACATATTTTTATGATTTCTTTACAAAAATATAAATAAGCTGTATATTTTCACATATTTTACATATATTTATAGACAAGTATGTAAAAAAATATACAGTTTTATAAATTTTCAGCCTGTCATTCTCTACAACTATCTAAATTTTTAACCGCAAAATACAATTAAAATCACAAAAAAACGGTCCACAGCCGGTCAATTTCCAAGACTAGTTATGCATTATGTTTACTCACGAATTGGTTGAAAGCGGCGAAAAACAGACCCCGTCGTTTTTTTCTCTCAGTCCACTTTATTTTTTTTTCAAATCGACAGAAACTTATAATTTCTATGGTATTTCCAAGGTGGGGTTTTTCTTGTTACATGACTAAAGTTTGAAAAGAACCTCACATTAACGTATTTCGTATTGTTTCAAGAATTGTGACTCGATAAAGAAACTGTGCGAAGAGACCGCGCAGAAAATGCACGAAAAGACTGCACAGGAAATTAAAAGAAGAATCTTATATTGCGTTACACGTTTTGAAGGGACCGCACCAAAATGCACGAAAAGACCGCTTTGGAAATTATTGAGTTGAACCACGGGTCACAACTACTTAGTCAACTTGGAAAGAAATATGCAAACTTGGAAAGAAATATGCAAACTTGGATGAGTGAAAAAGGGAACTTGATATGTGATTTTCTTGTCTAGAAAGTCCGAATTTCCAGCCTCTTAACTATAGTTCAACTAACCAGTCTATTCTTCAACTGTATTGTTTTCACAATGTTCATCAACATTATCTCTTTTTATAAATATATGATCATTTTAGACAAATGGAGGATGATTAAGAAGTGGGGTTTGGCTTATCTAGCACTCGCAAATTGGGTGGGTTCTACACTCTCCTCCAATAAAAATATCAATATTAAAAAGTGCTAAACATTATAAAAAAATTTATTGGTGGAGAGACGTGGATTTAACCTCATATCTTTTGTACAATAATCTCCTTCACATACTTTCTTTGTTTGATCTCATCTTCATTCAACCCACTGAATGAGTCATCTACCTTATGATCTTCTAGAGTGTGTCACTGGTCAAGATAATATTGTGTGCATTATGAAAGGTAAATAATACCATACCTATCGTCATTTCAATGATATTGCTATCCTTCAATCCAAGTATTTAGGATACATACAAATATTTATCAATATTTGAATTTACCAAAATAATATTTTCTTTCTTTCAATCAATTTTCACTCCGCTCCTTTTCAAAGTCATAGAACCACTTAATTTCTATGGTATTTCAAAATTCGGTTGTTGTTTTGCCAAATACCTACAATTACAAAGAAAAATGTTATAATTTATACATATATAAAAGAATCTACATGACATATTAAAATTATTTTAAGAAGTAGAATGAGGGTCACCCTCGCAGTTGCTCAGGAAAGACAAGTCAGTAGGAAGAAATAGAAATGTACAACAAGAAATATACGATAATCTATGGAAATCATGCAGGAAATAAAATAAAAGGAATCTTATATAGCATATTGAAAGGGTTATATCTTCACATGAAAGGACATGTTAATAGTTTATCGAGTGAAAATATTTGTATGAGTCTCAATCTCCCAATTGTTAATCTATATTAAGACATAAACTTTTGTATCTAGTCCAAGAAAGACTTGTATTATATATTTTATGGATATAATTAAGGTATGTGCACATCATTAACCATACTTATTTATAATATACTCATTAAAATATATATTGAGTGGGAAGTGACCTCATAATAGAGTTAGAGATATGATGAGATTAGTGAGGCATCAAGGACACAAATCCTTTTCTTTGTTTCTTGTTCTTCTTTTTTAATTTATTGGTGTTAATTTTGTAATCTCTTTTACTAATTTTATGGTATTTTTTTCTCAATCCTAAAGCCATTTTTAAACCTTTCATGGACACTAACATTATTATTATTATTATCATTATCAATTGATCCGTAAAGATGGGTAATGTGGAAATAGAAATATGCTAGTTTTGAAAATTCATAAAGATAAGCATAACCATTTTTTGTAAGAGTGGTTAAACGTAGTGTTTGAGGACCCACTTTACCATAGAAGTTACACACCATTGACTACATGTTGCATATGTGTTGGTGGTGAGAAAAATTTTCAATTGGAAAAATTAGGTGTCTCCACCAACATTCACGGGGCTATGCCCTTTGCATTGAATGGTGCATCTCCCATTATTGAATGAAAACTAATCTATTCCTACCTAAGTGTTGTGGGTTGGCCAAATAGGTGGGGATCACATAGGGACACTCCACTGAACCTATGGAAAAGTGCTTGTATGGGGTAAAAGGGAGGAAATCACAATGATGAGAGGGAAGGAGAGAATTTAGGAAAGGAAGGTTACTGTCATGAGTAGGCCAATTGCAAAGTTCACACCCAGAAACGGAGTAGTTCAAACATTCAATATAGAGTAAAGAAACATGAAGCTATCTAGTGAGAAGAATGAACCCGACACAAAGTTCTTGAATTCATTTATCAAAGATACAAAGATCTTTTGGGATCACTATGCTTGCAAAGTTCATAAGAGAAAGATAGAAGAAACATAAGAAAAGGAGAATGGAAGAAATGTATCTTTTATTTCATGTACATTGATGACACAAAGTCCAACAACCACAATCCACAATTGATACAACATATATGCCATCAAAATCTAACATTTTCAGGATGCTAATTTGGAATGGGGAAACCATCACAATTTATAACAATGTGGATTGAATCTTTGCCTACCCCCACATGACTCTTCCTAGTCTCATTTAACTTGTGACTTTTCACCTTCCTAGGAAGTGAGAAATAAGTTCTCTTTTTATAAATCAAAGGGAATTTTACAATGTAACTTTATAAAGTCACTTAAATGAATGAGACAAAATACAATGATTACACCCAACAAAGAATTAGAAATGGGAGAGAAGGAAGAGGGAGAAAGAGAGAAGAAGGGGAGGTTGTCACATCCGATGAAGAGGCTCCTGCGATGAAAAACTTGTCAACGACGATCACAATCTCCTCCTTTTGCATGATGTACGAACACCTCGGTTGCTAAATGAGTGTTTAGAAACATTGTTGAGAGATCCCTGATGTGAGCTCAAGATGGCCACAACATTGCTCATGATGATCCCCTTGATGCTTAATTGATCAAATCCCTTAACTTACTAAGCTTATTGATCTCACTGAGGTCACTCCAACTTGTTTGTCAAGCTTACCAAAACTCATTTTATTTACTATCTCATCTCATTGCAATTCAAATAGCTCACCTAACTTACTTGACTTGGCTCACTCAATCCACCCAATTAGCCAACCATCTCACCCAGACTCACCGGGCTCAGTTAAGTCATCTCGACCTTCTTACTTCAACCAACTCATCTTGGTGCGATGATGATGTTTTCAAGCCCATATGATAAACATGATGACTTTCTCTAATGAATCAATGGAGTTCTTGAAACTCTTTGAATATTTTCTAGTTGGTTAGTGGTCTGGACATTCCTTTGTTATGCTTCACCATGTTCTTGGGCACAACTGAGACCGAGAAGATGCTTCCAAGACCCATATGGATGCTTCATTTATCTATTTAAGCTATGAGATCATATTTTAACCATATGGAAAGTCCAAAAAGTAAAAAGATGAGTGAAGACAAAGTTATCTATAACTTTTTGCACCCAAAATAAAGACTTTTTATTTTTAGTAGGTAAGATCAAGACCTGTTATTTTTGGGACATATCATTTAATTTTCTTAAGTATGATGTTCTAAACATTCTAGCACACTCCATCGTCCTTCATTGATGATTCAATGCTATTTTTAGAAAATTTATATTTTGAGCGGTTGTTTTTTCTATACCTGCTATTTCAGGAAAATTATCATTTTCATCTTGCCTCTCACTTTGCACTTCTCTTGAATGTCTGGGTGATTCAAACTTGCAATTCAAGGGACTTAATTTTTTTAGCATGTACGGGTGCATAGCATATGCTTTTTTATAAGTGAAAAAAATGTCCTTGTTTTGCTAGAGGGATTATTTTTAGATTCAAATCTTTGTCACAATCTCGTACTCCAAATTTCAATGTGTTTCACCCATTGGAATGCTTGGAAATAAAAATAATTTTTTTCCAGGTGTGGGTTTCAAGCACGGAGCTATCATGACAGCCATTAATGGAGTCACTGAGCTTTGGACAATATTATTTCCCACCTCCAATTGTGATGGAACCAACTTCACTGTGATAGGTTTTTCTCTGGACTCTGTGTTCATATTTTTAGCTTGATCCATCCACCGGTGTGATGGGAAATCACAGGAATGAAAGCTAGGGCACAAAATGGGGGTTTTGTTGCCATTAAAAATCTAGGGAATCATTTGAAATGCTGTGAATTTCTTCTTGAAGGCCTCAGAAAATAATAATGTCTGTAAAAAACCTCACTTTGATCCTTGCACCGGATTGTGAGATATGAGTGTTTTATGTTGTTGGGCCATGAAGTCAATCTGACGAAGCACAAACATGGTGTCTGAAAAAATTACAGGTTTAATGGAGGTTTGTTGCAGAAATGGACCTACGAGGATGAGAAAAAATGGATAATGGGATAATTGGAGAGGGGCAATGGGTTTTTATATCATTCCTCCAGCAGTGAGTCTTCTCGCATGCATAGGTAGAAGTAGCGCGGTAGTTAGTTTATTCATAAAATATGGTTTTTGAATCCCCTTGGGCTTGGCCAAATTTTTTTCCCAACTATCCTAATAGGATGGGAAATATGGTGTAAAAATGCACCTCAACCTACTCTTGACAAATTTTAGATGGAGATTGGTAACGGAGGAGAGAGAAAGAATGAGCAATAAACACCCAGGAGCTAACACTAGATCACATGAGGGACAAGAACAAGGGCTAGGATTGGGAAAATTTTTGTGTCCCAACTATCTAAAGGGGATGGGACACAAGGTACAAGAAAATTTTCCCTAATTTGGTGATGACAAGTGGCAGATGATCATTTGCGGAGGTGGAGAGGAGAGGGGGCTAAAAATAGACTGTGGAGCACCTTTTGAGGTCATATGGAGAATCAGATCCAATCTTGGGATTGGGTGAATTTTTATGTCCCAACTATACCAAGGGGTTGGGAAATTTGGTGCAAGAAAATGCACCCTCATCTCGTGAGGACAAGTGGGGGAATCTAATTTCACAACGATGAGGGTTGAGAATGGGTGCAAAAGAGCTAAACTTGCATGTCTGAGCTTCACCAAGGTCATATGAGGTTCTAGGGGATCAAATGGAGTTGAGAAAATTTAATGTCCCAACGTTCCCAATGGGATGAGATATTTGGTGCATTAAAATTTGCTTTGAGCCTAGGAGCGACATGTGTCCACCTTGAAAATTGGCTAAGTCCCAAAGCATACCTTGGGGAGAAACTTGTCGAAAACATATCTTGAGCATCTAAAGGTATTTTTACAGCTTATTTATATGATCTTGACTTAAAAACCATTTTCAGAAGGATGGGATAGGTATAATTCCTTGATTCCACTTGCAATCCCCTAAAATAAGCTATTTTATCGAGATCATAGGTTGTGCATGCTTAAAATAGTTTGTAGGAATAATTTCTTATGCCTTGTGAAAAATGTGAAACCACCATCACTTAGAGATCTAAAATACCTTTCCATGATGTCTTTTTTAACTTCCAATTCCTTACAAAGCTCAAGGAATCACTTCCCAAATCTCAAGTGTTGTTTTGTACTACTGAAGCTCTGTTTACCCTCCAAGACCCACGTTTGCTAACTTGACCCACAACCTCTAATCATTTCCAAAATATTCCATAATCAATTGAAAAATGTTCCTATCTCCTTTATACTTCTCCCTGATGAATTTGGGATTGCAAATTTACTCTAGGGGGTGCACCATGCCTTAAAAGGGCTAAAAACAGTCATTCCTAAGCCTCTTGAAAAGTCTTCCTTGAAAGGTACCATCTCTGAAGCACTTGAATGAACTTTTTTTCCCCTAAATCACATATGGGGAAGGCTGAAACAACACATAGGACCACTTGAAAGGATAGGATAGGCCCAACACGGGGGTGAGTTGATCGGAGGAGGGCTCGGGAGGGCTCACAATAAAAAAATTGACATTGGGGTCCATTGTCATGCTTGAAAATATGAAATTTTCATGTTGCACATTCACATGAAAATAATATGCTTTGTATTATTTTAATACTATTTGATTTGTCCTTTGAAATAAAGACTTCACTTGTTACAGTTCTAGTCAATAAATTTACAACTCAATGTTATATATTTTATAACTATTAGTTTGATTATTCCTTTTAATTATAAAATTCTCTATCATGTGTGTTGGGTTTATAATAGTAAGTAGGAAACTACTTATTTAAGAAACCTGCTAAAGATTAAATGTTTTTGGATTATAGCTTATGCTTAAAATATAAGCATGGAAGATCCACTACTATTGTTGGCTGCGTTTTAAAATGTAAGAGTGACCCAAAACATGTTACCCACCTTATAAAAAATGAGGCAATCTCATTTGATAATGGTTACAACTATGATATGAAATATATCAGGTGTAACATATGAATGCGAAATATGTGCATGTTGTTTATATATACATGATGTAAATGATGTAAAACTCATGAGTGTATGTATGAGGTAGTTTTTAATCCCTTCCTAAAGGTGTAACTACAAGTGGATCTGTGAAATAGTGGGAGTGTTGGGTGAAAATTTATTCTCAATAAATATAAGTTATTTTTAGTGGGTTTTTTACCTTCCAAGGTTTTCCCACTTATATCTTGTGTCACTGTGTTCATTTAATTTTTGTTCATGGTGTTTACATTCTGTAATCTGCATTATAAACATATAAATTCATGTTTAATTACTGCACTTCATAAACTATAATATTTGGCAATTTATATTGTGGATTTATAATTTATAACATTATTCATCCCCTAAAATTCCTAACATTGTATCAGAGTTGGTGTTTATGTATGTACAAGATAGATTTGGATGTTGTTGATTTATAGGTGAAGAAACTTGAGGTTTTTAAAATCTGCAAAACCCTAGCTACTTTGCGGCTTGCTTCAAGTTTATCAGGTTCAAAACTCCAATTCCCACCAAATTAATGTGACTTTGGATGAACTAAAATGATTAATCAATTTAGTGAGATTAGATCTTGCTTTTGTATGTGTTTTTAGCCTCCATATCCATTTATGTGCATATATATGAATTTTTCACCACTCACATGCTTCCTCTAAGATTTATTATGAATTTGTGGCAACATTCTATGTTATTTGTGGCTTTTTCAGGCCTCTACAACTTATTTACATGATTCACACCTTTAATAGACGTTGTATAGTTTTTGGATGAATTATTTGAATATTTCATGTTTTTAGTCATCTGCAGTCTTCTATAGCTTCCCCAAGTCTTCTACAGATTTTTTTGACTTATGTGGCCTTATTTAATTTTTATGCAACTTTTCCTTCTTTATTACATGGACCCTCATGTTTCATCCTTTTCCTATGATACGTGGACTTTTTCTTTGTTGTGCGGGTTTCTTTGATCTGCGGACTTGTCTTTGTTGTGTGGATTTCTCCCTATTTTTTGCGGTTGTTGGCCTAAGTATTCTTGTGGAAGACTAAGATTTCAAAAATCCATAGAACATAATTTATGTATCCTATGGATTTCAAATTTTGAAAATTTAATAATTTTTTCTCTATTACATCGCGGTCTCTCGTGGTTAGTTTTGTGTGTTTTTGGCCTTCCTTCTTGGTTCTAGAACCTTGTTTGGATGTTTTCATCAAGATACAAATTATTTTATTTGAAGTATTAATCTGTTGTAGTCAGTTTATTTTGTACTATGGATCTATGTAATTTATAAAAACTGCCAAACACTTTGTTTTTCAAAACTTGTTAAATTTTCTATAACAATGGCTAGTTCTTCTATTGTTTCCATGGATAAATTACAACTTTTGATTGAATCTAAGTACATTATATGTAGAATTACGATTAAGGCTATCCTTATGGCTAGAAAGCTATGATATTTAGTTAGTGGTGTTGAGAAGAAACCCACTAGGAGACAAGCTACCCCTGAGAACCTAAGTGTTCTCTCAAAAATCCTAAGAGGTTATGTTTGTCTTATTGTAAAGTATCAAAGATGAGTTCTTATTTCATATTGGACATATGGAATCTCCAGCTAATGCATGAGACCAATTGTAAACTATGCATGAAGGTAGATGCCTCTCTAGAATAATTAAGTTAATCATCAAATTATTTACAACCCTTATGAAAGATGATGAAAACAATGTTAATTATCTTGCTAAAATTAAGGATATTAAATCTCAATTAGATGGATGTAATTGTGAATTGTTTCATAATAAGTTTCATTACTTCATTATTCAAATTAAAATTTATGAAAAGTTTAGAAAATTCATCTCTAATGGGGATTCTAAATATCAAAATGAAGATGATATACTTGATTTAGACATGGTTCTTTCTCTCCTTGCTCAAGAAGAGAGTGTCATGAAGAACATTGACTCAAAAATAATGCCTCTAGGAATTATTCTCTCAAAGTTAGAAGTCTTATAAAAATTAGTATATCGGTAATACAATTCAGAATTCAAACTTTAGATCCAAGTTTAAACACAATAGGAATAATGAGAAGTTTAAAATAAAGTTTGATGGCACTTGTAATAATCATGGTAAATTCAGTCATAAAGCAACTAGTTTCCATGCTCACTTGTCTCATAACAATCCTAAGAATAATAACAACAATAAAAAGAATAAGAACAATAAAAATCAGATTCATACTAATAACCAAGCCAATAATGTTGAGCATTCTATTGCTCTTTATACTTCCCTTTCAACCTCCAATGATAGTGAATGGATCCTAGATAGTGGTGCATCTAGACACATGACATATATGCATGATATCCTTCATGATATTGTTGAGTGTCATGAAAACATTTATCTAGGAGATAACTTTGTCATCAAGTCTGAATGTTGTGGCAATATTAAGTTTGCAAATGGAATCATTAGGAATGTGTTATTTGTTCCTAACTTAAAGAAGAACTTTTTATCTTGTTCGCAATTAACTAAAGATGACTGTAAAGTTGTGTTATTATAAGATAAATGGTATGTTAAAAATAAGTTTGGTAAAGTAATTGTTGTTGGTTTACAAAAGAATGGATTGTACTTTTTGATGGATTTGTTGTTGAATCTTGTCTTTCTACTTCTTATTGTAATGTTGTTCAATTATGTCATGAAAGGCTTGGGCATGTAAAAGTTAAATTTTTTTATGAGATGTCCTGCCTTAACCTTGTTATAGGTATTCCAAAGATAAAATCAGATCATGAACATTTTGAAAGTTGCTTACGTGGTAAGGAACATATACAACCATTTTAACAAACACCATGAGTCTAATTCTTCTTTCTTGCTTGAGTTAATTCATAGTGATGTTAGAAGTCCTTTGGAAGTACCTTCTCTTGGTGGTGATTTATATTCTATTAGTTTTATTAATGGTTTCTCAAGAATGAATTGGTCTTATTATATTAGGAAAAAATCTGATGTCTTATCTAAGTTTCAAGAGTTTAAAGCCCTTGTTGAAAACATGGCTAATATGAAAATTAAAAGAATAAAAATTAATAATGGAGGTGAGTATGTTAATAATAAGTTTGATGAGTTTTTTGTATCTAATGGAATTCAAAGGGAGCTAACAACTCCATATTCTCCTCAACAAAATGACATAACTGAAAGAAAGAATAGAACAATCATAGAAATGGATAGGACCATGCTTCATGCTTCTAAGGTGCCTAAATTTATTTGGGCTGAAGCAACGAATAACATTGTTCATATCCTTAATATATTTCATATTAAATATTTACTTAAAATCACTCCTCATGAAGTTTGGACTAAGAAAAAACTTGATATCTCTTATTTGACAACCTTGTTTCTCTTCTTATTTCTAAATTTAAAAGATAAAAGATTTATCCTACCTCTTACTCTTGCATTTTTGTTGGGTATGGAAGTCAAAAAAAATGATTAAGAGTTTATGATCCAGTTAATCATGTGATTGTAGAAAATAGGAATGTGCATGTTCTTGAGAAACCTTTTTATAAATCTAGAACTCTTCCCTATCTGAGTTTACTAAGTTTGAAACTTCTAAATGATAATACTTTCTTAGATAATAATGAAACTAATTTGCAAGAGAATAATCATCCTTCTTATGACATGATGGATGTAGAGTTATCCTTGTCTCAATATAGGATTCCTAAATGCACCAAAAATCTTGTATCAAACTATCAACCTAATGAGTTTAAAAATATGACCCATAGTAAGCATTCTTATCATGCCTTGTCAACTATTTATGAGGTTGAACCTCAATATTTTCAATAATATTGCCTAGATGAAAGGTGGGTTACAACTATGGAAGATGAATACATTGTGCTAATCAAGAATCAAACTTTGGTACTAATCCCTCTTCCTCCGAAAAGAATCATTGTAGTCGATATATGGTTACATAATATCAAATATAAATTTGTTGGTAAGGTTGATAAATTCAAGCCAAGATTAGTTGTTAGAGGGTTTACTAAAAACATGGTTTGAATTATGTTGAAACATTTTCTCATGTTACCAAAATGAGCACTATTAAAATTATTAGAGATTTAGCTACTCAACGTGGTTGGAAGAAATTTATATGCATCAACCTAAAGGTTTTGAAGAACTTGGAAAAGAATTTTTTTGTACAAACTAAAAAAACATTATATGGTATTAAACAAGATCATAGAGATTGGAATGTTAAAATGAAAAGTTTCTTTCATGATCTTGGTTTTCTGACTATTTAGTTGATAATTATTTATTTTTCGAGTATGAAAATAATCATGTTATCACTATTGTATTATATGTTGATGATATCTTGATTACTAGTGTAGACAAAAATCATACACATATTACTATTTTACCATGCCTTTAGTATGTTGTTATATGCATGAATCTTAAGTAAGAAAAGTACTCATTGGTGACACTATCTCTTATCCATCCACGTTCTTTAATAGGTTTTCATTATGAATTTATTCTACTTATCTTATTTATGTATTCACTTATGGTCAAGTCACTAGGATCCATGTTTATGTCTGTTTTTCACATATGTCGTTATTTATTTCAGGACATTAACACCCACTCTAGAACACTAGCGCTTAGTGCTTGTGTCCATTCTGGGAACTTCTTTCATGATTATTCTTTGTACACATCTTGACATTTTTGGTCATGGATTTTTCAGTTTTCTTATCCTTATCCCGTGTTCAATTCTTATGTCTTAAATGTCACTAGTGTTGAAATTCAATAAGATACTACATATACACACACACACACACAACACACACACAATATACACACTATTATTTTAGCTAACAAATAAAAAGGGCTATCACATCTACATATTATCACTACTATCCAAAGGGATTGCATTTTGTGCTGCATACACTTTGCATAAGAAGGGGAAGTGATGAATTTTATACCACACATTTGTATAAAAGATAGCTATAGCCCACTATCTTCACGCATCATTGGCGTGGGGAAAACTAAGGACACTATTTCACACACAATCACACATACCTACATGGAGTCTAAAATGTAGTGTAGTTCTCATTACTAAGCTCACTCATCGGGTGACCGTTGGGGTTAGTTTGACTTCACATATTACATATTTCATGTAGATCTAATGTGTTTGTGAGATTGTATAGGTAGATAGGGTTTATTTTATAGGTTATAGGTTTGATCGAAACCCTAATAATGAAATCAGAGTGATAAAGAAGATATTGGAATGAAGACCCTTAGACCCAGAAAAGGAACATATATTGAATATTTACACAGACACTAGCGCACAAAATGGAAACTAACACCCGATCACTCCTATCCTCTAGTGGGAACTCCTTTCCACCATGGTCCAGAGTCCCAAATCTCTCTTCCATTCATTTTCATATCATTTCTAGTAAGATCCATGAAATACACATTCCCATTAGTCTCCAGATCACTCCTCAGGAATCAACTAAGTCATCCATCTTCCTCATTTTCTTAGAGCTTTACAATGTTGAGTATTTAGCACTTGTATATTGATGTGTATTATCATTTTATATCACTTTTTATATTAACTACTATGAAATTAGTTATTATTCAATTTATATTAAATCATTTGGTTAACTCTGACACTCCTCCTTGAACATCTTACTCTTGGATCCCAATCCTTGTAGCTAAAAAATTCCCATCTCTAAAACACAATATGACCTATATGTGCATGCAACCAATCTTTTCCAATGCCTCTGAATAATATGAATTTTGTGGCCTCATGCACAATCCTCAATATGATCCAAAAGTCCCCATCAACTCATTTCCTTCCAAGAGTCTCTTCCTATTCACTACCAAACTAATGATTAATATATAGTCTCCCTGACCAAAAATTTGCTAAAAAAATTTCATCATCCTCTATAGCCACAAATGATACTCCATCCTCCCCTCCTTGTACTATGGAAAATTTTTGCATTACTATAGACTTTTTTCATGATGAGGTTCTTTCTTGTGAAAATGTGGATGCTAATGACTCTGCTTATGATAATGAAAATATAAATGTGAATGATGATGTTTCTCCTAGTAGTCAAGATGAACATGAATCTATCTCTCCTACTATTCCTACTTCTTGAAATTGTTTCCAATGATTTCTATGGTAAAACAAATGATAACACTACTACAAAATATTTATATGTCGATGATACTCTTGATGAAATCCTTACTTGTGAAAATATGGTTGATAGTGACTCTGAATATGCTTATGATATTTCACATGTTAATGATGATTTTTCTTCCATTAATGATGTTGAATGTGAACCTACACTTACTCTCTCTCCTACTTCGAATCTATTTCCAATGATCAATTCCCATGTTGAAAACAATCCTACTCCTAATGCACCTTTTATTATGTCTCATGATCCTACACCTAGTACATTCATCGAGATTCCACATTCATCTCCTTATTTCAGTCCTCCATCCCCTCTTTCCACATCCACTACCCCTTCTCAGGTTCTGATGATCACTCACAATGGAAAGGTTCAACCCCTCGATGTACCTCTCATTTCCCAAGCCATTTCTTCACACGACATCCTCTCTCTCATGCATGTTGGTAATTTTATAACTCAAGTTCATGCTATTACCCTAGATATTAAAGCCTATTATGCCTCTATTGACAATAATACCCTTATTGGAAATCCCATTCCTAAGAAGATTCATAATTTTATTTTCCTTAAGGGTTTCACTTTGCCTACCTTCTCATGTTTCGATGACATGGAAAATCCTTGTTTACATCTAAAATATTTCTGCTTAGCCATGGATTCTTATTCTAATGATCAATTTTTACTAAAATCCTTTCATCATAGCCTCTTTAATAACCCTCTTCAATGGTATATTCATTTACCTAATGGATCTATTAGTACTTATTATGATATGGAGGATGCTTTTCTTAGAAAATCTATTTCTAAAAATGGTTCTAATGTTAGATATGAATGATTTCCCTCTTGTCATCAAGGAAATACAAAACCAATCTTAGATTACATTTTACGCTTTAGTTCTT
Organism: Taxus wallichiana var. yunnanensis; assembly: GCA_018340775.1. Classification (NCBI taxonomy): domain Eukaryota; kingdom Viridiplantae; phylum Streptophyta; class Pinopsida; order Cupressales; family Taxaceae; genus Taxus; species Taxus wallichiana. The sequence continues at coordinate 1,025,952,472 of CM031237.1, forward strand.
GCATGCATCAATTATTGTTTCAACCTATTGATCTAGAAATGCAATTTATATTTTTTTGGTTTAATTCCTCCATTAAAATAAAATATATTATATGATACATGTGATTCAACTACTATTTTGTGCTATAAATTTATAATTCTTATTTCACTGAATATGGACATATTCCAAAGAAATTTGGACTCCATATTTCAATTATTAGAAGAAATTCCATCTCCATTTTTGCGTATATTGGATTCCATTATTGCTATAGCGATTCCATATTGATTCCAATATTGTCATTATTGGAATTATTCGAGTTCCAATTTTGCTATTATTGGATTCCAATTTTTCTATTATTGGATTCCAATTTCCTTTTATTGGACTCCAATTTTGCTAATATTGGATTCCAATATTGTTATTATTGGATTTCAATTTTTCCAATATTGGAAACCAATTTCTAAATCCCGATTTTTGGATTTCAGTTTCACTATTTTAGGATTTATATTTTGTTATTATTTGATCCCCCACATAAGCCTCGTAGCCACCAAATTACATAAGCCAAACGGTTGCTAACTTACATAAGCCAACCAACCACTAAATTCAAGATAGTGCGTAAGTGATTATTGTCATTTATGCCACATATCAATCTTAATATCATCATACATATACAACTATTTATGCATACCTTATTTAAATCAATAAACGTTGACATTGAAAATCCTATCCAAATTATACTCTAAGATAGATGTCATCTATTTTAGAACTTAACATCCTTGAATGGTGTTAAATTTGATGGATGTTTAGAAGTTTTTGTGATTTTAGATGTAACATACTTTTAAATATTTTATAGAACTGGAACATGTGACTCACATGTTTAAAAGGTGACCGTCAATTTTTATATACATTTATATAAAAAAATTATTCGTATATATTAAGCATAGTTAAAAAAACACTAGTGATTTTCATTTATAAATTTTGTAAGTAGTATATAAGTGTGAGTGATCACACTTAAAAGTGTGACTGGTCGCACGTCTAACTACAAGCCTTGAGTCGCTTCTCTTGACTCACATTTTTAAGTGCTACATTTTAAGTGCAAGTATTAAATCACACTTCTAAGTGTGAGTCTTGATTCACATATCTAAGTGTGAGTCTTGATTCACACAGATAAGTGTGATAACTCACATGTCAAACTATTTTGGGTAATGGTAAGTTTTCAACACTTCCCTTCAAAAATACAAAATAGTGTTTATTTATACCAATTACTCTGTATAAATTTCACTATTTTTTATGGATAAACACTTTTGACCGGAGCTTTGAACTAGGGGATTCTTAAGTCCCTCCCTTACAAAACATTATATACAATATCAAGAAGCAAGACAACCCAAAATCAGGAAATAAGTTTAAGCATGATTGCCTTGAAAAATGACAAAAAACCAGACCAAAAAATATACTACATAACTAAGATACAAAGGAGCATAATTATTCTAATAATTCGAAACTTCAGCATTCACCTTGACCTCTTGAGCTTCAGATGGATCAAGAATCTTTAGTCTAGAACTATTGTGACGTTATTGAGAGATAGCTTGCACAAACCTTAGCAGAGAAGTATATGCAGCCATCCCAATCACCCTAAGTTTTAAAATTCAAGCCAAAATAGGGCCAATTAGAGCAGATAAAGCTTCCAAGTCTAGGGGTTAAGTAGGCATGACCTTCCTCCTTCAATTGACATTTCTGATGAACTAAAATAGAAAAATCCTAAAGAGACTTATACCTCCTTTCAAGTACTCAAACATGGGTTCAAGAAACCAAATCCCCATCACCTTCCATTGAAGCTTGCAAAAGAGTTGTGGGAAAACATAAATTGTCCATCGCTTCCGTAAGACCAACCGCATGCCTATGTTGAATAAAATTATGCTATCTATAGGGGCTCATCCTTGATTCCTCCAAGAAGTAGCGGTGGGTGATGAAAATGGAAGTGACCTCGACATTGACACTGATCCCGACCACAACATTGCATGGAATCCTCCCCAATAATTCTTTCTACAATGTTCTCCACCTAGTCAGAATCAATCTACAAGATTTTTTGAAGCCTGGTAGAGGAGATAAGGCCACAGAAGGCCATCTCCCTCGAATCATTCTTAAGAAAGATCCCTAGAAGTGGAGGGATCACCATGGTGGCACTGAGAATAAAAAAAATCCTAGTGCTAGAGAGACACATATGGAAATAGAATGCTGAGGGAAAGGTCGAGAAGGCATTTAAGAAGATCTCCTCCCATGAGTTAGATCTTCAAAAATTAATGTGAAGAGACTTCCTTTCTCCTTATTGTGATGGCCATGCCTCCATCTAATTATCAATTAAAGCCTCCTCATTTTGTGTCACCCCGAGGTTGGTGAGATAGTCTGCTGCTAGATTAGCTTCTTTGAATACATGATTAATCCTCCATGTGTTCACTTTCTCAAGCCAGTAAAGAATATTTGAAATATAATATTCTAAAGACCAATGGGAATCCTTACCATTTTTTATTTCCTGAATAATAACTTGTGAATCCCATTCTAGAAGAAGACGAGAGAAACCACACTCCACAACAATTTTCACCCCATAGAGGAGTGCCTGGGCTTCTGCCTGGTTGCAAGAACCTACCTAAAGGTGAAAATAACCTTCTCTAATGAACTCACCCTTCTCATTGCAAATAATGCACCTTGCCCCCAAAATCCCAGGGAAAAATTTGGATGGTAAACAATTTTATTATACCAGAGCTATGAACTTGAGTGGTGGAGGAAAACTTTCTCTAAGTGGAATATGGTGGTGGGCTTGGGTCCTTAATGTCCACCAAGCAATCCGTATTTGAGCACCCCACTATGTTCGCTTAGTCCATATGGATAAGTTCGACCCCTACTTCAAGGTGTCCCCATGGCCACTTATTGAAAGCATCCAATGAACTCAATGGGAATGTAACTTGGGTTGTTGATTACAAACTACTTGTAACTCACGAATAGCCCAAGACCTTGAGTTCATAAATTTCATTATTTTTAATAATATATATTGATGTAAATTTTTATAATTTTTATAATTTATATATAATTCTCCATTTTTGCGTATATTGGATTCCATTTTTGTCTATATTAGATTCCATTATTACTATTATTGGAATCCATTAGTAGAAATATTGGATTCCAATATTGTCATTATTGGACTTATTCTAGTTCTAATTTCACTATTATTAGATTCCAATTTTGATATTATTGGATTCCAATATCGCTATTATTGGATTCCAATTTGGCTATTATTGGATTCTAATAATGCTATTATTAGATTCCAATTTCACCACTATTGTAATCCAATTTATAAATCCCATTTTTGGATTTTAGTTTCACTATTTTAGGATTTCTATTTTGTTATTATTTTATCCCCCATATAAGCCTAGCGGCCACTATCTTACATAAGCTTGGCATTTGCTAACCTACATAAGCCCAAAGGTCGCTAACTTACATGATGAAAGATATGCTAGGTGAAATAAGCCTAGTGGCGTCAAAGTTACATCTAGCCTTATGGCCACTAAGTTACATTTTCCTTGCGGCCACTAAGTTACATAATCCTTGTGGCCTCTAAGTTACATAAATGGATGATAAGCCTAGCGGACTATCTTACATAAGCGTATAGGTTGTTAACTTACATAAGCCTAGTAGTTGTTATCTTACATAAGCGTATAGGTTGTTAACTTACATAAGCCTAGTGGCCACTAATTTACACAAGAGTAGATTCATCTAGGTGAAATAATCCTAGCGGATGGAAAGTTACACCGAATACCAAAAGCAAGTTTCATAATCCTACCCACCGCTAAGCTACAAAATCCTAACAACCACTAAGTTACATAAGCCTATGCCCCAAAAGTTACATCATCCCAAGGGTTAAATTTGATGGCCACCTATGCCTATCAAACAATTTTTAGATGACAAGTAATTTTACAATATTTCCCTTTAAAAATACAAAATAGTAGTTATTTAAATACTTCAAATTTATATTTATTTAATATTTTATGTATATTATATATTGATATAATTTTATATAAATCTATATAAAAAATGATGGTGATATATTGTAAATATGCAAGTTACGTGTGATAAAGTCAACTACTTTTATGCTTTTCCATTTTGTAAATCATAAATAACAACAAAGAGTTAAGAATTACGTTAAACAAGTTATTTTGAAGAAATGGATTTGAAAATGTATTTCCATAGGCAATCAATTCCTTCAGAAAATTACATTGAAAATTACATAAGCATTGATCCCTCATAAGGGTATTAATTATTGTTCTTGAATTTTTTAAGGTATTGTTGGATAGCTTCATGACCTCGATTCGGTATTTTAATTTGATCTCCTTTCTAGTTTGTTCTTAGACTCCATGCCTAGATGAAATTGTCCATATCAATATCTGATGTGTCCCTTGATTTTTTCCACAATGCTTTTTTAAGCATTCCTGGTACCTTTTATTTTTCTATATTTCCTTTTCCTATGGGTTCCCACCAGTGTACCCTTATCTTTTGAGTGTTTGTGTGAACATCCTGTATTAGTTTTAGTTCTACCTTGCCCATCCATATAGGTACATTATCATCAGCTGGTCTTACTAGTATCATTTTCCCAACATTCACATCCACTACTGGGTTGAATTCCTCTCGAGGTCTATCAAAAATAGGTCCAACATATATATCCTTATTTGAAAGGAAATTTTTACTATAGTAGCTATCCATGTCAAGACATGGTGCACCCACTATCTGATCATACATTACACTATCTTGAATTGTTTGTGGCCAAAACCAATCTCTCCTCGTCATACTATAATTGAATATGTTTTTCTAAGAAAGGTATGAAAACTGATAGTGACAATACAATATTACCACCTAGGTCAATTTTAGAAATAAACAAGACCTAAATACTAAGAGAGTATTGACATAATCCTCCAACAAAGTATACCAAAACTAGTTTTGGATACAAACAATGTCTAAGTCCCTAAAAGTGGAAGTTACAAATGTGAGCAGCATAACACTACTATTTGGGCACATCAATCAAGATTTGTAGAAAAAGTAAGATTCTAGTACCAAAACAATGTCACCCCAATGCTAACAATGCAACGTCAACACCCTCAAAATCTCAAGACAAAGTTGGAATAAAAATTATGCCTAAGTATACTAAGGAATTATTACCCATGTGAGCAGCGTAACACTACAATATGGAGACTTAAACCAAGTTCCACAAAGGAAACAAGATGTAAGTATCACAATTGTAAATCTAAAATGTGGGCAGTGTAACAACTCTAAGGAATAAAATGATAAGACCACCTAACTAGAATGATAATAAGTCTCAATATGGGTATGAGACAAGGGGCCTACTAGGACATGATCACGTACCATTCACACTTTCAACACTTGCATTTTGGAATTGCAACCTTGTAACATCCCAAATTTATGGAAAGGTTAAATTAACTACAATTAAGTCTAATTAGGATTAGACGTGATCATCATTATGTGTATGAGTACATTTGGGTCCGTCGTGTCATGACCCACAACTTTGGCCACGGGGCATGACACTGTTGAATCGGGTAACCCCGCACCCACCTTGATGATCCTGCCTAAACATGATTAGGCCTTGATAGTAGGTAAAATGGTTCATAAATGATAATGAATCTTTCAATTATTTGTATTTCGGTTACCTTCTTTTAATCGGTTTTTTGTCTTTTGTTATGTTCGACCTTTTCTATGACCCTTGATAATAACTGACTCGGTTTTAATTGAAAATGCTATGTCAAGCCAACTTTATGAGAATATTTGAATTATCATTTACGGACTTGGTGCTTTTCGTTTATTGGAATGTTTTATATGGAACCTAGCAATTCAACTAAGTATTATGGTAATATGTGGACTTGTATTTTGTTGATTAAATTTAACTTAACCATTAAGTTGGTTAACACCTAAAAAATATTAATTTGTAATATTAATTATATAATATATATATATATCCTAGAAGGATTTGGCATGTAAGTCAAAAGTTTAAAAAAAATTAAATAATAATATTTAATATTTGTAGGTTTTGTAAAGTGAAACACCCTCACATGGCACCAAGTATGTGGCATGCATTTGATGCATGTGCCAGCATTGGGAAGCCCAAAACTTCCTCAATATGTTGCCCAGCTAAAGTTTCTTTCATATCATTTTCTTTTTATTTCTCCTTTGCCTATTTTCACTCTTCCCTTCTAGGAGATATGCATGAGTTTTGGAGGAAGGAGGGATTCAACTTGTTGGAGCTGGAAGAGTAGGAGGTTGTTGATTTTGGTTTTCTTTCCAGGCATGAATATCTTCTCCCTTCTCTATTGCATTATTTAGTAAAAATTGTGGAAATATGCATTTTTGTTGTTCCTTCTTCCTTCTCTCGTTGTTTTGTTGTTCTTCTTTCTTATGTTGTTGTTGATTTGAATGTGGTTGAAATGGTTATGAAATATATTTTGTATTGTGGAAGCTTGTTTTTGCCATGTGTTGGAATTATCTCCCATTTTAATGTGGTTAGGGCTTAGGGGCCCAATGGAGAGGATGACTTCTCCTCTTCATTGGATATCTTGGTTGGATGGAGAGTGTTTCCTCTCCCCCATTTTGTTGTGAATAAAACAAATTACGGAGGAGATAACTTGATGGAGTTGTGAAGCTTGGAGTTTTGTTGGAGACCTTGTGAAACTTCCTTTGTGTTATTCCCACTTAGAGTGGAGGAACTTGTAATATTGTATTCTAGTTTTAGATTATATTATTGTATGATTTTCCACTTTAAGTGGAGATCATTGTATTGAAATTTTGAAGGAAAATTGCATTCCATTGTTGGTTATGAAAGTTGTATTATATATTGAAAAAGAGAAGAAAAATTTGTGTTGTAAAATAGTTTTGTGAAATAGAAGGGAAAGCAATTATTTTTATTGGAGTTTGGTTGTTTTGTGTGTAAGGAAGTTCCTTGATTTGAAATAAATGAGTTATACTCAATGGAAAAGAAAGTTTAATTTCATTGTGAGATTGTATTGTTGCAAATGAGAAAGTAGGAATAGAAAAATTTCAATATGTTATAAGTATGAATAGTAAACTTGAAATGTAAAAGAAAGTTGTTGTAGTTATTTTGGATATTTGAGTATAGTGAAAATGAAAGAGATGATAAAATTGACATAGGAAATTGTTGCATTTTGTATTTGAAAAATAATAATGTAGAAATGGATGTGAATCTTTTATCGACTCTTGAAATAGGAAGAAATTTAGTTGATCAAAAGGAAATGATCTCATAAGTAGTAGTGTTTCTATTGGAATTGATAATGCTTAAAATGAGTAATTTTTAACTAAGAAATGATAAAATGGAATGAAATCACAAAACTAGAAGCTCTATATGTTCAAAATTAAGCTTAGAATGCAATTTAGCACCCTTTAGCATCTTTTTGAGAAAATCTTGGTTTAAAGGTTCTATTTTTTAGAAACAAGACCACCACCCTATGCAGAGTGGCGGTCCCATAACCGCCGCTAACCTAAGGTGACGCTCAAAACCGCCGTTCGGGAGGTGGGTCCATGGTTGTCACCCAGGGCGGGTGGTGGTTCTAGGACCATCGGTCCTGATCTCGGTGGTGGTTCCACACTTACGAAAAACTCCACGGATCCATGCCTATGTGAAAACTCAAACTGGTTTTTACTAATTTATAAGATATAAAATTTAATTAATGACTGCTAGAATGTAAAAAAGAGTAATCCCATGGATTTAAACAATAAAACATAAAAATGGTGGATTAAAAACATTCTTTTCATCTATAACAATGGGGTTAGGGTTTTCCCCAAATTTGATAACCCAAATACACTTAATGTGGAAACAAAACCGATTGGTGTAGGAAATCCCTCCCAATCCTTGAATGAAATAGATTACATTAATAAAACTAAAACTAAACTAAGTCTAAACTATATCTCCAAGTAGAATCCTCCATAGTTCTTCCTCTCTTGCTCCATGGCTCCTTCTTTCCAACCTACAATTTTTAACAAAACAAATAGACCAAATGAGGAGAATAAAATGAAGGAATGGTTTTGATAGAAATTCATAAGGAAATTTAGGGCTAGTTTGGAATCCTAGGATCTAGTGGTCAAGATTAAATTGATCTAAGGGTGGAGGTTTCACCCTACTTTTGGTTTGGTAGGAATGTAATTTAAATAATTAAATTAAATCCTTAAGGGTATGTGTAATTGGGGGAGTGGGGCCATTTAATTGCCTTAGAGTGATAAACCTTTATTAGTCCTCCGTATGTTTAGGAAATTAATAAAAGGGCTTTAAGCTATTAGGATAATGAAACTAATTTAATTAAGCATGAAGTTAGTCATATTTGGATTGAACATTAACTAAGAATAGAAAACAATTAATCAAGTAAATTAAACTATGGCACCTTCCTAGTTGGCCTTTAATTAATGGACCTTAGAAGTAAAACGATTTTAAAATGTAATCTTCTAAATATACATGGACTATCAATCTTAAAGTTGAGTTTAGTGATGTAAGTTATTTTGTTATGAACCCTAAGGGTCAAACACCCTTGTAACCTTCTTATAACTTAAAAAAAAAAATAGTCGCAATTTTTGGGGTAAGTCTTAGGTGTTGACATGTTTCGAGAGCATCATTTTTGTGGGCATTACATTTGGTATCAGAGCGATGGGTTCAAAGCTTGGACCTTTGGGCACACTAGAAAACATGAAACATGAACAATTTTAACCTAGTGAAAAAAATAAAATAGTTTTTTTAATCTAGAAAACCACAATGTTTGATAATTGTATAATTTAGAAAACATAGAAAATTGAAACAAAACCTAGAATAATGAACTAACTCTCACCTTGATCTGTGTAGGAGGTGCGGATCAGACAAGGGGTCTTTTCACATAGACCTAGATATACCACCTCCAGAGCAGGCTATAGTGGCCATTCTACCTCAGATTTTACAGATGCTTCAAGATGTCAATGCCACTATACGTAGAAGAGCCCTTGGGAGGATGACTTTCTAGAAATGACATGGAGCTATCAATTGAGGCTAGGGAATCTCCTTGATCCAACGAGGAGAATGAGGTAGAAATAATTTACGTGGAGTTAGGCTAGGGTAGAGTCACCACAGAGAGGGCATGTAGACAGAATTTCAAGACATAGGGATAGATCTCAGAGCCCTAGAAAGAGGGAGGAGCATGCAAAGAGACCTAGGGCTTATCATTCATTAATTGGAGACCATATCGGGGAGATCTTAAAGCTACGACCATCTCACTATTCGGAGATATAGGTGGTTTTCAAGTAGATGCACAGTTAGTGAGCTTGAATGGGTGCTTCAAGCTCTCCCCTTGTACTAGCAATAACAAAAGCTCATGTTGTGATCCATCTTTTAAGGGATGGAGTAGAATGCAGTGGAGGAACGAGGAGCGAAGCTCCATGTTGACTCGTAGACATTTACGGGAGCTTTTTAGGAGGGTTTCGTGAGTAGGTATTTTCCCAGAGGTTTATTCAAGAGAAATAGATGATTTTCATGACCTCCATCAGGCATCGATGACCATAGCTGAGTATGATTCATACTCCATCATGTTGACTACATGCATGATGAGAAGGTACAATTCATAGGTTCATCCGGACTGAATTTGGATTTGGGTGGTGTGGTGCATTCACTACCCATAGACATTAGATGAAGTCATGGATAAGGCCTATATTACAGAGGAGACACGGGGAAAGATGCAATAGGATAGAGATAGAGTTCGGAGCCACATCTAGCAGATGTAGGATAGATCGAGGGGGTTAGTTCCTCCTCCTCGTGGCGAAAAGAGTTTGGGATAGTCTTCCTTTAGGCCACCTCAGCAGCAACAAGACCCACCCACCTTACAAACCTCCTCGAGATTCGATGCATGTAGGGAGCATTATGGGGCCTCCTCCTAGGGGTCCCATCAGGACACATGTTGTGCAGAGCTTGAGCTCTCAATCAAGCATAGACCTCAACAAATTCCATAGCTAGATCATCAAGATCCATAGCTTAGACCTCTATAGTACTAACTAGAGCTACATCCCACTAGAGAGGACCAGTAGTAGTTATGGTTGTGGCATTGTTAGGACATCATTGTTGAGAGTGCCCATAACCCTAATAACAAGGGTAAGATGTAGATATTAGAGCCTACTATTGGAGATATGGCACGAGTCATCGGATCTAAGTAGCTACCGAGAAATGCTAGGTGAGCACCAAAGTACCATGATAGAGACAACAAGTAGCATTGGTGGTATTTCCTCTTCTATATTATTTGATTTCGATTCATCTGATTCTTTTATTGCACCATCCTTAGTAGAGCATTACAGGTTGGTGGAAGTTAGGCAAGGTTGTAATTGGGATGTTGAGATGGCTTCGGGAGCCAAAATTTCTGTAGACTCTTTAGTTAAAGAGTGTGTAGTGAATTTGGGACCCTTCACCACTACCTCAGATCTTTGAATCCTTCCGTTGGGTTCCTATGGTGTCATCTTGGGCATGGACTTGTTGTCTGCACACACGAGCTAGAGTGGACTATTACCATAAGACTATTACTTGTACAGATGATCTAGGAGTGGATTTATTCATATCAGAGTTAGGAGGCTGTTTCCATTCGCACCATCTCCGCTATGTAGCATAAGCAGTGTGTGCGATGAGTTTGTCAGTTGTATGCTATTACGGTTAGTGACAAATCTAAGGATAAGTCTAGTGGACCATCCCTTGATGACCATCACATTTTGAGAGAGTTTTTAATGTATTTCCAAGGGAGATATCGAGGTTACCTCCCCCACGTGAGATATATTTCCACATAGATCTAGTTCTATGTGCAGAGCCTATCTCACGAGCCCCCTATCGGATTATAACTCTTGAGCTATGTGAGCTCAAGTTACAGCTTGAGGGCCTTCAGGAGAAAGGCCTAATCCATCTAAGTGTATCCCTTTGGGGTGCACTGGTGATCTTCATGAAGAAGAAGGATGGATCTCTACGGTTGGGTATTGATTACCACCGAAATTTGAACAAAGTAACGATCAAGAATCATTACCCCCTTCCGCATTGATGATTTATTTGATCAGATGAAGGGGCCAAAATTTTATCCAAGATAGATCTTAAGTCAAGGTATCATCAGCTAAGGATTACGGGGGTATATATTCATAAGACCGCCTTCCGGATGAGATATGGCCACTACGAGTTCACAAGTGGTACCTTTTCATTTGAAGAATGCCCCACAATTTCGTGAGATTCATAAATGAGGTGTTCAAAAAAATTTGGATCACTTCATGCTCATCTTCCTTGATGACATTTTGATTTACTCACATACACTTGAGGAGCACAAGGATCACCTTTGCTAGGTTCTTTAGTTCTTTCGTGAGTAGCAACTTTACGGGAACTTGGAGAAGTGTTCGTTCTTTCGATATATGTGCGATATTTGGGAAACATCATTTCCGGGAAGGTATTGTAATTGATCCTTCAAATATTCAAGCCATCATGGATTGGCCGAACCCACCAAAGTGTGACCGAGGTGTGCAACTTCATGGGTTTGGTAGATATTACAAGAGATTTGTTCAGGACTTCTCTCGATTGCACACCTAATCATTTCCTTCAACGGAAAGGGAAGAAGTTTTATGGTCATAAAAATGTGAGCGAGACCTTTAGTACACTAAAGGAATGCCTCATGAAAGTGCCTATTCTTCCAGTGCCAGATCCTCATGGTGAGATCTATGTTTACATAGATGCTTCGTTGGTAGGACTTGGAGGTGTGTCGATGCAGGAGGGTAGAGTAGTTACTTTTGAGTCTTGCAAACTCAAGGATTATGTGCTCAATTATACGACTCATGATCTTGAGCTTGCAATAGTGGTGCACGCATTAGTATGGTGGAGACATTTCCTTCTTGGCCGAATATTTACACTCAAGACTAATCACTTGAGTTTTGCCACCTCTTCACACATCCCAATCTCAACACTCGTCAGTGGCATTGGATGGATTTACTTTGTGAGTATGATGATGGAGATAGATAATGTGAAGGGGAAGGATAATTTTGTTATAGACACCTTGAGCAGGAGGAGACATGTGGCTATGACTACTTTAGTGTGTACATATTTATGGAGCAAGATCTTGCAGTAGAATTTCCTCATGACAGCTTCTACCCGATAGCCAAAGAAGAGATTGAGTCTCGTAGACCCAAGTTGAGGGGAGATTTGATGGATTTTCATTGAGGCGATGATCTTCTTAGACACAAAGGCTAGATATATGTTCTTAGGGATGGAGAGTTGAGGATGGACATTTTGACAGAGGCTCATTGTGCACCTTATTCAGCCCATCCTGGGGTGAAGAAGATGCACACCACTTTGAGATAGTTGTACCATTGGAGAGGGCTTTGAGATACGTGGCTCTATTCATGTAATGTTGTTTAGAGTGTCGAGGGTGAAGGTTGAGCATCAACATCCAACTTAGCCTTCTCTTTCCTAATGCTTATACTAGAGTGGAAGTGGGACACCATTTCCATGGACTTCATTGTTGGGTTACCGACGTCGAGATACTACCACGATGCCATCATGGTCACGGTGGATAAATTAATGAAAGTAGCTCATTTTTCTCTGGTGAAGACCACCTACACAACCAATGTAGTGGCACATGCTATATCTTGATGATATTTTCAGATTACATGGGATTATGTAAGATCATTTCATGCGACCACAATCCTTTGTACACTTCCCATTTCTAGACCACCATGTAGCATGCTCTCGGGAAGAGGATCAATTTTAGAACAACATATCACCCTAGACAAATGGATGGACAGATCGAGTGAGTGAATCAACTCCTAGGAGGACATGCTTAAGATGTACATTATGGATCACCAAATGAGATGGGAGGAATGTCTATACTTGGTTGAGTTTTCCTAAAATAATGGTTTTCAGAGTTCGATAGGCATGGCTCCTTTTCGGGCATTATATGGTAGAGAGTGCATGACACCTCTTAGTTAGGACAGGTTAGAGGATAGGGTTTCTCTTGATCCAACCTTATTACGGGACATGGAGCAGCAAGTTGTTTTGATCGAGATAGAGATTACAGGAGGTGCAGGACATGCGGAAAGAAGTATGTGGACCAACATAGGATAGATCACATTTATGAGGTGGGCACAAATATTTTCTTCATGTATCATACCGCATAAGATCCCATCCATTACGGAAAAGGTTCTAAGCTTGCTCCTAGGCTTTTGGGTCCCTTTGAGATCTTGGAGTGCATCACCCTTGGCTATCATCTAGCATTACTACCTAGCTTTTCTCACATCCATGATGTGTATCACGTTTATGTTCTTAGGAGATATATTTCGATCCTTCTCACGTGCTAGATTGACTGCATTACGTAGATGCAGGATCGGGGCAAGTGATGGTGGATCCCGTCCACATTATAGAGTGCAGACCTTGGGCCTTCATGGCGAGAGAGATTGATCAAGTTCGGTTCCAGTGGGATAAATATGATGAGATTGCAGCTACATGGGAGGATGCTACTTTACTACAGTTTAGTTCCCACACTATTCTAGTGACTTCCAGAGAGAATTCGAGTCTAAGGTGAGGGGGATGTAGTGCCCACTTCCCTTTGACACCTTTTTGCTTTGATTTTGATACCGTCAACTACACTTATGGACATTATTGTAGTTTTTTATTTAGCTTGATATTAGAGGTTAGAGATACTAGACGATTTTGATTTTGATTTGTATATGATGCATGTGGATTATTAGAGACATTTTATATTGATGTTGATATGTCTTGTGGACATGATTATTTATATATATGTCTGACATGCGATATAATTTTGTCACCATGAGAAGATTTTGATAATTGAATTAATATTGTGATCATTTTGACATGGATGAAACATGCAGATAGAAATGTTGCTAGAAATTTGTAAATTATATCGTAATTGCATAGATGATATTAATTCGTATATAGATGAGTTTAGATTTATATTGCATATTTTGGCATAGATGTTTTAATGCTACCACGAGGCTCAAGGAGTATTTTTGTGTTTTGAAGGTAAAATTATTCACAACAAACATCGGGGATTGGAGACCAACCACATTGGAATTCTAGATGTATTAAGTTTTGGTGTTGTTTTATTTATTTTGGTGGATATTGATAATTGAAAGGTATAATCCAAATAGCATTCAATGTTTTTAATGGCTTCTTGTTATTACCCATGTGTCTATATTTTCCCATGTGTCTTAACATGTTGTGCTAAGTTTCCAATTTGGTGTTTGTGTTGGAGGAAAGGTATTGAATTGGAATAGTGAGGCATAAATCTAGCACTAAATATTTTATAATTATTTTAATGGGAGTAATGAAGGGAGATTTTTGCTATGGGGTGATGTATGAGAAAGGAACACGATAGACATAAGAGAGGGTTGTTAATATACCTTTCTTGTGGTGTTCAATGTGGAGTAACTAATATGAAGTGGTGGTGGTTATATAAAGATTTTAATATTTTGAGTGTAAATTTTTCCATCTTGAAAGCATAAATAAATCTGTTTTATTGGATAATTTCGAGGCCTATATAAGACAATATATGATTCTTAAGGATACTCCAAAGATCATGTTGGACCTGTGAATCCTTATGGATTTCTCAAGTGACGTGTGTGTATGGAAAATTATGTAAATCTTATAGTATACTCATATCATGAATATTATGTCCAACGTTCATCATATGAAGTTAATATGTGGGACTTTCTTTAGCAAGATGGGGGATTTTAAATTCATTGAAGCAATTCTTACCTTGTAGATGAAGGCATGCATTTATATGTAATTTGGCATGCATTTAATGGTAATTTTGTAGGAGATTGGTCTATAAGGTGACTACATAATTTATTATTAGATGTAGTTCATCCCAATGAAATGTAGACTATTTTTATTATTAGAAAAGTTTTTTTCTATTTTTAGATTTAAGTTCCACATTTTTATCATTTGTTTTTATTGATTTTTCCCTTTAAATATTAAACCTTAATATTGCATATATGAAAGAGTCAAATGAGCGTTAACTTTTTCCCAAATTTTTAGATTGTACTCTCTAACAAATTACCTAACCATTTACACCTTTCTCATGGTTTTAGGTAGAAAACACCTACAAATGTTTGAGATTTTCACCCCTCTATGGAAAGTACATATGGTCTACTCCCATTCGATTACCACTTCCACATAATGTGCTCAAACAAGCACAAGCCAATGTCGGTCATAGTAGTGGCAATAGGTTGGGAGTACATTTGGTAAAGGTAGATTGAATAACAATGAATATTTTCACTTACAATTATAATCATACAATGCCAATACCAATGCAATCCATCTGCGCCTCAATCTCACAACATTATGTTAAGTGGGTCAATTAAAAGAGGCACTACAACTTCTTCCAAGAAGATACAAACCTAAATACATGTCAAACAACTTAAGTCACATGTTCCTCTTCAGTGCATCTTGAAATTTCTTTTATGACTCTTGAAATCCTCATTATATCAAACAATAATCATGTATTGGTTAGTTGTCTTGGTTTGTGGTAATATATAACCGTCATTAAATCATGATCGTAATGCCAATAAGGGTGATGTTATAATGGAAGTGATCCTCTTACAAATGTAATGGTTGATTGCTTGTCGATGAGAGTGTTCTTTCCTTAGTACACAAGTCAAATATGTTTCTTCATTACATCTTGGAAATTTATTTTCTACGTATCTAAAAATCTTCATTCAACCATGAATTAATCCCACAAAAATTGTGTGTTAGTATATACCTCACTACCCTTGTTAGATATGTTTCTTTAGTGCTTGGTGGACATGTTTATACATTTATAAAAATCTTCATATTTTGTTACTCGTATAATCATTACATCTCCTTTCAAAGCAAGTTTTAATAACTATAATATCAAAAATAAAAAAAATCAAATCAATATCTCTCAATATTTTAAAAATAAATATATCTAAAATATCATTATTAATATAAATATTATTTACAAACATATGTTAATAGAATTTAATCAAATATACTTTTATCACTAACGTAATAATAGTGCTCGATGGGAAAAAGTGGACACGTCTTTTCTTTCAATCAATAATAATATTTTATTTCTTTCGTTGTGCTCATTTTCAAAGCGAGTGCAATGTGCAACAAAATTATGTAATTTCTATGGTATTTCCATAGGTGGAGTTGTTTGTTAAGTACATGAGTAAAGTTTGAAAAGAATAAAATAAAAGGGAAATAATATTACATATCGAAACAAGGCCATGAATGGCATATACTTCCGAAGAAGTGTTAAAGTAAAGGTATTTTACTTTTGCAATGAATTTTACAGAAAAAGATGTGTTGGGCAAAGATTTTAGATGCAAAAGGAAAATTTTAGTCTTAGTTGGGACCGGAGATCTTAAATGAAATATCATGCCCAAAATTCCTTTTAGTGGATGTTGGAGTTCCAAGGTATCAGAGTAATCTATAAGCTCAACTATTGCATGGGGGCCTTTTAGAAGTGTTCAATAAACACGAAAGTTTGACATGGTAAACTTTAAGAAATGTGATAGAGGGTTCTGTTGCTTCCCACTAGGGAGAAAGTTCAAAACTTAGAAGAAAAGGAAAAGGCACACCAAACAAGTATTTTGCATTGTCAAAATACGACCATTTTCTGAAGCTATTGTCTTAAGGCTACAAGTTCGTGGTGGAAGAATATAAATTTAATAGGAAAATATTGTCATGTAATATCAATACAAAAAAATTATGAATTAGATATAGATCCTCATGGATATATATACAAATTTCGTAGTAGCCTTGCTATCTCTTCGCCACAAATCTCCATTTTTGCACTATAGGGAAAGTAAACATAATATATGTTTCTAATTTGCACATTTAAATTTCAAGATCTACTTGGGATCCAAAAATTCGAAGACACCATATTTGCGAAGAAAAAATAACATAAGTGAATAAGAAAATTTGTTTTTTTACTAATAAAAAGTATTTAATATGACTACAAAAATATTTTAGCCAATCAAAAAATTGAATTAAAGATTTTGTAAAAAACGAATAAACATTTAGTTTTATGAAACTTTATGTTAAAGACAACAATTGACACTTGGCAAAATAAGATTGGACAAAGTAAAAATAATTAATAATGTTATGAAAATTAAAATAATGACACATTAAGTACAATGGTGTGTCCAATCAACATCCAAGTCAAAAATCATTTAAGACTTATTAAAAAAATGTAATGTTAAAACTATAGAAAGATTAAATATTTGCCACATGTTTTTAAATTGGTTAATAAGATAAATATCTTTTTACTAATAATAAATATTTAATATGACTACAAAAATTGAATTAAAGACTTTGTAAAAAATCAAATAAATATTTATATTTATGAGAATTTATGTTAAATAAAGCAATTGACACTTGGCAAAATAAAGTTGAATAAAACAAAAATAATTATTAATGCCATCATAATGAAAACAATGACACTTTTCAAGTACAATGATGTGTCCAATGAGCATTCAATGCAAAAATCATTTAAGACTTCTCAAGAAAATTGGCTAATGTCCAAACTATAGAAAAATTAAATATTTGTCACATGTCATTTTTATATTGGTTGATAAGAAAAATAGATGTTTTTACTAATGAAAAATAGTTAATATGCTTACAAAAATAATTCAGCCAATCAAAAAATGAATTAAAGATTTTGTAAAAAGAAAATAAATATTTGTTTTTATAAAACTTTATATTAAAAAAGTAAACGACACTTGGCAAAATAAAATTGGACAAATCATAAATAATTCATTAGTTTCTTGAAGGCTATACTATCTTCCTTTGGCGATAATAACATTGCATCAAATAATTATCAAGAGATGAATGAGGGTTCACAATTAGTAAAGTTGGAAAGAAATAGAAATATGTAAACTTAGATTATAAAAACATGTTCATTTAAAAATACCGTGTCGCGTGACTTTTACGACATTTGTTTAGAACACTTTCAAATTTGTCATAGATTTATATATTGACATATAATGTAAAATTATATAGGTTGATGTATTAATAATTTAATACATGTCACAACATAACAAATACATCTTAGGTATTTCATTTTACACTTGAAAAACATATACCATTAGAAAGAAGTAAGAATATCAATAAAATTATTAGATGAGTAGGTACATATAATGATGTAACATGCACAAAAATTAAGACATTCTAAAACCACATTAATCCTTAAATAATTATCTAGAAAGTTGCATTTTTTTTGTGTTAAGTTACAAGGGAGTCAAACCCTAATATACATTTAACTAAATTCCTACTAGCAAAGTTACATTTCATAGGATATATCCAATCTAGATTATTAAATAAATATTCTTAGTCTAGTTCTAATGTCAATTTAATTATCATCACTAGATAAGTGTCCATTAATTTCTCTTACTGGGTTAAATAGTTTCCCTAATTCTCTTAAATTATTTTTTTAATGTCCATTGAATCATTTACTAAACCTATAAGAAGGTTACATTTTCAACTTAATACACTACAACCCTAAGTGGCCCCATTCACTCATTTTCACATACATTTGATTTAGTTAAAATTTACAATCATTATATAAATATTCTCACCTAACACTTGTAGGGTTGATTCTTAACCCTTGGATCAAATCAATAGGAACCACAAGATTAGATCTATCCAAAAGAATCCCTAATCATCCTTAAGGGAGTCTTCTTAAGCATTTCTTACCCTAAGCTCATTCATTTGTTTCTCTTTGGTTTGCAGGTTGAAGGAATTGATGCCATGGATCAAGGGAAAACCATGAAGGAGTCTTCTTCGATCTAATGTGTAAGAAGAAGGGGATTCCATCCAAATGGCTCCCCTGTTAGTGCAGAATCACAACCCCTAAATGTTCTCGAGTTTGAAATGGGGCATTCGGTGTGATTGCACAACATTGGACCATCTCTCAAGCTATGGGACTTGCAAAACTTGAGATGGACCTCCAGAGAAGGTTGGTTCCTACTTCCTAATCTACCTACCACAAGCTACTCCAATGCAGAAAAACCTATCTAATCCTAATCTAACTGTTCCAAGGAGACATGGAGATAGAGAGAGAGAGGAAAGAGAGCCTACACTAAGCGGTGATACACTAGAAAAGGAAGTGGCTGATCATAGATCCACTACCTGAAGTGGAGAGAGGTGAGCAGAGGAGGGGGTGGACAAGATGCACCACAAACCAAAGATGAATGTCACATGGAACACCACTTCAAGACCCATTAAGCACAGCTCCCAGAACCTGCAATAAACATCAAAGTATGCACAATATACCCTGCAATGATGAGAGGTAAGAAGAGATAATAAAATGAGCCAAGGATGGACAGATGCATCACGAAACAGATTCTATTGCTCCAAAAGTTACACGATACATCATCAATGGGAAAGGGGCAAGGAAATGCCATTACAGAGCCATGAGAGAAGGCTTAGACTCCGTATTCTACCCTAAGGAAGAAAGAGAGAGGGGGCAGGAGAGAAACAATGACCAACCATTTGAATATGCCCCTCCTTTACAATATATAAAAGAATGAGAGAGAAAGAGAGAGGGAAAATCAAACTCTGTTCCAACCACCCCTGCAATATGCATTGAATTCCACCTACTCCAACCACTCTAGAAAGTATTGAAATCCACCTACCATAATGAAGAGTCTCATGCAACACCTATGCCCCATCATTTGTCCCTTACTGGACAAGAAAGAGGCCCATTCTTCATCATGGCGGTAGGTGAGAGACTTGACAACCCCAAAATTAGTGGGCCGAAACATTAATGGAGGCAAGGTGAGAAGTCGGCACCAAGATCTTTCCAAAAAGTCCTCTCCCACCCAAATCTGAGTTTCCAGTTGAAAGATATGGCTTGTCAAGATCGGGGTCACGGGCGCAGCAATGTTTTAAAGAGTTTGCCCATATAAAGGGTCCATGTGGCAGCCTCACGCATCTTGAAGATTTGCTCCTTCTTTTCACTCTTGAAATCATGCTAGAATGACACGTGGCAACTTTCGCGGGCTCCTCGGTTTCCTTTATATTCTACCTTAGTCCTTCCTTGTTGGTGCAGAGACATTGTGCTTGACTCCGAGACACGTGGAGGCTTCACGCTCATTTGGAAACTACCCCAAGATTTTTCCTTTTGAAGTTGCATGGAACGAAACACATGGAGGCCTCGTAGATTTTGGACTTTTCAATGGCCGACCTTACCTTTTTGACTCGACCACGTGGCGGTTGGCGCTCGTTTGGGAACTACTTTTGGGCCATGCCTTTGAAATTACACTTATGAGACACGTGGTGAGCTGGCACATGTTTGGAGATTTCCTTTCACCATGCCTTTTGAAATTGTGCCAAAGAGACATGTGGAAGATTCCTTCCCTGCTTGCCTGTTCCTTTCTTTGTATTTTGGCTAAGCCCCCTTTTTACTTTTGAAGTTACACTTTGTCGACACGTGGCCACTGGCACCTACCGACACGTGGCAACTTTTTTCGCCGGGAGGGCCTCCTCTACTTAGAATTTTCAATGGCCGACTCTACCTTTTCGGGCTCTAGACATGTGGAGGGCCAGTGCTTGTTTGAGTCTCCACTTTGGGCCACACCTTTGAAATTACGATGAGACACGTGTCGAGCTAGCGCATGTTTGGGGGGTTGCCTCTGGATTTTCTTTTTGAAATTGTGCCGATGAGGCACATGGAGACTTTTGCTTACCTTTTTGTACTTATCCCATTTTAGGCCTCGATCCATTTGAATTTTGTTGGACCCAAGACACGTGGAGAGTCTGTGCACATTTGGGAACCCGACCTTTGACCCACCCTTGGAATTGTGTTGAGAGACATGTGGAGGCTTCTTCGACACACCCTTATACTTAGTCATTTTAAATGGCCACTTTGTCCCCTTTTGACTCCAAGGACATGTGGAAGCCTCACGCTCATTTGGAAACTCACTCTGGATTTTACCATGAAGTTGCGTTGAGTTGACATGTGGCTCCTTCCACCGCTCTATACCCATTTTGACTTTTCAACTATCGACTATGTCCCCTTTTCGACTGGGACACATGGAAGCTTAGCACTTGTTTGGGGTCTCCATTTTGATTCTATCCTTTGAAATTATGCTTGATGAGGCATGTGGCACCTCCATGGGTCTCGAATTTTCAATGGCCGATGAGACCCCACATGGGCTCACGGGCCCACTTGAAAACTTACGCCATTTGACAAAAAAAAGTGAAAAAGTTCCAAAGTGCCCCCAGACCCTGTAGGCCCACTTTTAGACTTGGGAAAAATTTCCTCCTCGCCCCACAGACCTGCTTTTGGCAAAAAGTCATCCCCGACCCCGTCCCTCGCATTTTCCAATTTTGGGCAAAAAGACATCTTCGGGCCCACCGGCCCTTTTTTTCCACTTTGCAAAAGTAATCCTTCTCGGGCCCACGGGCCCAATAATTATACTTGTGCCTTTTTACAAAAAGTGAAAAAAATGTCAAAATGTCTCCCACCACCCCCGGTCCACAATTTTCCATTGGCAAAAATCTTCCCTAGGCCCGTTGGCCCGCTTTTGGCAAAAAAATCCTCTAAGGCCCATCGGCCCGTAACTTGAAAAATATGAAGAGTTAGAAGGACTTATTTATATCTCTGAAAGGGAAGAAATTTCCTATCTGATGGAAATGATTTCAGGGGCCTTAAGTGCTTAAAATATGTAAAAATTCAGATTGAATCACAAAAAGGGGGAAAATGGTGTCAGTTGACCCAAAATAAGTGTGAGCTTATTTTGGTCAACAATTTGGTGACTCATGGGGATCACCTGCCTGCTAGGTGAAATGATCAGTTGCCTTGAAGCATCCATTGGGCATGGAGTCTACCTAGTAAACACAAATCTGATCTGAGCTTTGAAAATCTGATCCCTAGCCACTTGGAAACTACTAGAACTAGAGCTCACCACACTAATGCCACTTCCAATGTCCTATGCATGAGAAACAAAACACCACAACACACTATGTACAAAATTTGAAATCATACATGCTCCAAGTGGAACATGCAGAGTGTGCACAAGCACTTCTTCTACTGAAAATAAAATCTACTCCTACTCCTACACTAACCCTAACAAAGAAAGGCTAAACAAATCCTACCACAAGCAGGGAGAAATAGCTTCCCTTTCTCAAAAATTGGGACCATGTAAATTATTTGACACTGACATGGTCAAAATGAGAGTAAAAACCACCTTACTATGGTGTCTCCACCCAAATCATCAAAGTATCAACAAACAAAATGTACACCTCCTAGAGTTGTTTGGCATTTGGGTCTCTGGGAGGCGTTGTTGTGTGCCTTTGGTGCTTTGTAGCTCATCCTCATGCTCTAAAATGAGCATGACTGGTGGAAAATCTCTTGCTCCAATGAAGCCAAGTACTTGATTGGGCATGGTCTTGTCCTTTGAATGTTCTCATTGCTCTGAACTTCAACTCCAAGAATGGAGTTTTCTTGCTGACCTTCCTAGATGGATGGTGTGAGAGAGATGATGACATCCTCTTTCTTTTCCCTTCCTTCTCCTGTGAAGAACATGGAAGATCATATCTTCCAACCTTGGTTCCAGAGGGTTTCATGAAGTGCAGGCTATTGTAATTGAATGCTCTCCTTCATGGCAAGTAGGCTCATGTGCTTGGAAGGTGGATGATGGAGGAGAAAATGATGTTATCTCCTCGGGCTCCTCTCCATCAAAGCAATCCTCCAAGTCTGATAGAAATTTTCCTCCTTGTTGTCCTGCTACATGTGCTCTACCTCCTCCATGGTGTCCTCCTAATCTTGCAACTTTCTCACCATGGTTCCCTTCATCCTCAAACATGAAGTTTGAAAGATCAAACTCTCTTCAACATTAGATCTTGAAGGGGATGAAGTGGGAGGAAGAACTGAAGGTTCTTTTGTGGCCTTCTCCACACTTGGAGCCTCTAAAACTGTATGGTCCTCCTCCATCATGGGTTCATCAATCAAATCAGGCCCTTCAAATGAAAGCAAAAATTCTTCAATAATTCTTTCTTCATTAAGTGGCCTCAACTCTGATTTGATCTCCCCAGTTGCTCCTCTTCAATGGGACTTGGAGCTGGTTGTTCTTCCTCCTTAATGGTTGTGCAACTTGGGTTAGATCAACATCCTTTTGAGACATAGTGCCATTATGTGACACTAGATTTGAGAAAAAAAATTTGATGATCTTCTTCCTTCTTGTTCTTGTTCTTCTTCTACTGCAAACTCAGCCTCAACCACCACTGGATCTTTAACCTTGACCTCCTCTATTGGCTTAACCATCAAGGGGATCTTTGTAAATCCAAATTTGGCAGCCCAACTCTTCATATTTTCTATCATTTCTTCTCTTTTGGGTCCTCTTCTTGTTGTTTTCCTTGATTGGATTCTTGAGTCTCTTCCCAACATGGACTTGGGAAAGCAAGAGGAGTGGCAGGTTGGGGTTCAACCAATTTTGCTATTTTTGTGGTGGAGAGGGAAGTGGAACTTTTTGTTTGTTTGAGGGAATGACTTCTTGGGAGGGAAAAGGGTAGAAGAATTGAGGTGAGATGGAAGACTAGGAGATGGAGAAGGGAAATCAACACTTGGGGTAGAAGATGGGGAGCTAGACTCATGACACTGCTGCAATGATGATACTTTGATTGAGGAAAAGGAAAAGAAAAGCTAGGAGGTGGTGGACTTACCCATTGACAAGGTTGTCTTGTGTCCAAATCATAAGCCTCAATATCCTCAATCCATTGTGCAAGTTGAGGCAACATTTCAACCATGAAGTCAACCTTCTCCTGAGGGTTGTAATGTCTTGGCATAGGGCCGACCCATGGACAAGGTGCCCTATAACCAATTCTAAATGCCTTCATCTTGTGTTATAGCCCTGATTGCACCATGCTAGCCTCCATCCCTTGAATCTTCTCTAATAGATCAACATTTCCATGTAGTTGTCACCATTATATGTGTCCCCTTGTTCTTGATAAGCTCCATAGCCAAACTAGTTTTGACCCTGCTCATATGGGTAAGCATAATGGTTCTAGATCTGATCATAATGCTGATCTGGAGGAGTTGGAAATACATTGGAGGTGGAATACACTATTGTAGGTGTGAATTCCATGAGGGAAATGAATTCATGATTGCACAACTTCATGGAATGGGAGAAAATGAAAGATATGGAAAGAAAGAATGGATGAAAATGGGAAATGGATGGAAAAGGTCTGCAACTCAGAGAGATGGGTTATTGACTAGATGGAGTCACCAGATGTGCTTTGTATGTGCCTCAAAAGGATGAATCCTAATAGGAACACACCAACTTGCTAAGATGAAGTGGTAAGGTGCTTTCAAACTTGTCCCACCGGGCATGCCAAAATGTAGTGCCAACACGGTGGCTTAAGATTTGTTAGTGCACAAATCACAACACCCCCAATGTCCAAAATTTAGTGCGTAAATCACAAGTGGGGCATTCGATCATTTTGGTGTGATTGCACAACATTGGACCATCTCTCAAGCTGTGGGACTTGCAAAACTTGAGATGGACCTCTAGAGAAGGTTGGTTCCTACTTCCTAATCTACCTGCCACAAGCTACTCCAGTGCAGGAAAGAACCTATCTAATCCTAATCTAACCATTCCAAGGAGACAAGAGAGAGAGAGAGAGAGGTGAAAGAGAGCCTACACTAAGTGGTGATACACCAGAAAAGGAAGTGGCTGATCACAAATCCAAACTTCCTGAAGTGGAGAGAGGTGAGAGAGGAGGGGTGGACAAGATGCACCACATAACCAAAGATGAATGTCACATGGAACACCACTTCAAAACCCATTAAGCATAGCTCCCAAAACTTAATAAACATCAGAGTATGCATAGTATACCTTGCAATGATGAGAGGTAAGAAGAGACAAAAAAATGAGCCAAGGATGGAAAAATGCATCATGAAACATATTTTATTGCTCCAAAAGTTACACGGTACATCATCAGTGGGAAAGGGGCAAGAAAATGCCATTACAGAGCCATGAGAGAAGGCTTAGACTCCACATTCTACCCTAAGGAAGAAAGAGAGAGGGGGAAGGAGAGAAACAATGACCAACCATTTGAATATGCCCCTCCTTTACAATATATAGAAGAATGAGAGAGAAAGAGAGAGGGAAAATTGAAATTTGTTCCAACCACCCCGTAATGTATTGAATTCTACCTACTCCAACCACTCTAGAAAGCATTGAAATCCACCTGCCACAATGAAGAGTCTCGCTACAACACCCATGCCCCATCGTTGTCCCTTACTAGACAAGAAAGAGGCCCATTCTTCATCATGGCGGAAGGTGAGACTTGAAACCCCCTAAAATTAGTGACCTAAAACATTAATGGAGGCAGGTGAGAATCCATCACCGAGATCTTTCCAAAAATTCCTCTCCCCCAAATCTGAGTTTCCAATCAAAAGATATGGTTGTTTGAAGATCAGCATTATGGGCATGAAAAGTTTAAAAGAGTCTATCCATACAAGGGTCCACGTGGCAGCCTCACGCATCTTGAAGATTCATCTCCTTCCTTTCGCTCTCTTGAAATCATGCACTCGATGACACATGGTGGCTTCCATGTGGCTCCTTTGTTTCCTTTGTATTTTTCCCAAGTCCTTCCCATTGGTGGAGACACTATCATGGCCTAACTCCGAGACACATGGAGGCTTCACTCTCATTTGGAAACTACCCCCAAGATTTTTCTTTTGAAGTTGCGGATGAGACACGTGGAGGCCTCCATAGGATTTTGGACTTTTCAATGGCCAACCTTACCTTTTCGGACTTTGACCATGTGGCGGGTTGGCACTCATTTGGGACTACCTTTGGGTCACACCTTAAAATTACATCGATGAGACACATGGTGAAAGTAGTGCATTTTTGGGACCACCTTTGGGCCATGCCTTTTAAAATTGTGCCAAAGAGACATGTGGCTTTCATTTACTCTCCTATTCCTTTCTTTGTTTTGGCTAAGTCCCTTTTGCTTAGCGGGGCCATATGTCTGACCTTGGACACGTGGAGGCTCAGCACGCATTTGGGAACCCACTCCAATTTTACTTTTGAAGTAGTTACATGCCGACACGTGGCATGCTTCCGTTGGCTCTACCTCTTACTTAGAATTTTCAACAGCTGATTCTTCCTTTTTGGCTCTGGACACGTGGAGGGCTAGCACTTGTTTGAGTCTCCGTTTTTGAGTCACGCCTTTGAATTTATGACACATGATGAGACATGTCTTGACTGCTCTGACACATGTTTGGGGGATACCTCTTTGATTTTCTTTTGACATGTGATTACATCTCACATGAGGGACACATGAAAACTTATTTACCTTTATACTTAGCCATTTTAAAGGCCTCGATCCATTTGACTTCTGTTGGACCCAAGACACGTGGAAGTCTCGCACATTTGGGAAACCCACCTTGGATTTTACCTTTGAAGTTGTGCCGACAAGACACATGGAGGCTTCCACTCGCACGTCTTCTTATACTTAGTCATTTTAAATGGCCCATATGTCCCCTTTTCCTTTACTAAGACACATGGGAAGCCTTGTGCTCATTTGGGAACTTGCTTTGGATTTACCTTTGAATTTGGATCGATGAGCACGTGGAGGCTCACATTGGCACCTTTCTCTCGCCCCATTTTGACTTTTCAACTTTCACTCTATCCCTTTTTGAACCTCGGGACACGTGGAAGCCCTTGGTGCTTGTTTGGGGTCTCCATTTGGATTCTATCCTTGGAGTTGCACTAATGAGGCACGTGGCACCCTCCATGGGTTTGTGACTTTTCAATGGCCGATGAGACCCCATGGGGCTCATGGGCCCACACTTGAAAATTGCACCATTTGACAAAAAGTGAAAAAGTTCCAAAGTCCCCGCACCCCAGGCCTACTTTTACACTTGGGAAAAATTTCCTCCATGGCCCCATAGACCTACTTTTGGCAAAAATTCATCCCGGGCCCACCGGTCCGCATTTTCCACTTGGGCAAAAAGACATCTCGGGCCCGCGCCCACTTTTTCCACTTTGCAAAAAGTAATCCTTCTCGGGCCCGTGGGCCCATAATTATACTTGTGCCTTTTTGTGAAAAGTGAAAAAAATGTCAAAATGTCTCCCACCGCCCCGTCGGTCCATAATTTCCATTGGCAAAAATCTTCCCTAGGCCCGCATCGGCCCGCTTTTGGCAAAAAATCCTTCTAAGGCCCGCCGCCCATAACTTGAAAAATATGAAGAGTTAGAAGGACTTATTTATATCTCTAGAAAGGGGAAGAAATTTCCTATCTGATGGAAATGCTTTTAGTGGCCTTAAGTGCTTAAAATATGTAAAAATTCAGATTGAAGCACAAAAGGGGGAAAATGGTGTCAAGGGGGAAAATGGTGTTAGTTGACCCAAAATAAGTGTGAGCTTAGTTAAAATTTCAAAAATGTGAACATGAATAGTGACCGATGTCGATCGAGTACACTTGATGCGCGTCGGTTGAAACTAACCTAAGTGTCGATCGGGCCATGTGTAGGCTTGAGACTACTAAAAAATGAATGTATTGAAGGAATATAGATAACAAGAGATAACATTAACTTTAAATACATCAAAATGAGAGAGTTTTAAGCTCGTTTCAAACCCAAAATAAAGCAATGATAATTTCCCGATTCATTTTGTGATCAAAAATTAAAATTTGCAACTTTCTTTTCTTTCAACACAAGGTAAAATTTAAACATGATATTCATTTAATTCATTCCTTTACATCTGACTAATTTGGAGATAAAGGAAATACACATTCTTTAATGAACTTTATTCAAATATGATATTACAACTTGGTAAATAAAACTCTGAAACAACTTTTCTTTAAATACAAGTCTAATATTTTTTCACCTCATGTGGGAATTAGAAGAAAAATATTCTGATGAAGGGTTGTTTTTGGCTTGAACAAATGCTCGAAATCCCAAATCTCCATTAAGAGCTCCATCATTTCTTCACTTTGATCACAACACTGAAAATGGGGAGAGGCAACACTCTCCACCCAACCAATAATTCAATGAGGAGAAGAAATTATCCTCCTCATTGGCCCCAAGCCCCAACCATAATGCGATAAAGGATGGATCAACCTCAGTGAAAACATCACAATGCTTCAACATCACAAGAAAAAATTTCACAACCATATAACACACATTCAACACAAGAACAATCACAAGAATGAAACTTTCAAATACACAAGGCTTGAAAAGCAAACCAATCGAGCAAGGATCTATGGGGAGATCCCTTATGCCTCCCAATGGGATTAGGTGCCCACCTTAAAACCCTCAAAATACATCTCAAAACCCCTACACAACTCTTATGACTCCCTTAATATCGTCTTATGCCTCCCACATTCTCTTATGCCTCCCTACAATCTCTTATGTCTCCCTCAAAAGAACCAGTAATAAATGCAAACATTATCTTATCTAAGGTGGGACACCTAATCCAACTCCCTCCCAAAACATGAAATAAACTCTTATGCCTCCTACATATAAAATTCCCATAGCCTTCTCCTACACCATACTTATGCATTCTACCCAAGAACCCAACAAGAATACAAAACATTCACATACATGAAATACACACATATAAAACCAAACAAGTAAATAAAGTGTAGCTCCTACCTTTCCATAGTAAGAAATTGAACAAGGAATCACGGTCCAAGCTCCTTGAAGCTCAATCCAACTCTAACAAGCTCCAAGAATTCAACAAGAACTCCAAAACTCTCTAACTACAAAATACAAGAGTGCCAATGAAATGAAGTAAGCCCCAAACAAACAAATAAACTTTCATATATATATAAAATAAAGAGGAGGGTGAGGTGGCTCCATGTAGAGTGCCCCATCACTTATCCTCAAATCCACGTCACAATTCAAACCTCAACCCCAATGCACAATAAATTGGTTGTTGAGAGGAATGAAAAACCTCTTACACACACAATCCAAACCCACACCCCCTTAGGACAAACTTTAAAACCCATGTAAGAAAAGTGCAATAAATGTCATTTTTGTCTTACAAAACAACACATAATGGGGTCTATTTTTTACCCCCAATCCATAGGTAGGGTTGGTATGTGAAATTAAGAGGTGTGAGACAAACTTATCTTGCTCCACAAGCCTCCAAAAATGGCCCTTAAGCCCAAATTCGAAATTCCAAGGTAAGATAGAGTGTCAACACAGTAAAATACACTTACACTTAGTCAAAATCGTAAAATCCAAAAGACAACTACTATAATAAATGGCCCCTTTTATCACATCCCCATACAACTTAATAACGTCATTAAATTACTTAATAAGGTCACATTAATAATCGATTATTAAATGAATTACATCACAAAATAAATCACATACTCTCTGATAATAAAATAAAAAGGGAAACATACACACTGAAGGACATGGTCACAATTTGAGTCACCCCCATGGGGACCCCAACAAAAATAACACAACATAACATATGTTGCCATGATAACCTTTGTTGTATCCATCTAGTATTCCTTCATGGTTGGTCTCTAATCCCCATTTTGATTGTTGTGATATAATTACCTACAAAATCACATAATACCTCCTTGGCATCGTGGCGCATCGAAACATCAGAGATAAAATATACGCATATAAATCAATAATTTTCATCATATAACTAAATCATCATCTCAACTAAGCAATGTTATCATTTTTCTGAAATTCCAACAACATCTCAATTCTATCTTTTATCAATATCAACAAGATCACAAGATCAGTTCAAATGTTAAATCCTACTCAACACGACAAGAATTCTAAATTTAAGTAATATATATGCTAGCACACATCATCATCATCAATATAAAAATGTCTCTACATGTCTCTAAGCATCCACATAAATCACACTATGAATCACAATCCATCAATAGTTAGATTATCTCATCATTATCTAACTTCATGCCAACAAAATGATACAATAAGATCCATATCTATAGTCAATAGTAATCGAAATGAAAATATAATAACTATTGAAGAGAAGTGACACTACATCCCCCTCACCTTAGACTCGATTTCATCCCTGAAAGTCACTCAAATAAGTGTGGAAACTAGACTCGTAATAACATAGCATTCTCTCATGTAACAGTGAGTCTCATCATACCTATCCCACTAGAATTGCACCTAATCAATATCTCGGCCTCGAAGTCCTAGTGTCCAACACTCTAAAATACGCATGGGATCAACCATCATCTGCACCTTGCTCCTGCACCTACAATGCAATCCAATCCAACAAATGAGATGGAACTAGGATATATATCCTAAGAACATATATGTGAAACACATCATGCACACGAGACAAGCTGGGTGGCAAGGCTAGATGATAAGCTAAGGGACCGATCTACTCCAGGATCTCGAATGGACCCACGAATCTAGGAGATAACTTAGAGCCTTTTCCATAATGGATAGGGCTCTTATGAGGTATGACACAAAGAAACACCTTCGTGCCCACCTCATAACTACGATCAACTCTCCTCTTATCTGCATACTTGTTTTTCCTATCATGTGCCTCATGCAACCTCTGTCGGACCAAAACAACCTGTTATTCCATCTCCTGTAACAAATCCGGTCTAAGAGATACTCTATCCTCAAATTTGTCCCAACTCAATGATGTCCTGCACTCCCTGTCATAAAGTGCTTGAAAAGGTGCCATGTAAATCTAACTCTAAAAATTGTTGTAGGAAAACTCCACCAAATACAAGTACTTCTCCCACCTAGACTGGTGATCCATGACATACATCCGAAGCATGTCCTCTAAAATCTGATTCACCTATTTCATATTTCCATTTGTCTCTGGTGATAGGCTATGATGAATTTGATACTCATCCCAAGTGCTTGCTCATGGTAGTCTAGAAGTGTGATGTGTATAAGGGATTGTGGTCGTAGATGATCTTTCATGGAATCCCGTGCAGTCTAACAATATCATCCAGTTACACTCACGAGTACACTCTATAAATTTGGTGCATAGTTCTTGAAGATAACATATCTAGCCTAAGATCTCAACATATAGTTTTTGTAGTTGATTTAAATTAGTGTATTCATAAGAATATCAAACCGGCAGCCTGGGTTTGGGATAGAAAGTTCAATATTTTATTTAAGTAGGCATAATGCATGTTTTTATTAGTGAAAAATGAAACATGAAATGCAATTTACTTGTCAATAAAACTTGACCTTTCCAACATATAGTATATTTTACACCTTTAACCCATTTTAACCAACGTATTCTTCAACTAGATCATCTTCATAATTTTCATAAACATCCACTCACCCATTTCCCATCCTAACCATCCTTAATCGTTATCTCTTCTTATAAATATGTGATCATAGTAGACAAATGGAGGATTGATAACAAGTGGAAATAACCCTTTAACCCCATATATTTTGTAAAATAATATCCTTCTCATGATTTTAATCCTTCTATGTTCCCATCTTCATTCAAACCACTGAATAAGTCCTCTACCTCATGTGATCTCCTAGATTGTTGCAATGATCAAGATAATATTGTGTGCACTATGAAAGGTAATAAGACCACACTTTTTATCATTTCAATCATATTGTTATCTTTCAATCCAAGTAGTTGGGGGTATAAACAAAGGGTCAAATATTTAGAAACTATTTGAACTTTACCAATAGAATATATAATCTCTTTCAATCCAATTTTCTTCGTGCTCCTTTTAAAATTCATATAATTTGACTCAATTTCCATGGTATCTCAAAATTCAAGTTCTCTATTTACTAAATACTTAAATTTAGATAGAAAATGTTATAATTTATATATATATAAAAGAATCTACATGACATATTAAAATAATTTTAAGATGTAGAAAGAGGGACATCATCAAAAATGCTAAATAAAGACAAGTGAGTAGGAATAAATAGAAAAGTAAAAGAAGGAATATATAATAATCTATAGAGATCATGCAAGAAATAAAATAGATGGAACCTTATCTAGAATGTTCAAATCATTGTATCTTCACATCAAAGGATATATTGATATTTGGTGAGGGAAAATATTTGCATGAGGCTCAATTTCCCAATTGTTAATTTATATTAAGACATAAATTATTGCATCTAGTATAAGATGTATTTGTATTATATACTTTATGGATATAATTACTTGTTTGTGTACATAATTATCCATACTTATTTACAAGTAACATTTAAAAAATATATTTAGTGGAACATGGTTTGTTTATTTTGAGATTATATCCCTAAAGATAGAATCCTTTATTATCATAAATTGTCTTACTCATATATATAAACGATTGTAGGTAATGGATGAAGATATAAAATAATTTCATTTTAAAAATCTCAAACATTTAAATCCTTTATAAAGTATCACAACATGAGATTGAATTTTTTTGGAATGACAAGATTGGACTCTCATGTTATCCTTGTTGGTATTGACATCAATGGAATACCTCTATATTATTTTATAATTGATGCACTAGATGTTTAGAAAATGAAGATAAATATGGGTACTCAAAAATGAAATCTATAGATCATACCTAGTTTCCAAATGGATAGATCCTATTAAACCTATTTCCTTAAATATTTAAAATTACCAC
Organism: Taxus wallichiana var. yunnanensis; assembly: GCA_018340775.1. Classification (NCBI taxonomy): domain Eukaryota; kingdom Viridiplantae; phylum Streptophyta; class Pinopsida; order Cupressales; family Taxaceae; genus Taxus; species Taxus wallichiana. The sequence continues at coordinate 1,025,985,093 of CM031237.1, forward strand.
AACACCTTTCTTCACTTTTAAGATGTGCTCATCGAAGCTTTAGGATACATCTAAATCTAATTATATTTTTGTTTCATGACTACGATAAAATTATGAGTGTTCTCATCACCTCCTAATAGAGAGAAACCACCATATGCCTTGGAAAATCATATTTGTTAGACCTTTTATTTGGAGCTTATAACTAAGGACTATTTTTTTTTACATGTTCTCCTCATTCTAAGATCAGAGGTGATTATTTTTTCCTCTTCAAGGATTCATAAAAATATTTCCGAGAAATTCACAGATTTTATGGACTAGGACGATAGAATATTTTATATGAAGAGGTTTTTATACTTATCAACATATAACTAAAGAATCTACTTCTTCATTTATCGTACCCAAAATATTACTTCTTTTATTCAAATTATTTCTTGTTAATTATTGAGTAGGAAAGAACCTCATAATAGAGTTAGAGATGTGGTGATATTAGTGAAGAATAAGAGGATAAAAATTATTATTTTTGTTTATTATTCTTTGTTTTTAGAGTAATGTTGTCATGAAAAATAGCTAGCATGAACAATAGAAAATTTTAAAGCATGACAACTAAGCCCCTAATTGAAATTTTTCCTCCTAGTCATTGTCCATCCTTTATCCGGCCATCCCGCCTTCAATCCCACCCTCATCCAGGCTCGGGGAAAGTGTTAAAAATATTTTCAAGTGTGTTTTTATTACCTGAAATGAACAAGAAATACAAAAATAAAAAATAGTGAAAATTGCTAAAAATAGTATTTTCATACAGTCCCTATAAAAATAGGAAGTTTTGATTTGAGCTTATAAAGTGTTTATTGACTCTATACTACTTATCTCGGTGATTTTTGATAAGATGAAGTTCGGAGTCTGGAACCCATTTCAACCCTAATCACTGAGTACCACTGGTGTGGAAGAATGATGTCTCTCACATGGATTACAAATTCCTAAAAAATATAATGTTAGGTGTCCTTCAAGGGCTAGTGGAATAAAATATTTTCTCAAGTGGATAATTATTAGCATGAAATCACCCATTATCTATTAAAAGAATTGGATTGGTCTGAATTTTGCAAAACACTATGAAGCTAACTCCGGGATAGTATGAGAAAATGATAATTCAATCCTTATAGTCTCACCCCTAGGGCATCTCTTAGTGTTTACAAATTAAAAGACACTAATATGGTTATCATTAATAAGGAGTTTGCATTACAAATGAGACTGGGTGATGATTGATTAATATCTGCCGAAGTCCTTACATTTGGTTTATGGATCGAGTAAGGAAAAATCCTTCTCATGTTCCAAATAATTTTTCCAGGAGTGAATTCCATAAAATCTATTCGAGATCAATTGTTCTACTTAGTAATGTGATCGAAGAATAAACAACAAAATTTTTCTAGGAATTTACAAACTAGTTCAACCTTGTTTCCATTGAATGGAATCAATTCGTAGATTAGGGCATATTTTTAGTGATAATATCCATCGACAATTTCTTTAGTTATATTCCACTAGGAAGTTCAACATGACTTCCTCCTCTCTTAACATAGCCATGGTGGAAGCTGACCCAAATGCAAAAAAGTGCCTCTATAGCTCATGGTATTGACGTTTCCACTGAATGACTACGACGAAACATGTGAACACTCAATGTATTTTGTGTCAACACCCCAAATACAGGGAAAATAAGAAGAGAAATCGAATAGTTCTTGCTTAACCACGATGGTAACATTACTGTATACCGAGGCCATGGCGAGCTTGGGGTCTCACAAATAAATGAATACAATATGAAGGGCCTATTCTCGTGGATTTTTCAACTTTGTTTCCGAAGGAAAAACAATGTGGCAACAACCCTACATAAAATAAGTTTGAATACATGAATACATTCTTCATCGATGCGCTACCATGATAGGCGCATCGGTTCCCACCCAAGATTTCACTACTTCCTTCTAAACCTCAAAATACATCACGAAGCCATTCTACAACAACAATTTTAATGAAATAAAACCTTAAATTCAGAATCCCTCTAACAATTAGAGATTTGCAAAGACAACTACAAGAATGCCCCAAAGACAACCTATAAGATAATTTAATGCACTTTGGTTCGAGCCTTGAGGACATGATCATTATAGGAAATAAGCATAAGCACGCTTTTAGATATGGTAGAACAATTTGGTACACTAACCTTATTCTTCACTTTAAGTGCATCGGACACTAAATGGCCAGGATCTCCTTTGTATTATGTCAGTGAATGCCCGGTGATCCTCGAGTTAAACAAAACTAGATAACATTTAACATTGTCTCAAAACCTCATTGAGTATCAATATACCTACATCATAGATTCACAATATTTCATAAAGAAATATTGTAGAAGGAACTTGGAGCAATAGAATTTTGGTATAGGTAATCAAATCCACTTATTTATAAGTTTTTCCAAACTACATACCTTATATTTATGTTCCCTCATCTTGTAGCTATGAATGGAAACATACGAGGCTCTCCACAAGTCCATGATTTATTATGGATTGAGAACACACATAAATTTGACATAATGGACTAGGAGGTTACAACAATTATTGAGGCAACAAAAAAATACTTTGATAAGTTTGTGTCTACCTATAACCCCATCTGGATTGCAACCGCTTGGATTTTGTTCATAGGTAACTCTTAGACAACCCTTACTTGCTAGATACAACAAAAATTATATCCTCCTCCCCACATGCATACCTTGAAGAAGCTGCTTAATCATGTTCGGCCGCTACTGAAAAATGTTTAGAGTAGACATGCTTGCGTGAAAGAAATCACAACTCTAGTGTAGCTCTGACACACCTTGGGCCACACACCTTCTTCATCCCTTCTCATTGAAAGTGATGGGAAAATTAAGTATCTCCTTCGAGAAACGAAGATAGAATGAACATCCATAATCAAACTATGATATGCATATGGAGAGTAAATTTTGATTTCTATTGGTACTTAAAATATGCTTCAAAAGTGGAGCAACGTTCATAAACATATCACCAAATGCTATCTATATTTTCAAGAGATCTTAATGTAGATTCTCCAAAACATATTGTGATCCATAAAATGCTCATAGAAAACATTCTAAACATGATATAAGTGCACAACAAGCATGCCATAGGATGCAAAAATTGCCACTTGTTATGTGCATCATTCATTTATATCATTAAATGTTGGTAAAAATTGTGAGGCGTGTCGTTGAAAGTGACGTTGATGCACAACAAATGACCAATTTCTTAGATGCATATAAAGTTCATCCTCTGACCATGGAATACCTACCACTTATTTAGGTTTCTCGAGATTGAAGCTACCTCAAGAACCTTAAAGGTAATAAAAGGAAAATGTGACCAAATCAAGCAATTGTTCATGTCCACCCAAGATTTGTGGATGTCCTAGCTCGAGGATTCAACATCATATAACCTTTTTATTGGTGAAATCTTTTATACAAGCCTATTAGAAATATTAAATCCAATTTTTCTCAACCCCACATGACATCAACGAAACTTGGGACATGTTCAAGCACAACTACGGGCGTGGCACATTTTATGCACTTACCCCACGGACACAAAACATGCTTATAGATGTTAATTATGAATACGAGGCCGAATGCGAGTATTCACCATGAACCATTGAAGAATGGAAATTCTTCACAAAACTTCATCCGAGAAACAACATGGGTCTTGAAAGTATTGAAATGTTGGGAAACAAGATTTTGATATACACAATAATTGGAGCATACATGACATTACCAAGATTTGCGGATAACCGGTTCATTATTCATCGAGAGAGAAAAGGAAGACACAATTAACAACAACATTAGGACACACCACCATCTTCCAAACTTCCTTTCTCTTGGACCAAAAACTAGCTCTTGATATCATCTGACACCATTCAATAAAAAAAGCCTTCTACCTTCACTAAGATTGATAATTCAAGGAATGGTGAACACGGGAAAATCATTTTGATAAATAAAATCTAAATTCATTAAAATCATCAACCACATCTCCCTCAACTCTACTTGTGCTTGCCCCTATCGGTGTTTCAAAATTCAACATCTTAAAGTCACCGAAGTGAAACATATAGAATATGTTCTTATTAATGAAATGAGTTTCATTGGCGGAAAGTTGCTAAGTGAAATTGAAATAAGATACGTAAAGCTTTCCCATGCTAAAAAACATCCGAATTTGGGAACAGATCAGGTCATCCTCCTTGGCGACCTCAACCAATCATCACCAATTTTGGATAGTCCTCTTTATGCAAGGAATTCCTATGGAGCCACCTTTGAAAGGGATTCAATTCTTCCATTACATTGCAAACAATATTTTGGCAACAAGGAACAACTGATACACAAGTTTCATTCCAGAATTTACTACTCTATATGCAAGATTCAACCCCTCTTATTGAGGGTGTGAACTCCTAATGTCTCATACAGACACACCTAACTCAACAGGGAGCTCAAATTTTTAAGGACACACCACAATTTTTTGCAAAAATTGATTACGTGAACTCCCACAACCTTCGAGATGTTTGTTCTTCCTTTAAAAGAGAATTTTAATTATCCTTATCAGTGCTATGCTTTAACTATATTTGAGGTCACATAAGCGGGTTCTATGATACTATGGTATGGAGAATAATGAAATGCCTATGATTTTGAGAACTATAGTAATCCTTGAGACTATTTTAACTTTTCAAGTGACATGAGGTTATGATGTTAAGTGCCTTTGTTTCCTCTCTAATTTTTGTAGGGGTAGACGTTTTTGTTAATTGTATATACACTAAGAACATTTATTGACAAAAAAAACATTGATGTGTGTTGGTATTCAAAAGAAATAAGCATTTTAAATTGCTAATAGAAAAGGATAATTAATAACGAATTCTATAAATAATTCCATGTATGTATTGTGGCAATATATATCGGGCAAACAATCAAACTTTTAACATACATGTTTGGTTTTGTAAAACGAACAACTATGCATTTCTAATTTCTTTATCATTATATTTCCATACAAATACATATAGTTTTCTTAGTTAAAGTGTACATATTGTTCTTGTTGTTTTCCATTCTATTTACTTAACATAATAATCTCGGTAATTCGTTTCAATAAATGCATGTATATATATTGTGGCGATGTACATATGGAATGCAAAATATAACTTTTAAACATACATGTTTAATTTTTCATTTACCATTACTCACTTCTTTATGTAAACCATAAACAATGTTTTTCTTATGTCTTCTTCATTATATTTGCATACAAATACCTATAATTTTCAAATTAGAAAGAATCATGCGATGTATAGTTATTTCCATCGAAAGCTTTGTACATTATATCACTTTTTTACATTATATCATGTTTGCACTTTTTAAATGAAGTGGCTAATCTATATTTCTACACAACTAAAATCAATGACACCCCTTATCAACATCAATTTGGAAGTCAATGGTGAGGAAGAGTCACAATTTGGAAGATTAATCGGATTTGGTTAGTAAGGCAGACTCTGCGATAATATTCAGAATCAAGACTCAAATATTTTGTTTTTGATGATGGATGAGAGTTACCTAAGTAGCCAGGCATTGCTTTACTTATAGAGACCAGCTTGAGTAGACTATTTTAATGCTCGCTCAAAAAATATAGTATGAATTAAGACTTTTAAGGGAAATATCTATTGTACTCATCCATAATTAGATTTTCATGAGACTTTCAGGGAAACAATAAGTTAGACTCTTACAAAATTCATGGAAAGGTTGGAACCTAGCAATCATTCATTTTTTTGGTTGAATACAATACATTTTTGAATATTTTTATATAAACTATGATTAGCCAACTCACTTTAGAATAAAGTTTAAGTAGTGCTCCTTTTTACAAAATTCACGTAATTCTTTACATATTATTAAGTATGCCAAAAATTTTACATTATCTTTAAATATTTTCGATTTGACAAACATTATAGATGTGATCTTGGCACTTCTCATACCCTTACAATATACAAGTCTCTATAGAAAATTAAAAATATTATTATATCATAAAATAACATAAACAAAATACAAAACAATAACTAATAAATTATATCTTCGAGTGAAGAGTCATGATGTAGATGTAGAGTAACTTTCATAGCTCCTGGATTAGTATTCTTTGTGTGATTTGTACTCTCAAGTAAAGAAGAGATATCTATGTTTAACTAAAAATTTCTTGGAGTACTAAGAATTGTACCTCTTATTTTTCCAATTTTTCAACTACCTCCATCATACTCAAACATTGTTGAGGCAACTCCCTTGTGCAAACCAACCTACTTCCATAAATTGAGTAAGGCATCTTGATACCATTGATATCTCAGTCCATTCACATCTTTAAGAAGACTATTATTTATCACTTCTGGATATTATTTGGAAAATTGAGCTACCCAATTTTGTAGATTGATTCCTTCCACAAACATGTCATTTGCTGGTTTCCTCCTTGTCAATAACTCTAATAGTAGAATGCCATAAGCTGTATACATATCCTTTTGTAGAGATCCTTCCACCCATTCCATATTCTATAATACAAAACACAATGCTTAGTCATCCTCAAACCATTTTAAACATTCATTAAAAAAATGAAAAAACAAACTAATAATTAAGTAAGAGGTAATAATGTAAATTTTATACCGAGGTGGAATGTAGCAGATGAGATCCTTTCAGTTCATTTGTAGAAGTTATCTGACCCAGGAGTTAGCAAATAGTAGTTTTGCAATGCCAAAATCTGCTATATATGAAGTCATGTCATCCCCTAAGAGCACATTATTTGGTTTTAAGCCACAATGAATTACTTGCACAAAACATTGATGATGTAGATATGCCATCCCTTGTGCAATGTCCATTGATATCCTTATGTCTGTCACTCAAAGTTAAATTATAGTCATCTTCTCCATGAGGATGTAGCCACCTCTCGAAACTTCCATTGGACATGAGAGGTAAAACCAAATCTTAAAATTAGGTGTGAAACATGCTGAAATGATTTTGATCCGTTGCAGTGTTTAACTCTTTTCACACATCACATTACACTGTGATAAAGCTTTGCTCAACATTCTTATCATAAAAACTTAAAACTTTAACAACAATTTTTGCATTGCTCATTATCCTTTATAAATAGATCCAGCTGCGACTCTAAGAGATTGGCCTCATTAAACCCATTAGTTGCAATACCAAGTTCTTCATCTGAAATCCTTGTGGGTCCTATTTAGAGGGAATGAGTATTTTGGGTAATCACGTCTCCTTGTATAGGAAAATACCATTAATAAAAAGACATGATGAAGATTGCAATGCCGACCAAAATTGGGACAATTACCTTTTTGGAGACTAGATGATGTTTGTGTTTGGAATGAGGGCATCATTGTAAATTTATCCACGTGCCACATGGGCCAAGATTTCCCCCAACTACTATCTCAGCAAGTGTTACAAAAAAATTCTCCTTTTGGAACCTCTCATGTTAACTTTGTTTAAAGAGATTGATATGTTTGAGCATTTTCATCTCCGTGAAAGCCACGAGGATAGCACACAGAAATTATTTCTAGAAAGATCAATGTCCTCAAGATTTTTAGCTTTGTGATTGATGTTGGTATTGGGCCATCAAATGAATTCCCGAGAAAGATTTAAATAATGCAAATCTGTGTAGCTTGATAGTGCAGCTGGAATTTCACCTAAAAAATTGTTGAGACACATCTATAGCTTGGACCATTGCCATTTTTCTCATTTCTTTAAGAGAACCTTTCAACAAATTGTTGGAAATATTAAAATAGAAATGGAGATTCTGAGGACCTGCTACTTCTGGAGGTATGTTTCCTGTCATTTTATTGTAAGAAAAATCCACCAATTCCAATTTTTGGCATCTCCTAAGTTTGTAGGTATTTTCCCTAACAGATTGATTGTGAGTAAGAAAAATCCACCTTAGTTGTGGAAGATCGCCAAGACTATAGGGGATTTTTCCGGAAAGCATGTTTTCACTCGATGATAACAACCCAAGCCTTTTTCCTACCCCCAACATACTAGGATTGTTCCATTTAAATTGTTTCTATCCAAAACAATCTTTCAAGATTTGAAAGTTGATGAGTGTTGATGGAATACTCCCCAGCTGAAATGATTTTGAGATAAGCCCATGTATGCAAACTTTGTGAGGTTGACAATGCCATTTGGTATGTTTCCCTCCAATTTATTAGAGCCCAATTCCAAAACCGACAATGTGTGAAAAACTTCTTGAAGAGGAATGATTCGGTGAATTGGTTTTCACACAAATTTATTACTTCTAAATGTGAGCAATTGGTCAATCTTGTTAGAATAGACAAACCGCTTGCTTCCACTCACAGATGATTTCCCCATAATACTGAGAATCCGAAGGTGGAGCAATTTACCAAACTCCAGGGAACTTTACCACTTAGTTAGTTCTTGTTTAAAGCAAGCATTTCAAGGAGAGAAATTTTAGAGAGGGAGCCTAGGATTTCTCCAGTAAAGTAGTTGGTGTCAAGCTGGAGCGAATAAATTTGAGTAAGAATACCCAATTCAATAGGAATACCCCCACGTAGTCTTTTTCAGCCAAAATTTATAAATTCTAAATAGGAGTAGTTGGTCAATGCTTTATTAGAATAGACAGGACCATTGCTTTAAGCTCACAAGATGATTTCCCCATAAATTAAGAATCTAAAGGTGGAGTAATTTACAAACTCCAAGGGGCCCGTGCCGCTCGATTGGTTATCCTCTAAAGCAATCAGTTGAAGGAGAGAACAATTAGAGAGGAGCTTGGGATTTCTCCAGATAAAGTAGTTGGTGTCAAGTTGGAGCCAGTGAGTTGAGTAAGCATACCCAATTCAACAAGAATCCCCACACGTAGTCTATTTTGCTTGAGAGATAACACATCTAAATAGGACATGTTTCCTATGAAAGATGGGATTGTTCTGTCAAATTATTTACTCCTAATGAAATGGTCTCTAAATGTGAAAGAAGGCCAAGGTGGGAGGGAATGGTGTTGCTCAAATGGTTGAAAGACAAAATGAGTTGTTGCGAAGAATGATGAGCGGTCGAAAGGGTGGAGGGAATGGAGCCTTCCAATCCATTGATAGACAATCGAAGTATTCTTAAGCAAGAAATCCTTCCCGATTGAGGTGGAATTTTCTTGTGGAAGGCTGTTGTTCAGGAGAGTGAGTGTTTTAAGGAAAGAGAGATTACCGAAAAGGAGATATGGCGGAGTTAATTCCATACCTGTGAGATTCAATGAAACCATGTTGTTGGCGAGAAGAGCAGAGAGAATGCAAGTCTAATTACGAAAAGGTGAGGTGTCTCAACCTTGTTTGGTTTATTCATTTAATATTTTCCTATAACCGTTTCACATTGTCTAGGCTCTAAAAATAGAAATATGAGTTGTCAAAAGATTCCCATATGATAGTATATCATGGAAGGACTATTTTAGAGATATTATGACAGATTTTATGACATCTTTAAGGGTCAAAAATAGGGAGAATATTGTGGACGTGGGAGCCTAATTTTAGACCGAAATCTTGCTCTTTAATGCAATCCACCTCATGAGAGGTTTGGCACATGGTTTTGTAAACCATAGATGGTTTCTTGTATAACTGGAGGTCTATAAATTGAAGGCTTGGAGAAAGCGGTTGAAGTAGTGAGTTTTAATCCTCCTAGAATTGTTTACGGTGATACTCTATAAGAAACTTGCTCTGTAAGTGTATGTAATCTTGTTATTAGATTTGAAATACATTGAGTGGGCTTTTGGAGTGTGGGGTTTTTATCCAAAGGATTTTCCCCATGTATATATGTGTTTGTGTTTTGTTATGAATATGTTGTTGATATTTACTAACTTTTTTACTATGTTGAAAGTTTTGCATAATATCTCTCCTCAAATTAGCATAGGAAGTTGTTCCACTACTCTTAATTTCCTATCAAGTGGTATCGAGCTTGATCACCTTTGGTTTTAGTTGTGGGTTGTTGGGTTTTTTGTGCTAATCCAGGTTTGAGTGGGAGCTTGTGCTAGAGAATACTTTGTTATCTGGTTGTAGATATTTTTTCAAATGGCGAGCACATCTGGAGGATTGATGTAGAGAAGTTTTCTGGCACAAACTTTGAAATGTGGAAGCTGAAGATGGAAGATCTGTTGGTTGATCGAGATCTATGGGATGCGGTGGATGAGAAGGTCTATAGGCCTATGGATCCAATTTTGGCTACACAATATGATGTAATGGATAGAAAAGCTAAAGGTCTTATTAGACTATGTCTTGCAGATTCTATCCTGATAAATGTCCATGAAGAATCCACTTCGGAGAAGCTTTGGAAAAATTTGGGTGAGATATACCAAGCTAAGTCTCTAGTAAATAAGATTTTCTTGAGGAAGAAGTTGTTTTCCTTGAGAATGGAAGAAGGTGGACAAATATCTGAGCATCTGGAAACATTTAATATGTTGGTGACTCAGTTGAGCTCGGTTGGGGTTAAAATGGATGAAGAAGAAAGGTGCCAAATGTTGTTGGTTTCGTTGCCAGACTCATGGGACAGCCTAGTCATGGCCATTGGGAGCACTTCAGTCACTCTGAAGATGGAGGATGTTGTTGGTTCTCTACTCTCCGAAGAGATGAGAAGGAAGGTCTCTCTGAATGCCAAAGAGGCTTTGAGTGTTCGAGGAAGAACAAAAGAATGAGGAAAGATGAGAAGAAGCGTGGCCATTCCAAGAATAAGGGGAGATCAAAATCCCATGGTAAGTCCAAGGTGATATGTTGGAACTGTGGCAAATCTGGACACTTCCGAAGGGAATGCAAAGAAGAAAAGAAAAAGAAAAAGAAGAAGCATGATTCTGATTCTAAGTCAAAAAATAAGATGGAGATGCCTTTATTGCAGCTTTGGCCACTCGTGCAAGTGATAATGCATGGTTGATAGACTCAGGTGCATCTTTCCACATGACTCCTAACAAAAATTGGTTTAGTAAGTATGAAAACTATGATGGTGGTAAGGTGTATTTGGGTGATAATTCTTTCCTTGAAATTGTTGGTCATGGTAGTATTCAGGTGAAATTTTCTAATGGTAGAATTAGAAGATTTGATGGTGTCTTGCATATCCCAGGACTAGCAAGAAATTTATTATCTGTTAGCAAGCTAATAGATGCGGGTGTGCATGTACAGTTTTTTGAAGCAAGTGTGAAAATGGTGAGAGGTGCTATGGTGATAGCAAGAGGAAGTAGATTGGGTACATTGTACCAACTTGATGCATGCACGGTTGAGTGCAATAGCACTTCGGATAAAACTAAGCCAGTAACTACTTCGCTGAAAAAGGAGAGGGTTTCCTCCTCTGCGGATGGTCAGTGGCTTCTGGGTACCCAAGGGTGCTCTGTCTACCGAATCAAAATTACCTGAGAAGACCATGTTATGGCACCAAAGGCTTGGCCACATTGGAGAGAAGGGTTTAAAATCCCTGAAAAATAAGAACCTCGTTGAGGGGTTGAATGATTGCAATCTAGAGTTTGATTTCTGTGAACATTGTATTTATGGCAAACAGAACCGTGTTCAATTTTACTCATCTACTCATAAGTCTTCATGTATCTTGGATCTAATCCATTCGGATGTATTTGGTCCTGTTAAGGTTGCTTCTATTGCTAAATCAGTTTATTATGTTACTTTCATTGATGATTTTAGTAGGAGAACATGGGTATATTTTTAAAAAGTAAATCTGAAGTTTTTAGTCATTTCAAGGAATTTAAGGCTATGGTTGAAACTCAAACTAGGAAGAAAATTAAGTGTTTGAGATCTGATAATGGTGGTGAGTACTTTTCTGACTTTGAAAGATTTTGTACAGATTGGGATTAAAAGACAAAAGACAACTTCGTATTCTCTGGAGTAGAATGGAGTTGCAGAAAGAATGAATAGAATGTTGATGGAGAAGGCTAGGAGCATGCTTATTGGAGCTGGTCTAGAAAAGAGGTTTTGGGCTGAAGTTATTACCACTGCTTGCTATTTGATAAATAGATCTCCTACATCAGTGCTTGTTGATAAAATGCCAATGGAGGCGTGGTCGGGGAAAAATCCTTCAATTAGACATCTGAGAGTTTTTGGCTATGAGGCATATGCACATGTGCCTAAGGAGAAGAGAACAAAGTTGGATTCTAAGGCTTTGTCAAATGTATCTTCATCGGATATGGCTATGGTGTGAAAGGATACAAGCTTTGGGATCCTGTTGCACAAAAGGTAATATACTCTAGAAGTGTTATTTTTAGAGAGATTAAATCTTTCCCTGTTAATTTTCAGCCAGAACAACATAAAGAAAATGAACAAAAAAAGGATGTGGTTCAACTTCCTTCTACACCTGAGAAAGTTGAATCGAGACCCCAAAATAGACAAGAAGTTGAGGAGAGCTCACCAAGCTCTGAATCTTCAGAAGAGGAAGAAGAAGAGGAAGAAGTGGAAGAATCTCCACCTCAACTTGTTCGAAAGTCTACAAGGAAAAGGCAACCACCTGAAAGGTATGGGTATTCTCCTGATGATTGGAAGTGTATATTTTCTTTGACTACTAACATTGATGAACCGAGATCTATACAAGAGGCTTTGGGTATGAATGATGCAAAGTCTGGAAAATAGCCATGGATGAAGAGATGGCAGCCCTTAAAAAGAATGATACATGGGACCTTGTACCATTTCCTAAAGGTCGGAAACTTGTTGGATGTAAATGGGTGTTTAAGAAAAAGATTGGTTCAGATGGAAATGTTGAAAAGTATAAAGCACGGTTGGTTGCGAAGGGTTACTCTCAAGTTGAGGGTATTGATTATGGTGAGATATTCTCTCCTGTTGCTAAAATGACATCCATTCGGTTTTTATTATCTATTGCAGCAGCTTATGACCTAGAGGTTGAACAAATGGATGTGAAAACTGCTTTCCTTCATGGTGATTTGGAGGAAGAAATCTATATGACACAGCCAGAGCACTACATGGTGAAAGGTAAAAGCAATATGGTTTGTAAGTTAAAGAAATCCCTATATGGCCTTAAACAAAGTCCTAGGATGTGGTACCAGAAGTTTGATTCATATGTGTTGAGTTTGGGGTTTGTGCGGTCTAAATCTGATCATTGTGTATATTTTAAATCTGATGGTGATTGTTTCTTGGTAATTACTTTATATGTTGATGACATGTTGTTTATTGGGAAAGGAAAAGGTTTGATTGTAGAATTGAAATCTCAGCTCTCTGTGAAATTTGAAATGAAAGATCTTGGTGCAGCAAAAACACATACTTGGGATGGAGATTAGAAGAGATCGTGAGAACAAAAAGCTATGGCTTGGCCAGAGTAAGTATGTTTGTTCTATTTTGCAAAGGTTCAACATGCAGGATTGTAAACCACTTTGTGTTCCTGTTACTTTGGGAATGAAGCTCTCCATTTCACAATGTCCATCATCCCCATCGGAGATGGAAGAAATGAGCAGTGCCTTACTAGAGTGCAGTTGGAAGCTTAATGTATGCTATGGTCTGTACAAGACCAGACATTGCCCAAGCAGTGGGAGTTCTTTCTCGTTTTATGTCTAATCCTGGAAGAGTGCATTGGGATGCAATTAAGAGGGTCTTTAGATATTTGGGGGTACATCAGTACTCTATATGTTTTCATGGAAGAGAGATCAACATTCCCTACGTATTCATGGTTTTGTGGATTCAGATTGGGCGGTGATGTCGATAGCAGAAGATCCACCGGTGCATATGTGTTTACTCTTAATGGTGGTGCAATTAGTTGGATGAGCAAGTGACGCTGTGGTCACTTTGTCCCTCTTGAGGAGTAGAGTACATGGCAATACTCATGCACATAAAAGAAGCCATTTGGCTGAAGCGTTTGTGTTCAGATATTGGATTAAAATAGGGTGCAGTTACAATATACTGTGATCAGCAAATCTGCCTTGCGAAGAACCCGACTTTTCATGCCAGGACCAAACACATTGATGTTCAGTATCACTTCGTGAGAGATATGGTCGAGGATGGAAGGGTGAAGCTGGAAAAGGTAGAGACAGTTGCAAATGTTGCAGATGCATTAACTAAGCCCATGAGCACAATGAAATTTAGGTGGTGTTCCGAGTCTATGGGCCTCTCGGCCCTAGAAGTTGATCCATGATGGTATCTTTCCCTTGGCCCTTGCAAGGTATTCGACAAGTGGGAGATTGTTGGAAATGAGGTGTCTCAACCTTGTTTGGTTTATTCATTTAAGATTTTCTACTGACCATTTCACATTGTCTAGGCTCTAAAAATAGAAATAGGAGTTGTCAAAGATTCCCATATGATAGTATATCATGGAAGGACTATTTTAGAGATATTATGATAGATTTTATGACATCTATAAGGGTCAAAAATAGGGGAGAATATTGTGGACGTGGGAGCCTAATTTTAGACCGAAATCTTGCTCTTTAATGCTATCCACCTCATGAGAGGTTTGGCACATGGTTTTGTAAACCATAGATGGTTTCTTGTATAACCGGAGGTCTATAAATTGAAGGCTTGGAGAAGCAATTGAGTAGTGAGTTTTAATCCTCCTAGAATTGTTTCTAGTGATACTCCTGTAAGAAACTTGCTCTGTAAGTGTATGTAATCTTGTTATTAGATTTGAAATACATTGAGTGGGCTTTTGGAGTGTGGGGTTTTTTATCCGAAAGGATTTTCCCCACGTATATATGGTGTTTGTGTTTTGTTATGAATATGTTGCTGATATTTCTGTAACTGTTTTACTATGTTGAAAGTTTTGCATAATATCTCTCCTCAAAGATTAGCGTAGGAAGTTGTTCCGCTACTCTTAATTTCCTAGAGTCATGCAAAAACATTGGTGTCATTCACCTTCTTGAGATAGAATGTTAGGGCAATTTTCTCGAGTGTCACAATAATATATTGAATATTTAATAATTTAATAATTTCTTCACATAATTTCTATTAAATGAAGTATGCAAACACTACAACATACTAGATATTTTACCACAATTTTTCAACAATATTTTTGTGTAGTTATATGGTATTCAAACATTAAAATTATGGCATTGGAAGTGTGAGTTAATCCCACATTTTTATATATTATTGTAGTCTTTCCCAATTCATTATACTATGGTGAAAGAGGGTTTAAAACCCGCAGCGAGGATCATGAGGGATGACGTGCACATCAGCGGATGTGCGAAATGGAAGTATGAAGAGATCTCGGGAGGAGTGAGCATCAGCGAATGTGCATGCAAAAGATTTGAAACATGGGAAGAACTTTGGTTAAGCCATAAAACTCTCTTCTATCTCATAGATCAAATGGGGTGTACATATAGGAGGTGTTGAGTAACCCCGAGTCTTTGCAATCACTGACAACTCAGTAGAGAGGGAGTTACATTCCCATAATAAGTGTAACTCCCAATGACACATATGATGCCTTGTGATACCTTTGCGTAAGAGAATCTCATAATGACACCTAAATGACACATGGACCTACGATCTCACCTAAGTGAGATGACTCACTAATGATGTGGAAAATAACACACACAGCACCCCCTTCATCATAACTTAGGATGAGGTGGCAAAGTCGAAATGATAAATGGGTCCGACAAGCCTAATGAGAATACCCATGTGCAAGAAAAAGATTCAAGTAGTGAAGGAAAACCCGGTGGGCAAAAACATACACCACAGAGAAAAACACACTCTCTAATCTAAGAAAGATGCAAAAATGGGTCAGCTGGACATAGGCAGAGCTAAAAGGTACCCATGAACAAAGTGGAAATCTCTCGGAAAGAAGAAGAAGAGAGAAGAAGAGAGGGAGACAAGAGGAATGCGAGAAAGATGCCATGAGCGGATCCCAGAACTCTGCTTGAGATCTGGAAGTCTCCCCGAAAGAATTTGATGACAAGATCCTCTACCTCTGGGTGAAGAAGGCCACCCCACATGAACTATGTGCTGCCCTTAGGAAGGACAAAAATGACATGCTTTGGAAGTCTACCCACTCTGAAAGGAAAGCTAAAGGCGTGAACACGAAGAACTTTGAGTACGGGTGTGCATGAAAGTGTGACATAGGTCTAGCGAGTGAGTGTGAAACGGTGAAAAGGTAATGTCACAAGTGAGAATATCGGAGTAAAAAGAGAACACCCCCTGAAAAGGTGTCAGTGATGTGAAGGGAATAAAACATCCTCCATGAATAGAAAAGGGATCCACATAGTTGAGGGTGGATCAAAGAAGATCTCTGGAGATGTGGAAGTGATATGATTCCCCGGAAGGAACTCCCAGCAACGGAGATGATGAACTCCTGCGAAACACTGTTTTGTAGATGGATGAGAAACTTGTAGTTTATCATAAGTAGACTTTGCGAAAAAAAGATGACTAAGGTCGAGGCAAAGATACTCATCCCAATGAGGGCTCGATAAACAAAAAGCGATGTCAAATAGGTATGAGTCATCTAGAAGGTAGAGGAGTGGAAGGGCCTCGCAAGGCTAGAAGTGGAAAGGAGGTGAGTGTGATGACTATATAAGGCGAGAAGGAGGCGCTTTCGATATCTTGATGAGATGTGGGAAGTGTCAACACTCTGCAGAATAGTGAGAGAAAGAGGAGAGAAGTCCTCTGTGTATTACTCTCGACATCAGGCCGGGATGCACAATCCTCATCATCAAAAGTAGAACCAGCGAGCACAGTGTCGTCGGTGGAAGCTATCATCACACATGAAGAAATAGAGGAGATAAAAGCGAATTAGCGATGACAATGGTGGTATGTGAAGGGTCTCCATAGAGAATGAAGAATACTCGAGAACAAGGTGAGGTGGATGCGAGTGCACCGTGAAGCAGAGAGATCGAGAGACATGCATCATCATGTGACCAAAGAAATGGTTGCGAAGTGTTAAGAAATTCCTCTAGATGACGATGATCGTTAGGTGCGGGCCGGCCCAAGCAAGAAGGGTAAAAGACCTTGTAGGTAAAGTAACATTCCATGGAAGCATCCCAAGCTTAATAGTTCCCTCTCCCGGTGAGAAGTGGCGGAGGCTGTAAAAGTGATCCTACGATGCTCAAGTCGGAAAGAGCACTCTCGTGATGCGGAATGTAAGATGCACAAAGCAAGACATCAGGACTAAAGGTGATAGTGCATCTAAGTGTAAAAGCCCAAAGTATAGTCAACCGCCCAGAATGCTGGCACTTTATAAAGTAGTGTGTTTACAAAGCTGACAATGTCATCACGTAATGTGTGAGAAATCATGCGACTTTGACTAAAGAAGCACTAAAAATGAGATCACGAGTCAAAAGTTATGGCATTAAAACAATTCCCCCAACCCGATGGAAAATGCCACTAAATGCTGCATACGCATTAAAAAGTTCCCAAAATGGATGCGAAGGGTGTCGTGTGGGTACCATTGAAACGACATCAAATTTTAGGCATAGTTTGTTTTTACGTGCGAGGGGGATTAGCCTCTGCCAACCTCGGACCTCACCCTCTATCTTCGACACTCGAAGGAAGACATATAATATGTAAGCAAAATAAAAACCCTAAAATAATAATTACATGCCATGTGATAAATGTTTTCCTTAAAAACATTAAAAGGAGGATTGTTTTACATGAACAATTCTAAAGGGAGAGAGAGGGCCCATTGTTTGAAAGTCATGGAGTGATCTGGAGGTAATTTGTTTCGAGCCATCTAAGGTCTTTGTGAGTCTACACAAGGCAAATGTGTTTAGGTGAGACCATTGAGGCAGGTATGTTCAAGGTAGAGACGTGTTGGCGGATGTGACTCGCCAGCGAGTTGTTGAACATGTGCTAGGTTTGATGTGGGCTGCGGTGAACCATTTAACCCGAATAGAGTGCAGGAGGGACGTTGAGCTGGCGGTTTGTGAGCGAGTTGTTAGAGGTAACATCAAAAGAAACTAGCGAGATTCGTGGAGGAAGTGGCATGGAACACCACGAAAAATGGTAAAATCACTTACGGCGAACACGGGAGCTCGAAAATACAAAACATCACTGATTTGAGAATATCCGGACACAAGCATAGGGTTGAAAGGAAAACTTGAGCTACGTGCTTCATCTTACTTGACCAGAGAACCACATATGAATCAAGCGAGAAGGAAAAAAGAAGTAACACACGCGGCCAATCCCAAAACAAGTCCCAGCAGCCGAAGTGGAGCAGAGAAGCCCATGGGAAGGAGAATCGGTTAAGCCACCAATGAAGGGTTGGGAGCGGTCGAGTGAAAGCCGGTGAGCGAGATCTCAAAGTAGTTATATTCGGCCGAGATCATCCCAGGTCGAAGGAAAAAAGAGGCCCTGAAGATTAGAAGACAAGACCAATCAAAATCGGAGATCTTGTAGTTCTGTGGAGTGCACATGGCACAGCGAGCCAGGAGTTGAAAAAACACATGAAATAGCCCACCTGAGCACGAGCCCAGAGTAGTAGGTCATGGAGAAAAAATGTAAAGCCTAGTTAGAGACCCAGTGCAAGGTTGAGTAAAGTGCACAAGTGGCGAGCTAGTGCAATGGAAAAGGTGGTGAGCTGGCGGTGTTCACATCTTGGCTTAAGCAATTGGCCAGTTGGGCCCAAAAAACAAACATGCCTTTAATAACCTTAAAATGCCACAAACCATGCAGGAAAAACCCATGCTGAAACTCGCGAGACTCAAATGACCGAAGAGCACCTTGACCTACGAAGACCTCAAAATATGCATGCAAGCGGATTGTAAAACCACGAACACCCAAAAACACCCCACAATACGAGAAAACAAGGCAGAAGCGAGAGGTATGAAATCCACAGAATCAATGCGAGAAGCACGGTTGGAATTTCCATTACGACACATGCGAGAATTTGAATATCACGCTGGAAGGCCTTGGAAAAGCGCAAAACATGCGAAGGAGTGCATGGATCCACAAGATCGCTCGATACCATGAAAGAGGTTTAAAACCCATGGCGAGGATCACGAAGGGGCGTGCACATCGCGGACATGTGACGACAACGTGAAGAGATCTCGGGAGGAGTGAGCATCAATAGAGATGTGCATGCAAAGATTTGAAACACGGAAGAACTGGTTAAGCCATAAAACTCTCTCCTTTATCTCATAGATCAAATGGGGTGTACATATAGGAAGTGCTAAGTAACCCCCAGATCTTTGCTGATCATGACAAATCGAGTAGAGAGAGTTACATTCCCATATAAAAAGTGTGTAACTCCCAAATGACACATATAGCCTTTAGCAGCGCACTTGTGCGATGCGTAAGAGAATCTCATAATGACCCTAAATGACACATGGACCTCTACGATCTCACCTAAGTGAGATGACTTACCTAATGATGTGGAAAATAACACACACCAACATATGGATGGTCCAATTCATTAAATTTATAGTTAACCTCCATTTTTTTAATTGTGCATTTCCACATTTCTTGATGTTTGTAACATTTTTACAAAAAAATTTGTTAGTATTCCACAATTTTCACCAAAAGTAGTTTTTCTATAGACTCGATCTTTGTAGAAATTCCATAATTTAAAATTTCGTATCTCTCTACCGTCAATGTTATATTTGTGGAAATTTCAACAATATTTTCTACAATTGTCCTTACCACATAAAACTTGTAGGTGAAAGCTATAATTTGATTGCCTGAATAATTAATTGTAGAGGTATCTTTTAGAAAAATGTAGAAAATGTACTATTAATAACCAATTTTACTTTCATTTAAATAATTCTTACGTGTGGATTGTCTACATTTAGAGCAGATATTAAATATATAATTATTTATATAAATTAGAGTAACTTTCCTAAAGATTTACATTTTTTCATTTTTATATGTTGAAAAACATATTATAATAAATGTTTCATGATGTAAATTGTAAACTATTTAATAAT
>CM031237.1:1026005024-1026101697 GCA_018340775.1 Taxus wallichiana var. yunnanensis
GATAAATTTTGGAATAATTTTATTGGTTAGTTTTTTGTAAATATTGAAAATTTAAAATAAAAATTAATTTCACTTTCTTTTAACACTAAAAACATCGATACAAGCATGTCATGGGTGTTCAAAATTATTTTTATGAATTCAAATATAATATTGTTCCATACATGTAATTATTCTTATTAAAATGTAATAAATAGTCTATAATATAGAAAACATCAATTCCCACAATTATGGATCTCAACAATGCTTCATTGCCTGGTTTTAGAAAAGTATAAAATTTATTGTAATTTTCACTCAAGTAGTTATGCAATTAAAATTGAATGTCCTAGACCAACGCCTCCTTATTCGCCATCATTTCTTCTCTATACACTCCTTCCAAATTGTGTAGATAAAGAGAAGTATCTATCTAGGTAACTATACACACCTATGCAGAAAACCAAATTCACCTATGTAGGTGATTGAATGCTACCTAATATCTGATTTTCCATTATGCAATGTTTCATAGCTCAAGTTCAACAAATTTCATGACTTTCCAATAAGGCGCGACTAATTTGTTGACTAGACATACTTACGTTTACCTTAAGATGTATACAAACACATAACATGTGTATATACCTTTCCAAAGTAGTCTACTTGAATGAAGAAATCAATGAGGTAAATAAATTCAAATAATATATGTGATTCATATATTTTTTTCAAAACATGGGGCATGTGTGGGATATAATAGGGGAAGCTCAACATTAAAATTATGTCAAGGGATTAAGTAGTTAAAATTTCTACCATTGATTTCCATGCCATCAACGATAACTAAAACTTGCATTTGATCGTATTTATATATTTATTTCATTTATTTGGGTTCCATGTTCACACTTCAAAATTTCGATGGTCATTTGCTCACATTTGTGTATAGGTTCTTCAAAGTTAATGGGATTTTTCCATTGAGTTGGCAAAGGATGGTAGGATAGACAACATATGTCAACATATGTATGTGATGTCTTTGTAAACATCTTAAGATATACGTAGGGTTCATACATGAAGCCCAAAAATGCACTCTACGTATGTTTAAGACCTTAAAAACTGCATCTATACACACTCTTGTCCTAGGCCTTATGCAACCCAAGTCTTCCTTAGCTCTTTGCAAAGGTAACAAATATATGATAATATGTCATACTATCAACCACTTTTAAAAACTTTTGTTGGTATTTAATATAGATTATACTCCATTTTTTTATTTTTTTATATTTTTTGGCTTAAATGAAGAATTCACTAACATGATTCTTATTATGTATGAAAAGTGACATAATTGGCTCCCTAATGTCACAAAATTTCCTCTATATCATGCCTTACTAGAAAAATTGGATATGCCTCTTCAATGCATCTTGGAATTGCTTCTATAAGGATAAAAAAATTCACTTACACTCGCTTTTCTTACATTTGCATAGCCTAACATAGGTGCACCTATTCTCTAGATTAGTCACATCCTTTTCCTAGTGAGTATTGTGGTTACCATAAAAATTTCTCTCTTGATAGACTACTTTGGTCTCATGGATGTTATTAAAATATCTATTTATCTATCTTATTTGTACCTTCCACCTTCAAACTCTTGAGATTTAACACGCATTTACTCATTGGGGTGTTGTTGCTACTTTAAGGAAGGGGGAAAAAAGTTGATAACCCTAACTTTAGGGTCATGTAGCACCACTCAAAATGTGTTTTTCGTCAAAAAAATGACATATTCGCATAGTTCCTCAAGTTAAAATTATATAAAGGTACTTTTTGTAACTTTCAAAATGATGCATATTACGAAACTTACTTTTCTTATGACCTCTCCATTTTTTCATTTTTCTACTTGGACTAATAGTTGGTACAAAAACTCACAAATGGGGTTTGGTTGGATCAGTTAAGATGGACGATTGTGTCTGGATCCACCCAGGTTCAAATCTTGTTAGGCGCGATCCCTTCGGGGTGGTTTATCGGTGGTGGTGAGTGTTGCATCACCGGTGGTTATGGCTGGCGGTTATTCTCGGCAGTGGTGGACTTTGCATTGCTGACATTGGTGTTCATGGCGCTTAGTGCCGCTTAAAATTGCATAGTTAGTGCGGGCTCAGTGGTCGCGGTTTATGTTGGATTAATTGTAATATTTGGTCTCAGGACATTTTTTGTAATGGGTGGGGTCCCTTCAACCCTCCAGTTCATAGCTCCGGCCAAAAGCGTTTAACGATAAAAAAAATAGTTGTTACAAAAATAATATTTAATTGTAAATAAAATCACAAATAAATAGAGTTGATACCTAAAAGTGAAAAACAACGTATTTAAAACATTTAAGAACCTTAAATATTGCATGCAACCGTAGTGCCCACCTTTTCTAGCCTCTATGATCTCGCTGAATTCTTAAACCACGCTTATGGAGTTTGGATATGTTGGTTTGCTTTCTTGAACACGTATGGTGATTTGGGCGCGTAGCGCAAATTTAACTAGATTAGTAGGTTGACACCTTTTATTTGACATTGTGGACACTAACACTTTTCTATGTGATTTAGGTCAAATTGATACATGTTGGATAATTAGTTAGTCACATACCTTGATTTTGTAACGTATTTGTTTTGGCTTGATGAGGATACATGATGACATGGTGATATGACATGATATGTATTGTAATACCTAACATACGACAAATTGTGTGAGATTGTGCATTCCACATTGATGATGGTGATATCATTAATTTTCATGTTTGAATCTATTCGCTTAGTAAGTATCTAGTTTACTCTTGTATTGACGATGCGGTTAATGTGTGCAATGAGTGTGCAGTGACAGTCATAAGAGAACGTGGGATTCAGACTAGCTACACAATCTTACACAAGCAGCCCACGGGCTGAGTCCTAGCCATGTTCTTTGTGTGAAGCCTTAGGATAGACGATTATTATTTTGGGCACTATGAGTGACCCCAATGTATGTAATGTATTGTGCTTTGAATTATTAATTTTGGTTAGGGTAGTTGGTTATGATGTAAACTTGTTTTGGGAGTTAATAACTCCTCTTTCTTTTAATTGTTGATTATGTTTAATGTGTCTCTTAGCACAAGGGTTTAGGGTCACATGTGAGACCCTTGGGTGGTCCCCACACCCTCTACCCTTGTGCCAAAAATGCAAAACCCGAAATTAGGGTATTTTGGGCATTTTTGGGGGTCCCTTTATAGCTTGGGAGTTCCCCCAACACAAAAATGAGCCCTTGGACCCTACCTAATGGGTAGGGGGGCTTATTTTCAAGGCTTGAGGGAGTTTTCCCTCTCTTTTTACCACTTGTTTGGTCACATCCATGTAAGGGATGTGGATTTGAGTGTTTATTAAAAGTTGCTCTTATTTTGTCTTGCTAACATTTTAGGGAATTTGGGAGAAGAGGGCAAAAAGATAATTTCACCCTTTCTCTCTTTTGTTTTGGCATCTTTGACCTTGTTGAGGGAGAGGGGTGACACATGTCACCCCCTCATTTGTGAGGATGCTTGTTTTCTCCTCTTCAAATTCCCATCCATGGGAGTGAGAGGGTTCTCTTCTTCTTCTTTTTGGTTGGTTCTTCTTTTCTTGGAGTTTTTGGCTTGGTGCTTGAGAAGTTTGGAGCTTGAGGATTGCTTGAGGAAGAAAGTTGCAAAATCTTGTTTTGGAGAGCTATTAGAGGTAACCTCTTGAGCTCATTTATGTGGTATGTTCCTTTTTAAATCTTAGCTTGCTCATAGTTGATTTATTTGTTTAGTTGCTTGTATGGTTTGTTGCTTGATTATATTTGTGCATTGTTTTACTCCATCCATCATATGGATTGATGGATGTTTGAGTTATTTGGGGGAAGAGAGAGGGATTTTCCCTCTCAAACCTCATGGCTTGATGGGCAAGCCATGTCGGTTTCTTTACTCCCCTCATATGGTTTGAGGTGGGTAAGGGGTTCATTTGGTTTGAACCCCTTTCCCATTCTTGGAGAGGAAACCCAAGGGGTTTGAAAATCCTCCCAAGAAGGATTTTGGTGAATGGATGGAGTAATAAGGAGGATCTTGTTGACTTCGGAGAAATAAGGTGGAGAAGGAAGTTTGATGTGTGCATTCTTTTGTAGATCACACCTTATGTCACTTTCGGGTATCTCATCTACTCTTCCCCAAATTTAGAGGATGAATATGGTTTCTCCTCTTTTCTTTTATTGCTCAATGTTGTGTTTTCCTTCGTGCATGGTTTGGTCTTGTTTGTGAGTGTATTGTGGTGTTTGTCTCCCTAAAGATCTTGTGCTCAAAGTTGTGGAAGCTAGCTCTCTCTCCCATGGGCTTGGGGGAGGCTAGCATGTCTTCCAACCCTTGGAAAGGCATGTAATGATGCCTGAAGGTTGGGAGGTTAAACAAGCCTTGTTCTCTTGAAGTTGAATCCTTGTATAGCATTCGAAGTTGGTGCCTTGTCCTTGAGGTGTGCTGGAGTATCTTTGGTGGCATGGTCCTTTATGACCCTCTCTTGTTTAGAAAATTGTAGCTCTTGATAAACTTATGTTCCTTGTAAAATATTGCAGTGAGCTCTTTTGCAAGTCTTCCATGTGGAATATATGTATAGTTCGTGGAAGCACGTGTGTTCTCAAAGTTGTATTTATTCCACTCTTGAATATGGTTGAAAGTTGAACTTCTTTGTAAAACTTGTTACTTTCCATAAGCTGATGAGCCTTGTTGGGTTAAGAAGTGATGCCATCATGGTTGTTTGAAAAGAAAATATAGTTTTAGATTTCAGCCTTTTAAATGTGAAATGGGTGATTAGAAATTCTTTGATAAAATGAAAGGTTGTTATTGGGAAGGTGTTATTACAAAGGAAATAATATTACTGTTGAAGATTTTACTTGTTTTAAAATTTGAAATAATCTTGTAACATTGCCTTTGAAAAGAAATTATCCCTCTTGTGTTGTTTGTTGTAATATTATTGCTTTGGAAATATGACTAGTCCTGGTTCCTTTCCATGTAAGATTTAATGGCTTGTTCTTAGTAGAAAATCAGCCTTGAATGTGTATGATTTCTTACAAATTGTAATCATTCTACAAGCTTCTTCTCTTTGTGAGCTATCATACTAAACTCTCTTCCTTATTTCACTTAAAAGGAGCAGATCTTGGGATAAAGATGTATTACAAATATGAAACATAATCCATCATCTTACAACTTGGATGCTTTTAGTCTCTTAGCTTATAATACGAATACATTATAATACATTCATTTAGTTAACAGTTAAAATACAACATTGCAATATCTCTACAAATTATTAATCTCAATGTTTTCAAAAAAATTAAGTTGTTATAATATTTATTTTTCATATTATGTATATATATATATATGTATGTATATATATTAGATAATAAAATAGTAGTTTCAAAATTAAAGGTGAGCTATATATATATATATATATATATATACCAACATGATATAAATAAAAAACTAATAAATATAATTACAAATAATTATATCTAATATCACATAGATCAAGTATATATTATAATATATACTTTTATTTTTATTTAAAGCGATTTTATACACAAATTATATACAATTTTAAATAATAATAATAAATAAAAAATAAAAAATAACGATGGGGGGGTTCGCCCCCCTATCCCGCACCGCATCTGACTCAGAAGTGGGGGCAGCGCTGCGCCCCCACCCCACCATCCTTTGCCGCGCCCAACACGCACCCCTACCAGCCTCCTCCTCCCAGGCCCGCCGCTGCCCCCACCCTACCTCCTCCTCCTCCCCATGTTGCTGCCCCCGCTCCCTGCCTGTCCTCCCTCCCCTCCCCGCTAATCCTTCAAACCGCTGCCCCTCTCTCTCCACTGCGCGCAGACCCCTCCCGAGCCTAAACTGCCGCCCTCTACCTCTCGGGCCGGCTCCATCTTCTCACTGCGCGCCACACACATCTCAAAAACACTAATACAACAATGGTGGCGGGTGGGTTTGGCTGCCATAAACAAATACAATAAAGATAATATTCTTTTTCTTCAAGAGAGCAAGCTCCATTGTTCTCCAGACTCCTGCAAATAACAAAACAAAATAAAATGAGGAAGGAGAGGATTGGGAAAGAACATAAGGATGCTTAGGGCATTCTTAGGGCTCAAATTTGATCTAGGGTTGATGATTACTTGATCCTAGGGTTACAATTAAATCCTGCATTACCTTTAAGTTGTGGAAATTTTGGGGTTTTAGGAAATAATCTAAAGGAGGGTGTGTGTGGGTGGGGTCAAATAACTAAAGAGGTGTGTGTAGGATCTTCCTTCTCATCTTAGCCTTTGTCTTAAAGAAGGTAGTCATGATAAGAACTAAATAAATAAATAAATTTTGGTTGGGGATAGTGGTTGAGCATTTAAGTAAAATGATTTAGTTAAATTAATTAATATCGGGAAATGTAATTGTATTATTAGGCATTCACTTTCAAAAAAAAAATTTACCCTAAATTGTTGCTATACTTTGGTCTAGTTTTCGTTGTCCTGACGGGGCATTACAACAACAAATGTATTTTTGTTGTCACCACCGACTATCTACATTCCTTCAACGATAATTGTAAAGTAAATACCTTAACATGCCATTTTAGTATTGTTTTACATACTCCTTTATACTAACTTTTGTATAATTCTTATCTAATATTGGTTCATTCTAGAGGTTCTGCACGTGTAGAGTGGAGGTGTTGATATTGTCAGTTGTCATCAATGCTCTTTTGGAGGTAACATTGTCATAAAAACTTATGTAAATGATGTATTTTCACTCCATCATAATGTATAGATCTTTTATTTTGTACACGAGATTTATTTTTTTGTATAAACTATTTTTTTGTGTTATGGTTTCTTTGCTTATTTCCATATTTGTTTAGGGTTATTACCATTTTTGCTCGCTTTTATGGAATAATACATGCATATTTGAGTTACATGATTGGAATAAAATGTTTCAAATGAGATCTATTATCTAAGGGATAAAAACCACAAGTGTGAAGTGAATTCCTTCTCATTCCATTTTAGTATTGCATTCTTTGAATATGTTGAATTGACTTGAATCTTACAACTCTTTCCACTTTACTAGTTTCTACTTGTAGATATCAATGTAAGGATGTTTTTGTATCTATTCTAATTGATTAGTAATATATATTTTGTGTCCATCCTTTTATAGCTTACCCGTGATATTATACATTGCATAAAGTTTAAAAGGTGCATATTTTTCTTTAAAACATTAAATTAAAGAGCGACATATCATTTTTTCTCTCACAGTTATTGAAATATTTTAGTTTTCTAAAATATTTTAGTTTTCTAAAATATTGGGGGCATATTTGAGCTGCATGATTGAAATAAAATGTTGAAAATGAGGTTTTTTTATCTCGGGGATAAAACCCATACATGTTTAATGTTGTTGCCATCTCCAACTTCCCACCTTCCTTTGTCGATAAGTGTGCAAAAATGCCTTAACATGTCATTTCAGTATTGCTTTACCTCCTCCTTTGCACCAAATTTCTTTTCATACTTATTTGATGTTAGTTCATTTTGGAAGTTCTTCTAGTTATTTTGAGTTAAACATGATTATACATTGTTTGATTCCAAGAATGTTTATATACCTATTCTAAATGAGGAGTAATGTAATATGTTTATTTTGATCCCCTAGCTAATTTGAAACGTAGAAAGTGGAAAGAGACCATCTATTATCTATTAGAAGCTTTGTAATGCTATAATATTGTAAATATGTTGGGGTGTGGAGCCTATTTTTGGTCTTCTCGAATCAGTGTTAAAGTGTTGGAGTTCAAATGGTTAAGTTTGGAGACTTTAGGAGCATTCTGCAGTCATCTGCTGTGACGTTGTTGTGTCATTGTTGTGTTGTCGTTGTTAATATGTTGTTAATTGGTTGTTAACATTGTGACAGTTTTTCTAGCCGTGGGAAGTTGAAAGGTCGTGACTTTCAAACTTCTAGGGTTAGCTTTAGGACTTCTTAAAAGGATTGTAATCCTATAAATAGAGGTGTTAGGGTATCTTGAAGATATCTTGAGTGTTCAAGAGGTCTTGAGTCTTAGTGATCAAGAGTGATCAAGGTTAAGAAATTGGGTGTCAATTGTGGTTTAGATGTGGTTTAGCATCTTTGGAATTCTGTTGTGAGTTCATAACCGAGAGAAGACTGATGAGAGTTATTTTACTCTTGTTGATAATAAAATATGAGCAAGTTCTTGGTGGACATAGCCCACATTATGTGAACCACGTTAAATCTTGTCTTGTCTTCTTTTGTGCATTATTTATTTATGTTGTTATATTTTCTGCAAGTATAATTCTGCTATATAGTTTCCTACTGTTGTGGTTTAAGGAATTGTTTTTGCATATTTGTTCTCTAATTCCTAACAAAATATGGTTCAGAGTTTATTGTTTTCTTGAACATTAGGGGCATGTTTGACTTGCATGATTGAAATAAAATGTTTGAAATGAGTTCTATTATCTCATAGATAAAACTTGTATTCGTGAAGTGACTACCTTATCATGTCATTTCAGTATTACTTTACCTTCTTTACACACTTTCTTTTAATTCTTATATACTATTGGTTCATTTTTGGAGTTGGTATTGGTTCTTGTAACTTGTATGATAAAAAATCTTGCAAATCTTTCCACTTTATTAATTTTAGCTTATAAAACATTGTGCTTGCATTGGAATATATAAGCCGAAACTACTAAAGTTGATAGAGACCATCTGATATAAACGTTTTGAACCATAATGTAAAAGTTGAAACTAGTAAACTGGAAAAATATTATTTACTTTTTTTTAATCATGAATAAGAAGAATGTTGCATTACATGAAAAAATTCAAATCAAAATGGACCTCACTTCTAAAAATTTATTTTAATCATTTGACTCTTTCCATTTTCAGCTTACATATCACAAACCTGTCTCTATAGCTTTTTTGATTGACGAGAAAGTTATTAAATTTAGATTGTTTTGAAACTCTTTCCACTTTACTAGTTACTACTTGTAAATCCAAGTGCGGGATGTTTCTAATAAATGAAAAACATTCCTCATTTTTAACAGATTATTTTAATCATGCAACTCTTTTCAATTCCAAATTATACTATTTGGTGTCAACTTGTCTTTGTAGCATTTGTAATTTAGGAGCAAGTTATTAGATTAAAATTGAGTATGATTTTTGTATATGTTCTAGAGTAGAGTGATGAGTAGAGTAGTTTTTGAATTTGCAAAAATATGTTGGTGGTTGATATTTTAGAAGGGAAACGAACAAGATGGAAACAACTTGTAGGTTTTGTTTGTTTAACCTTATCAAGTTTATGAACCATAATATCACCCCTTTCTTTATATTGTGTCATGTGTTGGGCTTTAGTCAAATTTTAAGTTCTACGCTTATTAAAAAATAATGTTGTAATGAAACATAAAAATTACATTATAGTTTTTTCTTATTTCATCTTCTTATGGGTTCCTTAATCTTTCAACATTTTCCTATACTCATATGATGTGAGATTTTGGGATTGTCTACCCAACCCTAGGGCATTGTTTCATGATTTTTCAACAACCCTATAAACTAGAAATCTAAAAATATATGATGATTTTGTGTTCAATTCTATTTGACTACAATCTATATTATCATTCATGCCGGGTACTACATCCTTATTTGTGCCCAAATGTGATATTTCATCAGCTATTTCATTTGCACCAAAATTCACATTGTAATGAACTAGCTATGTTGGGAGAGGAGGAGTCAATGATGAAATTGACATTGAAAATTTCATTGAATGGAATCAAAATTAAGGCCAACGTTTACTACAACCTCCTTTACCAAATCAGGTTTACTTGGGTAGGTAGACTTTAAAATTGTTGGTTGAAAGAGAAAGATGCATCTCATTTATTGAAAGGGTCAGTCAATACATCTTCAATTGTTGGTGCTTGTTGAGGTTAGTGGTTGTGAGATTCATAGATTTTATTTAATACTTGGATATGAAAACCTTCTACATTTTTTGGTCATTCTCCTTCAAGTACAATTGTTTCTTCTTCAGATCTCGTTGCATCACTATTATAGTAACTTGAATTTCTTCATCATTAAAGCCAGCCAACCTCATGATATTTGAAACAACAATAAATTCATGTTATTCTACATTGAATGCTTGAATCAAAATCATGTCATGGTTATCACTTTAGGGTTAAGGGGACATATACCTCTTCTTCTAAAACCAAATTTAATATTATCAGGAGATAGTGCACACTTGAATGATAAGTTGTCTAAAGTGGCCAATTTTTGTTTGCTAACACGTAGACCGTAATGTTTACTCATCCATGATTTTCTCTCAACCTTGAAGTAGGGATTAAATGGTCCAAAGACACTTACATCTAATGTTTTTAGTTTTTGGCTAGTATGTGTCGACAATATACGTAGGTCAATCCCTAAATCCCTTACCTCTTAAATTATTGGTAGTGCAATATAGCTGACATGACTATTAAATATGAGAAGATGTCAATTTGTATGTGAAACTTCAACTAGTATAAATATGAAAAATCATGTAACCAATTCATAAATAAATTGTGTCATCCATGCATGGGGATGTGTAGACGTACATGCCCCTATTTCACACCTTAAAATAAAACTATACAGTTGCCTTTTTTCTTTGAATAGGTGGAATCCTGGGATACTCTCCCCAACTAAGTTAAGATATGCTAAGATTTTGATCCATTCTCTTACCTTAAAAATTATTTATGACACACAATACACTTCTTCATCCTTTTTTGGCAATGACTTTCATTTCATAATTCCTTCAAGCTTTCAATACCATTTCATTGCAATTTTATATTTTGTGATGCCCATATTGGTTTATTTCATACACATTTCTCAATTTCTCGTAAAAATACCAATTATAGTGGGTTTAATAATTACAACCCTATCTCTATAAAGTACCTCCATTAGTCTAATTGAAAAATCATGACACCTTTTTTAACCCTTTCCACCACAACTTATCAAGAACCTCATTTGTAAATGGGTTGTCCTAGTTTTGCAAATGCGAGAAACATGTACTTTCAAATACGAGCTACCAAGCCCATGACACATGTTAGCTAAGCCCTTGCCCCATTGCATGAATTTTGATTAATTGTTCTGATAAAATAGTGGGTGGTCCCTTTATATTCATTGACGTACACCGTTTCAGCCAATTGGACAAAGTGTTTAAATTCATGCCCCATTTATATGTTGTATTTTTTATGGGGTACCCATTATCCTCTATATCTCTCGTAGAAGTGTCCATATTAGCCTTATTCCATCCTTTATTGT
The DNA here is from genome assembly GCA_018340775.1 of Taxus wallichiana var. yunnanensis. Classification (NCBI taxonomy): domain Eukaryota; kingdom Viridiplantae; phylum Streptophyta; class Pinopsida; order Cupressales; family Taxaceae; genus Taxus; species Taxus wallichiana. The sequence goes on from CM031237.1 coordinate 1,026,016,303, forward strand.
AGGAAGCATTTTTGTGGAAAAAACATTTCCTCTCAATTTGACATTTGGTTGATATTCCATTTCATTGGCACACATCTCCTCTTGAATAAATTCTTCATATTCGACATAATCCAAATTTACCCCTCTATTCTTTGTTGTTGCGCAAGGATTTCTCCTAACAAACTATGTCCTCTCATTTTCTTTCCTCATCCTGTAACTTGGAAATTGATATGTGGTCTTTAATTTTTTCTTGGTTAGTAAAATGTGCACACTTCAAATTTTATGAAATGTAAAAGCTCACAAGAAAGCAATGTAAGAATGTTCACTTTAAAGTTTATGCAATGTATAAGTTTGTAGGAAATATATGCAAGAATGGGAAAAAATACCCATTACTCCTCAATTTGAACAAGTAGAGAAATATCCCTGCACTTGGATCTATAATAAAAAAACTAGTAAAGTGGAAAGAGTTGCAAAATTCAAGTTAATATAATATATTCAAAAATAATGCATTCACTTCATTAAAAATTAATGACAAGACATTTGCTTCACATTTTGTGGTTTTTATCCCTGAGATAACATACCTCATTTCAAACATTTTTTTCTGATCATGTAACTCAAATATGCTCTGAGTATTCCAAAATACTGGGGAAAGATACAATAACACTAAAAAATATGGAACTCAAAGAAGGTTAAGCAATATTGAAATGACATGACAAGGTAGTCGTTTCACACTTATGGATTTCATCCTTGAGCTGACCTCAGTTCTAACATTTTATTTTAATCATGTAACTTAAAAGAACCAACAACACCTCCAAAATAAACCAATATCAGATAATAATGAAAATAAAGTTGGTGTAACAGAGGTAAAGTGATACTAAAATGAAGTGTTAAGGAAGTCACTTCACATTTATCGATGAAGGAAGGTGGGTAGTGGGAGATGGAAGCAACATTAAACACACTTTGTATGCACCATTTTATGGTGCTTAAATGTTTTAAATGTGTTGTTTGTTGATTTTTAGGTGCCAAATATATTTTTTATTTATGATTTTTTTGTAACATTCTAATTTTGATAAAATGGAAAGAGTTGCATGATTAGAATGTTCTAAGAAATGAATTTTGTTTTCATTTAAGAGAAACATCCTTACACTCAAATTTATAAGTAGAAAGATTTGCAAGACAATATAAATCTAATAACTTGATCCTTGATTAGAAACACTACAGAGACATGTTTGGGATCTATAAGCTGAAAATGGAAAGAGTTGCACAATTAAAATAAAATGTTAGAAGTGAAGTCTATCTTTATTTAAATTTTCTCATCTAATGTAATATTCTTCTCATTCATGATTAGCATTAAATAATTTATGCTAGTTTACCAATTTCAACTTTTACATCATAGTGCAAAATATTTCTATTAGATGGTCTTTTTCCACTTTAATAATTTTAGCTTATATATCTTTATTAGGTGGTCACTTTTCACCTTAGTAGTTTCAGCTTAAATATCCCAGTGTAAGCATTGGGCTTTATAAGATGAAACTACTAAAGTGGAAAGAGTTGCAGGAGTTTCAACCATGTAACTTAAAAAAACCAGCAACACCTCCAAAATGAACCACTAGTAGATAAGAATGAAAAGAAAGTGGGTGTAAAATTATAGCATTATAGAGCTTCTAGTGCATTACAACATTTACAATAAACACTACATCACATTTACAATATTATAAGATTATAGAGATTGCAATGCAAAATGTTTCTGATTAACTAAAATGTGGAATTTATTCTAATTCTACTATTAATCTAATATTAAGAAAATTAACAGATAGCAAATATAATCTTAAAAGAAATGACCCAAGAAATATAAGCTATGAAAATAGAAAACCCTAAAGTGCAAGAAGAGTTAGAAAGAGCTTAGCTGATTCGATAATGCCTCGGATTATGTTGCGGAATAAACTAGATGAACTGAATGCATGAACGAATACACAAAGCTCCAGAAAACATAGATATGGAACAATATGATGGAATGGGGTTCCTGGAGAGGTACATGGGTGCCTTTGGGTGCCCTAGTCTGAGATATGGGCACCCTGGTTTGTGAAAAAACTTTACAAACCTCCTCCGAGGAGTCACTAATTGATCGCATATGTTCACTTCTTGTCACACTAGCTTTTCTGGATTGTGTAGTATGTTGCTGGAAATTAGTGATGAATGAGAGACCTGCAAAACCCTAAGACAAGTATCAAACCCCTAAAAATAAAGATTCATATAAACGGTTTAGAATGTCCTCAACAACCACAATGGTGGACTTACTAACTGAGCATTACACTACATCTCAGACCCAATGTAGTTTTGTGTGTGTGTGTGCAATCATGCCCTAGGTGCCCTTGTGCTAGTTGCACTTTATGAAAGTATCGAACCATAACTATGTGTTAAAATGTAATAAAATGGTAGATGGAATAGAATAAACTTTCCTCCTATGCAATATGATGCAGATGAACCAGCCTTGTGCCTTGTGATGGAGTTAGATGGATGCAAATGGAGCCTTTGATGGATGAAACCTTAGGTGATGATAGTAGTGCTTATTGTTTGGTCCCTCATTATGGTCTCATAACTTTATACTTATATTGTTCTCATAAATTATATGGTCTCATAACTTTATACTTATATTTGGATTAACTTGGAAATTTTATTATTCATTCTGCTTAAGGGAATGAACCTTTCACAAAGAAATTTTTATGGTCCTTTGATTTGAAGTTTGCCATTTCTATCTAGTTGGGCTAAATTTTGTGTATGCTCTTCTCTTGCACCTTAGGGTGATCTTGAGAATAAAAACCAACTTTAATATTCATTTTCTAACATTTAGTTGATTGGAAACTTCATGTTTCATTTTTGGTTTAAGGGAATGAACATTTATCAATATTTTTGTATGGTTCATTAATTACAAAGCTTTCCTTTAATTTTTAGTTGGATTATTTGTTGTGTATGCTCTTCTCTTGCATCTTTTGATGATCTTGAGAATGAAAATAAACTCTTAATCCTCTTTTAAATAATGTGATTTTCTTGGAGAACTACTTACGCTTGAGTGCAGGACCTAAAAATGCTTGTCAAAGAAAGGAGTTCGAAACAAACTTTTCTAGCTACACGTGTGTTACAGGTTGCCAAATGGTGAACAACTAAACCACATTAGGTCTAAAATATTTAAAAACACACCACATTCAAAACACCTTATTTGCAGTTTTAGATAATGGTACGCCTCGTCTGGTTAAAACTAGTACATAACCCCTTTGGCATAAGCCTTAAGCTACAAAAATGGGGGTGGTCCTAGGAACCCCAAAGTAGTCCACGCAAGAGGGAACCTTGTGGATGAAATGGGAAGTTCTCCACAAACGTACTTGACTAGTATACACATGAGATTTAGCATCAAATTTATTTGTATCGCGACCCCAATGAGAGTACACGATGGACGCATTTATTGCCAACTGTGCTTGAAGGGGGTAAAGTAAAGCCGGAATAATCCTTGGGAAACCTTGGCAAATCAAGATTGCTTTTAGATAACTTGTGACACCTAGTTGAGTGAACCACCTAGGAAATTCATTCAGTCTTTAGAGCCAACTTGACCAAATCGTTGTTGTAAAGAGCCAACATTCATCATGAAGCATGTGAAGCATGACTTTTTCTTAGTTTTTCAATCGCCCTAAGGTGAGGCAAAACTCTGACAAATTGAGGCCAACATTTTTCATTTCAACTTGTACTACTTCCTTAACTTTCTTTTGACACTTTGTTGATCAAAAGAGGAGTGACCACACGTGTGTTGCCAACTGATGGTGTCACCACTTTTATGTTCATTTACACTCATCCATGTTTGCAGCTAGGTTGTTAAATGTCTAAAGTGTGTGGGCATGTACTCGTATCATTAGTAACCATTTGATCTTGATACCCAAGTCAAGATCGTCATCATAGTAAGGCTCGATTCATCACTTTATTCTCTTTTGAGGTGTTATCTTGTTTGTATCATATTGCCACAATTTTTGATACTTACGTCTTGTTTCTTGCAAACTTGACCTAAGTGTCTAGATTGTAATGTTAGGCTACACACATCGTAACAATTCCTTGGTATACTTTAGCCTTAGTTTTCCTTCAAACATTACCTTGATTTTGAAAAGTGTTGTTGTTACCTTTATGCACGTTGTAATAATATTATTTTGATACTAATACCTTACTTTTCCATAAAGTTTGGTTAACATATCTTAGTGGTATTGTTGCGTCATTCATGTTTGTAACTTCTAATTTTTGATATTTAGGTCTTGATTGGATCTAAACTTGCTTTTAGTATACCTTTTTTGGAAATCGTATCAACCTTTTGTTATTACTTATGTCTTGTTCATTTTTAACTTGGCATAAGTGGTGACATTTTGTTGGTCATCTTATGCGTCAAACTATTGATTGATCGGACACTTAGGAATTAATCCATTTGATTGATTGGTTTACCAACAAATTTACGTGATTGTTCCTCATTTTTCACATTAATTTATCCATTTTGGATAATCACTTTGATCCATTGATTCTTTATTATTCATTATTCTCTAGTGTAATGCCCCGTTCCTTGTTCTTCTGTTTCTTCTTCGACGACCGTGTTGCTAAGCATTTAACGTTATTGTGCTCCTGTTGATCCTTGTTGGCTTCACCTTTTCGATTACCCTGTTAAGGAAAAATATCTTTCTCGAATTCGATAGGTGGTTTGAAGGATGACTTGATGTTGTTGTTAGGGCGTGACCGGCTAGAGGGAACATCTACATAATTATAATTATTCTTTCGAATTGTCGATTCTTGCTATTATTTTTTTGGTCAAGATATAGTTACGGGTGGGATTTTAATAGTATTCATGGTGTTGTTCTAGGTTTTAGGTATTGATTTGACTATCCAGATCAATGAGTTTGGTCGTAAATCCTATCAAATCATTGGTAAGGATTTACTTTGTGAGTTTATGGCAATATTGTAACAAAATAAAATATAATAATAATAATGAAACATATTAAATTATTTTAATAATGAAATAGTTATTTCAAAGGGAATGAAATGAGCTAAATGAATTTAAAATAATAATAATGTTAAATAAGATAAAAGAATAAATAAATAAAGAGCCCGTGATTTCCTTGTTGGGCGCTTTAGGGCAAGGGGGCTCCTTGGTGTTTTTGTTTTCTATCTTTTTTGCGGAGGGAGAGAGCGCCGCCACCATGGAGGGATGGGGGGATAGCTCCAGCATGATGTGGGTGCTTTATCGGGCACTCCTGCGACCTATGGCAGCATCCTCCCAGCCTGCGTCCAAAGAAAAATGAGTCCTAGCCCTTTGCAGTGTTTGACCAGATGAAAAAAGAGTCAACTTCTCATGAAATATGTTTATTGCAGCGTACAGAAGACATGGTTTTTCCTCATGAGGCAGCTCATGTTGTTTCACCGTATGCCGCAATGCAGGCTCCAACCCAATCAGTTTACATCTGCAAACATCCTCTAAGCCTGTGTCAAAAAATGACCCTCTATTCTTGCGTAGATAGCTAGCAAAGCATAATGGATAGAGGGATTTTGTCAGATGTTGCAGTTGCAAGTGCTTGGTAAGGGCGTCCATCTTAGCATAATAGAAATCTATATATATATTTTTTCAGTTTTCCCTCTCCCAAATCTGCCAAAATGGGGATGTTACCATTTTTTTGTTTTAGTTGATATGCACAAAATGGATTTGTTGAGAAGGTGCATGAACTGTTTGATAGAATGCCTCAAAGAAATGTGGTCTCATGGAGTGCCATGATTGCAGGATATGCACAAATGGATTTGATGAGAAACTTTGGAAACAATAAAAGCATAATGGGCAACAAATTTTAAGAGATTGAATTGTTCGTGTATTTGCACTCTGGTTGCATAATCATGGGGCTGCAATGAGCTCGTAAATTGGTTGCAAATCATGCTCAAACTGGATTTTGAAAAGGCCTTGGAAACCGTCGGTATTTGGAACTCGTCCACGTATCGCCAACCCTGTTGTAAACACTCGCCAGTTTCATTCCCAGGCATGGTTCACCTTCCCTCATCTTTCATAACTCTCGTATTTTAGTTTTCATTTACAACTTAAAATAATTTTAAAATATCAAGATCTAAATACAGTTAATTATTTATTTCAACTCATGCAAAAAAAAATAATGAAATGCCTTGTCGTAACTCACGATGTCAAAATAACTCGTCACATTAAAACATGAACTTACGCCCTCATTCTTGAGGTGATTTAGGAAGTTTCCTACCCAGTTAGATCACTACAATATTGGTATATCGACAGGGCGAGTTTGACTTCCCAGTATTATTGTTGACCTTCTTCCTGTTTTAAATAGTTAATTTTTGCACTTTTCGGAGACTAGATTTAGTACCCTTCGTAACTCTGAAAACAAAATGTTAGGCTTCATTCGTGTACCTTGTTATGTGAGGAGTTACCTTGACCTCAAATTGACCCCAAATGAACATAGGTGATCTTTTTGACGCTCTTATAGGAGCCTTGTTACACTGGTTTACAGCAGTAGAAAGTTGTTAAATCTAGAAAGTCGGCTTTCGTTTTGAACCGCCATTTGAAACCTGGAAAGAGAAATCTTTTCCCGTCTTCACAAACCTCTAGTGTTTATACTAGAAAATTTCATGGAACATTCAGTTTAGGGAAAAGAAATTTTCTGGATAGTTTGACAAAGCCATTTTGTAGGCCTCTCTCGTCGCAGTTTGATGAGGTCAAACTGGACCAATTTGACTTTTCGCTCCAAAATCTTGTCGTCGTTTGAATATTGTTTTCCGGGCTTATGAGTTTCATCGACTCTGTTGAACTCTCCTCATTTAGGAAAAGTGGTAGGAAGCTTTTCGTTGTGCATTCATCCATCGAACTTCAGTTTTGGACATGGTTTTCCGAGCCCTCGAGCTAACTTTTGTTCATTTTGCACTGGGGCAACTACGATGACTAGTGGCCCCGGAAAACTAGCCGCCAAACGCAAACCGCTTCTTTTTCCCAATTCATCAAATTACTATGAACTCTTGGTATATCTGGGGACACGTAGAAAATTAATCATGGTGGGTGCTCTCATCGGAAGATAACTTTTGGAAGTGGTTTCTTAGCCTCCGAGCCCATTTTGAACGTTTGTAGCTAGTGAGAAAATGTGAAAATAGAAAGTTGCGGGACCCTTGTAGGGTTGCCAAACCACCGTGGATACTTTTAACACATGTAAATAACTGTTTAAAACACTATAATGAAACTTGTTGTGTGCATTAGAACTTTTGGCAAAACGGTGTTTTCTCTCTCTACCCTTCTCTTTCTCTCTTTTGGGTTACAAAAATAAGCAAAATGAAATGTAATGAATACATGTCTCTAAACCTTTTTATTTTGATTGCAAATTGTAATTTTTATCTTATGTAAATGGGAAACTGAAAAATGATAATTATGATTGATTAGGGTGGATGCCATGCCAGTGATTTATAGCTGATATCTTGCTCATGTGGTTTTTGCAGGATGAAAGAATGATGATGTAAGGGCGTTGAGTAATTCATTGTTTATTTTTGGTAATATATTGAAAGACTTATTGTTGAAATTGGTAGTATGTAAAAGTCGCTAGATTACTAAGTGCTTGAAAAATTGGTATTTCTTTCATGGATGTTATTTTGATCCCAAAATTGTTATGGTAAAAGTGGAATACAAATGTCAAAAGGAATTGAAATTTATACCTTGTAGTGAACTTTCATTGTGCAATTATTTGTTTAATAATTGGTGTTGTGTTTCTTACCTTGAAAATGTAATAAAGGAACCTAACCACAACAATCAACCCTAGTTCAAAATTTGTATATAACTAACTCTGCCTATGTAAATCCCTTAGCGTAGAAAACTATGACCTTCAAATGAACCTTTACACTCGATGGAACATCCTAGTTTAGGCAATAAGATCCCAAGAAAGGGGTTTATCATCTTAGTAGGTACGTTTAGTGACATTGACATAAACCAGACATATAGGAGCAACACAGTCAAACTTCATTTGGAGTAAGATGAACTAACTCTTCCTTCGTATCCTAGTGGACTACCTTGTTTTCCAAAGATAGATTTAAAAGTAATTTTTCCTCATCGAATGAAATCCCTGTTGGATCCAAACGACATAAATGGAGATCATGATATAGTTGTTCTATGTCTTGCATTCTTGTTAGTGAACTCTTTAGTCCCTCGCAGATAAATGTCTTATCTTTGGCTTGTGAAAATATAGTGCCTTGAACTCTCACGAAGGGTTTATAGAGTAAATACATTTTAACCTTAATCAAATCTATAATAGGGATTAAAGCCCTGGGTGAAAATTGGAATTAAGCTTAACCTTAGTTGTTTTGGTGGTTAACATGTGGATAGAAAATTATAAGTAACTCTTTGCAAAACAAAGTTGTTTTGAAAGATGTTGACTTTAGAGAACCCAAGAAACCAAAATCTTGTCCCGTAATCCCTTGTTATGTCCTTTTATGACATTAAGAAATAAAGGGTATTTCACATGTGGAATCGTGAGATGCAAAAACATGGGATCTTACCTTGAACACAAATCACTTGTGGTTCATGTGTAGTTTATAATGCTTATAACCATGTGCTTCTTTAAGATGTCAGACAAGTACTTTCGTAACTCTTATGTTATAAAGCAATGGTAATAATGAGACCATAGTGCGATACAAGAGTAAATCCTATGAGAGTAAAAACCAAATTTTGAGGTTAGGAATAATGTCACACTTAGAGTCCTTATAACTTAATTTAAACATTTTCATGTGTTACAAAGAATATGAATTGTCAAATGGTGTGATCAAACTTCGAGAAAACAAAGATATATATATATATATATATATATATATATCTTATTATATATAATATATATCTTATTTGTTATTGAACTATAATAACAATGGTAGGGAAATAACTATAGTGTGATCAAGGAATGTATCTAAATCCCCGTCAAATACTTTTATTGCGTTCGGATATCAAGTCACTTTCTCTTGAGTTGTAAGGGTAAAATTATAGACATCAAATAAATGTTGGAGAAGAATATTCTTAACATAATAATAAGATAATTAAGTCCCTGTATATGTGATTTGAATTGTGCCAAATAAGCAAGTAAGTTATGGAAATTTTTGTGATGCATAAAGGAAGCCAACTTAAAATGGTCGAACTGTAAATTAAATGTGGAATGAACTTAAGATTTTGTAGATGGAAAAAGGGGAAAGCTATCCTTGCATAATAATGTTCTTAGAATGTTAATCGTAACTAAGATGCAATTAAAGAAATGATGTGTTGTGGGTTTGCAAATCCTTGAGTCATTTGTCTTGTGGTTGGGTCTTTGCTAGTACTCATTCATTTGGAAAAGTGTGGTATAAACATGTATATGGTGTTGTCATGTGTCTATGTGATTTGATGACTTATGTGATTTTCGTATGCGAGTCAAGTTTTTGTACTTGGATCCCTTGCTGTGTTGTGTGTAGTGAGCCATGTAAGTCAAAAAAAAATTATCCTGGTATTTTTCTGTTGTATTTGGGTGTGTAAAATGTGGGCACTACATATGGTATCAGAGCGGAGGTTCATGCTCTCGAACCTCTGGGACAGATTGGAGTTGTGATGATTCTACATGATGGTGATGGTGTTACATGATGGGTTGCATGATGGTGATGGTGTTTCATGATGGTGATAAATATTGGAAGAGTAATGTGTTTTAAGAGTGATGTGATCTATGTCGTAATTGTGATAGTGTGAACGCACATGATGTGTATGTCACTTAGTGCACTTTTGTTATCATGTTGATGTGCTGGGGATGGGAGTATTCTCTCTCCTTCATGTGGATTCTATGAAGAATTCACGTGTGAATTACTACTTGTGATGAGAGTATTGACTCTCCTTTTTGTGGATCCAATGAGGAATCCATGTGTGATGTACCGCCTTGTTTTGTGTGAAAGGAATGATATTGTGAATTGCAGAGTGTTGAAACATTTTGACCTTATGTGATGTGAAGATGTATTGATGTATTGCATGAAAAAATTGATGTAAAGTGAATCATAGTTTATCGTGATGTCATCACCATATTGTGATTAGTTGTGTGCATCGTCGTGTTGTATTGCAATTTACTATATGTTGTAAGGTTAGACATTGTTTCCTCATACATATAATTCATGTAATATGTGATGGTTCATGTCGTGATTTAGGGGCATATGGTGAGTATGATCCCTAGTGTATAGTGATTGCACTTTGGGTGCAGGATGTGGTAATGTGATGTATCATAACCCGTGAAAGTAATGATTGTGTTATACCCTGTATATATATACCATGCGTAAGACGTTATGGTTGTTGTGTGTGAATTACCATTGTGTTTGTGATGTAGTTATGTGTATGTTGTGGACCTTACACTAGATGACCCTAAGGGGATAAATTGTCAAGAGTGTATGTGTGGAGAGAGGAGGCGTGGACCAGGTTGTCATAATCTTGAGCTGAGTACAAGTGAGAAAGTGGAGTCTTATATAGACTGAAAACCCACTTCTATCTATTTAGTATACTTTGATCTTGCTCAGTATATTGTGGGTGCGCACCACCTTAGGCTCAACTTATGCAACTAGATTTCCCTGCTCTTTCCTATTGGATTGTTCATTGAATAATCCTATGTAATTTTGACTATGTTGATCCTTGTGGGAGTATGGAGGAATGATTCAGCAAGATGATGACAGTTACATTATTGATATACTCATTTCTAGTTACATGTATATTTTTATGAGCTGAGGCTCGATGCCCGAGTGCCAGCAACTCGATGAGTACCCTTTGGTGGCGGTATGAGGCCACATAGTGATTGTAATGTGCTATTTTCTCATTACGTATTTTATTCGTAAATTAATCTTTATCTCTTTTAGCTAGAACCAGTTGTTTTTCTTGATTGAAATGTTCTTATATCTTGGGCATTTATTTTATTGTTGCATTAACATTTGGATTTTGCACTAACCAAGGCTAATTAGCCATTTGTTTTTCTTGGTTTTAAAACTTTCTTGTCATATTTAGAAGTTTTGTAGCCTAGCCCGAGGCTTTTGATTTTTCCACTTGGCATTTGAATGGATTGTTATGTTGGTTCTAATGTCGTAATGTGTTGGAATAGGGTCATGGGATTAACCATGGAATGGTTGAACCTATGGGCCCACTTCATTGTATGGGGGTGCGCCCCAAGGAGTTATAGATAACTAGCGGGTTGTTGAACCACGAGTTATTATGTCACTTGGGTTGGGGATGACGGGGCTCTATGTGCCTAGGGCCACAAGGTGACCTGGCCTCATTAAAAGGAGAAAGGAGACATAGGCCTCTATGGTTGAGTGACCCGTTATTCTTTATGTCACTCTATGGTTGAGTGGCCTGACATTCTTGATTTGCCTCTATGGTTGAGTGAACCGACTTGGTTTTGACACTATGATTCTTTCTCTATGGGAGGTATATGGAGATTATCTGGTGATGCTTTGGGGAGGTATATGGAGTTGTATTTTGTTGCTTTTGGAGATATCTGGAGTTGTTTCGTGATGTCTTGTTATGTGTGGAGTTGGTATAATGAGTTATGTGTACTCTTGTGAGTCTCGTTAGACATTGTTATGGTTGAGGATTGACATTTCCATTTGTATTGACTATTGGATATTGGATTGGAACTATGTTGTTATAGTCATAGATGGTTTTGAGACATGTGATACCAGTTACCTTTGTATCAGTGTGAGGATTATGTTTGCCAATCATACGTGTGTACTAGAATTTATGTCTATGACATAATTGGTTGAAATTATCTGTTATGTGGACTACTTGTGGTCATTCCATGGGGGAATTAAAGGTCATGTGTTTTGATACAGTCGGAAAGTATGTAGCAAGATCTTTCGTGGGTCATTTGTGTTGTGTTGAGTTTTGTGCGACATCTTGATGTTAGTTATGGTTGGACACCCACGAACTTAAGACAACTGAAAAATTCTAAACAATGAATATTATAATCTTGAGATAAAGAATACTAGTAAAAGAAAATGCTAACAAAGTAATACGGTAAACTGGAACTACCAATCTTCACAGAACCTTGGAAGTTAAAATTTCTACCTGATGTTCCTAGGGCCACCCCGTGACCATGCTTTTGTGTCTAAAATCTTAACCTTAGAGCGTGCCTTCGCCATATTCGTTCCTTGTTGCTTACCATTTCTCCTTCTTCATTGTATGTCGCATCAAGGACGATGCTTTCTTAAGGGGAGGAGGATGTAATGCCATGTTCCTTGTTCTTCTTTTTCTTCTTCGATGACTATGTTGCTAAGCATTTAACGTTGTTGTGCTCCTGTTGATCCTTGTTGGCTTCACCTTTTTGATTACCCTGTTAAGGAAAAATCTCTTTCGAATTCGATAGGTGGTTTGAAGGATGACTTGATGTTGTTAGGGCGTGACCAACTAGAGGGAACACCTACATAATAATAATTATTCTTTCGAATTTTCGATTCTTGCTATTATTGTTTTGGTCAAGATATAGTTACGGGCGGGCTATAAATAGTATACATGGTGTTGTTCTATGTTTTAGGTATTGATTTGACTATCCAGATCATCAACGGGTTTGGTCGTAAATCCTATCAAATCATTGGTAAGGATTTACTTTATGAGTTATATGGCAATATCGTAACAAAATAAAATATAATAATAATAATGAAACATATTAAATTATTTTAATAATGAAATAGATTTTCAAAGTGAATGAAATGAGTTAAATGAATTTAAAATAATAATAATGTTAAATAAAATAAAACAATAAAAATAAATAAATAATATCCCGTGATTTCCTTGTTGGGGCGGTTTAGGGCAAGGGGGCTCCTTGGTGTTTTTGTTTTCTGTCTTTTTACGGAGGGAGAGAGAGCGCTGACTGCCATGGAGGGATGGGGGATAGCTCCAGCCTGATGTGGGTGCTTTACCGGGCACTTGATTGATTGGTTGGTTTACCAACAAATTTGTCTGATTGTGCCTCATTTTTCACATCGATTTATCCATTTTGGATAATCACTTTGATCCATTGATTCTTTATTATTCATTATTCTCTAGTCATTAATTTGGCTGTGTTTTGAACCCACATAATTATTCCTTATTTTTATCTACCTTATAAGCTCATTTCTAAGACAATCCTTTGGGTATTTGATTCTCTTGATCTTCTTGTTTTTCCTAAGTTCATGATCATTTTTGAATACATATTTCAAACCTTGGAAAAAACATTTCCTATCGAGCAACTTCTGCATCAATCAAACATAGGAAATATTTCCTTTGTATCCTTTATATTGCTAATTTTTTTATCAATCCTTTAACATTTACACCTCCAAACCTTGTTGGATTATCAATATTGATTCATCACGATGTATGTTTTCCTCAGCTTCCCTTTTGGAAAATCACACAAGCATCCCCATCTTTATGAAATGTCTAGTTCGTTGTAATTATGTTGCCCAAATCAACATGAAACCTTCTTCGCTTTGAAGAAGTTTCATCTTACAATATAGGTCTAGGCCTTTGAACCCAACACACACCAACAATGATTGATTATTGCAAGGTCCCTTATACATACAACAATAAGGAATCAAATTTTCAGCGTTCACATCAAAAGACACCCATCATGACCAAACCTTGTTTGGTTCTTCACACTAAAGAACCCAGCCAGGGTAACCCGTTCCTCACCTTCATCTCATAGTTGGTGGTATGGTTTGGACACTTCTGATCCAAATTATTATTCGGGTTCCCCCACTCTTCTTCTGATTCTAATCCAAAAATTTCATCTTCTTCTAAGGATTCCAATCCAAATATTTCCTCTAACTCTTCTAATGATTTGGATCCAAACTACTATTCAGATTCATCTAATCTGAATCCTAAGTTGTGGTCCTCCCCTTCTTCGCAGGACCTTTATTATTAGTCACCTAAACGATGCGCTCCTCCTCTAAATATTTTTGTTTCCAAATCCTCTTCATCATACATTTAATACGACTCCTACGTCGCGGTCCTCCCTTTCTTCGCAGGACCCCTTTTATCTGTTGCCTCAACGACGTCTTATTCCGTTAAAGATACGCGTGGCTCCAAATACCTCCAATCAAACATCTAATATAATTATTGAATCATTTTCCTCTCTTTCTTCACAGGACCCTTGTTATTATTCATCCAATATGATTCTTGAATCACGGTCCTCCCCTTCTTCACGAGACCTTCTTCATCAATCACCCCCATGAAGTCTTCCTTCTTTGAAGATTCATGTGACTCAAAGTCCTTCTAGTCGAACTTCTAATTGACCCATGCATCACAATCTACAAACTTTGGACTTAATACTACTAGTTTACAGATGATATACCATTGTATAGGTAGGTCCACACCACCTTCTTCTACTCCCGAGACATATAGCTCCACATCTTCTTCATCTCTTGAGTCATCTTCTTCTATCAATCATAATCAAACATATTCTAAGTCTTCCACACCAATTGAACCTTTTTCATTCAATCAAACCATCGTGGTCAATCGACAACCCATGCCAATTGATTTCTTTTAGAATGAAGGAGCGATCATGGCATTTATAGGGCACACGAATATATCCCTCTAACAAGTTATGAGTAAGGATTGTCTTTAGAATTCAATGTGTCCACGTATTGTGAGGAAAAGGTTGAGTCCTTTTATCAAGAAATGGAGGAAGATCCTAAGATCATGCAAATTGATCCTCATCTTATTCTTCCATCTTCACATTCTTCATTATGTGATGAAACTCCTGGGTCTTGTATTGATCCATGGTCTATCTTCTCATCACCCAATCACTCTTTGTCTATTACAATTCCTCAATCACAGTCTCTTATGGGGTCAACACCAAGTAGCCCTTCATCTTCGTCTAGGTGTGGGTCACCTTCTAGTAACACTCCCTCTTCTATTTGTGGGACATTTTTGAGTAGTCCACTATCTTCTATTCTTGGGGCATGTCCAACTAGCCCCTTGTTTTCTATGTATGAGTCACCCCCGGGTAGTCCATCATCTTCTATTCCTGGGCCACATCCTAGTAGCCCATCATCTTACATCTATGGGTCGCGTCCTAGTATCCCTTCTTCTTCTATTCTTGGACCACATCCTAGTAGCCCTTCATCTTCTATTTGTGGCTCACCTTCTAGTAGCCCCTCTTCTTCAATTCTTGGACCATATCCTTTTCATCCATCACATTATTCTTCTACCAAATATTGTGGCAATCCCACCATCATTTCTCACATCAATTCTAAATTTCCACATTCTTCTCCCACTTCTCAAGATTAGACAAGTCACACATTAGCTTATAAAAAATCAGACAGGTTCTTTATCAAGCCAAGATCAAAAATCTAAAGAGCTCCAAAGCTACCAACAACTCAAATGATCATAAAATCCAAAATCAAACGTGATTCCAGAATGCACACCAATGCACCCATCAAGTATGGTGCAAAGTGTTGAAACCTATGGATAGGGAACTCAAGCTCCCACATACAAAACCCATGTTTCAAAACAAATCACAGTCATTTTTTGAGTGTGAACTCACCATGATCTTTGAGATCGAGGATAATATCACTCTTGATTAAAAAATGCGTTTAGACTCCCTTATTAAGGAACTCACACACATCGTTGTTGGATCCTATTACGCAAAGTGACAATGTTGGTCCCAACTTCCAAAAAATCTAAAAATCAAAAAAATCATAAAACAATTCAAAAATACAAAAAAATGAGAAAACATTAAAACATTACAAAAATAAAATCAAAGGTACAAAGATCAAACATTGCAATCAAGTATTGCATACACATGGATGTTCTTTCTTCCCTTTCTTTCATATTCCTCTGCAAGTCATCCACCATTTTCATCCCTTCGATGTTATTGTGGTTAGCCTATTCACACGCATTTTGTGACATTTATCTCTATGGTATCTATTTAACCTTGGTCTTTTATCACATTGGTAAATTAAAGAACGATTGACCTCTTAGAGATCCTATCAATATCTACATATAATAAACTTGTCAAGAAGAATATTTGGGCATATTTTTTTACACTAGCCAATTTCATCATCATAATCACTTCCACATCCTTCCATTAAGCCATCAATGGTTCTTAACCCCTTGTCAAACAAGAGAGCTGAAATAAGTTTTCAGAAAGCAAAAGAATCAAAATCAATCAATATAAAAGCAAAAGAAAATTGATATATAACTCTCTCTTGGGTATTTCCAATAATCTCTACCAGGGGCTATGGATGCCTGACTGGAAATAGAGAAATGTTGTGATTAGAATCAAATGCATCTCTATTGAGGCTATGGACGCATGGTTGGAAGCGGAGCAATGTACGGCTCTCCTTCCATAATCCATTCACAAATCACCTTTCAAACTAAATCATTCCTACACATTGGCTAGTGTCTTCACTTATTGTCTATCAACTCTTTCCTTCAAGAGGTAATTCATTTCCATGTGCACTGAGATGGGATCTCAATGAGTAAACGGGATTATTATTATACGTACCCAAAATTGTAAGGTCTTGTCTTTGCTGAACAATACAACAAGTGCCCCAATGATGATACAGGTCTCCTCGCAAGGTGTTCGGGATCCAGAAAATTCTCTCCAAGAATGCGTTAACATCCCGCATGCCCCTTAGCCCCCGTATGTGCCTTAGTTTTTCCTTTTTCCCTCTTCTTTTAGCTTTTTCTCTTTAGTTACGAAACCGCCGCCCGCACTCAAGCGGCGGTCTCATGACCGCCACCCCGAACAGGCGGCGGTCCTATAGAATCCATACCGCCCCGCTCAGAGCGGTCCTTTACGTGTTTTCCAGAAGGCTATTTTTACATGACTCACGTAAATTCAACGATTTACCTGCTTTCTTTTACTGCCATGAGCTTGCATTTATGGTTCTGGTTCCTTGGAATAGTGTTTTGCCATTGCTTATAGTTTAAGAGTTCTATTTGGATTTTACCTTGGGTAAATGCAAATGCTATAAATAGATGGCTTGTGCTCAAGCAAATGGCCCTCATTCACTTCTCATCCTCTCATTTCAAATAGTTCAAGACTTTTATTAGTATTCATAGTTTAGTTTCTTTCATTGCATGCCTATTTAGCATTGTTTTGCAATTGATAAGCCACATATCCATCTTGTGCAAGTAATTGGCCATTACTTCGGCCCTCAAGTTTTCCTTTGAATTTCCTCTTTGCAATAGATTCAGCATTCATTTTTCTTAGGGTTCTTAGTTTAGTTCATTACATGCTTAGTTAGCATTGTTTTACTATTGGTAAGCCACATATCCAAATTGTGCAAAAGCAAAGTTGTTGTTGTTTTATCTAATCCATTGGAGTAGAATAGCTTAGGAAGCCATTAAAGTTGCAGGTTTTGCTCCTCAAACAGGATAGTTTCAGGTTCTGGATGCTTTATGTTGCATGACTCGCAATAAATCCCGCTAGGAATTGCATAAGCCAAGCTCTGTACTCTTGCGCTATCCCTCTCCTACTTGCATTGTATTCGGTGTGTATTCTGAGCTGCCTTTATCCCAATATCTACTTCAGTTGATGCTAGCATTACACACTTTTCTGGATCCACGTGAACACGAAAGAACGAGGAGATCACACTGAGGGGACAAGATCACACACACCATCGGATTCGCCACTGTTCTGCGGAATCCAAGTTCTAGCTTTCAAAGTTCTAGTTAGAATCATATCAAATAGAGTAGTTAATTGCTTTATTTCAAAAATTCTATTCTCGATATTGCTTGTGAAGTCATGGGGATTGATAGTTTCCCGAGAAACTATGATTCACTCCTCACTTCGAGGTAGGATCGAGAATCTTGCAAATAGATTAGATGAGCTATTGTTTAGAATAGATCTACAAATCACAAAACAAATAGCTACACTCGGTTATTTTGTTTGTTTTAAATTATTATTTAGTTGTCATTTCTAGATATTTTAATAGCTGCTTTCTTAAATTCATATAGTTCGTCGAAAATACAAAAATAGAGAAATCATATATGTTATAGATATATTGCAAATAGTTAATTTCATTTTGTTACAGGTTCGTTTACATTGTTGCTTTTGCATGACCATCACGGGACCTAGAGAGCCCAGGAATACGTATTCGAGCCAATCGTGCCTCACCCATTCTCATCACGGCAATAACTGATATAGATCAAAATCTTAGGATCCAAGTCTTCCGAACAACGGTAAGCTTGCAAAACAAATCAATTCCCAAATGAGAGGATTAACAGAGAAGATGACCAAGCACACATATTTTGGTCAAATCAACTAAACTACAGATTACCCTAGGCAAACATTCACATGATTTGTAGGAGGATTAGAAAGAGAACAAACCTTTGGTTGTGATCCTTGGTCCCACAACCAGTGCGAGTGGAGATACCCTCACAAACATAGATACCAGCTTAAGGATCCAGGTTGCACGAATGCCTCGTGAGATATTCCGAGAAAATCACACGCTTATTGGTCTTGAATATAGAAGCCGAGAAAGCGTACGACATCGGATATTAGGGATTAGGACTTGATTTCATACATGACCATAAGCAAGACCCACAACGACCAAGAGTCTACGGTTGTGATCCACAAATCCCACACCCTAACGAATCCATAAGTCAACCAGATATAGACACCGCCTACGCACGTTAGTATTCGATCTACGCCACTTCCACCCACCATCATCGAACAATTGTCCTTACTTGGATATAAATAACAAAGCTAGAGAATTCTCGGACTAGGCTAGAGAATCACCCATGAGTCAATTGTATTCACCATCCACCATATGACCTTATCCGGGGACGATACATTCTAAACTATCCCGTGTCATTTTCCACGTATTCCACAACCCATAGATCGAATCACGCAGAGCTCGATATTGATTGGAGCCTTCGAGCATCATCCTTGCCGATCGATCTATCACACTAGTCCAAGTTAGAAGGGCCTTCTTTGCCTTAGATTCGTAAATTCCGTTAGTGTGTCGAAGACATTAGATTGTCCTAACTAGTTTGTCTCGCATCCCACGCATATTCCATCCCCACCGTTGTCTCTGCAGACGACTCCTCGGGAGGTCGGGTACGCAGGAAGAGTTACTCAGTAGATTCCCACGCTCGCTTGTCGCTTTTCCGCGTACAAAATTGGTGAACCCGACGTGAATAAACAAAAAAATTAGTAAAGTTGACGTGAATTTCTTACTTTCTCGTCCCAGAGTCATAGTATCACGTGTTCTTCCAAGTTTAGTACACGTTCCATCTTCTCCACCTCATTAACTTTCACCTTCGCTCCTTCCCATTATTCTCACGGGTATTCATATACCCTCCGAATATGTCGGGATTCGATGCATATGGCAGACCCTCTGGGACTTGAGGCATACTACGCCCAATGAATAGACAATCATCACCCTTGCTCTCAATGTGGGGTGACAACTATTCAACTAATCAGTTGTCAACACAAACTCCAAGGATCAGATATAGCTCGTCCTTCCAAACAGAAGGGTTGGAACAACTTGCTCAAACGCAACAAACAGAGCCTTCAGGCTCAAATAATATGACGTTTACCGGAGAATCTAGTACATCTCCTCAAGTATTGCTTAGACCACAAATTAGTAAACAATCGGATTCATACCAAGGTCTAGACGATGAATATTCAAAGACGTTATGCCAGAACGACCAACGTTCTCGAAGTATGTATCCACCTGTAGGAGGTTTACAACCACAACCCGAGGTCTCTTTTCAAGAAAATGCCTCTATGCCACTGCATATAGGAAATAATCTCAGAGAAACTTGGCAAGATAGCGATCAGTTCATAACAGGATATCACATGCCTATACAAAACTATAGTATACAACAAACGCCACCAAGGCATAATATCGTGACTTCACCAAATGAAGTCATTTCAACTCTAATAGAAAAGGTTAGAGGGTTAGAACTTGCCCAAGCAAGTCAAAATTCACAATTCATGCAAACAGGGAGTTCCAATCCTCCACACCATCCTAGCCAAGTAGATCTCTCACAGAAGTAGGCACGTTAGGCATGACTCCTCAGTATTCACAACAAATGCCAACTAGACCCACCATCTCTAGCACTGTTCCTCCCGGTCTAGTACAGAATAATCCATTCCTAGACATAATCCCATCATACTTAAACATGTACTCCAAATCACCACAAGGGGATATGTTCTCCTCTCCCGGCATGTTTTCTCAAACACAGGGGCTTCCTTACGCCCCTGCATAACGTACGTTACGCCATATCAACAACCCGTTCCAACGCTACTCCCTCAGCAGACACCATCAATGGTCGAAACATATGCAATAGGGACTTATTCAGAATATTTGAAAGAGCCCTTAGATTTCACTATACGAAGCGTCATGCTTCCAAGACCTCTTCCCGATTTTCCCAAATATAAAGGTGAGGGAGATCCGAATGCGCATATCAAAGCTTACGCTACAGCCATTTGAGAACTACTCCCATGGGATGGGGTTGTTGCTAAAATATTCCCAAAAACCTTGGAAGGCATTGCTCTCGATTGGTATTATAGAATACCTGAGGCTTCCATACATTCATTCAAACAACTTGTGTCTGAGTTCATCAAGGCCTTCGACATGAACAAACTGTTAAGGACAGGAATCAGGGAGTTCTTACACATCAAACAAGAACATAACGAATCATGTCACCCATTTCATCCAAAGGTGGCGTACACCCTTTATTCCTCGGCAAGCACTCCAAACATGGATCAAATGGAACTATGTGATTTATTCCTTCATTCGCTTAGCAGAGAAGTAAAGGAAGAAGTTCAGAAGTTCCCATTACGAACTTACGATGAGGTACTGGAGAGTGCCCTTCGAATAGATCAAGCAGCGATTGATAGTGGTCGCAAAACATATGGAGCAAACGGGAAGTTAATCGCCCCCAATCAAAACACTACAAATTATCCCACTACCACAAACGTTAATCAAGGACCTAAAATCCTTAACAAAAATCGGGTGTAACAACCGATGGAGTAACCGACCAGCCCAAGAAGGTAAATGTTGTCAATACTCCATCACAAACAAACAACCAAAGAAACAACAACTTTACCCCGATTAATCAACACAAAGGGATTTTAACCATCCACAACAACAACAACGGAAAATCCCATACAAGGGCCAAGCCAAAATTCAACTAGGTATCAAGACCGAATTCAAACCAAAGACAACAAACGCAAAATTTTAATAGAGGCAACGGTTTGATCAAAATTTTGGGCCACATACACATCAAACCAACAAACTAGGAATTACAATCCTAACTCATATTGTGGTTTCCATAAAATTCGAGGTCATGACACTAGAACGTGCCGTGATTATAATAAATTCATACAACGCTTGCCAAATGAACAAAAACAATCTGTTTATGGATATGTTCTTAGCGAGATCCTACGTCACCAACGCCAAATACTTTTCAGGGGGGTTTCCTCAAAACGCACCCCTAAAGATCTTTAATGATCCACTCCCAAATCACGATAACAACAATATCACTAAATCCAACTGGGACAAACAAGGGTGCAATGATAGGAAACAATGATCATGAAGCCTCGACTTCACTAAACTCATCAGTTGCACCACAATTAGGAAATCAGCCGAGACCCAAGATAGTCAGTTTGGTGGAGTTAGACACTGAATTACCCATCGAAGCTATAACAAGGACACGAGAATATTTCTCTCAGCCAAGTCCAAGCCACCTGCCAGAAACGGATAACATCCAACAAATCGTAGCAAAGCCAGTGGGTGCTTATGATTTAATTAATGATCTAACAAAAACCTTCTCGCATATCTCATTTTTAGACTTACTAAAGAACTCTCCTACCCACAGGGCTGCTCTTTTAGAAGCATTGGGTTTAGGTCATTTAATTAACATCACTCCACCTCCTGAAACATAGGTAAATCATGTAGACTTTGATGTTCATCCTCCAGGGCAGCCAGACAAGGATGTCGAATTTATATTCAAAATAAGTAAAATGCCTACAGATGCTGAGATCGCACGCCGAGGTGATCCAGCCTTACACTTACAAGTATGGGTTTATAATAACTACGTAAAATGGGCAATGGTTGACGATGGGGCCGCGGTTAACATAGTCCCCTTCTCTTTCCTCCAAAAACTAGGATATGGGGAAACAAACTGTTCCACCACTCGAAATACATTGAGAGGCTATGATAGCCTTAAAGCCACTTCGATAGGAACCATAATACTACCAATCACCTTAGGACCCAAAAAATCCTGACTAAGTTTTATATTATAGATCGAAAACTAATTATAATATGATCCTCGACCAACCATGGATACACCGAATGAAGGCAATCCCTTCTACTTTATTCCAAGAAGTAAGATTCTGCATCTAGGAAAGGTATTTGTAGCCAAAGGTGATCAAAACCTTTCGATATACACCTAGCCGACTTAAAGAAAAGACCAGTGTGCACTCGAATTTGAACTTCCAACAAACCAACTTAATAAACCCACTCGACGCAAAACCAGGAGGAGAAGTTGGTACCTACAACGGATCTTGAAACTATCAAAGATAACCAAAACAACCCCAACCCCAAAGATAAGGCTAACACTATAGAAACGGTATCATTAGGGACTACCGCAAAAATCGTTGAGTTAATAGAACAAGATTTACCAATGTTCTTACCATTTGATTCAAGTAGGCATAGGATATTCCCTAGGGGTTGGTTCTCTTCCACAGAGGATCTCTTGCATGGTGGAAGTAGAGTGCGCAAACACAATGAAATACCCCAACATCTATATTCCCAAAACTAAGTATTGGACTCTCCATTTTGATGGGGCTAGGTGTCCGTTATGGAGCAGGGGCAGGTATAATTCTTACTTCACCCGAGGGGAAAGTCATGCCATTTGCCTTTAAACTAAATTTCGAATGCACAAACAACGGCGCTGAGTACGAAGCCCTCCTCCTTGGCCTCACCTTAGCCAAGAGAATTGGTGTTGATAACATCAGAGTCTTAGGAGACTCGCAATTAGTGGCAAACCAAGTTTCTGAGGTATATGAAACTAAAGCCGAACACTTGCAGCTTTACAAAAATGCCGTATTAGATTTAAGTAAGGCATTTAACTTCATATCCATTGAAGCAATCCCGCGAGAGAAAAATCTTCTCGCCGATTCAATAGCAACTTCAGCATCACGTTTTACTCCAAGCAATGAGTTAGAAGATACCCATTTCACGGTGTCCATTCGTGATGAACCATTGATAAAAACAATGACAAATCCCCTTCAAGCGGAAGTGAATCTACCACCCTGCACCATGTTGATAATGATATGGCCACTTTGGAATACTTAAAAGCCTATGCGGCATTACATCTCTCCTATCATATGCTAGATTTTTCCTTAATTCCACATTCGTCTTCCTATTTCGGAAATCCCATGATGAGTTTTCCCTCACAAATAGAACCTAGCATATACACAGTAGAAAATGGGGATGATTTGGATTTACCCCCAGCACCACCTGAGTTTGAAGAGGGTAACACCTCTTTGATCGAAGAAACAATTGATGTCAACATCGGAACGGAAGATGAACCAAGAATTTTAAAACTAGGATCCTCGTTAACCCTGTAAAAGTAGAAACACACACTCGGATCCTCAAAGAGCATCGAAGGCGTTTGCATTTAATTATAAGGAGATGACAGTGTCGCACCCCACATCGTGGTACACAACCTCGTCACTAAAACTAATGCAAAGCCGCCAAACAAAACAAAACAAAAATCAAGACCCATGAAACCCAAGGTAGCTCTCATGGTAAAGGAGGAGGTAATAAAACTCCTCCATGTAGGATTCATCAAACCAATGACTACTCCCAATGGGTATCTAACATCATTCCCGTTCTCAAGAAGAATGGGAAGATACGCATCTCGCATAGATTTTCGAGACATCAACAAAGCATGTCCTAAGGATGACTTCCGTTGCCATCTATTGATGTCATTGTTGATGCAACAAATGGGTTTGAACTTTTGTCTCTCATGGATGGATTCTCGGATACAATCAAATCAGAATATCTAAGCAAGATCAAGCTAAAACTACATTTATAACTCCTTGGGGAACCTATTCTATGTTGTTATGCCATTCGGTCTCAAAAACGCTTTCAGTGCTACGTATCAACGAGCTATGACATATATATATTTTCACGATCTAATTCATAAAATCATGGAATCCTACGTAGATGACTTGTTGGCTAAAGCCAAGAATTGTTGTGACCATCCGTAAGTACTCCGCGTAATTCTTTCACGCCTAATAGAATACGAGTCACACTAAATCCAGAAAATGCGTCTTTGGTGTAACGGGAGGAAGCTCCTAGGTTATATCATATCGTCACGAGGATAGATGTTGACCCAACCAAAATTTGGGTTGTCCTCGAAATGGTTCCACCTTCGGATGAATCGGAATCGTGTCATTTCTCATAAAGCTGGGTGCAATCCGAAGATTCATCCCGGACTTGAGCTTCGCCATTCATCCAATCAACAATTTACTCAAGAAAGACTATAGCATTGATTGGACCAAAGACTGCAATGAAGCTTTTGAACAGTTAATTGTTTCTTGTTGTCACCACCTACGCTAATGCCACCTAAGCTAGATCACCCGTTAATTTTATATTCACGAGCTACCAATGTCTCGTTAGCTTGTATGTTGGCCCAAGAGGATGATGACAAGAGAGAACGTGCGATTTATTTCATTAGCCGAACACTGCTCGACTATGAAATGCGCTATACACAAGCAGAACGAGAATGCCTCGCCATCGTCTTTGCAACCAAACGCCTAAGACATTATATGTTAAATCAAGAAACAAGGGTCATGGTAAAAACGGACCATTTACGAACTTTCCTCACACAAGGGTCCTTGTCTAAAAAGGCTGGACGTTTTATAACCTTAATGGGAGAATTCGAATTAACGTTTGTAAATCAGAAGTTAGTTAAGGGACAAATCATTGCGGATTGGTTAGCTGATAACCCATTAGATGGAGGCGATCTAGTAGATTTGGATTTTCCGGATGAGTGCGTATACTACATCGAAAATCGACCCTCTCTCTCTCGAGTGTCCCCGGTACGCTTGATATCATTAACTATATCATGGACCATACATATCCAGAAGGAGCTACACCACAACAAAGAAGACGGTTACGCATTATCATAGCTAAATACGTCATTATAGAGAAAGTTCTCTATCGAAAGGCATTCGATGGAATGCTCCTAAGATGTGTCGACACAGAAGAATCCAAGAAGATTCTCCATGAATCTCACAGCGGAATATGTGGAGGCCACTTCGGTGGCCACGCCACTGCTCGAAAAATACATCGAATGGGCTATTTTTGGCCCACTCTAGAACATGACGCAATAGAGTTTGTACGCAGGTGTCGCAAGTGCCAAGAATTCTCCCATGAGATCCACATGCCGGCACAAGTCCTGCAACCAATCGCTACTCCATGGCCCTTTTCTACATGGGGCCTAGACTTAATAGGGAAATTCTCTCCCTCATCCACAGACGGCCATAATTTTATAATCACGGCCACTGAATATTTCACCAAATGGGTAGAGGCTATGCCTCTTACCACCGCACCAATTACCTTTCTCATAATCGCCAAGTTCATTTTGAACCAAATCATTTGCAAGTACGGTATCCCGCAAATCATTATCTCCGATAATGGAACTTCTTTTAAGAATGAAGAGGTTCGCGAGCTATGCAATAAATTTAAGATAAGCCATCATACGGCTTCCTTATATTACCCTCAAGCCAACGGATAGGCTGAAGTGACAAACAAAACACTAAAAGCCATTCTCCTTAAAACGGTGAAAGAAAACAAACGAGATTGGCATTTGAAGTTATATCCGGCCTTATGGGCCCACCGAACCTCAATAAGAACACCAACGGGAGAAACTCCTTTCTCACTAGTGTTCAGGGCAGAACAGCTTCTCCCACTCGAGGTTGAAATACCCAGTCTCCGCATTTCATTACAAGGGATTCTGGATGAAGACGCTTACAGAGAAGCACGTCTTTCCCAACTAGAAAGCCTAGATGAAACTAGGTTAGATGCTGAACAACGACATAGAGTCTATGCTGACCGGATGTGCCGGCAGCAAGATAAACAAGAAGTTCTATGAACGCGACATATATGAAGGTGATCTAGTTCTAAGGCCGACAAATCGGATCGACAAGAAGACTAGTGAAGGAAGGAAATTCGGCCCAAATGGTTGGGTCCATACCGAGTCATGAAGGACTATGGAAATGGTGCATACCTCTTATGTATGCTAGAAGGTGAGGAGTTTGGCGAAACAACAATTCCATGCACCTCAAGCGTTTCTAGGCGTAAGGCACTAGCACTACTTATATAACTATCTACATTACATTTTCATATAGATTAGGATCATGTTGTCCACTCGTTTCTTACACAAATTGTGATCAAGGAATCTATTCTCAAAGCAATTCATTACAAACTCATGATGCTGTTGGCATAAACTCTTTAATCGTACCTCTCCATTTTCATGATATCATTAAAATATCTCAGAATCTTTTATCAAATAAAATCAGACATGACGAAGTCTTAACGGTAACCATACGAAGATCTGCAAGTTTATTCTCACTTTGATTTCTTCTTAGGGTAGGTGTCTTGCCTATGGTCTCTTCTAGAAGCTTCATGGTGTCACATCTATCCCATATGCATATCTCTTTGGAAATAAGCACATACTGACATTTTACTCAAATAAACAAATCAAACGTTAATCAAACAGAAAATTTTAATTTTACACATTTCCTTGCCCCACCAACCTTCGGTGATGAGCTTGCGTCTCTTACTAGTGACGTAGGGTTGGAAAAGGATGGAAGTGCCCTTACTCGCCTATGCCTTGCCCATAGTGATAAACCCACGCTTCTTACTAGTAGCGTGGGGCAAAGTGTAGGGGTCCTCTTGACAAATAAATGCAAATGGTCATATGCAAACAATTCAAACTTTCAAACTTTGAGTCAAAAACAAATGGAACAAATGTTCAAAATCTCAAAAGAGTTAAAATCCTAAAAACCTAGATTTTTTCTACTATGTGGCCATCTACGGGTCTAAGTCTAGATAAACCGCAAAGCAAGTTGCATCCAAAACTATGAAGTCACTCGAGTGGAGTTGGCTTGTAGCTTCCAATTTGGTTCTGCCAAAGCTTTGTATGTCTTTCATCACTATCATTTCACCACATTTCATAACTTGTGCCCTTCTTGGCTCTTGGTGATGAGCCCTCACATCTTACTAGTTGCGTGGAGTTAGGAGTGGGGCAAGTTAATCTGTTCATCATACTGGTTATATTCATCACTTTTCCAAAACAAACATGAGGTATCCAAATTACTCACAGAAGCTAAGATTCAAAATCACAATATATCTACATTATCATGTATCAGCATCATGAAACACAAAAGAAAAAAAGCATTTACATCATTTGTTCACCATTGCATATATTCTATAAAGCATATAAAAATCATAAACATCATAAGATACACACATGAATCTAGAAATAGAAAGGAAAACATGAGTACAAGCTTTTGATCCAAAATGAATGTGATATATATGTGTAAGAGATAATAATCAATGTTTATATAGATTTCCATCATGCACTAGGCATGGTCAAAATTCTCAAAAGCCCAAATATACAAAACAAATACATAATCACAAAATGGACACTAAGATCCAAAGTGAACTCTTCTCTTTTGAGGCCCATTACGACTACTCTAGCTAAGGAGCTCGCCTTATGAACCTTTTAACACTAGCATTTTCAAAAAGCAAAAAGTATTCAGATTTCAAATTAAAGGGGGAAAACACAAAATTGACCATTCCCATCTAGCTCGGTGTTCCACATTCATGATCATATCTCAATGTTTCAATGTAACGAGTGATTACCGTGGGTCCCAAAGCTCAAAATCAATCAAATCAACTAGCGTAAATGAATAGGAAAATGAACCCACTTTCATATGTATAGTTGGAGCGCCATTCTAAGTTCTTATTCCCGCGCAAAATGGTAAAATTTCTTATCGCAGTTTTGGAGCGCCGAAGGTATTTCCTATCCTATCTACACTTGAAATTTTTCCTTTGATAGCGGGAATTTTGGATGGCGTCATTTCAACACACGACATGTAAGGTATAATTTCTAACCTCCCATTTCGGGACTGCCATACTCGGACCCAATGTTTTATGCCTCTTCATGGCTAAAACGCTTCTCCGAGGGGGCAATATGTACGTACCCAAAATTGTAAGGTACTTGCATCACGGAACAACGCAACAAACCCCAATGATGATACAGTCTCCTCGCAAGGTGTTCGGGATTTGGAAAATCTCTCCAAGTATGCGTTAACATCCCGCATGCCCCGCATAGCCCCCGCGTGCCTTAGTTTTTCCTTTTTTCCTCTTCTTTTAGCCCTTTTCTCTTTAGTAATGAAACTTCGCTCGCCTGGCGGTCTTGTGACCGCGCCATGATCGGGCGGCGGTCCCGTAATCGCCGCCTAATCGCAGTGGTGGTCCTTTACGTGTTTTCCAAAGGCTATTTTTACATGACTCACGTAAATTCAACGATTTACCTATTTTCTTTTACCGCCATGAGCTTGCATTTATGGTTTTGGTTCCCTGAATAGTGTTTTGCCATTGTTTATAGTTTAAGAGTTCTATTTGGATTTTACCTTGGGTAAATGCAAATGCTATAAATAGATGGCTTGTGCTCAAGAAAATGGCCCCTCATTCACTTCTCATCCTCTCATTTCAGTAGTTCAAGACTTTTATTAGTATTCATAGTTTAGTTTCTTTCATTGCATGCCTATTTAGCATTGTTTTGCAAATTGATAAGCCACATATCCATCTTGTGCAAGTCACTTTGGAATAGACTTAGTGTTCATTTTGCTTACTTAGTTTAATTCATTGCCCTCAAGTTTTCCTTTGAATCTCCTCTTGCAATAGATTCATTGTTTCATTTTGCTTAGTAGTGTTTTTGTTTAGTTTTTCTTTCCATTACATGCTTAGTTAGCATTGTTTTACTATTGGTAAGCCACATATCCAAGTTCATTGTTTTACTTGTTGTGCACAGCAAGTGTTGTTGTTGTTTTATCTAATCCATTGGAGTAGAATAGCTTAGGAAGACATTAAAGTTGCAGGTTTTGCTCCTCAAACAGATAGTTTCAGTTTTGGATGCTTTATGTTGCATGACTCGCAATAAATCCCGCTAGAATTGCATAAGCCAAGCTCGTACTCTTGTGCTATCCCTCTCCTACTTGCATTGTATTCGTGTGTATTCCGAGCTGCGCTTTATCCCAATATCTACTTCGCTGATGATGCTAGCATTACACACTTTTCTCGGATCCACGTGAACACGAAGGAATGAGGAGATCACACTAAGGGGACAAGATCACACACACATCGTATTCGCCACTGCTCACTGGAATCCAAGTTCTAGCTTTCAAAGTTCTAGTTAGAATCATATCAAATAGAGTAGTTAATTGCTTTATTTCAAGTAAATTCTATTCTTGATATTGCCAGGAAGTCATGGGGATTGATAGTTCTCGAGAAACTATGATTCACTCCTCACTTCGAGGTAGGATCGAGAATCTTGCAAATAGATTAGATGAGCTATTTCATTGTTTAGAATAGATCTATAAATTGCACAAACAAATAGCTACACTCGGTTATTTTGTTTGTTTTAAATTATTATTTAGTTGTCATTTCTAGATATTTTAATAGTTGCTTTCTTAAATTCATATAGTTCGTTTAAAATACAAAAATAGAGAAATCATATATACTATAGATATATTGCAAATAGTTAATTTCATTTTACTACATTCATTTACATTGTTGCTTTTGCATGACCATCACGGGACCTCGAGAGCCCAGGGGAATACGTATTTGAGCCAATCGTGCCTCAACCCAATCTCATCACGGAAATAACCGATATAGATCAAAACCTTAGGATCCAAGTCTTCCGAACAACGGTAAGCTTGCAACAAATCAATTCCCAGGTTGAGAGGATTGAACAGAGAAGACGGACCAAGCACACACGTTTTGGTCAAATAAACCGAACTATAGATTACCCTAGGAAAACATTCACATGATCAGAGGAGGATTAGAAAGAGAACAAACCTTTGGCTATGATCCTTTGGTCCCATGAAACAGTGTGAGATACCCTCACGGACATAGATACCGGTTTAAGGATCCAAGTTGCAGACGAACGCCCGTGAGATATTCCGAGAAAATCACACAATTATTGGTCTTGAATATAGAAGCTGAGAAAGTGTAAGATTACTTTGGATATTAGGGATTAGGACTTGATTTCGTACATGACCATATCGTGACCGCAACGACCAAGAATCTACGATTGTGATCCACAATCCCATAGCCTAACGAATCCATAAGTCAACCGGATATAGATACCGCCCCTACGCACGTTAGTATTCAGATCTACGCCACTTCCACCCACCATCATCGAACAATTGTCCTTATCGATATAGTGGCTAACAAAGCTAGAGAATTCTGGACTAGGCTAGAGAATCGCCCATAGAGTCAATTGTATTCACCATCCACCATATGACCTTATCTGGGGACGTACACGAAACTATCCCACGTCATTTTCCACGTATTCCACAACCCATAGATCGAATCACGCGCCGTAACTTGATATTGATTGGAGCCTTCGAGCAGTCATCCTTTCCGATCGATCTATCACACCAGTCCAAGTTAGAAGGGCCTTCTTTGCCTTAGATTCACAAATTCCGTTAGTGCGTGTCGAAGACATTAGATTGCCTAACTAGTTTGTCTGCATCCCACGCATATTCCATCCCCACCGGGCCGCTGTCTCGGACGACCTCGGGAGGTCAGTGCACGCGGAAGAGTTACTCAGTAGATTCCCACGCCGCTTGTCACTTTTCCGGCATACGCTATCATGTGTTATCATTTAGACCTTATTCAAACTCTTGCTTTAGCGCATATCTTGTCTCATGATTTCTACCTTGGGCTAATCACTTTTTCATCAACCTCCATCTAAATATTTTCATAGCATCCTTTGTTCTTTGAAAATCATTTAGAACATCCATGTGTATCAGATGTCCTCTTTGCCATGTTTGCATGCACTTTTGTCCCCTTTTAATAAGACAATTTTCTACTTCCTTTCTCTCATGTGTTTCTTGCCCGCTTACGTTGGGGGCATCCTTGCTCCCTCGTAATTGAACCTATTTTATAATTGCCTTGATCCCCCTTTAGTGCATGAATATTTTTCTTTGAATACTCCCACCTAATCGTTGGGGCATTTTCACATATTTACTTTCTTGCACATACGTATCGCATTCTACCCTTGTACATCCCATCTATCGTTGGGGGAATACATGTTTCTTTGTCTTCCTGTACATAGTTTCAGAAAACTTTCAAAATAAAAACATTCAAATATGTTTCTAAAAAATCAAAAACAATAAAAATCATCCTACAAACCGATGCTCTTTGGTTCTCACCTATTATTGTGCGTGACTCGCGGATCATCTTGATATACCTCCATTAACAAAGTTGGTTTGCTTACTATGTCTGTACTCTGGGGCACAATGAGTTGCTTGGTATTTTTTCATAGTGCACTACTTTTCATATGACCCAAGTGTCCTCCATTATTCCCCTCGCATGTATCCTTGTTTGGGGCACCATCTTTTAACCCTTGTCATTAATCGCACAAGGTTAGAATCAAAGCTCGATAACAAAAACATTGTATTATGTTTCTCTATTAGGTTAGCTTGTTTACTTTCTCGTATTGTATTGCATTATGTATGTTGCAGGGAGTTAGGCATCTTTTACTGTCTTGTATTGTATTACATTTTGTATGTTGCATAGAGTTGGTGTTTTTAGCTATGGACATTTGTTCGTATATGACTTTTCATGTCATACTACACTTATGTTCATTCTTTTTAATAAGGACCGATGACATCGATCATAAGAAAAATGATGAAATAAAGTTGGTTTTTACATCGACAAGATGATAGCTATATCCATCTCTTTTCATCTTCATTTTTCTTCCATATCACTCTCCTTCTATCAACACTTTTCTTTAAAAGTAACTTGGGGCAATAGGGATCAATTCTTCTACTTCTTCTATTATGTTCTTTCATCTTTTTGATCATCGATCACCCTCTTTCATCACCCCATCGACACTCGAGGGGGCATCCTTCATTATATTAATTTTTTCTTCTATCTCTTCAAAAAAATTATTTATTTGTACTTGTCTACTATCTTTGAAGTGGCGTCACTTACACCACACCAAAGAGGGGAAAATTTAGACACCTAAAATCTGTTTACGCAGCTTTAATGCTAAGATTGCACTAATTATCCTCTTTCTCATCATTTACGTAATAATTAGCATTTTTATGCTAATTAGTTAACATTGTTCTTCATTTTTGTTAATTAACGACCTTTCATTAATTAATTAGCTTTCTTATCATTAAGGATGTCAATTAACGACCTTTCGTTAATTAATATCCACTTCTACTTGGGTTAATTAATTACACTCGCAACTCTAAATCAATAAATTACTATTTATTGGATCAAATTCCTCTCTTACATCCCGCAAATCATACTAATTTTCCTCTAATTAACTTCTATAAGCTTACCTCTACCTATTAATTAATCACCTTTGATTAATTAACCCCAACTCCCATGACTTACTAATGACAAATTAAACTCTTCTAAATCAAGATTACCTTTTATAAAGTAACCTTATCCATTCATAATCTTGTTTTACCTTTATCCCACATTCATCAATTTGTTGTCCTTGCCTCTTCATGCAAATTATATAAAGAAACCTTCGTCTTACCTTTCTTCTTGAACCATGCTTTGAATAGTGAAAACTATAAACATTTTGATCTTGAGTCATTCTCCATTGTTGGAAATAGCTTCTCCATCTTGCATCCTTTCACTCAAAATTGAGTAATATGGGAAGATCCAAAATGGCCTTGTAGCCATTCTTGGTGAGATTCCATTTTCAATCCTTGAGATCAAGCAAAAATCCACTTCGATTGTTTATGTTCTTCATAGGTTCATAGTTTAAGTTAGAAATCATAGAGAGTAGGAAATAGCTTAGCATGTAGTTTCATTTATGCATTGAAGAAGTGTTTCCTTTAAGCTCTTATCTTAATGGTTCATTGTTTAATTAGCATTTTTTTTTAAGCTATGTAGATATTAGTTTCAATTTATAGCTTAGTTAATAAAAAATGAGCACAGTATCCTCCAACCTGTAACTACTCCCCAACATGGTAAGGACAACATGTCCTTTAAAATCCTATGTGTATGGGGTTTGTAGACTGGTATGAACCAACTCATTGTATAACCCACAATGTCAAGGATGGAAAATTGAATTAAACTTTATCGGTGTAGAGGGTTGTGTAGTGTGTAAACCCCAAATGATACCCACCTCTTTGGGGGTACATGCAACATTGCGGATAGGAGGATGCGGCCCCAAAAGAGGACCAACCACATAAATTATAGCCTGTAGGGGGTAGGGAGTGTGATTGTTAAAAACTAAGGTGCTCACAAATAAGTGGCTAGAAACAAGTGTTAGTACAAATAAGTATGCATGTAGAAGACAAGTGTAACCTACCAAATAATGTAGAAGCTATAAAACAAGTAAACATGTAGATAGACCACCGAAGCGGGTTGTAAACATGGTACATCACTCACAATGTCGCAAGACACTCAAGGCCACAATGGTCGCATAGAAACAAACAAGTGTGTATACCAAACAAAGGGCAAGGCCCACATACAATAGAAAACAAGAGACAAACAATGGTAGACAAACAAATAGATAGTTATGGAAGCAAGTAATCTTGCAAAACAAATGTTGCACATGAAGCACCCATTAGCATGTTAGAAAGATAACACATATGTCAAAAGAGTTTGTAACCAAATAAAGTAATGTGTTATGAAATAAAATCAAACAATAACACTTGTAAGAGATGAATGTAGATTCCCCCAGCAACCGTTTTGGGACTGGTAGGAGGTGAGCATCCATGTTGCATGCAAAATACATGTATTTGTGATCACAACTAGAGAAGGATGTGAACACGCATGTGTGTATGATAAATATAATGACATACAAGAGATCTATCTAGCATGTGTAATAAGATGAAACATGTAAAAGAAAATGCAAACAAGAGTAAATACGACCAAGATATGCAACATGTTGTTGATGGATGGAATGGAATGCAAGATAGGTGATAGGATTTGTGTGCCCCTGAGTGAATGGATTTGTATGCAATGGTGTTTATTTTTTTTCTGCCTTGAAATAAAGAATGAACCGTAAATGAGAGTACGTCATCGGGAAATGGTAGAAGTGTGTATTGTGTTTAACCTGTCGTGATGAGTGTGTATGCGTAGTGACGAGATGCAACCTAGAGATGATGTTTGTGTGACCCTATAGTCAAATCATATATCACGACAAGATGAGAGTAGGAGTGATGATTTTATCCTAAAGCGTATATCACTACAATATGAATAGAGGGAGTGGTGATGTAGCCTAAAGCGTATACCACTACAAGATGAAGGAATAGGTGACCATTTAGCCTATAACGTATATCACTAACCTAGGAATGTTGAATGAGAGAAGGTTGAATAAGGAACATGTAAGTGTGATGAGGTCCATTCGATTTGTAAACCCTTGGTAGTCGAGTATGGACCTTAGAACTAGAATGTGTCATAGGGTAGTGAGTGCAGTGCATGTGAAGAGATGTAGTATATGCGATGATTATAGATGACCACGTGATGAGTAAAATGTGCAAATATGCGATGTGGAATGTACAATGCAAGATGTATAAATATACTAACACTATGAAATGCACAATATGTAGAATGAATAGTATGTAAATGCAAGACTCATAGATAATAGGAGTGTGAGACATATATGATGAACACTAGTATGGTGTGTAGAGTATGTCTGATGTGTAGATGCATAGATGTCAAGACATGAATGATGTGGAACAAATGTAAGATGTAGTAGGCCAAATTCAAAATGTGTGAATATACGCGATGTGCAATGTCGAATGTGCAATATGTGTGGTTCATGTGTAGTGTGCCCTCAATATTCAAGTGTGAACCAAAACACAAGAGTTTTTCATCGGGTAATGATGACACTAAAGTGTAGATAAATATGCATATGATAAGAGATTGATGTATGACTATGCAAGTATGGGAGATGTGTTAATGCTAGGGGGAGGAAGTAATAAGTGCAATGCCCCCCAAGCATGTCAATGATGGATATTTATGCAACGACACGAGAGGTACCATGCCATTATGGGAAAGCGCTATATGTTTCATGATAATAATGAGGGCCAACATAATGGTAGGCCGAAGCGATAGTAGGAGCATGTGATGGTGGTAGAATTTGAACTATGTCTTGCCCATCAATAGGAGAAGTTTCTTTGACAAAAGTGATGGGTTGGAGCTTATGTGGAATTTATTACATTGCAAAAGAATTGATAGGAGAAGAATGTGGATAGATTATGAGATGAAGAGGTGTTGAGATACTTTTTAAAGGAGGTTGTTTATGTTGACTGGTTGATTCCGTAGATGACACAAGAGGAAGTATTGCGTTGATTTTGAGGGGTGGTTGCTTAGGCATCTCTTGAATTTCTTTAGAAATGATGGCATGATGCTCATTAGAAGAATCATATTTAAGAACCCATTGAGATGTAACAAGTGGAGAGGACCATGTAGCAAAACGTTGTGCAATGAATGAGATGAAACCTTGACACTCAAGATGTTTGATTCTTCATTATAAAGCATAACAATCATTGTCACTATTTCCATTGATTCGATGATAATTGCAATATTGACCTTGATATTTTGTAAGCCGGTAAGGAGGATAGCAATGAGTAGGTGACAAGTTGATTAATTGATGATTTATGAGTTTTGGAAGAACGTCTTGTTGCTTAGAATTAATTTCAAACTTGAGAGGCGCAGGGAGTGGCAAGATTTTAGGTTCACTAATATGAGCACATGTAGAAGACATAGAATGAAGATGAGATGTAGAAGGAGAACAAACATGATCCTGAGAAGCATCCTTAAGATGTTGGATTTCATATTTTAGAGATGTAATCATGGATTCCATAGTTTGAAATTTATCTGAAATAAAGAATGTAGAGCTTGAATAGATTGGAAAATATATTGATTGAAATTCGATTCAAGAGTCATTATAAAGATGATCAAAAATAGTATTGATTTGAGCATGCAACATGTTGATAGGAAAATATAGTCTCTAGGATTTTTGGAGAGCGTCTTTACAAGATGGGTACATTTGAATCAATTGAAGCAAAGAGACTTCATAGACCTTATGATCCATGATGGAGGAAAAATGAGGATCCAAAGCATGAAGATCGAGTTCAAGTTCACTAAAATGATTAAACTAAAATGGAAATATAGGGGACCTAATTTAGTTTAATCTAGATGTTATGCACAATAGTAAATGATAGCTAAATAAATAAAGGAGTTGACCCAAGCAACTAAGTAAATAAAAATTGAAACCATAATGTGTAAAGAGGGTTAGAAAGAGCTTAGTTGATTCGATGATGCCTCACAACTGTGTCGCAAAATAGACTGGATAAACAAAATGTAGAAATAGCCACACAAAGCTCCAAAAAGTGCAAATCCAAGTTGTTCAGCAGACTGGGGTGCTTAGAGAGGGATGGGGGTTTCTGGGGTGCTTTGAGATTTGGGTGCCCTAGTCTAAGTAGGAGGTCTAGAAACCAATTTTGTAGGGTCATTGAATGATGTGAATCCTTCGTTATCTATCATGTGTATATCGTTGAGTTGCGCCATATGTCACTGATAATCACAGATGAAGGGAAGACCTCTAAAACCCCAAACCAAGCCTCAAAACCCTAAAAAATAAAGATGCATATGAAAGGGTCGGATTTT
This sequence comes from Taxus wallichiana var. yunnanensis, assembly GCA_018340775.1. Taxonomy (NCBI): domain Eukaryota; kingdom Viridiplantae; phylum Streptophyta; class Pinopsida; order Cupressales; family Taxaceae; genus Taxus; species Taxus wallichiana. Next base: position 1,026,053,230 of record CM031237.1, read on the forward strand.
CCTCAACAACCACAATGGTGGACTTACTAACTAAACGTTGCACTACATTTCAGACCCAAATATAGTTCTAGGCACGTGTGTGTGTGTGTAAATCATGCCCTATGTGCTCTTGTGCCAGTTGCACTTTGTGAGTAGCAAGAAATATATAGATGTAGAAATGTAAGTAAATGGTGGATGGAATAGAATAAATTCCCCTCCTATGAAGTTTGTTGCAGATGAACCAACCTTGTCCCTTATGATGGAGCTAGATGGATGCAAATGGAGCTCTTGATGCCTTGGATGGATGCAACCTTAGGTGTATGATAGTAGTTCTTAGTGCTTGATCCCTCATTATGGTCTCTTAACTTTATATTTATATGGTTATCTTGTTATAATTTCATAATTAACCCCGAAAAGGTCGGCCACTAAAAATGGAAAGATCAAATGGCTATAAAGTGCCCAAAAGAAGAGAGTAAATTAAAAAGAGGATCATGGTGCCCAGATGGGACCAGGGTGCCTGGGGCACCCCAGTCCTGGATTGGGCAACCCATTCATGGATAAGATGAATGCAAGGTGATAAAATAGACTGGGAAATTATATGTAGAAGGTCATAAATGACGATAGAAAGAAAATTGAAATGGCCAAAGGACATGGGTTAATTAGTACTTTCTTCACTCAAAAACCATATGAATAGTAGTATGAGACCAAGACTAAAAATACCCAAAGTTCGTGGTTTTGTGTCTACACTAACATCACATAGGTATTTTGATTTCATCAAATACTTATGTAATCACACGTCCTTTGACTTGGAACATGTCTACCCAAGTCTTGTACTTCATGACTCATTAAATCATTTGGTTCATTCCTTTGACTTGGACCCTATCCGCCCAAGTCTCGTATTGTAGGACTTATCAAATATTTGGATTTCCTCCTTTGACTTGGACCTTTTCTGCCCAAGTCTCATAATTTAGGACTTATAAAATCTTTTGATCCCCTCTCTTGACTTGGATTTCATCCACACAAGTCTCATATTTTAGGACCCTTCAACTTTAATGAACATGGATCTCTTTCTCGATGAGTCCATTTCAAATTCTCATCTACCAAAATTTAGAAAACTTAAAAAGCATAAAATGAGCATAAAAATTCGTGTTAAAGCATTGTTTGTAAATTGGAAATGGTATTGTATACAAATAATGTTAAGCATTCCGTCTATTGGTAAATATCTTAATTATACTATTATCATATATTCACATTCTTCACTTATCACAACACAATTTAACCTTATTCCTATTAGGCATTGTGTGTCTAATTTTTTCCATGTTTTTTTACCATTTCATATATTTTTACCTATGGTTTTGTCTCGAGCTTAGTGATGGAAAATATTCCTTTTAAATAAGCTCTATTTTTAATAAAAAAAGTATTGAACTTCTTTACCCAATCCTTTTTTACTACTCATCTCAGTCTATAGTGTTGAACCCTTGCGTCCTACTAGTCACATATGGCTAAGACTTGGGGACAAATGTTCCATCCCAATAAACACACTATCAACATACAAGGTAAATTTAATTTTTAAAAATACAAAAAAATATTAAATCATTACACCTTTCATCCTTACTAGTCTTCGGTGATAAGTCCATACTTCTTACTAGAAATATGAGACTAGGAATAGAGAAATCCCTCACTCACCTACATTTTGTTTTCAGTGTTAAGCCCTTTCCTTTTACTGATGGCATGGGGTAACATGTAGGGGGTCCTTAACAAAAATTAATCAACAAATAAATCCTTTATGAAATCTTAATTAAAGTGCTTAATCAAAAATATCCCAAGAATTAATTTAATTTCTCATGTTAAAGAGAGACAATAATTACTTCAACTAGGATTTTTCCAATCACTCCTAGCCATCTATGGATCTACGTTGAGTCAAAACCTATAAAGTGGAATCATCTTGGAATCAGTCTAGAAAATATTGACTGGAGATGAGTTACATTTTTCTCATATCAATCATTGTTACATCTTGTGTCTTCGCATCCATAATCTTCACTTTTATATCATTATTCATTTCATTTTCACATCCTTCTTGACTCTCGGTGATGAGCCCTCCCATCTTCCTAGTTGCATGGAGTCACGAGTGAGTGAAACACCCTATCATTTTATCATCTACATTTTTTCCAATGGAATGGAATACTTCTAATTATTTGCACTTGCTTTCAAGCAATGTACCCCTTTTACTGAGGTATAAAATACCAAAAACATTCAAAAATGTTTCACAAGACTTAAAAACATTCAAATATGTTTCTCAAACAATAAAAAATAATACAAAATTGTTCAAAAAAAAAAACAATATAAAATTGTTCCAAAATCCAAAAACAACATACAAATGTCAAAATCAAAACATTCACAAAATATTTGACCAATTTTCAGCAACTGGATAACACAGTCCAACAATTTTTCCATTTGATGGCACTCCTCATGATCGCTCCCGATCATGTTTTGACAATCATATTTATTTCTCGTGGTGTATATCTATGCTTGAGGCTATCATTTATCCAAAACTCAAGAGGCGTTTCAGAATTAAAGGACATAATAACAAATGTGCCAAATGAAAACAGAAATTCTCTCTAAGAAGAGATGTATAGTGCTTAAAATTATCTTTGAAAAGAGATGTAAATATTGATCAAAGATTATATTTACAATAGATATCGCGGTGAGGATATTTATTCCCTACCCTTACATGTTACATATGCTTTTATACTATTTTTATAAATACAAAGAGACACCTAGAATAATGTGGAAGGTTGCCAATCTAGAGGGAGACAAGGTTGTTCATCTTACGTGAGTTACATAGGCGCCAATTTCATGAATTTACTATGTTTAGAATTTACTATTTTTAGGAAACACTACTAAAATTACGATTTTAGGCCTTTACATACGGATTTCGGGGGCCAAACTTTATCAAAAAAATTCCTCACCCTTCCATCATATTATGTGCATTCCAAACTTTTTATTGCATTTTGAATGGATTCAATTGGAGCTATGGTACAAAATTTATGGTTCCCAGAAGTTGCTCCACTATAATTGCCACTTGGGTCATTATCTCTGGATCAATCATTAACCCTTTCGCAATATAACTTTTTGCTTGGGAAAATTTGGATTTTACATTTTAATCTACTACGATCAAACTTTAATGGGATCTGAAAATAGTATCTTTTGGAGTATCTAAATATCACTCCACTCTTTGGTCCGATCCAATCCTCTCATGTTCTAAGCTATCGCTTGGGGGCATTGAAATTTGTTTAGTTCTTCAATGTCGAACACATTCGAGAGTGTCATTAGACATCGTTTTTGCACATTTTGATGTATTGTTATGGTTTGTCAACATTGTGGCGATGTTTTTTCTTCTTTCAGTTTGTTATTTTGTTGCACTTTGTTTACCTTTATTGTAGACCAATTTTAAGAAAATATATTCACATCTTAGTTCACATATAACTTTGGTGTGGTTCCTTTCTGTTCATATTGGGTTTGTTTTGCAATACTTGTTTCATGTTTTATTGTCACTTTCATGTGTTGTGTTTTCCTCCTGGTTTATTTAAGCCATGGAATGTTTTCCTTTTTTTATGTATTCATGTATTTTTGCATTTGTATTTCAAACTTTTAAAAAACTCACAAAAATTCAAAAAAATCATATATTTCAAAAATCCAAAAACATCAAAATTATTTTAAAAATTCAAATAAACATTCACTTATCACATAAATCCTATGATTGGAAAACCCTTGAAGTAAACCTTTCAACATTTCAACATAGTATCAATAAAGCCATACCATTATCTACTACCCTAGTGATTGTTCCAATCTTATAACTATCACTTTCTTCCCTTTACATGATATGCTAACTCTACTTCGAGCAAGTCACAAAATTGTTTTTCCTTCACAATATAAATTCTCTTGGGGAAATTTATTTTCGATCATTTGCACAACGGATTCAACAAGAGTGTTATAAGGAGTCGTTTTAATCCGCTCTTCCAGTCTGATCCTATTCCCACTTTGGGAGCATTTGCATCTACTTAATCATCATTGTGGAACGCATTAGGGGCATAATTGATTGTCTTTTTTTATCAACTTTGTGTTGCATTGTTGATGTTTACTTTTTAGACCACTTACAATAGTGTGATTACATCTTGGTTCCTTTATAACCTTGATGTCTGCACCTACTCTGTATATTGGGTTTGTTTTCCTTTTTAATATTTTCTTTGTTTTGTGTGTGTTTTTACGTGCATCTGGGTTACCCATCTTGATTCCTTCATAACATGGTGACAATTCTATTGCGCATCAGCAAAAATAAGGTTTCTCTAAAAATATTCTTCAAATGACGCTCATGCTACAAACGCAGTCTTTTTCCCATCCTTGTTGAAATCCCTTGTCTTAGTCCTATCAAATAGTTGTCCACCACTTTTATCCATCGCCCACCTACTTGAGGGGAATTCCTTTGATATCCTAGTTTTTGGGGCATCATAATGCTTCATTGTTTTCTGCTTGCTACTCTACATACATCTACTATCTTTAAAGCATTATTACTTCACAATAGCACTTTAAAGAGGGGAAAATGTAGACACCCCAAAATCACTCACCTATTCCTAGTATTGTCCTATTACATTCAATTATTCACCCATTTGTGATTGATTGATTAAATTGATTAATCATGTGTATTGTACCCCTTTGGATTAATTAAATTAGTCCTTAGTACCCCTTTTTCTAGTTTAATTATCATTTATTAATTAAATGATTAATTAGTTTGCACATCCTAGTCAACTTCCACTCAGATTTTCATTCAACACCCACTTGGACTCCACATCCTAATCTTAGTCAACTACACTTCTAGAATCCTAGAAAGATGGGGGAAATTAAATTGCACATGCAACCACCTTTGCAAATGCAACATCTGGAATTAATTTCATTATTGCCCCTTAATGTCCCTGATCTGTTACAACCTCCTCAAATGTTATTTTTAGCATGTGCATTCAACCCATTTCAACCAATTTATAATCACTTCTTCCTCTATAAAATTTAGACTTGCACTCTTACAAACCCTCCTGGATTCACAATATAATTACTCTATTAAATTACATTCCAATATCTTCATATTAGAAGCTCTCAAAATTGTGTTCATAGCATTGGTTAACCTACGTTTAGAGGTCATTCAATAGCACCCATAAATAAGTTATTTTACAAGGTTACACAGCTTCAAAGCTCTCACAACCTTACTCAAGGTTGCTTGGAAGGCTACAGGAGGTTTGCATTATGTTTGTGTATCTTGAATTTCAGTTTAGTTTTCCACAGTTTACAGGGGACACCAAAGTGTACTACCCTATGTGGATGAGTGGTTGGGTCACTTAAAGTGACAATTTGTGTGCTAGGAGATGTGCAAGCTTACCCCTCTCAACATAGCCCATTCCCATGATGAGCATGACTCATGGCACATTCTTGACCATGACATGTCTACTTAGATTGTCCCTAAGGTGCAAAGGGGATAAGTGGGATGCATAAGTGCACTCCCCCATCAACCCCTTCTCTATGCAACTTGTCATAATCAACTTTGAACCTAGGTAACCTGAATCTTGCATGTTAACTTAGCTCATTGACCCATCCTCATAATCAAACCCCCCATGGCACATTTTCAATATGATGGTGTCCTCTTTTATTTCACCAATAGAAAAAGGGACATGCAGGACACAAAATTGTGTTCCCCATCCTTCCACTCAACCATAGGACACATGGAGAACCATCTTGTATCCGCGGAATCCAATTTCAGCCCCTTGCATCTCCCTCCCACTGCATCACAAGATAACACTTGGCATCATCTAGGTTCAAATTGCACTTCTCTTCCACCATTTTCCCCAGTAGCTTTACACCTTATTTATGGTGCAACCACACTCAAACCCATGTCTCAACCATAGTTCAGCTCCATGGTTAAAGATGAGTTCAAATTTACAAGATTGAATGAGTAACTCCCAACTATTGAACACTTAATCATTATTTGAAATTCAAGGTGTTGTTTTTTACCTCCAAAACTCGATTGTTTCACAGTGATGTTGTTATAAATCTTTAGAGCTATCAATATTGAAAAAGGAATTTTTTCTCGTGTATCTTTAAAATGGTGCACTCAATTTTTACAAAAATTTCACTGCAATCCTCCCAAAAATCCTTCAAGTTGATTGCAAGAGCACTGTCATTGATTCTCTATACAATTTACAATAGCCAATAGAAATTTTTAGCCCCTAGAGTTTCCTTTTCAGATTTACAAAGTTTTGGCAAAAAAAAACCTTGAAAACCAAAGTAGAAGGTCCTAAGAAAAAACCTAAACATTTGAGACCAGTTTCGTTCCAATCCGATATCCAAAAGATATCCATCTAAAGATAGTAAGTTACATAAGGTATCATATGTCTAAATATAGTAATTTTATAATACACTAAACTTTCAACATCCTTGTTACTCCAAACAAGTAAAACCCGTGAAAAGTGAAAATTGTGAAAACTTACTAAAAATAGCCATCTTAGTCAAGAACTTCCAAAAATAGAAAGTCTCACAATTAAGCTCAAATAGCTTGTATAAACTCACGTTTTTCCTATCTCATTGCTTCTTATGACAATTACAAGGCTATAAAATTGTCTTATGGTTCAAACAAGAAATAAATCCCTCACAGATTCTCAAAAACTTAGCCTCAAGGTGAATTCCAAGACTTTGTGTTTCAATCCATCCTAGTAGTAAAGGAACAGGGTCATAATTTGGTGGATGTGTTACAAATTTTGAATTTCCCTAAAACTCAACTCTTGTCCTGAATTACTTGTAAGCTTTTCAATTTATAGGTTTGTCCTTACTATTCATTGTTCCTAGGTTGACTCAAGATATATTGTAGTCCCTAAAAGATAGATGATAGCCTTGTTTAAATGTTTAATCAATCCTTTTCTTAAATTCAAGCCCAAATTCACTGAAATATGTCTTATACGTTTTTGACCATCTAATCTTTCCAACTCAGTTTTGTCCCTTTTTTTTCATTGGCTAGATTTTTTTGCATAGCACAAAACCTAGGCATCATGATGAGATAAATCTCCTCATTTAACCGGTGAGGCTCCCGTGTCAGATTTGTCAATAAAAATGTGTTATTATCTATCAGGGGTTTTACTTTAACCACTTAGTTCATGAACCATAACTAAGAAGCTTTGCAGCAAGTAAGTAGTTGTTTAAGAAAGGAAGTATTTTATAGAAGAAGGAAGTAAAGGAAATACAGAGAAGAAATGGGGAAGATGTGCATCTCAATTAGTAGATAGTAGAGCTAATTGCATGCACATAGAAGAAACATAATAGATATGAACACACAGAAATATAAAACAAAGGCAACTCTAGATCCAGATCTAAAATAACACAAAGTTTATCAAGAGATCTAAGATTAAAAGCAAGAAACACAGTACACTGTGACACAAAGTTCTCCGAAAACCTGCTCCTTTATATTCCTTTGCTCCAAGTTGCTCTCAGGGGTTTAGCACAAAGTCTAGAACACAAGATTGCTACTTACAAATTCTGATTGATTATTAACCCGGAGGTTCTTCTCCTACTTATAGAATGTAGGAGGGAAAGTACAAATGGGAAGTCTAACTAAACTAAAACATAAACAACAAGTAAAGATGACATTTGGCAATCATCCTCAACTAACTTCTCCTTAAGTGACACATGTATCACTTAACTAATAGAATGGTTCCACATGACTTTAAGTAATGGTTGCAAAACCAATAACTTAGAAGTTTTACAATTTCATCCGGGAACATAGAAAATAGAAGAAGAAAGAATAGAAGAAGTCATGTCAGCTGTAACATTTATGTCTTCTTCTTGTTCTGATATCGGATATACTTGTCGAACATGTAATTCAGCATCCTTCCATCTATTTTAGCCACTGCTTCCTTCTCTGTCCTGAACTGCAGCAACCCTTCATTCAACACTTTGATGCACGCTTCCACATCTTCCAAGCTCGGCCCAAACCTCACAATGTCTACCTGCAGCGCCACCAGTCTACTGATAGAATTCATCGTGAAAGGCTTGGTAGCTTTATCAATTCTCTTTTGTACCATCAGAAGAGACCCTTCCAGGGAATTAGGCACCTTGCTAGAAATGATCCACACGTATGAAGTAACACCTCCGTCCACTCTTTCCTCAGTGAAAGAAATGATACTGTCTGGTAAGGATGATGTCCTACTCTCAAGTGCATGCATCCTCTTTAGCAAAACTCTGCAGATTTCCAAACGGAAAGATACTGCAAATTCTAGCTGCTTCCCCTTCTCAACTGATCCATCCGGTACAATTTGTTCTACAACCAACACATCTCCTACAGCCTTGTTGATCTCGGCCAAAGTACTCAGGTTACTCTCAGCAACTGTGTTCATGTCTACGATGCTTGTCACCAGTTGCTGCAGCTGATTTGCTGCATCATTCATAACCTTTAGGCGGGCTAGCACTTCTCCAAGTTGTACAGAAGCTTGACGAATAATCAAATCCTTCCATTCATCAATAGCTTTTACTTGATTGCTTGCATCCTCCATTTCCTGCATAAGATGATCACTCACCTGCTCTGAAATGGGCTGAATGGAAGGTTTAGCAACCTTGGCTATGATCTCACACAATTGAGATACTTGCTTCTGTAGCTCTTCTTTCTCCACCTTTTCATTATCAAGCCTAAGGAATAAAGCATCTATCAATGTCTACGTGTCCTACTTCAATCCTTCAGTGGTGGCTTGACCGAGGGGTACTTTGGTTACTGTCACATCTTCTGTCGTGAGCTCCTCTTCTAGCTTTCCTTCTGCCGGAATTGATATCTCAACAAACTTCTCTCCCGAATCCTTGATGATCAACCTAGAAGTTGCTTTGGCAACTTTAGGCCTTCTGTCTCTTCCGCCCAGATTCTGGAGTAGCTGCAAGTCGTGCTCCTCTAAGTTCATCTCCATTCTCGCTTTTGGAACCAACTGTGAAGCCAACCATTCCAAGAAGTTACTTCTCGGAGAGTGAGAAGTTGTTGAGTGCACTACCATCTCCCGCTCTACATCCTCTCCATCAGAAAGTGCCACAGTATTATGGCTGTCATCCTCTAAATCATCCAAGGACAAAGCTCTTTCGAACTCTGCCATCTGCAGCTTCAACATCTCTTCTGGAAAAAGTGTTTGAATGCAGTGGGCTGAGGAGAAGATGAATGTCACCAAATTTAGTAGAGGCATGGAAGTGTCTTGCTGCTGCTTTGGTGCAATAGTTGGTGAAGTACTGGGTGCTGGAGAATCCGGAGCTAAAGCCATGGTCGTAGAAGTGATCTTCTCTTTCTCTTGAGATCTTCTATGTACTTTCAACTTCTCGACCTTCTGCTTGCTTTCTCCTTCATGCTTCCACTTGAGGGAATCTCTTGCGCTGAAGTTGCTCGTGACTTGATTCATCAATGCTTCATCAAGGCAATATCCCTTCGTCAGCAGCCAGTTTGAAGTATTCACCAACACAGCTCCAGATCTTTCTTCAATTGAATGGAAGCCTCCTACATTATCCTGCAGTATGGCTTTATCTCCTCCCATTTGATGGTAAGTGTCAAGTACCACATTCCCATCATCTTTAAGATCCGCAGGTATCCGCGCTAGTCCAAAGATGAACACTTGCTTTGCTGATAGCCTGCTGAAATCTCTCTTTCTAACCTCATACTCACTTTTACACTTCATCTAGAAATCTTCTAATGAAGGCACATGTGCGTAATCCTGGGAGATCGTCTTCCTGGCTACTCCAAATGGATCAAAGTTCAACCGTGCAGGGAAGAACTCTTGCTCATACTCGGATAACAGTTATGCCTCCATCCCTCGAGCTCTATGAATGCTAATGCAGCTGTAATGTCCCACAATGATTGGGAAGAAGCCCGTAGACTTGTGCCACTTTGACTGAAGGTCGTGTAACTCCACAAGTTTCCTACTCAACTCCATGGCGATCAATCTATCATTCGGATACCTGGGCATCTTTATTGGTTCTCTAGAAAAGCCCGTAACCCTGAGGTATGTGAAATCTGAAAATTGAATGAATAGACTACCAATCTTGGACACAGCTTCCCATGCTTCCTTGCTTACCCTGTTGGCCTTCAAGTCTTTGTCTAGCCTGCAGATGAAATCGTATAGAAGAATTCATCATTGATCACTTTGAAGTCTTTCTCGCATGCAGGTACAGTAAGCTGTGGGTAGCACTCGAAAATGGGGTCCTTAAAAAGAACACAACATCTATCCAGCTTGGAAAAGATGCCTTGTGAAGCTACAACATACACCAAGTAGGAAGTCATTTTGAAGCTGAAAGTACGCTTCACGTTCCGGAGTTGCTCACCAATGTTGTTGCTAATAATTTCCAACCAATTGATTATAGAATCAACCTTGTTGACTTCAATGGTTCTAATGAAAGTATACATCCATGTACGGAAAGTGCAAGCATTCGCCTCGCCATTCATCCTGCATAGCAATTTGACAAAATCATCTACCTCCTGCACCAAATTGGACCGCGGAAGAGTTCTCGGGAAATTTGAAGGAGATCTAGGCTTCTTCATGTATCGGCTATTCATTATGCTCATGCAATCAGCTCTATGCTTCTCCCATCTACTGCCAGCATCCTGAATGCTAATGGAAGTTACCACCTTTCGTACTGGAATCTTCAGACAATAATTGATGAACTCTGTGTCCAAAAATTATTGTCTTTCCCGTAGCATCACACACTGACCTGGATGAAGGATGATAAGATCTAGCACACTCCTTAACAAACTCTGGCAACTGGGTTGTACATGGAAAAGTTGTAGCTCAGATAATTTCATTGCTTTTAACCGCACGCATGAGTGAAGTCTTTCCCGCTCTGGATCTATCAATCAAATCGAAAGAGGTTCCGGGCCTAGATCTGTGTCTCCTATGTCTGCAAGTTTGGAAGTGATGCATGACTCCATCGTGCTTTCTTTTTTATCTCTCTTCGCCATGGCTTTGTCTATCTTTGTCTGAATAATTCTTTTTCTTCTTACTTGGCCGGATTTCTTCAATACTAGTGTAGATCTGGACAATTCTTCAGATTCGAGGATATATGCAATGTATTGGACATTGATAAAAGCTCATTTTCTTTTGTAAAGCACCTGTAATGAATTCTTGCAATTTATTCAGACAAAAATGGCCACCGGAGCATGAATAGTGAATTTTAATTGTAAAAATCTGCACTTTTCAAGCCTGCCGCTGCCCCAAAAATGGTGTTTAATTTACATAAAGAGAGCATGAATCCTTTCAACAACACCTGAGCACCTGTAACACCTATGCAAACAATTATGCAGACAAAGATCAACCTCCTTCAAAGCATGCGCCAAATCTGGAAGCTTTTAGCCTTGTTACCACCTTGCCTGAGCAAAATCCTTCTTCAAATGGGGGCGCACTTTTCCTCTTGGCTGCAATTCTTTACTTGTGAATTAAATAATTCACCCATATGGCTGCCCATGCTTATATAACCTTCACAATTCTATAATTAATAATTTCCCTAACAATTAAAGGTAATTAATTAATTAAAAATCATGCTCTTCTCTTTTAAAAATAGCATGTTTAAGGACAACCATCCAATAAATTAAATTAATCCAATTTAATCCTTCACACTTCACTTCACTTAAGCTTCACAGTGTGCCTTGACCATAGCCACTAAAAATAGAAATTAATTTAATGATTTAATGCCTTAAAAATCATTAAATATCTCCCAAATGGGGCGCACTTTTTGAAAGGAAGGGGGCAACCATTAAATAAATTAAATTTAATGCATTTAATCCATTTCTTTTATTCCCCTTTTGACTTGTTGACTTCTTCCAAGCTTGGGCGCACTTTTTAGAAGAATAGATTAATTAAAATAATCACTTAAAGGCTGCCATCATCTCACCAAAGGGGGCGCACTTTTTTGCACATATAATTCTATTTTTAAGAATTTTTCACAATGGGAGTCTTTACCCTGCAAGGCAGGCACTAAAATCCCATGATCCACTTAAGTGATTTGACTTTGACAATGGGATTATTTACCCTGCAAGGCACGCACTAAAATCCCATGATTTCACTTAAGTCACTTTCCTTTTATTTTATCATGGGGATTTTTACCCAACAAGGCAGGTAATAAATTCCCGCCTGCAGCCTCTAACTTTCCCACTGCAACTTAAGTAAATTTTATATCACGGGAAAAAGTACCCTGCTAGGCAGGTACAAAATTTCCACCTTGCTTGCAGCTTCTATTTTTCCCATTGCAGCTTAAATCCTTTGTTTTCCAAAAATGCGCCAACCCCGCAGGGGCTTTTCCGTGCACGACTTTGCTTTTTCCCAGTGATCCAGACCTCCAATGGCGACTTCCTCCAGGCATAATGTGCATATATGTTTTCCAGCTACTCCAAGCCAAAAATCGGGCTTATCCTAAAAGGAATTGTTCTAGAGAAATTTCACAGAAAACGAAACGGGACAACACAAAAACACGAAAAATTGCCAAAAGTCACAAATAAAGCTTAAAACTTATTCCAAGTTAAAACCCTTCTGGTACATAGGAATAATGACATGTTCGATCATAATAGAGTTAAAATGGAGTGCAAATATCCTCATACGGGCTCAAAATAATTAAATACAAATTTCCCGCAGACAAATCCCGACGACAGAATATAACAATTTTGGGCATCTGGGTATTTGGCGAAAAAGGCTAATATGGCTCTTTGGGAATATCTTGACACAATACAAGAACTTTCAGGCAATAAAAACACAAGACGACCCATTATTTTAAAAGTACGAAAAATTTTCGGATAGGGTAGTCGTAGATTTCAGGATGAAATTTGGGTGACACCATGTTCTTTGTTCTAATATAACTAAATTTCCCTGATAGAAGATTATTATTGCTTCTATTAACAAAATTCCATGCTTTACAACACTTACCTCAACTCCCTTAAAGAGCACAGACCTCCAATTTGTGATATTTCTATCAATTTTGCAATAAAACGTTATCTCGGATGCCTGCCACGGTTTCTCCAATTTTCTGGTAAGTCGTTCTCTTTTATTAAGCAACCATTCGACCTAATTATTTTTGCAATAGTTGAACGATCCCCAGGCAGACTTATTCTTAAAATTTCAGGATTTTTTGTGGCTTAGATTGAGAGAATGATGAGATTTTCATTTTCAAACCCTAGTTGCATATTTCCATGACTGTGTCTAAACAAAGGCGCAATAATGTTCGATTCTTACTAAATTTGAGGCCTTTTACGAATTTTCTAACCTTAGAGGATTGATTAGACTATGAAAAATCCCTTCCAATCTTTGAATTCATATGAATAACCTCTGAATTTTTTCTGCAACTTAATCTACATCACACTTTATTCACAGTGGTCTATAACAGTTATATTAATTTGAAATTTTCATACATGTAATCATTCACACAAAGAAATTGGCTTCAAGGATTTAATTGCTTCCCATAAACATGATTGATATTTTTAAACTTATTAGGTACAACACTATACTGATCTTAGTCAAGAACCTCTCGAACCATTGCATTATTCCTTCATTATTTATCATCAACCTCTTTTACATCTTGTTCCTCGATATTTCTCATTGACCTTCGTAGAATGATCTCTTATATTTCTAACTAGAACACTAAAAATGGTTTATTCTAGCTCCTTAGAGAGCTCAATAAGATACCATAATTAGATTAGGATGAAACCACATCCCCCAAAACTCTCAATTTGTTCACACACCTATTACAACTCTATGGAACATCCTTATATCCAAATAAGGCTTGAAAACAACTAATTCCAACCTCTTACACACCTAGTTGTTATATTTAGAAGCATAATTACTCTTTACATACAGAAATCACTCTTCCTATGAACATGATTCTCTAACTTCTTCATGCTCCCGCATCGCTCCTCTGGTGGGAAAATTTGAGCTCCTACTCAAATGCATGCTTAACTTTTCTTCCTTCTTTCCTTCCAATTTCTTCTTGCAATCTTTCCTGATTTTCCACCTTGACATGCTTGTTACACTTGGTTACCTTTTTTCTTGTCCTCCTACTGCATCTGCACTTGCATTTTTCCTTCATTTATTTTTTCTCTCTATTGGTTTCTTGTTCTTCTATGTTCTCCACCATGATTTTTACTTCTACCCTGCATGCCTCATGGTTGTTTGCTATCATATCATCACAAGCATTGTTATATACAGAAATATAATGCATGATTACCTTCTCAACCTGTTCCAGTATCATTCTCTTTCCTTCTTCACATTTGGCCTCTTGGTAGGCTTGTTTCACTTTGTCAATGAAATGAAAATCTTCAATACTAAAGTCTAACATCGTTGCATCCTTTGAGAGTTCACCTGCCTCCTTGGTTGTCTTCCACTATAGTTGACTATATAAATCATCCTAGTGTGTACTATATCCTTCATTTTGAGACTCCATAGCCTCACTCCACTTGTATTCATTTATGCTATTCTCCGGGGTTGCCAATTCTTCAAGTAGCTGCTCCATGCTGATGTAAACAAATTCATAATTTGATGCTTCTTCATCCTCAAGGTTCAATGCCTCAAACTGGAATTCTTCCCCTATGGCCTTTGTTCTTGCAATCACCCATTTAGAGAAACAGTTAGAAGAAATATTTTGAAACCCCTTGGCCTCCATGGATGCCTCTTCCTTTAGCATATCTTCTCTCTCTTGTTGCATTTCTTGTAATTTCCTTCTTGGTTTCTCTCTAGGCAACTCTTCATATTGCTCTCCTCTTGGCAACATTTCATCTCTTTCATTTTTCTTCTCCAAACCAACTATTCTCCTTCTTCTCCTTATTTTTACAAGTTCTTGCACTAGCCATTTGAAAAACTTCCTAATGGGAATATTCTATCCATGTACCTTGAATATAAAGCTTCTCATTTCTTCCTGCATATTTTACATCATCTTTTCAAGGTCCTCTTTTATGGACTTAGCTTCTTGTTGGAGCTTAAGTTGTCTTTGCTTCTCAATCTCACTCTTCTTCATCTCTTGTCTACCTAGAACCATATGCATACAATCTTTACAAACTTTCTAAATATTAGTTATTCAAATAATCTAAGTATTTCCCAAAGATCTCAATGATCTGATACCACTAATTGGTGGATGTGTTACAACTTTTTTAATTTCTCTAAAACTCAACTCTTGTCAAGAATTACTTGTAAGACTTTAAATTTATAGGCTTGTCCTTACTATTCATTGTTCCTAGGATGATTCAAGATATATTATAGTCCTTGAAAGATTGATGACAGTCTTGTTTAAATGTTTAATCAATCCTTTTGTTAAATTCAAGCCCAAATTCATTGAAATGCGTCTTATACATTCTTAACCATCTGATCTCTCCAACTCTGTTATGTCCCTTTTATGTTCTTTGTTATGATATAACTAAATTTCCCTCATAGAAGGTTATTCTTGCTTATATTAACACAATTTCATGCTTTACAACACTTACCTCGACTCCCTTGAAGAACACAATCCTCCAATTTGTGATATTTCTATCAATTTTGCAAAAAAGTTATCTCAAGTGCCTACCACATTTTCTCCAAATATCTGGTAATTCGTTCTATTTAATTCAGGAACCATTCAATTTAATTCTTTTTGCAATAGTTGCACAATCCCAGATAGACCTATCCTCAAAATTTCAAGATTTTTTGTGGGTTAGATTGAGAGAATGATGAGATTTTTATTTGCAAACCCTAGTTGCAGATTTCCACGATTGTGTCTAAACAAAGGCATAAGAACATTTGAATCTTACTAAATTCAAGGACTTTTACAAATTTTCTAACCTTGGAGAATTGATTAGACTATGACAAAGCCCTTCTAATATTTGAATTCATATGAATAACCTCTAAATTTTCTCTGCGACCCGATCTACAAGATATTTTATTCAAAGTGGTCTATAATAGTTATATTAATTCAAAATTTTCATACATGTAATCATTCACACAAATAAATTGGCTTCAAGGATTGATTTGCTTCCCATAAACATGATTGAGATTCCTAAACTTATCAGGGACAACACTATACTGATCTCAGTCAAGAACCTCTGAACCACTGCATTACTCCTTTATTTATTATCAACCTGTTTTACATCTTGCTCCTCTATATTTTTGATTGACCTTCGTAGAATGATCTCTTATATTTCAAACTAGACCACTAAAAATGGTTTATTCTAGCTCCTTAGAGAGCTCAACAACATACCATAATTAGATTAGGATGAAACCACATCCCCCAATACTCTTAATTTGTTCACACACCTATTACAACTCTATGACACATCATTATATCCAAATAAGGCTTGAAAACAACTAATTCCAACCTCGTACACACCTAGTTGTTACATTTAGAAGCATAATTACTCTTTACACAAATAAATCACTCTTCCTACAAACATGACTCTTTGACTTCTTGATGCTCTTGCATCATCATGTTTAAGTGATGTGGACCATGAAAGGAAAGTGATATCAAATATGGTCTGCAAAGGTAAGCCTTGATTTTCAATCATCTTCTCAGAATCTAGCATGGGAATGTGTTTGATGAGTATGATGGTAAATGTGGAGTTTCTTCTTTCCTCATTTTTAGCAGAATACATTTTCAATATGGAACAAGTGAATAAGAAGGTACTTTGGTCTCTTGAGGTTGATTCCATCCAAGGAGGAGATATCTTTATCACTAAGGTGAATTGTGAAGCTCCAAGAAGTCACAAGGAGGAAGGTAATGATATCCATATTCCAACTCTGACCTTGTGTTCAAATATCTTTCCAAGAGGAGAGACATCATTTTAATCACATTGTGGCAAGGAATGAGTCAAAATGAACTAGTGTGTGTAAAATATTGTCACTTGAACTATAGGATATCGAGGTACCCAAGACCATCATGTTTCAGGATCAAGATGTCATCACCAAGGCCACTCAGTGGAAGTACCACAATAGTGCTTTTGAACACTTATTAAATGCTTTATAATGTGTTTGCACCTCACAGAAAAAGGAGATTATAACCAAAATGTTTCAGTCCAATAAGAGGTCAAAATCCAAGAATCTCACTCATGAAGCATTTCCTCAAAGGTCCATCAGAAGCAGATCCTTCATCAACAAGAGGATTTCTTGTCTTCAGATTTTTCATTCTCTCTCTTCTTCTCTCCCCCTCCATCTCTCTCTAAAATTCTAATTCTTCACTAAGAATGTACTTTTTCACTATGTTTTCTTATTCACTTAAGTGACATTTAATTTGACATTGTAAGATTTCTCTTTCATCAATAATAAAAATGCTCGTTTTTATTCCCTAAAAATATGAAAGGTCATAAGTGATGGGAATGTGAAAATTCATGTGGGAGGGGAGATGAAAAGATAATTTGTAAGCTATAAATTGGAATGGCTTCTCCATTCCAAAGGGTTAGTAGTTGCTTGATTGTTGTTAGTTTTGGTTTTTATATCACTATTACTGTAAACAATAAAGTTATATTTTTTCTATCTCTTTACCTATGTTTTTCTACGCTCTCTCTCTCTCTACCCTCAAACTTTGCAAGTATTGCAATCTTGTACAACCAAGAAGGAACTTTGTGTCTTTGATTAATGAATCCATAGAACTTTGTGTCTCTGATTTATTAGTCTTTCTATTGCTTACATGGTTGATTTATTCCTATTGAATGTGGACCTACTCTAGCTAATGTGTGTGAAATTTGTAAGTCTACTCACAACATTAACCCCCTCTCTCTATTTCCCCATCTCCTCTTTACCTCTCTTCAAAGTAAATTCCTCCCTTGTACATTGTACAAGCAATTTGCCACAAGTTTAGTGGAGTATTCATATGTGATCCCCGACCTAATGGCCACCCCACAATTCTAATTATTTTTCATTCAATAAATGGTAGCCTCCCCATACCCAGGAGGGGCTTAAGTCATGACCATTGGTGAAAACCAATCATCTACACAACAAATTATTTCACCAACAGATGGACTACAGAAGAGGAGTATGTGATAGCCATGAATCACCACAAATCTCCCATTTGCACATGACCTGCAAGAAACACATGCCCATTTTATACATATCCTACAATTAAAGAAGTCCTTAAGGAAACATTTCTATTAGAAACTTAGTCGAAAAATTCACATGCCAAGAGCATGTTCACACATTTTGCATACATGTATGTCAGGGAACTGTAATGCCCACAATTTTGACACGCAAATACAACAATAAAAATACCAGAATAATTTATTTATTTTGACTTACATTTCTTGATACATGACAACACAAGGGATTTCTTACGACAACACTTATTCATGAGACATTTACACAACCATCATCCCACATAGGTAACATGAAACACACATGAAATACATCGAGGCCACCTTTCCCAAATGATAAGGCACAACACAATAATTCCACTACAATATAAACTCTCATATAGGCACCATCCCTAACACAACACTTTCCTAGTTCGTACATTTATT
Source organism: Taxus wallichiana var. yunnanensis (assembly GCA_018340775.1). Lineage (NCBI taxonomy): Eukaryota > Viridiplantae > Streptophyta > Pinopsida > Cupressales > Taxaceae > Taxus > Taxus wallichiana. The sequence goes on from CM031237.1 coordinate 1,026,071,717, forward strand.
ACAGTCATATTTTGTTATTGACCTTACTTATTTGACAATCAATTGTCATGGATCCCTTCATTCTTCTTTTTATCTAGGATACATTGTTTTTATCTTCCTTAACTATTTGTTGGCAATGGTACCATCTGACTTTTCTCTTTTATCTTATCCCAATAGAATGATGTAGCTTGATTGTTGATAGGAGCATATGAGCATACATGAGGCTACTAGTGTTTGTTCTAAGGATTTGTATTCTAAGTTGTATGTTCGTTTGGATTTGTAATTTATCTCAGTTGCAACAAGGAAGGTTCACATGAAACAAAGGAAGTTTATTAGTTATTGGGTAAATATATGATGCGTTGTTTTCATATTAGCATTTAATTTCTAGGTTTTCTCTATTTTGTTTTTAAGTTATTACAACCAACTGTATATCCCATCTATTTCACTTAAATTCTTAATCATAAAGGTCCCAAGGAGTATGATTTCACACTCGACCAAGTTTGGATTCTTGAGAAATTAAGTATTAGATGCATGTTACAAGGAGACATTCATTTATAAATTTTACACACCTTACTAAGGTTACAACTAGAGTGATTAAACAACCTTATCTCCAAAAATCTTCATGTAACTCTAGGTAAATTCGATATTTCTTGTCAAGCTGACACTCTTATGTTGAAAGGGGTTAAAGGGGATTCACACTCAAGTTATCATGTGTAGGTAACTAAAACATAGGACCCACTCAAATTATTTACATTTATCTTAAAATACTTTCACTTAGTTTGATTTAAATAGCATTTTGAAATTAGTTTTGTAACTCATTTGATAATAAGGAACATTTGCATGCTCATGAGACTACTAGCTCTCGTCCTAGGGAATGCCTCAAGAACATGATTACCTGGTGTGACATCAAACATTCATTTCACAATGGGACAAGTGGGAGAACAAGAGGGAGTAACTCTTCGTTTAAAGATTAAGGTTCACATTAAAGTTTACTTGCCATGGATTTTGTTTCTCTCAAGATGATGATTTAAACACGTTACAAGAAAGATCAAATTTTGTTTTTCTCCTAGCATAACATCTTATGGTTACCCTTCCACAAACTAATCATAAATTAAAATGTTGTTAAGTTCCACAATTAACTCTTAACATTGTACCATAGACTCCCAAACAATAATAACAATTGGGTGTCGAGTTCATTTATAATCCCAATTGCTAAAGGTGACTTTCAATAGTACTTGGTGATCTTTGACATCTAACACCCTTCACTCTACACGTGTGCCGGGCCAAGAGGTTTTTTTATTACATTAAAAATTGGTTTCCCATGGAGTACTACCTTAAGAAAATACATTCTCCTTACAACACACATGACTACTAATCCTAGGAGGGAACCTCATACTCAAGACAAAGTTTAACCATGTCATTCCTAACTATTGGGTTCACGACAATGTCGCTAAGCATACAAGCTAAGGTGATAATCTCTAACTTGGGATTTTGTTTCCTTAAGCTAGAATTTTCCATTGAATTTAATGATTTAGGTTCACCCTATGGTTTTAGTTTGTTGCATTAAGAAGGATCACGCGAGAAGGTAGTTATGTGAGAGTTTTATACTAGGGTTGATTGCTTTATTTAGATTTTCTTTCTACATTATCAATGAAAATAACCCAACACGCCAGATTTGGTCATCAATTTCACCCTAAAAGGGCAACACTATAAGATGTCAAACTCAATTACATTTAACATATATATTAATGTGTGATTCCTCCTAATTACAATCATATATGCAACTAAGTTTAATAAACTACCTTGCCAGTGGAGAAGATGGAGGAGGCACAAAACTTAAATGTCCAACCTTTGAAAAACAAATTTCTCCTTCATGTTTTATAATAAAAAGAGAGGAGGAGGAAAAATCAAAATTTGTTCCAATCCACCTTCCGCACCTGTTCCCATTTATTATGCATGTCAGATTAATCAACATCTCGATGCAATTTAACACACAATGATTATATGAAAGCCTCTTGTTCATTTCTTTAAAATGAGATAAAACATATTTCCTTAATATAATGTAAGTCTTACAATTTCATTTTTTGGAATTAATTCATATAACTAGGCTAATTGGCCCTCATTAATCAAAATAATACAATGGTACTTCATTTATTGATGAATACAACAAGTAATACAAGTCAACTTTCTTCAATCAATAGAATAAATGTAACATTTAAAACTTCATCTTTCAAGTAGTCCATCTGCAAGATTTATTAGTGACTGTTAGTTCATAAGAACTGGCATGATAAGATCTATACCTCCTATAATAACTTACGCCATCTAGTATTTGCATATAGGAAATATTACATTAAGTTAAAATCACATAGCTAACAAAAAGGACACAGATCATGGTTGCGACATTTCTTGAACTTACTTGCATGTACATCACTAACTACAACATTTAAATATAATTACTTTCATGCATTAATTCTATACAAATAACATAACCATTTAGGTCAATCAATCAATCATCATTACAAAATTGAACAAATAGGTAATATTATTACTTTTATAACTTATCATTATCCAAATTCTTGATACACTATATCTCTCACATTACCTTTACAAGATCCCATTGATCTTATATTATTCAAATAGATTTTTAACATTGATTAATACCAATCATTATAACTATTTATGACAAATAGTTCTTGTATCCTTCATATAGCTGTCAATATCGAATTATACTCGAGCATTATAACACTACAAGACAGACAAGTCTTATTCCTTCCTATATATAACAATATAGAATAATACGCAAGCATTATAACTATACAAGTATCTTTTAATATATGGTCTTCATTCTAGGGTATTGAATAGTCTACGTATTTGTCCAATAAAAGGAATATCATTCTTTGTGTTAGCAATGGATATCCTTAATAATACGACGACATAGTTTTAGGTATAATAATGCTCAGCATACAGATGTATTGACATACAATTCCATACTATTATTTTTGGTTTCCTGATTAATCAAACATCTTTGAGCTCGGTTTACCTTAATCATTCATGAGTTGGCGAAGTGAAAAAGTCACTGTTGAGCTAGACCGACATAATGAGCATAGATCGAATAAACGTTCCTTCAGTTGTTGGTCTACAGAAGTCAAACTAGAAATTTTTAATCGACTGGAGGAGTCAAGGAGTAATCATTATAAGGAGAAATACCCACAAAAGTTAAGTATTAACTTACGAAATTGATATGATTGCATTCCAATAGTGTCATATAACTAGCACGATTTCAAACAAAAATGATGAGACCTGACTCCGCAGACATTAGAACTTATAGCTTATCGGAATATTACAACATTGCCATAAAACACAACTGTTAAAGAGTTCCCCAATAACCCAACATGTCACAAAGTTTATGACAAGGTCCAGGTCGGATACCACATACTGGGTATTTAAATCTTCAAGACTTTGATTTTCAAACCGGTATATAGCCGTCAGCTTTACAAGTAGATTTGGGTATGGCTATATAACCCTCTAACCGACTTTCACAACTAAGGAAATAGAAGATATACCCAAATACATTAGATATCACACCATGATAACAGTGAGGAGTAATAAGCTTTAACCATGTATCAAATACCTAAATGAAGTTCGCAGAGTTTTAATATAACTCGTAATATTAAAAACCATATCGACTATACATACACAAATCCCTCAAAGAAGAAGGGATTTGATATACCCACATAGATATAAACCCCAATAAAATAAACCTCGAGTTTAAGTTCATACCAACACAGACCGTTTGTGTTTAACTTAACGGCTTCAAGTATAATGCCATAAAAACACATTGCAAGCAAACCTTCTAAATAAATACCATACTGAATCATTGAAATAGTATTTCATTTACCCAGATTGTTCATATAGGAAGATAAAATGATATAATTTCCAGATTTATACAAAATAACTAACACCCAAAACCACTTAGCATTAACAAGCTTAATACGAATTTCGTACATGAAAATAACAAATGGAGAAACATATCAAGGAAGGGATAGAGCCTATCATGCCTGGAGGAACGAAGTCGGTCGAAATTGTGGGATTTGGTTTAGCATCTCATATAGGCATTTCGTCAAGCGGTTTGCATGCATCCACAATTTCACCATTTTGCATTTGCTTGAAAGTTTCTAAAACTTTTCCAACAAACCCATTTACACATACGCACAGTTGTGGGACTCCAAGGGATAATATCTGGCCGGGATAATTCTTGAACAACCTTTAAGTCTCATCACGACCACCATTGTGAGCACTTCCAGCAATCATGGCATTTAATAAAACAATCTTCCTTCGAGGCGTTTTGTCAAATAGTTCACGTGCTGAGCATAAATCCACACTTTTACATATTTCTCTACTAATACCAAGTCATCTACAGATCCAACCTTATCACTGCGATTTGAAGAGTAATTGTTCATTGTTCCAAGATCTTATTTTACCAGGTTTGGGAGGATCTTAAACTTTTATGGCGTCCGCTTCACACCCAACATTCCCCATTCTGACAACTGTTAAGGAGGTGATAAAAGAGGTTGTGGAGTTTGGTTTTAAACCCTGCCAAAAGAATTTTTTTGATAGTTCATAGGCTTTTTCAATGAACCCATTTTGAGCATACCCTGTAATCAATGCATTCCATGAAACACATTTATTTGTGGCACTCTATCAAATAGTTCATGTGCCATGTGTATGCTCCCACATTTTGCATCCATGTCAACTAGGGAACTTGCAAATACAACATCTAACAAAAACCCCTTTTCATTATGTGTTGACGGATACCCATGCCTTGTTCCAAGCTATTATTTAGGCACATGGAAGGTGAAAGAGACAAATATTTTAGATCCATATGTGGGATGGCAGGAAAGGCACTTTATATGCCTTAATCAACTCAACAGTGACTCGAAATAAAAGAAAAAGAGTAGGAAAATGAAGGAGTAGTTATTGTCTACCATGAGAATGGTGCAGCAAGGTTACAATGCACGTAGCACTACTTAGAACATCAATATATCCAGATGATACGCTCTCATGAAGTGCTTCATGATCCTCAATCTCTTTTTTTTCAACATACCAAAAAAAAACCACGACAGGGGAAAAAACCTCTTTTGAAAGACAAAATATCTTGCTTCAGATGCATATACAGATCCAGATCAGTCAAATTTGTGTATAGTAATGTGAGGAGATATTCAAGTTTTGCTTTATCAACTTGTGTAGGACTGATTAAACCCATCATGGCACTGATTGAAAGACGACTACAGTTGGGGCTCCATTTGCACAGTTCCCATAACATTCTGAATTCGTTGTAACTAACCAATTACTGCTAACTTCATACATTAACTTGGGTTCCATCGTGGGTAACGTCTCTGGACCTCAAATAAAGTGCTTGTATTATTATGCAAGGAAAATGACAGGGTGCATGCCCGTCCACCTGCCACCCTTGACAAAGGCGGCTCAATGTCTATAATCGAGGGGGCATTACAGAAACTTGCAACTATCTTCAAAAACTTGCCATCCATTATCGTTTGATTGATTCTTGTACCATGTTCTAGAACTTTCATTTCTAGGCTTGAAGGATGCTTGCAAAGGTTGAGGGTAGCTTTACACCAGCCAAATGCATTTACTTGAAAGGTTCCAAGTCATTTCAAAAAACCCATTTGTGCGCCTTTCAGACATCGTTACTAGATATGGTGTTTTGTAGAGCAATCATCGTTTTTTTCCTATTTTTAAAGCCACCACAGAAAAACACTAAAAAATGATGTTTTTTTGAGTTATGAAAAAATATAATTTTACATTAAACAAATATACTTTATTATTAATTTTAATTAAATTTATTTTTGGCAAAGACTAATTTAAATTATATATGGGAATAATTTATTATCTATATGATTTTATCAATGAAAATAATTGTGATATTATTATAAACATAATTCGACACAAAGCATAAGGTGAGGAGGAGCATGAGTGGCAACACAATTACTGAAACCCAAGTACCTTGAGCAGAGTCCTCCAAGAAAAACATCCACCCAAATGCGTTATAAGACAAAATACCTATCATATGTTTGATATGGCCGAAAGGAAACCATGTTCATTTCTATGCCCACCGAGCTCTTCTCAGCGTATCTTGTCACCATTCCCGTAGGTGTGATTCCAAGACTGAGCCAAGAAGCCATTAACGTTCGGCACAAGCACACGGCCAGGAAGGAGCATGCAGAGGCAACACAAATTCGAAATGCATTAACTCCATTTAAACGATGTCATGCACATGTCTGGTAAGGCTCGAATCAATATCAAATTCTATTTTAAAACAGCGAGTTCCTCCCGAGCTCATTGCTGAGTTTCTCGCCGAGCTACTCGCCCAACTCCCTTGCCAACATTGCCACCGAAAGAAAACTGAAATTCCAATCCTTTTGTTCTGCATTGAACATGATGGGAAGGATCACGCGAGGAAGCACAATTTCAAACATAAATTCCTTAATTCCAACTCAATATCCTCGTTGAATGCTACCTAAGGTGACTTTGAATAAAGACTTTTGGTGGGAAGATTCATGTTCACAACAATTCCCACCAACCATAGTTAAGGTGAAAGGACATTTGTATGTCAATGAATGCTAAGGTGCGTGTGAATAAAGACTTTTGGTGGGAAGTTTCATTTTGAGAACAACCCCCACCCACCGCAGTTAAGGTGAAAGGACACCATAAGGTGTGTGTGAATAAAGACTTTTGGTGGGAAGCTTCATCTTGAGAACAACTCCCACCCACCGTAGTTAAGGTGAAAGGACATCATAAGGTGCATGTGAATAAAGACTTTTGGTGGGAAGCTTCATCTTGAGAACAGCCCCCACCCACCGTAGTTAAGGTGAAAGGACATTTGCATGTTTAATGAGGGGCAACATGCCTTGTCAAGGCCTGCACACACCACCTCTTACTAGCCATAGCCCCTCCATCTCTCATCAATGCATATCAGTCCTAAAGACTATTTTTACTCCACCACCTGTCACCCCTTTTATCATAATTATATCATATGAGAATTTAAGTGAAGGGAGGGGTGGGGAGGGGTGGAGGGTCGGGTCGGGTCGGGTTGGGGGTTACATGCCTTGCCAAGGCCTGCACACTCCACCTCTTATTAGCCATTGCCCCTCCATCTCTCATCAATGCATAATCAGTCCCAACAACTACTTTTACTCCACCACTTGTCACCCTTTTTATCATAATTATATCATATGAGAATTTAAGTGAAGAATATATATATGGGCTAAATGCCTTGTCAAGTCTTACGCACACACTCCACCTCCTACTAGCCATTGCCTTGGGCTAGTTGTCTTGTCAAGGCATGCACACTCCTACTAGTCGTTAACCCTCCATCTCTCATCAATGCATAATCAATCTCAACGACTACTTTTACTCCACCCCTTTTATCATAATTATATCATATGACATTTAAGTGAAGAATATATATATATATATATATATATATATATATATATATATATATATATTCTTCACTTAAATTCTCATATGATATAATTATGTTATATTGTTAATACATCTTCGAGTCGATTAACTTATGAATCTAAATCTACACCAAAATACCGGTAAGGTGTTCGATAAGACATTTATAAATTTTGAGTTAAAGAAACTCACGAATGTAACCTTACATCAATCGTTGTCCAAAGTAAGGTGGCATAGGGCACGATAGACTTGTTCTACTAAACCTTCTCAACTAGTAATGATTATTTTTATCATAAGAGGAATCTTCAACCAAGATACAAGGTGATGTGAAAGAAAACAATATGCCATTTTAAAATAGTGAAAGCAAATTAATGTTACTCTTTTTTAGAAAATTACTTTTAAGGAAAAGCAAAATTACACTAGAAGAATATCGCAACCATTCATATGGTGTAAGAATACAAATATTTGCAGCAAAGGGTATAGTCATGAAGAAGAAAGTGTAGGTCATAAACACACTATGTTTATTAGTTCTCTATCATGTGTTTTCCAAATAAAAGTGGAAAACACATTTTTGGAACACAAATCACATGGTCATTTAGCTCTGCAAAAACTACTAACTTCAAAATTACAAATTTCAATTGAAGAAAGAGGGAGCAATAGTGAAACATATAGAAATGCAAAGCTTGCAACTCATGTCAAAGGCAATAGAATGGTTGGTGGGGTATCATATGGACTGGACAACACTTTAGTCACAAATGCTGCAAGAATTCACTATGTTATATGCAGAGAATTTGGTTATCTTTCTTAACTACTTAAATTGTTTTGTTTCGGAAGATGTAGTTTCATTATTGTTCTTGTAAAGTAAGCATTACAAGTGATTATATGTGGGAAGTATTAGATGATTAAATGTATTTACAAATAAAAGTGGAAAACACATTTTTGGAACACAAATCACATGGTCATTTAGCTCTGCAAAAACTACTAACTTCAAAATTACAAATTTCAATTGAAGAAAGAAGGAGCAATAGTGAAACATATAGAAATGCAAAGCTTGCAACTCATGTCAAAGGCAATAGAATGGTTGGTGGGGTATCATATGGACTGGACAACACTTTAGTCACAAATGCTACAAGAATTCACTATGTTATATGCAGAGAATTCGGTTATCTTTCTTAATTACTTAAATTGTTTTGTTTCGGAAGATGTAGTTTCATTATTGTTCTTGTAAAGTAAGCATTACAAGCGATTATATGTGGGAAGTATTAGATGATTAAATGTATTTACCTACAGCTCCTAAATTTTAGTCTTCAATAATATGACTTCCTTGTTCCCCCTGCTTATCAAAATGATATGTAAATTGTTTGAATACATAGATATCTAAACTCACTTTTAAACATCCAATGCCATTTTTTACATTTGGAAAGAGATTTGTTTCTTGTTTGTTTATATTTGGTTTGAACGTGTTAGTAGGGGAAGCAATAGATGTTTAATTAACACATGTCACGCTGATTATTCCAGCCAATTTCTGTTTACGATGGTGTCATAGGTAACATTTACTATAATTTACTTCACTATCCCACACAATATCCTCAAAGATCACCTTTTTCCTTTCTCATACCAACATCAGATAACTCATTTTCCATCTCAATTCTCATTCGATATCCACTGTTTAGTCAACAATATTTAAAATGTTGGTCTATAAACCTAACTATCATGATATCGATGGCATACATATGTGTCCCTAGGATGGGGCAATGTTATCATGAAATGTTAGATAATTGTCACCATAATTGAATCGATTGGGAAATATTCCTCTCATCACACTCAAAGGTCATCTATGATTAGTTGTCATAGAAAACTACACCATCATTCACATAAATTCTAAGATGTCAGCCGATAATACTAGAAATCATACTAAAGATGTGCATTAATGGAAGTGTTGATATCCAAGTGTGATTGCACAACATGGAAACCTCTCTCCAAGCGTGGGACTTGTAAAACCGAGAGAGGAATCTCCAGAGAAGGCTGGTTCCTACTCCTAAACTACCTGCCACAAGCTATTCAAGTGCAGGCAAGCTAATCTAATCCTAATCTAACCATGCCAAGGAGACAGAGAGAGAGAGAGAAAGGAAAAACAGCAAAAGCCTACACTAAAACGGTGATACACCAGAGAAGGAGAATGTTGGACATCTATCAAAACTGCCATGGGACAAAGAGAGGTGAGCAATGGGAAGGATGGACAGATGCATCACAGGCCCAAGGATAGATTTCACACAGAAAATGTCCCAAAACTCCATGAACATAGCTCCAAACATGCACAAATACCTGCAATGAAGAGAGGCAAGAAGAGAACAAGCAAAAACGAGGAAGGATGGACAGATGCATCACAAAACACGTTTTGTTGCTCCAGAAGTTTGCACAGAACATCATTCCATTAGTAAAAGGCAAAAAACGCCATTACAGAGCAGGGAGGAGGTTCGAACTCCATTTTCAACCCTAGAGAAGAAAAGAAGGGAGGGCAGAGCAGAAAGAATGAACAACCTTTTCTTTTTCCAAATGAGCCAAATCTGGCTTTTACATTGCATGGGTCGAACCCAGGGGACAGAAACGTAGGAAAACGTGCAAGCCCATTCCTCATTGACTGCAGATGCATTAACTCAGCATGGAGGAATCTTACCAACCCATACCCTGTCACTTTGAGCGATTTTGGAGGAGAATGTGACCCATTTGTATTAATTTGGCCGCTAAAATGTCACTTCTGGCCGTGCAGAAGAAGAATGCGACCCATTAGCATAAAAACGGGTTGTTGAAAGGTCGCTTCTGGCCATTACCACACGTCAGAGCCGTTTCTCGATTTTCTCTCTTCATACTGCACCAAAACTCAAGATTGATCCCAGAATCATGTAGAGCATCTCAACAGATTTCCGTTGATATAAAGAACGTGGAAATCCGAGCTCTGGATCAAAAGATATGGCGATCTGAAGATTTAGGGCACGGAGCAGACCAAAACGGATTTTGGAATTTTTCCCGCGCTCTGCCACTTGGATGACACGTGACATGTTCTGATTGGTCGCGTGATTCTCTCTCCTCTACCTTTCGGCGGGCTGTCTTTTGAATTTTCCTTGTGGGCCCTAGTTGGGACATGTGGCACTATCCCATTGGTTCGGATCGGTGCTCGAAAACTCGCCCATTGACTTTTTGACTTTTCTCTTGTGAGGACACGTGGCAGCTTCTGATTGGTCCTCGGCTGATTCGGCTCCTACGCGTACTTCGCCTCCATTTGTCCCGGATGTCCCATTTGATTTTGGGACCTTTGTGCTCATTTCGGCCGGTTCGGGCATTTCGCGTCCATTTGTCCCAGACGTCCCATTTGATTTTGGACCCTCTGGACTCATTTCGGCCGGTTCGGCAGTTCGGGCATTTTTGGCCCGCTTGTCCCACTTTGCTTCGGACTGACTTGACTCTTTTCGGCCGGTCCGGCCGGTTCACGCCTTTTTAGCCCGATTGTCCCACAGGCGTCTCTCTCAGCAGTTGGCCAATTTTTTCCTCTCGGTCGAACCGGCATTTCGCGTCCACCGCGTACTTTTGTCCCAGATGTCCCCGTTGCTTTGTGGGATTTTTGTGCTTGTGCTTACTTTCGCCGAGCCGGCCAGTTCGGGCCTTTTTGTCCCAAATGTCCCGACTGCCCCTAGGGCTAGGACTTAGTCATTTTTATGATTTTTTCCTGGATCAACCTACTTGCCTTCTGCAACCTTTTTCACATTTTCTCAGAGCTTGCTCTTTTCCTCTCAGACAGGGGACTTAGAAAATATTTGAGGGGACTCTAGCAACATGATTTTTGGCCCCGAATCAATCAATCTGCCTGGGACTTGAATACTCTGATGCATGTTATCGAAATTTACCCTGGGGGGTGAAATTTTGACAACAGTTTGGCGACTCAGCGGGGTCATCTGCCTGCTAGATGAAAAGACCAGTTGCCTGAAGCAATCCATTGGGCATGGAGTCATAAGCAAGCCTGAAAACTGATCTGAACCTTGAAAATCTCCCTCTGAGCCACTTGAAACCCACCGGACATGGAGTCGTTCTCACCAAAAACCACTGAAAAGAACTGTGCAAGAGCAAAACCAGCAACACCAAAACTATGTACAGAACTGAAAATCATACATGCCCCAAATGGAACATGCAGAGTGTGCACAAGCACTTCTTCTGCTGAAAGCAAACCTAGCTACTCTACTCTAATCGAAGCAAAGGCAAGCTAAACAAACCTCGCAAATCGGTTGTGAGAAATAGCTTCCTTTCTTCAAAATTGGCAGCCATGCAATTGATTTGCACGATCATGGCTGTTTGGATGGATGGAAAATCAACAAGAAGTCGGTCTTCTATCCAAATCATCAAGGTATCAATCAAAAATCCAATACCTCTTTTAGTTGCTCGCATTTGGATTGGAGAGGTATGGCAGCTGATCCTTGGTACTTTGTAGCTCATCCTCATGTTCAGAAGCAAGCATGACTGGTTGTGGCTTCTCCTTTGGCTCCAATGAAGCCAAATACCTGATTGGGCAAGGTCTGATCCGTTTGACATGCCCATAGCTCTGATTTTCAATTCCAAGAATGGAGTCTTCTTGTAGACCCACCTGAATGGATGTCGTGGAAGAAATGGTAGGACCCTTCTGCCCTTTCTCTTCCTCCGATGAAGAACATGGAAGATTTAAATCTTCCAATTTTGGTTCCAAAGGGCTGCTATAAGATGCAGGCTCCTGCAAATGTGTGCTCTCCTTCATGGCAGCAGGCTCTGGTGTTTGGAATGTGGATGTTGAAAGAGAGAAAGGTGAAAGCTCAACCGGCTCTTCTCCATCAAAACAGTCCTCCAAATCTGACAGGTAAACTGCCTCATTGCTGTCCTGCTGCTCGTTTTCAACTTCCTCCATGGTGTCCTCTTGATCTGCAACTTGACCACCATGGTTTCCTTCACTCTCCAATATTGAGTTTGAGAGATCAAACTCCTTTTCAGTGCTAGAACTTGAGAGAGATGAAGTGGAAAGAAGAACTGAAGGTTCTTCTGTAACCTGCTTTGTGCTCAAAGCCCTTGGATCTGCGTTTTTCTCCTCCACAGCTAGATTGTGCTCCTCTTCTTTTGGATTTGGAGCAGCTTCTCCTTCCTCCAATGTTTGAAGGCAATCTTGCTCTTGATTGAACTCCTTCTCCAGCATGAAGTTTGTCAAGTCAAACTCTTCAATCTGCTGCTCTAGAGGACAAGTTGGGGCTGCAAGATCTTCTTCTTCTGCTGCAACAAAATCAGTCCTGACCACCATTTGTTCTCCAACCCTAGCTTCTTCTGTAGGCTTGACCATCAAGGGGATCTTTGTCATCCCAAATTTGGCAGCCCAAACCTTCAAGCTGTCTGTCATTTCTTTTCTGTTTGGCTCTTCCTCTTGCTGTCCTTGATGACTGATTTTTACAATTTCTTCTTTCCCACATGGAATTGGGAATGCAAGAGGAGGGATGGGTTGTAACTCAGCTGATTTTACAATTTTTTGTGGTGGTGGAGGCAGTGAAACCTCTTGTTTCTTTGGAGGAGGGGGTATTTCTTTTAGCTCTTGTGGAGGGGGTGACTGTTTGGAAGGGAAAAGGAAAGAAGAATCGAGATGGGGTGGAAGACTAGGGGGTGGAGAAATGGATTCAATATTTGGGACAGCAGATGAGGAGTTTAAATGAGATGATGCTGCTTGAGTAATGGAAAGAGAAAAACCAGATGATGGTGTAGAACTTACCCATTGACAAGGTTGTTCAACAACAAGTCTGTAGGCCTCTATTTCTGCTGTCCATTGTGCAAGCAAAGGCAGCATTGCAATCATGAAGTCAAGCTTCTCCTGAGGGCTGTAATGCCTTGGAAAAGGTCCCACCCATGGACAGGGTGCTCCATAACCGATTCCAAAAGCTTTCATTTGTGCTTGAGCCCTGGACTGCACCATCCCCTCCTCCATCTTTTGGATTTTCTCCAACAGACCAGCATCTTGGATCTGATGGTCTTCATTGTCTGCATACTCTTGCTCTTGGAAAGCTCCATAGCCAAACTGACTTTGGCACTGCTGCTCATATGGGTATGCATACTGATCTTGAATCTGCTCAAAATGCTGATTTGGAGGATTTGCAAAATGTGTTGGAGGTGTGATATACTGCTGTTGTTGATGTGAATACCATGATGGAAATGAAGTCATGATTGCACAACTTCATAGAATGACAGAATGATGGAAGAGATGGAAGGAAGAATGGATGAAAATGGATGGAAAGGAAGGTCTGCAGCTTGACAGATGGGTTGTTGACCAGATGGAGTCGCCAGATGTGTTTGCAAGTGCCTCCAAAGGCTGAAAACTTCACAGGAACACACCAACCTGCAAAAGATGAAGTGAAAGACCTCTAAGGTCCCACCGGGCGTGCCAAAACTGTTGATGCAAAATCACAGCACCCCTGGACGCACATCAGGCTTCTAGGTTGATGTTCAGGCATCCAGTGTGATTGCACAACATGGAAACCTCTCTCCAAGCGTGGGACTTGTAAAACCGAGAGAGGAATCTCCAGAGAAGGCTGGTTCCTGCTCCTAAACTACCTGCCACAAGCTATTCAAGTGCAGGCAAGCTAATCTAATCCTAATCTAACCATGCCAAGGAGACAGAGAGAGAGAGAGAAAGGAAAAACAACAAAAGCCTACACTAAAACGGTGATACACCAGAGAAGGAGAATGTTGGACATCTATCAAAACTGCCATGGGACAAAGAGAGGTGAGCAATGGGAAGGATGGACGAGATGCATCACGAGCCCAAGGATAGATTTCACACATAAAATGTCCCAAAACTCCATGAACACACTCCGGACTCTGCAATGAACATTCAAACATGCACAAATACCTGCAATGAAGAGAGGCAAGAAGAGAACAAGAAAAAACGAGGAAGGATGGACAGATGCATCACAAAACACGTTTTGTTGCTCCAGAAGTTTGCACAGAACATCATTCCATTAGTAAAAGGAAAAAAATGCCATTACAGAGCAGGGAGGAGGTTCGAACTCCATTTTCAACCCTAGAGAAGAAAAGAAGGGAGGGCAGAGCAGAAAGAATGAACAACCTTTTTTTTTTCCAAATGAGCCAAATCTGGCTTTTACATTGCATGGGTCGAACCCAGGGGACAGAAACGTAGGAAAACGTGCAAGCCCATTCCTCATTGACTGCAGATGCATTAACTCAGCATGGAGGAATCTTACCAACCCATACCCTGTCACTTTGAGTGATTTTGGAGGAGAATGCGACCCATTTGTATTAATTTGGCTGCTTAAAATGTCACTTCGTGCGTTAGAAGAAGAATGCGACCCATTAGCATTAAAACGGGTTGTTGAAAGGTCGCTTCTGGCCATTACCACACGTCAGAGCCGTTTCTTGATTTTCTCTCTTCATACTGCACCAAAACTCGAGATTGATCCCAGAATCATGTAGAGCATCTCAACAGCTTTCCGTTGATATAAAGAACGTGGAAATCCGAGCTCTGGATCAAAAGATATGGCGATCTGAAGATTTAGGGCACGGAGCAGACCAAAACGGATTTTGGAATTTTCCCGCGCTCGCCACTTGGATGACACGTGACATGTTCGATTGGTCGCGTGATTCTCTCTCCTCTACCTTTCGGCGGGCTGTCTTTTGAATTTTCCTCAGGCCCTAAATGGGACACGTGGCATTATCTGATTGGTTCGGATCGGTGGTCGAAAACTCACCCATTGACTTTTTGAATTTTCTCTTATGAGGACACGTGGCAGCTTCTGATTGGTCCTCGGCTGATTCGGCTCCTTCGCGTGCATTTCGCCTCCATTTGTCCCATATGTCCCATTTGATTTTGGGACCTTTGTGCTCATTTCGTGCCTGTTCGGGCATTTCGCGTCCATTTGTCCCCAGACGTCCCATTTGATTTTGGACCCTCTGACTCATTTCGCCGGTTCGGGGCGTTCGGGCATTTTTGGCCCGCTTGTCCCACTTTTCTTCTGGACCGACTTGACTCTTTTCGGCCTTGGCCTGTCCACGGTTCGGTTCGCGCATTTTTAGCCCGATTGTCCCACACGTGCGTCTCTCTCGTGCCAGCTTGCCAATCTTTTCCTCTCTGGTCGAACCGGCATTTCGCGTCCCACCGCGTACTTTTTTGTCCCGATGTCCCCGTTGCTTGCGGGCTTTTTGTGCTTACTTCGCCGAGCCGGCGGTTCGGCCTTTTGTCCCAAATGTCCCGATCACCCTAGGGCTAGGACTTAGTCATTTTTATGATTTTTTCTGGATCAACCTACTTGCCTTCTCGCAACCTTTTTCGCATTTTCTCGAGCTTGCTCTTTTCCTATCGCATGTGGGGACTTAGAAAATATTTGAGGGGACTCTAAAGAACATGATTTTTGGCCCCGAATCAATCAATATGCCCGGGACTTGAATACTCGATGCATGTTATCGAAATTTACCCTGGGGTGAAATTTTGACAACGGTTTATGCGACTCAATGGGTCATATGCTCGCTAGATGAAAAGACCATTACAAGCAATCCATTGGGCATGGAGTCATAAGCAAGCTTTGCCGAAAACTGATCCAACCTTGAAAATATCCCTCTCGAGCCACTTGAAACTCACCGGACATGGAGTCGTTCTCACCAAAAACCACTGAAAAGAACTGTGCAAGAGCAAAACCAGCAACACCAAAACTATGTACAGAACTGAAAATCATACATGCCCCAAATGGAACATGCGAGTGTGCACAAGCACTTCTTCGCTGAAAGCAAACCTAGCTACTCTACTCTAATCGAAGCAAAGGCAAGCTAAACAAACCCCGCAAATCGTTGTGAGAAATAGCTTCCTTTCTTCAAAATTGGCAACCATGCAATTGATTTGGCACGATCATGGTTGTTTGGATGGATGGAAAATCAACAAGAAGCTGGTCTTCTATCCAAATCATCAAGGTATCAACCGAAAAATCCAATACCTCTTTTAGTTGCTCTGCATTTGGATTGAGAGGTATGGCAGCTGATCCTTGGTACTTGTAGCTCATCCTCATGTTCGTAAGCATGATCGGTCAGGCTTCTCCTTTGGCTCCAATGAAGCCAAATACCTCCGATTGGGCAAGGTCTCGATCCGTTTGACATGCCCATAGCTCGATTTTCAATTCCAAGAATGGAGTCTTCTTGTAGACCCACCAATGGAGTCTTCTTGTAGACAAACCGTAATTTATTACCTCATTATTGTAATTATGTGATCCATATCAAATGTAACTATCGGGTGGAGAAGGGTTTATTTTTTTCAAAGTCCTAAAAACAAAGTGTGTTTTTCAACACTTATAAAAACCTCATGTCAATTTAGAAAAGGTGTAAACCACGATTGTTTTCCTCCTTGTTGTTTTTTTTTTTTATTATTGGCAAATAGTTTTTTGAAAGGGACTATACCCTTGTTTACAAAAGAAGGCCTGGGCTTAATAAGCAAGAGAACCAGAGAGAAAAGGATCAGAATCCAAATGTGACAATGAAGTTCAAAGTAGCCAAAAAACAGCTACCAAGACGAGACAAAATAGCAAAATTACTGCAAACAAGCAGTAAAGGGTCCGCAAAAAAACATACAAGGACAACAAAAGCATCTACAACTACTTTTTAGCAGCTTTGTCTATGTTGGTTTTGATATTCTTCCAGGATTTGAACATACCCAAAGTTGTCATGTGGGCAGCGTCATTATAATCCAGCTGCTCCAAGGTCTTCTTGCTTTCCTTATCATTACCCCAAAGTGTTGCCGGAACTCCGCTTAGGTTGGAGACACTTTTGACATGTTGCTCAATGAACTCCTCAATCGCCCTAAAGATGGCCATGTTGTAATCATGTTGAGTTTTGGCCTTCCCTAAATAGGAGTCTAAGAGTGCGGTTTCTTTGTAGATATCATCAATTTGGTCGTCATCAATATCCTCCTCCTCCTCCTTCTTCCTCTTTCCTTTCTATTTTTCCAAGTTTTTAACTTCATCCTTCAACATTATCATATCACCTCTAAGGCTTCCAAATTTTGAAGATCTTTCCAAGTGCACTTCCCGGCCGGCACGCGCTATATTCGGGAGGTCATGAGCAATTTCAAATTCATGAGAACCCTTCTCCACAAAGAAGAGTCTCAAGGTTAAGCTTCCTAGAAGCCTTGTAATCTGGTCTCCGCGAGGTAGAGGCTAAGTGGGGCAGGAGCATCTAAAGGAGGAATGGGAGAAGAAGCCCTGAATAGCCGTGGGGGGTGACAATATAATGCGGCAGTGGCGGTGCGGCAGAAAGGAGAAATAGGGCTTGCGCAGGCAGAACCCGTAGAGGGGGAATCGAGCTAGGGAGGATGGGAGACCAGGATCCACATCAAGTAATTATCAAGTGAAAAAGAGTTTTTTTTTTCAAAGTACTAAAAAATAAAGTGTGTTTTTCAACACGTTGAAAAACACACTATTTTTTTCAAGACTTTGAAAAATGCTATGCATTTTTTTATTATTATTATTGGCAAATAGTTTTTTGAAAGGGACTATACCCTTGAGTACAAGAGAGGGCCTAGGAGCCAGAATAGGAATGAAAATCAGAGAAAAAAGGATCAGAATCCAAGTATGACAATGAAGCCCAAAGTAGCCAAAAACATATACCCAAACAAGACAAAACAGCAAAAACTCTGCACAAAAGCAGCAAAGAAACCGCAAAAAAACAGCAAAAAAACAAACAAGAGCAGCTAAAGCACCTACAACTACTTCTTGGCAGCTTTGTCGATGCTGGTTTTGATGTTCTTCCAGGATCTGAACATTCCCAAAGTTGTCATGTGGGTAGCGTCAGTCTTATCCAGCTGATCAATGGTCCTTTTGCTTTCTTTATCATTGCCCCAAAGTGTTGCCAGAACTCCGCTGAGATTGGAGACACTTCTGACATGCTGCTCAATGAACTCCTCAATCGCACTAAAAATGGCCATATTGTAATCATGACGAGTTTTGGCCTTCCCTAAATGGGAGTCTAAGGAGTTCAGCTTCTTGTAGATATCTTCAATCTGGCATTATCAATATCCACCTCCTCCTCCTTCTTCCTCTTTCCTTTCTGTTTTGCCAAGTTCTTAACCTCATCCTTCAACAGCTTCATTTCAGCTTCTAAGGCATCCAACCTTTTTGTAGAGCTCTCCATATGCACATCTCGGGGACTAGCACTGCTAATATTCAGGAGGTCATGTGCAATTTCAATTTTATGAGGGTCTTTCCTGCAAAGAAGAGTATCGAGGTTAAGCCTTCTAGATGCCCTGGTGACCGGTCTGGCCGAGGTGGAAGCGAAGTGGGGCGTAAGCAGCAGTAGGGGAATGGAAGATGAATCTGACGGCCGGCAGGGGGGTGACAGCAGCGGTGGCGGGGGCAGAGAGTGGAGAAATGGGGCTAGCAGCATAGCAGAACCCGAGCAGAGGGGGAACAGAGCTAGGAGAGGAAGGGAGACCAGGATACCTAAGAAGACAAAATTTATGCAGAGAAAAAATAAGCCCCTGGTGTAAAGGAACCACTGGGTATGCTTTTGAAACTCCAAAATGGAGCACTCAAGAGAGTTCAGCAAATAATGGGGGAAACAAACCAAGCGATTCCTATGGAAGTGGTTGAGAAAGATAAGGTGCTTAGCAGGTACGGTGACAAACCTCCCTTCCAAAGAAATGAATCGTATCATCATGTGAGTAACCTCATCATAAGGTGGAGGGATTGAGCTAACAAGCAGGCCCGCGGTAACATAGATCAGCTTCTCAGATCCCTCCACAAATCTCCTCTCTTCAACATCTCTGTCAACCCTTTTGTTAAAAAAATGGTAGCCCTCCATGCTAAGACCGGTCGCTTCAGCAATAAGCTCCTCGTTGACCAAGATCTTCTGCCCCCCATATTCCACAGTCCGCTCCTTCCAATCCTTCGCAAAACACACTGAGATGCTTTGATCATGTCCCTGAACCTTCTCCATGAAGTTGGTGATGCCACCCTTGCTGAGTATATTCCATAACTCAACATTATCCTTCCAATCCCGGTCCGCACTAGGCTCAATTTGGCAAGGGGACCCCCATCTTCACTTTTTGCAACAAATTCCAAAATCCTTGAGAGCACTGAAGCCAGTCTTCTTTTACTTGTTGTAATCCACACAATGTTGAAAATGAGAGCCGTTGCTATTCCCACGAACGTCCGCGTGCTGCTGATCTGAGCCTGTGGAAATTTGCATGTGGGAATAACAGCCTTTTTGCTATCCCACTCCCTATCATCAATTACATTATTACTGTCTTCGGTATCCGTGGAGCCTTGTATCCAAATTTTAGCAAGCACAGTGCTGCCCGCATGCGCGATTTTCATATCAATGTAACTCCACTTGGACTTCCCCATATACTTCACACTATCTTGATTATTCGACAGGATTTGCATAATCATAGTTTTTAAGTCAACACATGTGGGAGTTTTATTGATACTGATCCACACCCAATAATCATATCTCAACTCAAGAAATTGTGTGCGTATAGAAATCCGCATGAATGCTGTTTTGAAGCTGCTTAGGGATGCTTTATTGTTATCCCAAACAATGTGATTAACATTAATGCCATAATTAGCCAGCGCATCTGCCAATTTATTACCCTCCCGGTAAGTATGCATGATCCTGATGTTATTGAATGTTTGAAAAATACTTATGGACTCTGAGATAAAATCCTTGATGCTCCAACTTGGAGATGAGCACTGTTTAAGGAGATTAATGATATTCAGGGAGTCCCCTTCAATAATGAGGTTCTAGATATTTTGAGTCTGCAATTCTCAGGCCCCATAAAGCAGATAATGCTTTGGCAAAATGATTGGTTTGAATTCCCATTTTCCTAGCATACGTAGCAATCAGACTACCTTTATGATCCCGTATCGCTCCTCCCCCTACCGCAATCCCAGGGTTCCCCTTAGAGGCCCCATCAAAGTTCAACTTAAACCAATTAAAATCAAGAGGATGCCATTTAATCAAAGATCTATCAATGTTATTCCCGGATTGCTACTACTATTGACAGTTCCAATCGACCAATTGGATAAGATATATTCTTCATTCTCTGGATATATCTTGTTCTTGGGGGGTTTAAATCTAGCAATGTTCTCTTTGATACCATTAGAGATTTTACCAATACTAAGTTTATAGTTTTGCTTCTTATTTCAAGATAATATCATTTCTATCCTTCCATATCCTCTAGATTAAATGAGGGATAGCCAGCTTCCGAGATCCTTTTGATGACACAATGCCTAAAGGGTGGGTTCCATTGAGTCCATAGCTGATTTAGATCCTTTGGCGCCACCCCTAGAGCTTCAAATTTAGAGAGGGAAAAACTCCATATTCTGGTAGCATACTCACAATGTATGAACAGATGACTGATATCCTCAGAATCTTTCTTACAAAGATGACACCTATTAGGGATTATAAATCCTCTTCTCATCAGGTTGTCAGTGGTAAGAATCCTACCTCTGATAGCTAGCCAAAGGAAAAAATTTATTTTAGGAGTTAATTCAGTCATCCAAATCTTATTCCAATTGAACTCTGTTTGACTACTGTGGAAGAAATTATTATAACCAGTTTTGATAGAGTAATTCCCATCATTGGAATTCTTCCATACCAGCTCATCCTTAGAATCCAGTTGACTTAAGGGAATAAGATCTAATTGATCTTGAAGGGAGGAAGTAATTTACATTAGATCATTTCTCTCCACAGAAAGTTTTTTCCAATTCTTGCTGGTACCATTTCCCTCAATATAGTCCTTGATTTTAATGCCATACTTGCTTACAAGACTGTCCTTAACAATCCCAAATCTATCCATGAGATTGCCATTAAACCAATTATCATCCTAGAAGTTAATGTCCCTACCATCCCCCACTTTCCATTTACTGCCCTACTTAATGAAATTTCTGCTCTTAACCAGATTGTTCCAAAAGATGGAACCAAAGGGGAGGTGCTCATCTTGTAGGAAAGAGTACACAGTTTGATGATTCAGGTATTTTGCTTTGATTAAATCAATCTAGGGTTGTTTCTCAGACAACATTCTCTAGCCCATTTTAGCAATGAGGGCCTCATTCATTTTCTCAATATCTTTTATACCCAAACCTCCCATAAACTTTGGGGTGCAAACCTTATCCCAAGCAACTAAGTGAAATTTGAACTTCTCTTCCATGCCTTGCCATAAATTTTTTTTCTGAATCCTTTCAATCTTATCTCTGAAGGAAGAGGGGATCTTGTAGAGTGACATGACATAAATGGGCAGATTTTGAAGAGTACTTTTAATGAGCAGGCACTTACTAGCACTAGATAAAATGGTTCCTTTCCAACCAGCCATTTTTTTGAATCTCTCCAATAAATCATCCCACACCTTGCTAGAGACTTTCCTAGGCCCAAGGAAGTGGCTAGAAGCGCACTTATTTTACAACCTAGAATTTTAGCAATTTTAAGCTGCCTTTCTTCTGGAGTGTTGAAAAATAAGATGGAGCAAACCACGATTTTTTTCCTTCTTTTCGTAATGATGCAATACATATCAAATAACTACCATGAGGAGAAGGGTTGATTTTTTCAAAGCGCTGAAAAATAAAGTGTGTTTTTCAACACGTTGAAAACCACTATATGGTTTTATCAAGGTGTAAACCATGATGTTTTTCCTCCTTTTTGTAATGATGTAATGTGGATCAAGTAACTACCACAAGGAGAAGGGTTGAGTTTTTCAAAGTGCTTTGAAAAATAAAGTGTGTTTTTAACACATTGAAAAACACATTGTGTTTTTAGCAATATGAAAAAATGCAATGTGGTTTTTATAAAGGTGAAAACCATGATATATTTTCTCATTGTTGTAATGATGTGATCCACATAAGGTAATTATCAAGTGGAGAAGGGTTGATTTTTTACAAAGTGCTAAAAAATAAAGTGTGTTTTTTCAACAATATGAAAAACACAATGCAATTTTTATCAAGGTACAAACCATGATGTTTTTCCTCCTTGATGTATCGATTTCATGCATATCAAGTAACTATTAGGTGGAGAAGGGTTGACTTTTTTCAAAGGGCTGAAAAATAGAGCATGTTTTTCAACAATTTGAAAAACACACTCTTTTTTTCAGTAATATGAAAAATGCAATCTATTTTTTAACAAGGTGCAAACCATGATGTTTTTCCTCCTTGTTGTGATGATGCAATGCATATAAATTAACTACCACAAGGAGAAGGGTTGATTTTTTCAAAGTCCTGAAAAATAGAGCATGTTTTTCAACACGTTGAAAAACACACAGTGTTTTTCAGCAATATAAAAAATGCAATGCCATTTTCCATGAGGTGCAAACCACCATGGTTTTCCTCCTTGTGATGATAAGATGCATATCAAGTAACTACCACTAGGAGAAGGGTTGATTTTTTCAAAATCCTGAAAAATAGAGGGTGTTTTTCAACACGTTGAAAAATGCATTATATTTTTCAGTAATATGAAAAATGCAATGCGGTTTTGAACAAGTTGCAAACCAAGATGTTTTCCCTCCTTGTTGTGATGATGCAATGCATATCAAGTAACTACCACAAGGAGAAGGGGTGTTTTTTTCAAAGTCTGAAAAATAGAGCGTGTTTTTTTAACACGTTGAAAAACACACTGTGTTTTTCAGCAATATGAAAAACACAATGCCATTTTCCATGAGGTGTAAACCATGATGTTTTTCCTCTATTTTTATGATGAAATGCATATTAAGTAACTACTATGAGGAGAAGGGTTACTTTTTTTCAAAGTCCTGAAAAATAGAGCGTGTTTTTCAATACATTGTGTTTTTCATCACATCAAAAAACTCTACGCCATTTTCCACGAGGTGCAAACCATGATGTTTTTTCCTCCTTGTTGTGATAATGCAATGCATATCAGATAACTACCACGAGGAGAAGGGTTGATAATTTCAAAGTGATAAAAAATAGAGCGTATTTTTCAACACATTTAAAAACACGCTGTGTTTTTCAACAATATGAAAAACGTAATCTCGTTTTCTACAAGGTGCAAAACATGATACTTTTACTCCTTGTTGTGATGATGAAATGCATATCAAGTAAATACCATGAGGAGAAGGGTTGATAATTTTAAAATGCTGAAAAATAGAGCATGTTTTTCAACATGTTGAGAAACACACTGTATTTTTCAGCACATCGAAAAACTCAACGTTGTTTTCCACAAGGTGCAAACCATGATGATTTTACTCCTTTTTGTAATGATGCAATTCATATAAAATAACTACCATAAGGAGAAGGGTCATGTTTTTCAAAGTCCTGAAACATAGAGCGTGTTTTTCAACAAGTTGAAAAACACAATGTCAATTTCGACAAGGTGCAAACCACAATGCTTTTCTTCCTTAATGTATTGATGTAATGCATAAAAGTAATTACTAAGTGGAGAAGATTTGTTTTACAAATAATGTAAATAAATTTTAAATTTTCTTTATTTAATTAAGAAAAGTGAAATATGAAAAATGGATGATTGGTCCTAGGATGTGGATAGATGATGTTCCATGTTGTGCTCCACGGAAGAATGGATCAAAATCCTCTCCTATGAATGAATTTGCAGTCACAGACACTACATAAGACATTCTAAGTAAAATTGTGCACTTTAATTCAAAATATGTTATTACGAGTAGATTTGTCAACATAAGGGGTCCAAAACTCTTTCAAGTTTCTAAAAATTCATTACATCTAAGTGAGATAATGTACTTCTTTTGATTTCCCTAAATGGGATGCTGAATTTGAAACCATAAGGAAATAATAAAATGTTTTGGGGTTTTCATTTTATCAGAGAGACTAATCATTCTTGATATTTAACAAGTCCATCAATAACATATAGTATTGTCATTAAAATTCCAATAATTGTTGTAGTTTATTCCCTAAAAAACCATTGTAATGTATATGTAGTATGAAAATTACATGCTTCAATGAGTACTTGAATTCTCTAGAATTAACTCCTTTTCAAACAATAATGAATTTCTATATTATGTAGATTAACTAGGGTACATGTGTAATTATAGATGAGTTGAACTCATATTAGAACACACAAACAAACAAAATAATATATAACTATCGAAAAATGTGAAGAAGGTAGACCAAGGGTCACATGGATAAATTTGGAAGGGAATGGGGACTCTTTTCTCATAACCATGTTGTTTACCATAACCTTTTGGACTTATGTTCCTTGTCAAGTGCACTATCTTAGCAAAAGTCTTAGAACAACACAAAATAATTACAAAAAATAAATAAATAATCAAAGGGGGGCCTTATGAATACCATAAACAATTGGAAATGATAATTACACTAATACAATCCTAAATTAGACAAATGATCATAACCCAAACTAACTGAATTTGACATGAATATTTAAATATTTAAAACATGCCATGTCGATTTCGACATATTTCAAACCACGTTATTTTTTCTACCTTATTGCGATTTAAATCTTTCTACCAGATTCACAATACTCACACATTCTAAATCTTATTGCAATTTAAATCTTGCTATCATCGATTTTCACATCTTCTAATATTTTATTATGTTTTTATTGTTTAATTATTATTTTCTCTTATAAAAAATAAAATATATGTTTAACCAACATCTTTTGATGTCAAAGGTCACATGGACAATGTCATTTTATTACAAAGTCATATATTCATTTATTATTTGTGTCTTTGGTGGGAGTGACTCGATACTTTTTCCTCGCTTGACGCCTTGTCCTAGATGTACATCTTCTTCCATAATTCCTTTTGACCTTTGGTATTTTAACAAGAGAATTAAATCTTCTACGTGATTTTTGAACACTTTTTTGTTCGATTCACCCGTTGTCTCCCGCTTCTTAATTTATAATTCCAACTCTTGAACCTCAAGCTCCAACTCCATCTTCCTCGAGGAATCATCTCCTAATTATTCCAATAATTCCTTTTTTTTTTTGAAAAAGTATATATATTGCAATGTAAGTCTTTCACACTTGATTTTATAAAAATTTTCCTTATTCATAACAATTTTCATTTCAAATTCCATACGGAATGATGGGGAAGACTCATCTTCTTGTCTAACACCGACATCTTCATTTGTAGGGCTCTTTGCATTCTTTCCAAACACATAAGTGGCACTATCGAATGTTTCATAATCTTTCAGTTCCTGCACTAGTGAAGCCTTGCACTTTCCAACCTTATTTTGTCTTGCCATATAATTAAACTTGTATTTAAACAACCTATTAATATATGTTACCATTCAAACATAATTACAAAGAAAATAATGCACTTAACTTATACTCAACAAAATATTATCATGGATGAAATATATATGAAATTTTAGTAAGCACATCAAACCCAAGTAGGCATACATGGAAGAAGAACACAACTATGTAAACATAAACCACAAACCGTAATCCATAATACATAAGATTCAAAAGTAAAATTGTGAATTATCTACAATAAATTAGTGAACACGTCAAACCCAAGTAGGCATACATGGAAGAAGAATGCAACTATGTTATCATATACCATATACTGTAATCCACAATCCATAGTCACATTAATACATTAACCGGATACATAATGGTAACATCATCATTTATACAATAAATGGAATGTCACATAACAAGAATAAAAAACCATCTAATGCACTATAAATAAAATGTAAATGGATAACTCTATGTAACCCATAACCACAAACCATATTAAATATCTCAATAATTCAATACTAAATCATAAACCTTAAATACATCAAAGTAACAACATCATCATATACACACATATATAGTAATCTGACTCCTCATAAGCAATGTTATACAATAAATGTTTTCATCTCCTTCGCTGCCTATTGTTAGCGAGAGAACATAATCCATCATAATATCTAATATGTTTCTTCTCATATCTATGAAAAAAATTAGGTGTGATGCCAAGAACAGGTGGGGCATCAGATGTCTTTATCCGAGTATGGAACATTGTCTCAACTTGTACCTTATCATCTTGACAGCCATTCATATGGTAAATAAGTCAACTTAGATGAATCTCTTAGTTAAACACATGATTAAATTAAATAATCCATTACATCTACTTGTCTCTTCATGAGGAGTGTCTAGTCTGATATCTTTGAGATCCCATATAGCAAACCATTTGACATAATCTGTCAAAGTGCTTGAAAATGTATTAGGGTAGGGAAATGAAGCAGTGGGAATAATGGCCTCAGAAATAATGACTTTCACTATAAATTAGGGGAGTGTGATGTCATGAAACTTCACGTGTGGGCTACTATCACAAACCACTCCTCTGGCAACAACTATATCATCTGACATTAACTTGACTTCGACCCCGTGAGAAAAAGTCTGTAATAATGAAAATATCAATTGCATTAATAAATTTATCTTAATTTCACCAAAAAAGAATATAGAAAATCAAATGTGAACATTCAATAACTTACCACCCAGCTCCACACTCTCACATATTGTCGTGACATCGTTTGTGCCCCTCTCCTCATGCCTCCCCTCGTCACCATCTCTCTCCTCGATTAGAAAAGAAGTTGCAACTCCATAAATATTCATCTCATCCTCTCTGACCTCTTGTGAAGCTATCTCACTAATAATATCGAGACCACAAGCTGATTGTGAAGAGGGCGTCTTATCACAAACATCCACCTACACAATGAATCGAGTCATCATGATAATTTAAATATCAACAACATAATGAAACATTTAATTTTCAAGTGCATGTTAATTGGTTTTTACCTTTAGCACTACAAATCGAGTCTCTTGCCAAAGCATAGGAACTAACACAAGATAATTTTATAATCCTATGCACACTACAATTAGTATATACAAAATAAACAAAAACTATATTCCATATAAAGAACGAAAGACCAATAATTACTTACATTATCATTCAAAGGGGGTAAACATTCCTGCTAGTTGTTCCACCCTCTTCTTTATCTTCTTATTCATGAAATAATATTAAGTTTTGATTTCCAACAAAACATAATATATAATATATTATACTAATCTTAAATTTACCTCTGCTCCAATATTTAAGATAATTTTTTCTCTCGCTCTCAACCACTTCTCCTCTCTCACTTATCATATCTTCTTTGAATTGTAGACGCACATTTCAACATCCACCTCCTTCTTTCCTTCCTAGTTTAACTCCTCGAATCGAGTTTTGCATTTTTTTTTGCAAACTCGATTGATAACCCTCCTGCACCGCAAGTAGAATCGTTTCCTCAAGACATAGTTCACATCCCCCTCTCTCTTTTACATGTATGTCGTGCTCCTATCTTGAGGGATATGTGACCATTTTCCCATATGATTACGGGGTTCCATGAAGGGCATATTGTGTGCTACCTAGCGATGTTGATTAAGTCTATGTAACTCCTAAAACCTAACATCCCCACTTCAACAACACATGATCCATGCAGACATAAATAATGAATACAACCATTAACATGTTTGGTTATGTACTCTACAAGTGGCTCACTAATATCCAAGAGAACGGTCTTGGAAGGAGCATTTGACATAACACCATCAACTATTGGAGGAGCATCTCCCTTTGCATTCTCTCGACACTTGTGGAATGCGTACATGCCATGTGATGTGAAGGTGCATGTATCTAGGTGGTACAATTCATAAATATTAGCCAACATAAAATATTAGGCATTATGAAAAATAATTAATGTTCACATATTTAAATATTACCATCATGGAATGTGAAGAAACTCGTGTGAAAAGACAAAAATTTCATATTTATTAGCCCAAAAAATGACACTAGGTACATTGTTATGAAAAACAATTAATGTTCACAAAGT
Source organism: Taxus wallichiana var. yunnanensis (assembly GCA_018340775.1). Classification (NCBI taxonomy): domain Eukaryota; kingdom Viridiplantae; phylum Streptophyta; class Pinopsida; order Cupressales; family Taxaceae; genus Taxus; species Taxus wallichiana. The sequence goes on from CM031237.1 coordinate 1,026,100,018, forward strand.
TTTATATTATTGTTTCAATATTTATGTCTTCCTCGAAAACATAAGAATGGATTGTGAACATGGATGGGCCCATGTCGCGTAACGTCTCCATGTTTTGGTCAAGTGTGTTGTTATAACCATCATTGAAGTGATTCATTGTAAAATAAGATAAACTAAAACAAATAGTGCAGAACGTATTTATTCGTATTTTGCATTCATATTGAGAAAATCATGCATACTTGAACCATTTGTGATGAAGTTAGTTGCACACATTATTTTTCAAAATTGGATACTCGAATCTAGATGTTTCTGAAGTAAACATGAAATGTGAATTGCAAGTGTGTTGCAAGACAATATAGGATTAAAGCATTAAAACAACAACATTACATTTTGAAAAGAAATTTGAACATCCAAGTATCATCCCATGCAATTATATTATGTGTTTGGTTGTTCATAATTGTGTTTGTAATACAAAATGAAACATCAACCCAAACAATGGAAGAAGTAACATTTTTAAAATAAGTGCATTACACTTTTACAAAATACATAATCACTCAGTGCATGTGACAAAGGCAATTGTAGGCATCCCCACTGCAATGCTCGTCACACTCATCTCGAGTCGCGATGTATTTCTCTCCATTTTTAAAACCTCCACTCATCAAGATTTTCTAGATGACGATCAATGTCATCCCACCAATCAAGAACATTTGCTGATAAGCTAGGCTATTTACCATCCAGAGGCGGATGTATGACCAGTGTGATGTCGTGTGGTACCGCTTTAAGGTATTGTCGTCAATTTAATGCGGTGGATTTTTCATCGATCCATCTTCCAGGTGACTATATTTTTCCTTGTGAGCCAAGGGTTTTCCATATTTTTCGAGGACCATTCTCCATTCGTAATATGAAAATTCAACCGCTTAGCCCTATTTGGTCTAGTATCAAAAGGGGGTAGACACGTTGTATAATTTAACAACGTTACGTAGGCATTATGACCATTATCATCTTCCATCAATAGGATTATTCTTAAGAGTTTCCATACTTGGATTTTCCAATCATCCATCTACATAATATGTATTAAAATATACATATTATTATGAGAATAGAACGAAACATGCTATTATAAAGATCAATGACACATATGGACATGGTATTATGAGGAGCAATGAAATGGATCGACATGGTAATATGAGGAGCCATTGAATATGTATGAACTTATCATTGTCTAAATCCTTTTTTCATTCCCAAGACATGTTCATAAGTTCTAGAATGTACTATTATTAATACTTCCTAGCTTCCACATCCTTCCCATATCTCTAGAATCCTTCCATTTTATCCACAATGCCCAGTTTATTAATCTACATTATATGATGTATCATCATATTATCCACAAAATATATAATATATGCATTGGAGACAATTCACAAAATATTAGTTATTCATAATCTAATAAAAAAGGTATGTATACCATTACATAAAAGGAAATACAATGTGTACATATATCATATTGTAATGTCATCCATGGAAAGTGCTAAAAAGTTTCCACTTCTTGGTTTATAGTGTCCCTAGACACTTGACATACATCCAAACTACCTCTATCAACTTTTACATGCAAATATGAACATTTCACAAAACAAGATACACTATCTAGTGCTTGAACTCAAAGAATAGAAAGATTTACATTGTTACATTAGTATACACCAT
>CM031237.1:1026101797-1026208661 GCA_018340775.1 Taxus wallichiana var. yunnanensis
ATATTAGGCCTTTCTCTAGAAGGCCCTCTAGCTACAACTTGAGCTCGTATAGCTCAGAGTAGTCATCCGATAAGGTGCTCGTGAGATAGGCTCAGAATGGAACCATATATATGTGAAAATATATCTCACATGGGGAGGTAATCCCGATAGCTCCGGAAAACATCAGCAAACTCTCTCAAGATGGGATGGTCATTAAGGGATGGTCCACTAGACTCATCCTTAGATGTGTCACTAATCAGAATAACATATAACCGATAATCTCGTCATACACACCGCTTAAGCTGCACATATAAGCGGAGATGGTGCGAATGGAAATGAGCCTCCTAACTCCTAATATCACTTACTCCACTCCTAGATCATCTTTACAAGAGATAGTCTTATGGTAACAATCCAATCTAGCTCAGTGTGTAGACACCTAAGGGTTATTCTCTTAGATGACACCATAAGACCCCAATGGAAGGATTCAAATACCCAAGGTAGTGTGAAGGGTCCCAAATCCACTACACACTCCTTAACTAAGGAGTTTACGGAAATTTTGGCTCCATAAGCCATCTCAACATCCCAACTACGACCCCCGCCTAACTACCACAAGCCCGCAACACTCTACTAAGGATGGTGTAATAAATGAATCAAAAGATCCATAATCAAATAATATAGAGGTGGAGATACCACCAATACTACATGTCTTCTCTATCACAGTACTCTCGGTGCTCAAAATTAATGTACTGGTGGTTCTCAACTGCTGTATAGATCCGGTGGTTAACAAATGCTTGGTCCTCTCCAGTGGGATGTAGCTCAAGCTGGTACTCTAGAGGTTTGAGATGTGGATCCTGACGATCTAGATATAGACTACCAAGGTCTCTACCGATGAGATCCTGTGCTGACCGAGTTCTTGGTGCACCCCGTGTCCTAATGGGAACTATAGGAAGAGGCCACATACTCCGCCCTCTCTATGCATCAAACCCCGAGGAGGTCCGTAAGGTGGGCTGGTCTCAGATGCTACTGGCCGAGGTCGCATCATGAGTGTCCGAAAGGAAGTCTCGTCTCCGAACTCTATCCATCATGTGGATGAGGAATCGACTTCAATCTGCCATCTCGCATCTCCGGATGCGGCACCAAACTCTATCTCTATCCTGTTGCATCTTCCCCCATGTTTCCTCTACAATATAGGCCTTCTCCATAGCCTCTGCTAATGTCTGTGGGTACTGAATGCACACTACACCACCCAAATCCAAATTCAAGCCTCAAATGAACCTATGAATCTATACTTTCTCATCATACATATAGCCAACGACTGAGTAGATTCAAGAATTGACTCTCATACTCGGCTATGGTCATTGATGCCTCGAAGGAGGTCATAAAACTCATCTATCCTCTACTGAATAAACCTCCTGGGAAAATACTTGCTCCTAAAATACTCCTCAAATAGCTCCTAGGTAACTGTCTCTGAGTCAACATGGAGCTTCTACTCCTCGGTCCTCCACCGCACTCTCCGGTTCATCCTCGAAGATGGATCGCAACATGAGCTTTCATTTTACTAGTATAAGGGAAGATCTCAAGCATCCTCTCAATCTCACCAACCGTGCCTCTACCTGAAAACCTCTTGTATCACCGCAATAGTGTGACGGTTGTAGCTTCAGGATCTCTCGATATGGTCTGGCACTGAAGTTTGATGACCCCTAGGTCTCTCGCATGCTCCTCCTCTCTCTGTCTAGGCTCCGAGACTATCCCTATGACCCGAGGTCCTATCCCCTCGTACTCCTCTCTCCGGTGACTCGCCTAGCAAACTCGTAGAAGTTCTATCCCCTATACTACTCACTCTGTCCGAGGGGATACATGGGCCTCCATTGATAGCTCCATGTCATGTCTATTAAATCATCCTCCTAAGGGCTCTCCTCATATAGCAGTGACATTGATGCTCTCCGAAGTGTCTCACAAATATGAGGTAGAATGGTCGTTACATCCCGCTCAAGGTGGTACATCTAGGTCTATGTGAAAAGACCCCTCGTCCTAATCTCGCACCTCTTACATAGATGAAGGTGAGAGTTAGTTCATTATTCAAGGTCTTGTTTTAGTTCTATATGTTTTCTAATTTATACAATTATCGACATTATGGGTTTCTAGATTCAAAACTACAATTTTGCACTAGGTTAAAAGTTCATGTCTCATGTTTTCTAGGTTTTCCAAAGGGTCCAAGCTTTGAACCCATGGCTTTGATACCAAGTGTAACGCTGAAAAATGACATCCTAGGAACATGCTTCAACCTAACACTTAACTCGAAAATTGCGACAATTTATTTTTGTTTAAGTTATAAGAAGGTTACAAGGGTTCTTAGACCCTTAGGGTTCATTAAATAAACTTGCACCATGAAACACAACTTTACGATTGAAGAACCAGGTCTAGTTAAAAGTTAACATGTTTTCAAATTTATCTCTAAGGTCCATTAATCAATTATTCATTAGGAAGGTACCAAAGATTAATTTACCTAATTAAATATTTTCTTCTCTTTAGATAATGTTCAATCCTAACAAGGTTAACCTTATGTTAATTCATTTAAATTTATTATCCTATTACTTAGAGTCCTTTCCATTGACTTCTTAAGGCTTGCTAAGAACTAACAAAGGTTAACATTCCAAGGCAATTAGATGGCCCCATTCCCTAATTACACATACCCTTAAGGAATTAAATTAAACATTTAAAATACATTTCTACCTAACAAAAGTAGGGTGAATCCTCTACCCTTAGATCAAATCCATCTTGACCACTAGATCCTAGGGTTCCAAACTTATCCCTAAAATCCTTATGAATTTCTATTAAAACCTTTCCTTCATTTTATTCTCCTCATTTAGCCTATTTCTTTTGTTAAAATTGCAGTTGGAGAGGAGGAAGCCATGGGAGCAAAAGAGGAAGAGCCATGGAGGATTCTACAAGAAGATCTAGTTTAGATTAGCTTAGATTAAATTTTTATTGTTGTTATTACTTCTATTCAAGGATTGGGAGGGGTTTCCTCTACCAATCTGGTTTTCATTTCAAGCTATTTGTATATTGGGTTTTAATTTTGGGGCAAACCCTACCCCCATTGTTGTAAATGAAAGGAATGTTTTTAATCCACCATTTGGAGGTTTTTATTTCCCAATCCAAGGGATTTACTCATGGTTTTCTTGCTAGTAGATATCAGTTAAATTTTACAACTTATAAATTAGTAAAAACTAGTTAAAAATTAGTGCATATGCGCGATCCACGGAGTTTTGTCATGATAGAACCGCCACCTGCAGCATACCATCAGTCCCTAGGACCACTACCCCGCTTGGGTGACAAACCATGGACCACCGCCCTACCGAGTGATGGTTACGGGACCGCCTCTCTCGCATAGGGTGGTGGTCCCGATTCTGAAAAAATAGAACCTTTAATCCGAGATTTTCACAAAACCAAATTTTACTACAAGGTTCTAAAATACATTCTAAACTTGATTTTTATGCTCTTAAGGTTTCCAGTTTTGGAATTTCATTTCATTAGTTCATTTCTTAATTAAAATTACTCATTTAAAACATTTAGAAATCCAATAGTGACAATAATAACTACAAGATCTATTCCATTTTATTCAACTAATTTTTTTGAATTCCAAGAGCAAAATTAAGGAATATATATGTAATTTCACATTGTAAATTTCTAATAATAAATGCAACATTTCCCTATTTCCAATTTTTTTGTCTCTTCCATTTTAACTACAAATCAAATATCTAAAACAACTACAACAACTTCATTTTACATTCAAATTTACTATGCAACCAAGATTTCAAATAAAGAGAATTACTTTCTTTTCTTTTTTGCAAAACTAACTCTACAATACAATTCTTTCTTCTTTATTTTCTTATTTGTTTCTTTCCACATACAATACAATATCAATAACAACTATTTGAATACAAATTTCCTTTACAAGATCAATACAATTTCCTCCACTTGAAGTGGGAAAGATCATACAATAATACAAGCTAAAATAGAATATCATATTACAAGTTTCCTCCACTCTAAGTGGGAATAATACTAAGGAAGTTTCACAAGGTCTCCAACAAGATAGTTCCTCCAAGATTTGTTTTATTTACAACAAAATGGGGGGAGAGGAAATGCTCTCCACCCAACCAAGATACCCAATGAAGAGGAGAATCCATCCTCTCCATTGGCCCCGAGCCCCAACCACATTACAATGGGAGATGATTCTAACACATGGCAAAAACAAGCTTCCACAACACAAAAATTGTTTCACAACCATTCCAACCACATTTCAATCATCTACAACACAAGAATGAAAGGAAAACAATAAAACAACAAGTAAACAAGGCTTAAAATGAAAGCCAAAGGAGCAAGACCTATGGGGAGGTCACTTATGCCCACCTTAAAGCCTCCAATGCATATCTCAAATCCCCTACATACTCTTATTCCTCCCTCAAGTAACCTTTATACCTATCACATACTCTTATGTGTCCCCCAATATCTTATGCCTCCTCATAAAAGAGACAAGAAATAAATGCAAGCATTCCTTGTACAAGGTGGGGCATCCAACCCAAACTCCCTCCACAACAAGGGTAAAATCTTATGCCTCCCTACATGAAAACTCCCAATAGTCTCCTCCTACTCTAAACTTAGGCAATCTACCCACACCCAACAAGAATTCCAAAGAAAAAAATACTCAACACAAGCATATAAACACAAAATAAAGAATAACATAAACAAGGGAAAGCTCCTACCTTTCCATAGTAGATATTATTCCAAGAGTAAGTATCCAAGCTCCTCAAAGCCAAGAAAGCATCCAAAAGCTCAAAAAATCCACAAGCACTCTCCATAATTCTCTAACTCTCCAAAAATGCAAGAGCACAAAATAATCAAGTAACCTCCAAACAAGTAAAATAATTTCAATAAATAGAAAAAGGAGAGAGGAGGATGATGAGACTCTAAGTAGGATGCCTCCTCATTTCCTCTCCACTCCACATCTCCTTAGTCAACCTCATATTACAAAGCACCATTAGTAAGTTGTTGAAGGAATGACAAGTTACTTACACACACCATCTAAGCCCACACCCCCTAAGGACAAAATTAATTACTTGAAAGAAAGTGCAATAAACATTTCACATTTTTATCTTACCAAAACACCTAATGGGATCTAATTTGATCCCCCAACCCATATGTAGGGTTGGCGTAGTAGTTTCAGAGGTGTGGGATGAGTTTGAATTGTCCCACAAGCTTCCAAATTTGGCCTCTAAGGCCAAATTCGAGTTTCCCATGAAGGGTAGACTGCATAAACACTCAAGTTCTCAAGCATTCAAAATGCAACACAAAATCGAAGAGCAAATCAAGTCTAATAAATAAACTCCTTTTTGGTCACATATTTAATTAGTTTAGGACAAGGTTAAGTTAGCTTAATTAAGACACTATAACCCACTAATAATAAAGGGGTAAAATATACATAAAAATTTAAATAATTAAAACAAGTAAATTACATTACTTGAAGAACACATACTAACATTACTAAAAGGGAACTAATAATAAAAGACAACACATGACCCTTGGTCACAATTTTCCCTAACCAAATAATTCTAACACACACAATTACATGTTGTCATGGTGACCCTTTTGAATTCATCTAGAATTCCAATGTGGTTGGTCTCCCATCCCTTGATGTTTGTGTGAATAATTTTACCTGCAGAAACATATAAACACCCTCTTCCGCCTCGTGGCCACATTAAAAACATCCATGATAAAATATATAATGAAAATCCAAAATCATCTATATACGAATCAAATATCATCTAGGCAAATACATCATCATTTACAATTTCTAGCAATATTTCTATTCCACATTTCATCCATGTCAAAATGATCACAACATTAATCCAATTATCAAATGTCTACTCAATATGACAAAATGTATCACATCTCATAAATATATATAAATAACCATGTCAACATTATGTCAACATCAATATCAAATGTCTCTAAAGGTCCACCTGCATCATATATAAATCAAATCAACAGTCCAAGATTCTAACATCTACTATCATGCTAAATCAAGAAGCTATAATATATCCATAAGTGTAGTCGATAGTATTGAAATCAATAATCCAAAAAGGTGTCAAAGGGAAGTGGGCATTACATAGAACACACTTAGAAATGACTAAGCCACTAAATATCCTACCAAAAATATCATCATGGACTTCCTAGATGGCCCGAGAGGCTTCAAGGGATTTGAGACATCAGAGAAGGACACCATAAAATCCTTTTTTATAAATAATATTGCTAAGGATCACATAGTGGTGAGCGTACTGGAGGAAGGACCTCTTAGAATTTTTGGAGAAATTAGGAGGAAGGATAGAGTTGGATAGATTATCGAATATTTTAGAGTACCAAAGGTCTGATGAATTGGATTCAACAAGATTAACCTAGGGTAACTCATGAAAAGGATGATCACGGCGATGAATGACAATAAGAATCTTATACTCCTTCGTTTTCCATGGGATAAGGGACACGAGTGACACCATCGTATCAACAAAATGATTTCTCGATTAGGGGAACAACTTGGATGGTGAAAGAGTCAAAAGCTTCAAGGAGAAGATGAATGATGTCACAATATTTTTGAAGAGTATCATTTTTACATTGATAATCACCTCGTAACTTATTTGATTATGAGCTTGAATCCCCATAGATGTCAAGAATTTTAACATCTAATAAGGCAGAGGTTTAAAGACCTCGATTAGATGCTTATATTCCACCATGTTATTTTTACACTCAAAATTGAGTTTATATGTGAGGGGAATGGGAGTTTCCCATGGAGGAATGAAAATGATGCCCACACATCCCCGTTGCTAACATTTTGAGTTGTAAAAGAAGAGAGTGAATTTGAGAGGATTGCGCTTGTGATGAAATTTATTAATGGACTCGTCTAAGAATTGTTCATGAGGAAAATGTGTACTAGGAAGAGGGGCTTCTACCAATTGGTTGGCAATGTCCTGTCCCTTAATGGATTTTTGAGTGATAAACTCAATGTCAAACTCACATGAGCATGATCCATCTAGTGGTTAAGAAGATAATGTGAAGCTTAGATGTAGCTAACAATAGAGAACAACACAACCTTTCACTTCATCAGAGTGAGTCTCATAGTCACATAGAGTAAAAATGATGTAATAAAACTCCGCTCATGACTGTGGTCATCGTGATGTGCCAAGACACAGCCCCTAGAGCATGATTAGTAATAGAGATATACAAATAAAATGGATCCTCATCGCATGGGGGTGTGAGAACTGGTGGATATAGGAGATATTGTTTTAGATCGTCATAAGACTTTTGAAAATTGTGATCCCAATCAAATTCAATATCCTTCCAAAAAAGGTGATGAAAAGGTTGACAACGATAAGAAAATTGTGAAATGAAATGACAAACAAATCAAGGAGGCCTTGAATACTCTACAACCGCTTAAGATTAAAAGGAGGAAACAGCTTCAATGATTTCTTTTTTTTCGAGATTAACTTCGATGCCCCTAATAGAAATGATAAATCCAAGGAGATTTCTAGTTAAGACTCCAAGCACACATTTGGTTGGATTAAGATGAAGGAAAAATAAAATGAAGGGCTCAAAAGGACTTTGAGTAAATAAATATGGTCACGTCGATGCTTAGATTTTCCTAAAAGATCATTAACGTAGTCTTCAATGGTTTTGTGGATGAGATCATGAAAGATATAAGTCATGGTCCGTTGATAAGTAGTGTCAACATTCATCAAACTGAAAGGCATAATGTGATAGAAAAAGGTCCCCCAAGGGGTGATGAAGGAGATTTTGTGTTGATCCTCCGCACAATAAGGATTTGATTGTAATCTATATAAACCATCGATAAGAGAAAAATATCATGAATTGCGGTAAGATCTACAAGTTGATCAATGTTTGGGAGAGAGAAATCATTCATAGGGTAGGTGAGGTTAAGATCTCGAAAGTCCATGCATATGCACAATTTTCCTAATACTTTAGCAACGGGAAACTATTGGAAACCCATTGGGGATAGTTGATGGGAATGATGAAGTTTGTTGTTAAAAGGAATTACAAATCCTCTTTAACAAGGAGAACAACGTGGGGATGCATGCCATGAAGCTTCTACTTTACTAATTTAGCATTGGGATAAGTGACGATATTATGGACAATGATAGATGGGTCAAGAACCTATATGTCTGAATTTGACCATCCAAATTCTTTGCTATGATAAGAGAGGAATGTGGTGTAAGATTCTAGCTCACATGGATAAATAAATTGGCCCACCTTGAGAATACAAGGCTCCTATAGAGTTCTGATATTGACATCAATGGTGGCTTCATTAAGAAGAGTAGGTGAGTCGATGGTAGGTTATTTTGAAGATAAGAATCTTCTGTCCACATGTGGGAAAGGATAGCATCATCATCAGCACACTAAAGAACATTAATGGTAGAAGAGTCTTCTTCTACCATATCTGGGTGACAAAGAGTAAGGGACCTAGTATGACTATCACAGTGATAGGTGAGAAGTCCCAAAGTTATGGTGGAGACTAAAAAAATGTTAGAGACAATGGAGATGGTGTCATCTAGCTCAATTTCCTCAAGATTCAAGAAATATGCGGATGGTATATGCATGTCCCTGGAGTCGATGAGATGGAGAAAGTAAGGAAGGTAATTCCATGTCCTTGAGCATGACAAGATCCTTGATGGTTGGAAAAGAAGGATGAGGTAGAGAATACATGCCCTTGTATTCAAAATTTAGAAAATAAAAAGGAGGTGGAGGAGGAATGGTCATTCATATCTCTCGATGGTGGGATGGGATTTAAGTGTAGACACTTAAAATTGGTTACTCAATTTAGTGTCCCTCACATTCGTTTACCTGCTCAGATAACCTGGGGCACGTTTATGTCACCACTATCCCCTTGGGATATTATCCGATTTGTGATTTAAACACCTATTCTAAGTTTAATTCACCCCATTGTATCTTACCCGTGAGTAATTAAATATTAAATATTTAATTACACCTCTTCCCATGTATCTTAACCACTTATCTACCCCAAATTTATTCTATCTATGTATCACCCCTATTTTTCCTCTTCCCCAAGTGGGATATTTCCCGTATTTGGGGTAACTCTTATCTTTCTAGAAATCGTTCATTTTGGCCATCTCGGGAGTCTGCCCCGCGATCGGCGCCGACCGATACTGGTCGGCGCCAATTTTTTAGGAGCGGCACCGATTATAAATAGGAGCCCAGAACTCAGTTCTAGGGACGAAAAGAGGAGGAAGAACACACGCACGAATGGAGAGAGAGAGAGAGACAGAGATCGCGAAAGAGACACAGGTTGTAAGAAAGAGAGATCTTTTAGCATCAAGTGTATCAAATGAGAGCGGATCCTGTCCGAATCAATCCCTGAGAGGAGCACCGTTACTCTGCTCCTATCACATCAACATCACACGTATCCATCGATCTTCTGGTGACTCTGTTCCAGTATCTCACCAACTTCGGCACATCCAGCAGACATTGATGATCCGGCCTTCACTTTCCGATTTCCTAATCTTTTCGCACTGTCCCCGGTCGACGCCGATCTTATTCAGTCGACGCCGATTTTTCATAACCGACGCCGATCACATCAGTCGACGCCGATTCTACATAATCGACGCCGATCATCCTGCAGACAGGTAAAAGGACACAGGTAACACAAATCCAGCTTTATTTCATAGTTTCCTATTTTCTGTTGCTTTCTGTCTGCTGTTTAAATTCAGTTTTATTACTGTAATCAGAAAATCTAGTCCTTACGTACATCTTTTATCATGTATGCTTCTCTGCTTAATTGAAAACGTGGACTGACATCCGCCGAGGAAGCTTATCGCTTCCCGGACCCGCTTCTCGGGCAGTCCACCTAAATACCTTTTAACGTGGTCTTTTTCTGTCAAGCATCGGTGTCTTGCAGGTTACTCGGATCTATTGTGCGAATTGCTCGTGTGCGCCCGTCTTATCTACATCGACCTCCTTATCCGTCTACATCTTCGGATCTTGTCCATCAGGTATCAATTTTATTGAGTTTTTCAGGGTTTTTGTGTTTAGTTTGGTGCATTAACTTGACAGTAATGCATGAAATCCTTGATCTACATTCTGGCACGCTGGTGGGACCTAACCAAAGTCCCTTATTGGCAAGTTCATTTCTTTTCTAGTTTTGAGCTTTGTTCTTTTTCTTCACTGATTTCTATCAGTTCTGCTTGAGCATTTCCTTTCATCGCTTTAATCTTGCTCTTTTTGTGAAATTTTTATTTTCCTACTTCCTTGAAATAGAAATTTCCGCTTCACCATTATCCGGATATATCTTTCTGGGTTTTGTTTGGTGTTTGCTTAACCTTTTCTTGCGGAGCACGTTGCTTGTTCGTGGGATTGTTCGAGGGGAAGAGCTCAACAACGCGCTTTTTGAAGTCCACACACCTTGAGAGCTAAATCTACAGGTATTTCTCTTTACTTGTTTTCTCCTTTTAGGAACTAAAAAAATCTTTGTTTGTTGTCTATCACATTCGAACATTTCAATTTTTGGTGCTTAAAAAGAATTTAATCACATTTGGGAAAGAATCTGTTTGACTTGTCTTCATCGAAATCAAACACTTCATTTTTAAGTGCTTAAAAAGAACCTTTTCTTTGTCATTGCTGCTACATGTTTCTCATCTAGTTTTAATTAGGCTGGAAAATTGATCAAAATCGGTAGTGACACTATTTGATTTTTATTTTTCACCCGCACACAAAGCCAAAATCACTAGGTATAAAGCATTTAAACAAAATTCCTTCCCCGGCCTCGCCTACTGGAAGTGACATCCAAGAGGAAGAGCCTATGCGGTACTCAAAGCCGCGCTTATAAATTCACGGAAGTTCGGTATATATTGGCAAAGCACCCGACTCCCTTATCGCAATGGTGTGTGAAGTGCGGGGTAGGCCCCTATATCAAGCCACGTATGCAGCTTTTTTATCGAAGTGCCTTTGGGACTCCTCACCAAACATTCCCCAAACCATCCTTAGTTTGGCTATCTCGAGTAGTTCTGTTCTAAAAGCCTTCCCTAATATTTTCTTTCTTAAAAGCATCAAAACTTAAAGGAGATAATCACCTTCGCTTTGAATTGTCTGTGCATTAGTTAGGTCAATCTTCTTTTTTTTTTGCGTGTTTATGACGGTCATCACTTTCAGTTACAATCTAGAAGAATGGCTCAATCGGCCCCTTCTTCTTCCGAGATTACCACTAGTGTGGATGTTTCAAAGACTTCCCCAAATCTTCCTCGGGACCGCCAGTTGTTAGTTGGTTCCCATCCCGGTCATATAATCCTTTCTATCAAGCCAAAGCAACCCCATCACGTCCAGCTTCCCCTAGTCCTTCAGAAATATCATCTACTTCTGACTCAGAGTATGTTCCGCGTAGGATCCCGAATTTCAAAGGCGTTCTAGATCGCAATCCGGTAGCCCTCATGGACTACCTAGTACACAAGTCTATTCAAATATCTGATCAAGGACCACCAATCCAAAAAGTGTATGATTATTCTCGTGAACCATCCCAGGCCTTTGTAGAACAATTTGCATCATCTCTCTCGCCTCGAGTCACGGAGAAGGGCGGGGCCCCTATGCCTCCTTTTTCTCTTCCACCGACCATATCGACTAGTTCTCAAATAGTCTTACCTATTCCTAACACCGCAGCTACCTCGAATATTCCACAACCTACTTCTGAGAGGTCCTCTGCCCTGGCTATAATGAGTGCGTCTGCGCACCCGCATATTGCTGTTAATTCATCTATGCCTCCATCGTGTCCCAAGGTCGGGCACACCCTTATGAGCCAACCCTCCGAATAGTCGGTTGGTTCCTCGCTTCGCGTCCTCCAAAGGGGTCTTTCTTCCAATGTTCCAGCAACAGTGACCTTCGCCCATCCTCTAGCATCGGCACCCTTAATGCCTAATCCGGCAGTAGAAAGCCTCTTTCAGGTCTTGTTCCCCAATGTGTCCAATCAAATCGGTACTCATGGTCCTCAATCTATCCCGATTCAGTCAACAAGCATAGGAGTCCACCAATCACAGGCTCCATCCGTCATCCAACCTTCATTTTCTCAACCACTTATTATCCCACAGCCTGCCTATACACAAGCTACTTCACAACAAATACCCCACCAGGTGTCACCCAGAACCCCTGGTTACTCCTCTTATCATCCTATCAATCAACAGATGAATCCCCCGTTGACACCTCAACAACATCCACCATTTGCTTCTTATGTAGGACATGCCAAATGCCTCCTCCTCAATCTGACGTGGTTCAAATTCTTTTCAATAAAATCGCAGACTTGGAAGCCTCCACAAAAGGGGCTCGTCCTTCATACTCCTTTGAAGAAGTGTGTAATGAACCCATTCATCCCTCGGGGCTTTTAAGCCTTATCCTCCCCAATGGGAACTTCCTAAATTTTCAAAATTTCATAGTCGAGAGGACCCTCAACAACATTTGCGAGCATTCAAACATGCTTGCTACCTCATAGTCCAGATCGGGAGCTTATGCTCCATACTTTTCCTATGTCGTTAGCAGTCCCGCTTTAGACCGGTATAATAACATTCCTCAACATTCCTTGTTTTCTTTCTCTCAATTGGCCCGTATGTTTGTTGAAAACTTTTCAATAAATATCACGATAAGATCTCGATTACATGATCTTTATAACATTTGTCAATTCGATGATGAGTCTATTGCAGACTTTGTCACTCGTTGGAGAGGGATAATCAACCAATTGTCTTTCTCTCTTCCTCAATCCCAACAAATCGAGTTATTTACTCGATCTTGTGATAATCACATTTCTTCCACTTTAAGGATCCAGACTTTTCACACCTTTGAAGAAGCCTTTATGATGGCACGCAAACTTGAATCTCGTGCCATCAACAAGGGAAGCTAAAACTTCGCTCTAAATCTAAACCAGATTTTTCTCGCTTACCAAACCAAATTATTCCCTTCTAAAGACAAGAATCAGGGGATCCACCAATGCTATCGTATTAAAAACATCACGAGCCGATAATACTTCTAATCAAACACCACGGAGAGACTCCTCATCTTCTCGAAAAGGGTCCTCGTCATCTCGATCTTTCACTTCGTTGGGAGAATCATATGCCTCTATCTTAGAGAAAATGTTGGAAGTTCACATGATCGAACTTCCCCCCATTAGGAATATTGATGAAAGCCAAGAACGTCCATTCTGGTATAGGGAAAATGATTTCTGTCATTATCATAGAACCAAAGGTCATGACATCGAACGATGTCAGACTTTCAAAAATCTTGTCCAGAAATTCATTGATAAAGGCGAGCTCATTCTGGATAACCCAAATGCTCCCCCAAATCAGGCACTGGATGTTTTTAAACAACCTTTTCCCAATCATTCCCCGAACCATAATGCTTCAGAGTCTCAAAAACCAAACACTCATACTATCAACTTCATCTCTACTGAAGAATCTTCTTCTGAAACCAAGCCATCTGCGAACACATCGACCGAATCAGAACCTCCTTCCACTTCGTCAATCACTGGAATTCCACCATCTTCAGATAGCCCGTCTTTGAATATTCCTACATTGCTAGATACGGATTCATCTCTCTCCGCTCCTTTGTCTGACCTTCCATCCATACCCGAGACAGTGTCATCCTCATCTGTCTCATCATCAAACATTCTTTCAATGCTCGAGGCAATTACATCCCTTCGAGTTTCCACTGCAGATACATCTACTTCTGTTGCTCCCATTCTCGCTGCAACTATGCCCCTGGTGAACGTACCTATAATTGTGCCGACTCCGACGGAAGCGTCTTCGATTTTGACTCTTCCTGTCTCCTTTCCTACAGTAGTTTCACCCATAATTACTGCACCAGAAGTAGTCCCTTCGCAAGGAACTGCTTCTTCATCACTCACTCCTTCCATCACCAATACTGCTTCCCCCATTAAAGGAAAATCAAAAGAAGTAGCACCGACACCTATACACTCGGTTCCCGAACTTAAACCGAGACAACCAAAATCTAACGTTGCGCCATCAGTACCCCCATTTGCTTCCTCCGAAAAGGTTACAATCACCTTATGCCGTTGAAGTTGTCACCATCCCTGAAAAAGGAAAGCCCATATTTCGAACCATCAAGACCCTTGGTGCTTTCCCACAAAAATCTCTCTCTACGCCCCATAAAAGATTGGATTTGCCCGCTGAGAAGGCGTCTTCTTCTACACACTTATCGAAACCATCATCTTCTTCTACAACACATTCTTCACCAACACCCCGAAAAGTGGACTTACCTACTAAAAGGACGTCACCTCTTTTATCAGGATCATCATCTTCATTACCAAAAACCAAGGCGCCCTATGTTCCTCCGATTACACCTACTTTGGAAGCTTCTCCCTCATCTAAATCGACATCATCTAAATCATTATTAGTTTCGACCAAGCAGCCTCCCTTATCTTTAAAGACCACAACACTTGTCACATCTCCATCATCTTCAAAATCTATTTTAGGGGCTCCCCCTCCACCAAAATCAATCATGTCTCACTTACTTCCATCTCAAGTGCCCAAGACTGCTCCTCCAGATGTCCAAAAAAATAAGATGATCCCTAAAAAGACTGCCAAACCTAACATGCGTGTTCTTTTACCACGGCAGCTTGTTAAAGTAAAAGAAGCACCTTCATCATCTCTGTCCTCATCTTCGCTCACCGGGTTCTACACCGAAATCCTCCGCCAACTTATCCAATCTTCATCCATATCTCTTCCTCCGATTAAACCCTATAACCCTAAAGGAGTTAAACCTACCTCGGTTTAACTCGATCTCGATTTATGCTTACCATCGCACTCCCGGTCATGATATCGAGGCATGTAAAGCTCTTCAATCTGCCGCAACAACCTTTTGAAGAAAGTGATCTTTTTTGGAGGAGGAGAAACAAGTATCTCCTGTCATCTTAGCTCCATCTGAGCCCCAACGATCCACTCAGACCTCTAGTGATTCCACTCCAATTGATCTTCCACCTTCTCAAATTGACACAATCCATATCGCCACTAGAACCCAACACTATGATAATCCATCTTCATCTACAACATCTCGACCACGGGTTGTCATTTCTGCAGCCCCCGAAGGAGTTCCTCCTTCCTCATTAGCCCCACGACCTCGGGTCTCTATTCGTGCTGCACCTCGGGCTCAAATTCCCGTGTCAGTTGAGGAGAGTGTTATGAAACAACTCACCCAGGCTCCGGTCAAAATGTCTCTTTTTGACCTCATTCAATCCTCTCCACAACATCGCCAGGCTCTGATTGATAATCTGCGTCGCATCGCGGTGAATTCAGATGAGCCCCAACCCTTCGAGTTGGTTGTTGGTTTGAATAGACCATCAACCGCCATTTCTTTTGAAGATTCGGAAATTCCTCCTCTTTCTTCAGAGGATTTGGAGGCTCCCCTCTTTATCACAGTCCAAATCGACAACACTACATTAAAACGCGTTATGATTGACAGTGGAGCTGCACTCAACATCATCTCCTCGCACACATTCGAGCAACTTAAGTTACCAAAGAACGTAGTGTCACCCCCGCCTTTCGCCCTTCGATCATTTAACAATCACCAGCAAGCCATTACTTTAGGAACTGTGGTCTTACCCATTCGAGTAGGTAAGAAGCTGCTTCACGAACTCTTCTACATTGTCGAAGGAAAATTCCACTATAATATGATCCTCGGACGCTCCTGGATTCGCGCAATGCATTGTGTCCCATCCACCCTCCATCGATGCTTAAAATATCAATATGAGGGAAAGATATATACTCATCCAGGAGATCCTTTTCCTTCAACGACAATGTGACATGACCACAAGGTCTGCCCCTCTAAAGGAAAATGCCTGTTCTCCTGACAGGGCCTCATCTTCTTCCATACCTGCAACCAAACTACCGGATTTACAAAATCTAGAAGAGACATTGCAGCATTTCTCACTGGGAGAGTTTCCTCTCTTTTCTTTCGACGCCCATCTCAAACCTAGTGAGTATGGTAGACCGGATAAACAACTCCGAATATCAACCAGTGTCTCTTGGTCCGCATCGTCACCATTGGTCTGCCCAATCAACAAACTAATTTCATCTACGGTGGTCTTGATACGCCTCACTATCGCCCGATTCTCCTCCTAGGACCAAACCTTACTTAACAGGGTTCGATTATCTCTGTAATCCCACGTTTGCAAAAACTTATTTATATCGATGCGCGTGGAAGGGTTTTGGCCTCAGGAAAATATGAACAAGGTGTGCATGACCTCACATCCATTCCTACTCTCATGCCACATCAAAATTTGGTTTAGGATTTAAACCTCTTTCAAAAGCCACCGTCACTATTCTCGATGAGCCTCTTCCTATTGAGGAACCATCTTCTCCCGCTTAAGTCGAAGCATCACTCGATGTGGGGCGACATTTCCATCCCGCCTAACTTTTTTTTTTGATCAATACCATTTCCTTAGGGCCGCTAGCCTATAAGACTAACAACAGGTCCACTTCCATACCGTTAATCTTCCCTGAAATAGTTGGAGACGACTCTCCTACTATCAACACTATCCACTGTGCGGATGATGATTCTGTCCTCACCTATCTGGGGGTAGAGGATTCATATCTTCCCAAGACTATTCCTTCTGACACGTCTACGCTTCTCAACGAAGCCACTGTCGACCTTAATATAGGGACTTCTGAAGACCCTCGCATCATTAATCTCGCGGCCTCTTAATCCACAGGAATTAGGGGACTTTACCACTTTTCTTTCCAACCATCATCAAGCCTTTGCTTGGTCATATGAGGATATGCCAGGACTCGATCCCGATATTGTGGTCCACAATATCGTTACTCTTCCCAACATCAAACCAGTTAAACAAAAATTACGTAAAATGCACCCTAGAGTAGCCCTTCTTGTTAAAGAAGAATTGCAGCGCTTGCTCTCGCTAACTTCATCCAACCCATCGATTATCCACAATGGGTTTCCAATATAGTACCAGTAACCAAAGCTACTGGGAAAATTTGAATTTGTACCGACTTCCGGGATCTTAATCTTGCTTGTCCAAAAGATGATTTTCCTTTACCTAATATCGACCAACTCGTGGATTTAACTGCGGGTCATGAGATGCTTTCTCTTATGGATGGTTTCTCTGGATATAATCAAATTCTCATTGCACTGTAAGACCAACATAAGACTTCTTTCATAACTCCTCAGGGGACCTTTTGTTATCGCGTTATTTTGAATGGAATGAACATTGCCAAAAGGCCTTTGATGATCTCAAAGCTTATCTTCTTTCTCCACTGTGCTTACACCTCCACGCGAGGGGGAGCCATTCTATCTTTATATCTCTGTGATCACCATGCTCGGGAGCCATGATTTCACATCGGGACACTTGTGGTAAAGAACAAGCTATCTATTACATCGGGCCGCACCTCCATGAGTATGAAACACTTTATTCTCAAGCCGAAAAGCCGTGTTGTGCTCTCTTCTTCGCAACTTCTAAGCTTCATCATTACCTCCTTAATCACAAAACTTACATTGTCACAAGTGTCAATCCACTCAAGATAATTCATGCAAAGCCTTATCACAATGATCGTATCACTCGTTGGCTCATGCTTATGACAGAATTTGACCTCGAGTTTATCCCGCAAAAGTCTATCAAGGGTCAGGTTATTGCAGATCAATTAGCCGATGCTCCTCTTCCGAACACTCAAGACCCCTTGCTCAATTCCCCGATGAATATATCCAACAAATTGATTTTGGTCTATCTCCATTTAAATTAAAGCTCTTCTTTGATGGATCCAAATGCCAGCAAGGGGGAGGTGCAGGTTTCGTAATGATTCCTCCTTGGGGTATGCCTATCCCAGTCGCACACAAATTGAACTTTGAGTGCACCAATAATATGGCTGAATATGAAGCTCTTGTCTTGGGTCTTCAAAATGCCATTAATCTCAGGGCCGTCATATTGACATCTTCGGTGATTCTGAACTCATCGTTAATCAAGTCACGGGTGTTTATCAATGCAAGAATGATATCCTTCAAAAATATCGTGATATCGTTCTTGCTCAACTCCAATCTTTCGATAAATTCACTATCCAAGCTATTCCTCGCACTGCAAATCGATTCGCAGATACAATGGCTTCGTTAGCCTCACTTATCCCACCTTTTACCGAGGACTCGCGACTTTATGTGGCTGTACAACGATTAGATCAACCATCTCATCTTAGGCAACTAACCTCAATCCATGTTGTCACAACCCATACTCAGGATGAGTGGTATCAACAGATTGTTGATTATCTATCTCATTCGGTGCTTCCTCCAGATCTGACTTCCAATGGTAGAAGATCTTTTATCCAACGCGCTAATCGCTATACTATTCTAGGCGGGATTCTTTACAAACGCGGCTTTGATGGTATTTTGCTTCGGTGCCTCAAAACCCATGAATCATCTAAAGCTATCTAGGAGGTCCATGACGGTATCTGTGGTGGACATTTTAGTGGCTTAGCTGTAGCTAAGCGCATCTTACGTTTGGGATATTATTGGCCTTCTCTTAATCGAGATTGTTGTGAATACACTAAGAAATGCGTCAAGTGTCAACAACATTCCAATCTCACACACATCCCTAGTCAAGCTTTACAACCTACAACGGATTTGTGGCCTTTTTCACAATGGGGTATTGATCTTATTGGTCTCATCAATCCCCGTTCTTCACAATGTCATCATTCTATCATTACTGCCACTGAGTACTTTACTAAGTGGGTGGAGGCTATCCCTCTTTCTTCAACAAAGGCTAAACCCATAGTTGATTTCGTCTATCAACACATCATTTGTCGCTTTGGCGTTCCACACAAGCTAATCACGTATAATGGTAAGTCATTTAAGAACGTTGATTTTCGAACCTCTCCGCAACGCTTTCAATATCAAACTCGCTTTTCTTCTCCATACTATCCTCAAGCTAATGGTCGACGAAGCTTCCAATAAAACTTTGCGTAATATCCTCGCAAAAGGTAACTAGTCGAGCTGGGATTGGCATTTACATATCCCTTTTGCTCTCTGGGCCTATCGACTAGCATTCGTACTCCTACCGGTGCTACTCCCTCTCTCGTCTATGGGTCTCGAGGTTGTTCTTCCTTTGGAAGTCTAAATCCCATCTCTCCGTGTTTCTCTTAGAGAATTTGTCTCCGATGAGGACTATCGTCAAAATCGCCTAAAGCACAACTTGAATTATTAGATGAGTGGCGCTCAACGCTCTTGAACATCATCAAGTCTATCTTGAGCATGTCAAACGTGCTTATAACAAGCACTTCAGCAGCACCGTGACTTCAAAATTGGTGATCTTGTTCTTAAAGAAAACCAAAATGTCACTACACTCGAAAGAAGTCAACATGGTAAGTTTGCTCCCAACTGGATGGGCCCGTACATTATCACTCATAAATATGGATCTGGGGCTTATCATTTATCTTCCATGGATGGTATACCCGAAGCGGAACCTCTTAATGCCTTGCATCTACGGCCCTTCTACTGTTAAAATCTATCTTACACAAATCTAGTCGGAACATAGATCTTCCATCCGTATAAACAACCAAACCATCTACTTTCATGGTGATTTGAAACTATGTGGTTCTCCGCCTATTGCCTCTTTTTTACCTTGAATATGAGTATCGCGGCTCTACTCATGGTATTTTTCTTTTGATATGTTCCTCCTCATGGTAGGAATACCTTAATCACCACTTCATCCGTCCCAAGTGCTTATCTTAATCGGATCTACTCGGGGCATGAGTGCATGTTCTTTTATGTTCTCTTCCCCTCCATCTGATCTATCTAGGTCTAAACTCAGCTTCTTCCAAAAAGATTTTCAAAAAAAAAAAAAAAAAAAGATGCTATCCAAAAAGATAGACTGATCCCTTGAAGGACAGCTATCCATACATTATCAAATGAATCAAAAAGAAAAAATATAGACCATACCCTCGAAGGATGGCTATCATTAAAATTCAAAATACAGACCGCTCCCTTGAAGGACAGCTATTTCTCAAAGAAATATTCAAGGCTTCTTGCAATTGATCAGCCTTTCAGTCAGTTTATACACTTTTTAGCATCACTGAAAGACTTCCCGTATTGATCAGTCTTTCCATATCAAGCAAACTTCCCACATTGATCAGTTTGCTTTTCTGCCAAAATCATGAAGCTGAGATTTAAGACCTTTTGTCGATCATATGGAGAATCCTATTTTCCCAGTATGGACATGTATTCTGTCCCTTGTAAATTCTCGACAAGATACTTACTTACTGCTCCTTTCGTTTCCCTCCTAAATCTGTTTTGCGGCTAGTTAGTGTCAGGTTTATTTTAACCTCATATAGGGCCTTACATGCATGATATTGGGATTTCCTATCCGGATTCTATCTATGGTCGGTTGGAAGTCCAACTTATCATTTTCTTTCTTATCCGGATTTATTTTCTTCATTTTTAGTCAAGGTCATTTTCATTACATCCTGGGCTCTCGCAAAGAGTATTCCCCATTATTCTTTGTTTTTCATCCAGTCAAATTGACATTTCACATGTTAATTTAATCAAAATTTATCTTCTATCCAATTTCATCTTATCTATCAAAGCATGTATTGTCAACACATGTGGATCTGGCTATCTATTTTCATCAAAATTAAATTAACATCTCAAACATGCCGAGTACATCAATCACATCTATCTATCTATCCATCAAAATATCTAAAAACTGGTGCATCCAAGTTACACTACATCTATCTATATCCATTTTTCATCAAAATAAAATCCATACATCAATCACATCTATCTATCTATCCATCAAAATATCGAAAAATATGTACATCCAAGTTACATTACATCTATCTATCTCTATTTTTCATCAAAATTATATCCACATATCAATCACATCAAATCACATCTATCTCTATCCTCTATCAGTCTATATCTATCCAATCACATCTATTCATCATCTATCAGTCTATATCTATATCCATCACAATTACGCTACATCTATCCATGTATATCAAAATCAAACGCATGAGAACAATTATATGACAAATGAAATGATGAATCTATATATATACATGTGTGTCTGTACAACAAAAATGGGTGGCTTTCAATCAAGCCATCTATACAATGCCTTCCAATCGAGGCTACATCACTACATGGATACAAAATCTATCAATCCCTATATAGTAAAATCCGATGCATGGAGGACACTATCTCCTCCACCCTCCTCTGGACCAGGCTGTCTCTCCTGGCCGCCGCCTATCGAGCTAGATGCACTGCTGCCGGCCGGAGGTCTCTGCCACCTCGGTCTCTCCCCTGCTCCTCTACCCGAGGCCCCGCCGCCGTGGCTGCGCCGATCTCCTCCTCGCCTTGTACCGAGGCACATCTGGGGCATGCTGCACTAAGGCATCCTCATAGTATCTCATCTCAAAGCAAGGAGAGACTGAGATATGTGCTCAAGCTCACGCACTCTGCTCGTAATGGTGCTCTTTGGTGTTGCTGGGCTGCTTGGCACTACCGGTGGTGCTCCTCCTAGGTCGCACTCCCGTGTACCCGCACTCCGACATGGTACCTGTCTCCCCATATTTGGCCCTGAGGGCCTCCCTATGTCGATAATAGTGATCCCTCTGCTGGATCGCTGTATCTCGCTCCTGGCGAGCGGTGTCTCTCTCCAAAATTAGGGCATCCCTCTCCTCTGTCAGAGCCCTGATCTCCTCAAGAGCTACCTGATGTGTCTGTGTCAAGGTGGCATGCTCTCCCTCCAGTCTATCCAGCATCGTAGCTATGTCCTCCTCGTCGGCATCTATAGATGCCGGGAGATGTCGTGGTAGCTCTGTATCATACCATGCTGCATAACCCTCATCTACCCCTGCGTCATCATCGCTGTCTGTGGAGGGTGGGGCCTCTCTCAATGGATCTGCCGGGATCAAAATCGGCAGATCAGTCTCCCTGCTATCTCGCCTATAAGGCGTGTAAGTGGTCGGCACTGTCTGCACTAGGCCGAACTGTCTCAATACTCGCACAAACGGGACTCGCTCCCACATATCAGGCCTGCGGCCCCTAACCACCCTGCTCCGCTCAATGCCACCAAGTGAGCATCCTGACCAGCCCATGTCGGAAATACCCGATATGGCCTCCAGATGACCTGATCCGGTGTCAGCGTCCTGAAACGCTCAGTGTACCAATCGGCCGATCTCCCTGTATCCCCAGCGGCCATGTCAGCCCGCCATCGCCGAATCCATAATCAATACCTCCCACTGCTGCTGGCATCCAAGGAAGCCCGGATGGCCTGATCACCGCTATATGCTCATATGCCCAGCAATGGAGCACAAAACTGACATCAATACCTGTCCTCCGGCCTGTGGTGTACATCCATAGCTCGTAATATATCTGAGCTATCAAGGCATCAGCAAAGGCAAATACCTGCCTGAACTGCAGAATGTCGCAAACGCAGTCTAATAATAATAGTGGGAATCTCCCACCTCCTGAATCTGGCAGAGCAAAATAGGATATCGCCATCTGAATCAGAACTATCCGTCTGCTCCGGGGGCTATCCTGTCTATACTGTGAGGCTATCCGCACTGCCCCAGACACTATCTCTGAATCATCTGCCCTATCTCTATATAATCGAACTAGGGCCCTCTGCTGCTGCTCTCGCGGTGTAATCTCGATCGGGTCCCCAGTGATCGGCAGTCTCAAAATCCTATATATGTCCTCATGGGTGATGGTCATCTCACCCGTCCTGAACCAAAAAGTGCACGTATGGCTATCCCACCGTCGCACTAGTGCCCGCATCAGCTCCACATCTCGCGGCACTCGTCTGTAGTATCTAAAGCCCCCGAGCCCGGCTAACTCTAAATGCCGCCAATCTGCATCAGTCACATCAGGGAGAATAGTCTCCAGTAACTCGGGAATAGCATCCCTCATGTGTAGAGCCTCTCGTGCCTGCACCCACGACAGCAAGAGCAATATTAGTCTCGTATTTACCCAAATCAGAACATCCAAAACAAAAACAAAAATTTTATCTATTCCAATCGGCGTCGATTTAATAAAATCGGCGTCGTTTATTTCCAGTCGACGCCGATTAATACCAATCGACGCCGCTCAAACAACAATCGACGCCGATTATACCAATCGACGCCGATTGACTGTCTAGACATAAATCGGACCCTGGCCTCCCACAAACAAAAAAAAATCAAACAAAAAAAAAATGAAATACAACGGGTTCAAGAAGAACCACTTACCCCAGGTCGTGTCCTCCTGCGCTTCTGACCGCTCCCAGAGGCTTCCATGGTGCTCAAATCCAAATTCTGACTCTCTCTGAATCAATCATCGTGATGAAAATAAATCGCTTTACGCTTCCGTTCACATATTTATATGCGCTATGGTTGGTCGGCGCCGATTTTTTTGATCGACGCCGTTTATCTTGGTTGTCGCCGATTCGTGATTGCCGCCGATTTTCCATATCTGTTTGCCATAGTGTTGATGCTTGGCTTATTTATCCATTTGATCATTATTGTGCGCTGAATATTGCCTTTCGGCACATCTTATCGATATTACAATCCATTTCGAGTTTGTTCCCTTTGCATGGGACACTCGCCTTTTTTGGCCGCTTAGGGTTCACGGGTGCAGCAGGTACTTGCGTCGCTGCCTCGCCTTGCGACCGTCTAGTTATCCCTACCAATGTGTCTCTCTTTAGATGCTAACCATTTTGCAGCCCTCCTTACACTCATGGGTCTGTAGGTACTAACGTCGTCTCATGAGGAGACCGTCTAGTTTGCCCTACCAATGTGAGTTCCTTAGGTTGCTGCCTCTTTATTTATTTTTATGCGTCATCAATGATCAGATCTACTCCAGACATCCGACTGGGGCATCCTGCGTTTTCATCTACCTCTTTCAAACTTGGGATCGTCTGTTCTATCATCCATCCCATCCCTAGTTTGAGGGGGATCACATCATCACTTTTTCTTCACTTCTTCCATCTCCTTGTTTTTGTCTCATAACCTTGCTTATCGCAAGTTACTTGACAAAAAGGGGCAAAATGTAGACACTTAAAATTGGTTACTCAATTTAGTGTCCCTCACATTCGTTTACCTGCTCAGATAACCTGGGGCACGTTTATGTCACCACTATCCCCTTGGGATATTATCCGATTTGTGATTTAAACACCTATTCTAAGTTTAATTCACCCCATTGTATCTTACCCGTGAGTAATTAAATATTAAATATTTAATTACACCTCTTCCCATGTATCTTAACCACTTATCTACCCCAAATTTATTCTATCTATGTATCACCCCTATTTTTCCTCTTCCCCAAGCGGGATATTTCCCGTATTTGGGGTAACTCTTATCTTTCTAGAAATCGTTCATTTTGGCCATCTCGGGAGTCTGTTCCGCGATCGGCGCCGACCGATACGGTCGGCGCCGATTTTTTAGGAGCGGCGCCGATTATAAATAGAAGCCCAGAACTCAGTTCTAGGGACGAAAAGAGGAGGAAGAACACACGCACGAACAGAGAGAGAGAGAAAGAGACAGATCGCGAAAGAGACACAGGTTGTAAGAAAGAGAGATCTTTTAGCATCAAGTGTATCAAATGAGAGCGGATCCTGTCCGAATCAATCCCTGAGAGGAGCACCGTTACTCTGCTCCTATCACATCAACATCGCACGTATCCATCGATCTTCTGGTGACTCTGTTCCAGTATCTCACCAACTTCGGCACATCCAGCAGACATTGACGATCCGGCCTTCACTTTCCGATTTCCAAATCTTTTCGCACTGTCCCTGGTCGACGCCGATCTTATTCAGTCGACGCTGATTTTTCATAACCGACGCCGATCACATCAGTCGACGCCGATTCTACATAATCGATGCCGATCATCCTCGCAGACAGTAAAAGGACACAGTAACACAAATCAGCTTTTATTTCATAGTTTCCTGTTTTCTGTTGCTTTCTGTCTGCTGTTTAAATTCTGTTTTATTACTGTAATCAGAAAATCTAGTCCTTACGTACATCTTTTATCATGTATGCTTCTCTGCTTAATTGAAAACGTGGACTGACATCCGCCGAGGAAGCTTATCGCTTCTGACCCGCTTTCGGCAGTCCACCTAAATATCTTTTAATGTCGTCTTTTTCTGTCAAGCATCGGTGTCTTGCAGGTTACTCGGATCTATTGTGCGAATTGCTCGTGTGCGCCCGTCTTATCTACATCGACCTCCTTATCCATCTACATCTTCGGATCTTGTCCATCGTGTCGATTTTATTGGAGTTTTTTAGGGTTTTGTGTTTAGTTTGGTCGTGCATTAACTCGGATGTAACAAGCGCGAAATCCTTGATCTACATTAAGGACTGCTCCTTATAGCCTAAGCCAAAACTTTGTAAGTTTTTTGACATTGATCGTGAACAAGACCATGTGGGCCATGTTCGTAATGCATCAAACAAAACCAATTCCATGCCCAACGATAAAAGTAGTTATAGGAAAAAGATGATTTATAGAGGAAGTTAAAGCTTCTGTATAAATCCCGACATGTAGGATTTCATTGATGTGGGAAGAAGGGATATCAATACCAATGTAATTAAGATTGGTGTGGTGATGTTGTGGACCAAAAAAGATAACATCCCCGATGTTTGGTTGGTATATGGGTGTTTTATCAGATATATTGACACAACTAGGAGTGGGAGGGGTATGAAGTAAGAGAAGACAATACTCCCCCATTGTATGTTTTTCACTACATCATCTAAGGATTATTTATAAGGGAGTTGTAGATCAAGAATTTCTGCGCTTGTTACTCGTCCCAAGTTAATGCACCAAGCTAAACACAAAAGTCATGAAAACTCAAATGAAATCGACACTCGATAGTTAAAACGATATCTCAAGACATAGATGGGAGGAAAGCCAATGTAGACAAGACAGCACACATGAGCAATCCTATAAAGTAGATCCGAGAAACCTGCGATGCACAAACCCTTGGTAGAAAAAGACAACATTAAAAGATATTTGGGTGGACTACCCAAAAGTGGGTCTGGGAATCAATGAGCCTCCTTGGCATGATGTCACCACGTTTTCAATTAAGCTAAGAAGCATACATGAAAAAATATGTAGGTAAATGTTTATATTTTCTGATTAAAAATAAAAGACATAATATAAACAATGTATTAATATAAACAACAAATAGGAAACTATGAAAACAATGCTAGACTTATGTTACTTGTACTTGGCACCTATCTATAGGTTGATCGGTGTTGACCAGATTGTGATCAACGCCAATTTCTTAAGGTGGAGTCGATTACGGTAAATTGGCGATCGAATGGGTGGAGTCGGCGTCGACTAGAGGAAAGTCATGCGGAAAGCTTGATGGATGATTGATGAGGACTGGATCGTGAACACCTGCAGGGGCTACAAAGATGTAGACAAAGTTTCACCTTAGCTAGATGTAGGAACAGAGTCACCAAGAGGTCGAGGAATCCTCACGATGTCAATGTTGCGAGGGTAGAGTAACGGTACACCTCTCAGGGATTGATTTGGACAAAATTCTCTCTTCTTCCGATTGATGATTTGAAGGCTCAAGGCTTAAGCTTTCTATCTCTCTTTTGTCTAACAAGAACTAAATTCGGCCTTGTAGATTTATAATTTGCGCCTGAATCGAGGTACAATCAGTTCCGTTCTGAAAAATTGGCATCGACGGAGTACTAGT
This sequence comes from Taxus wallichiana var. yunnanensis, assembly GCA_018340775.1. Lineage (NCBI taxonomy): Eukaryota > Viridiplantae > Streptophyta > Pinopsida > Cupressales > Taxaceae > Taxus > Taxus wallichiana. The sequence continues at coordinate 1,026,128,523 of CM031237.1, forward strand.
CGGTGCCGATCAAGGAAAAAATTCCCAAAATGGCCAAAAAGGATGAATTGGAAAGATAAGAGTATTATCCTTCCAACTCAAATACAGGAAATATCCCGTTGCACGGTTTGGGGAGAGGAGAAATAGGGGAGATAGATGAATAGAAGTGATATGTGATGTTAGGAATTGCTATGAGTTAGATAAGTGGTTAAGATGCATGTAAAAAGTATAGTTAAATAGTTATTATTTAATTATCCATGGGTAAAATACAATGGGGTACAATAAACTTAGGATAGATGTTTAATTAGATATTTAATTAATACCCTAAAGGAAAAGTGGTGATATAAAGGTGCCCCAGGTTACCCGAGAAGGTAAACAAACGCGGGGACACTAAACTGGGTAACCAATTTAAGGTGTCTACATTTTTCCCTTTTGTTGAGTAACTTGTGATAAGCAAAGTTGTAAGACAAAAACAGGGGAGTTGGAAGAAAAATTCATGATGCGATCCCCTCAAACTAGGGATGGGATGAATCTCAAAATACCAACCGATCCCGAGTTTGAAAAAGGTAGATGAGAACGAAGAATGCCCCAGCTAGATATCTAGAGTAGATCTGATCATTGACGATGCATGAAAACAATAAAAAAGGTAGCAACCTAAGGAACTCACATTGATAGGGCAGACTAGATGGTCTTCATATGAGATGACGTTACGCTACAGACTCATGAGTAGAAGGAGGACTACAAAATAGTAGCAACCAAAGAGTGACACATTGGTAGGGAAAACTAGATGGTCTGCGAAGGAGATGACGTTAGTGCCTACAGACCTGCTATCCTTAGGCTGCCACAAATGCGAGTGACCCATGTATAGGGACCAGACTCGAAATGGGTGATAACATCGAAAATATGTGCCAAAAGGAAACACTAAGGTCATAATAATGATCAGATAAACAAGCCAAGCATCAATGCTTTGGCAAAAAAGATGAAGAGACATTCTCATTGGAAGAATATGATGTGAAAAGACAAGAATGTAACCAATCGGTGATGATTGGCCTCAATTGGCATCGATTAGAAAAAATCAACGTTGACTAAAACAATCGGCGCCGACTAGAAAATCGGCGCCGACCGTCCCAAACCCTATAAATATGGGAAAGGGAAATGGTAACGATTTATTTACACTCGACGATTGATTTAGAAAGAGTCAAAAATTGAATTTGAGCAACATGGAAGCCTCCAGGAGCAGTCAGAAGTGGAAGAGGACATGACCTAGGGTAAGTGGATCTACTTTAGCTTTGTGTATGTGTTTATCGTTCAATAAAGATACAGAAAAGTGGGAGGCCAGAGTGTCTTGGACACTTGGCCTATCAATCGGCGTCGATTGACAAAATCGGTGCTGATTAGGTTCAATCGGCGCCGATTGGGTTTCCGATTGACGTCGACTAGATTAGATCGACGTCGATTGAACTCAATCGGTGCCGATTGGATAGATGAGACTTAGAAAGTAGAGAAATGTGCTTTTGATGTTTTGATTTGAATAAATGAGAAGCTAACACCATTTTTGACGTCGTGGATGCAGGCACGAGAGGATTTACACATGTGGGATGCTATTCCCGAGCTTCGGAGACTATTCTTCCTAATGTGACAGATGATGATTGGCATCACCTAGAGCTAGCAGGGCTCGGGGCTTCTTCTGCATACTACCGACGGGTGCCTCGAGACATGGAGTTGATGTGAGCCTTGATACAACGATGGGACAGCAAGACGTGCACGTTTTGGTTTAGGACGGTGAGATGACCATCACCCATGAGGATATCTATAGGATCCTCAGGCTACCGATTATAGGGGACCCAATAGAGACCACTCCACGAGAGCAGCAAGCAGAGGGCTCTGGGATGATTATATGGAGATAGGGCAGATGATTCAGAGATAGTGTCTGGGGTGGTGAGGATAGCCTCACATTATGCATGACGATGATGTCGGAGGTGGGAGATTTCCACCGCTTTTCTTGACCGGACTGTGTTTATGACATCCTGAGTTTAGGCAGTGTTCACATTTGCAGATGCCTTATTAGCATAGGTATATCATGAGTTGTGGATGTACACCACAGTGCGATTTTACGGACGGTATCAATGTCGGCTTTGTGCTCCATTACCGGGTATATGAGCATATAGTAGTGATTAGGCCATCGGGGATCATATGGATACCGGGAGCAAGAGGGGGTCCTCGAGTATGGATTCGACAATGGTGGGCCGACATGGCCCCAGGAGATACAGGAGATCTGCAGAGTGGTATATAGAGCAATTCAAGACTCGACACCGAGCAGGTTATATGGAGACCATATCAGTTTACCTAACATGGGTCAGTCGATGCTCACCCGGTGGAGCCGAGACAGAGTAGGGTGGTTAGGGGCATGTAGGCCGATATTTTAGAGTGAGTCCCATTTATACGGGTGATGAGGTAGTTGGGTTTGGTACAGACGGTCCTGAACACATATGTGCCATATAAAGCGAACATTAGAGAGACCGACTGCTGATTTTGATCCCGGTAGATCCATTGAGGGAGGCCCCACCTCCCATAGATAGTGATGACGATGTAGGAGTGGATGATGGCTATGGGGCATGGTACCACACAGAGCTACCATGACACCTCCTAGCATCCGTAGATGCAGATGAGGATGACATAGCTACAGAGTTAGAGAGATTAGAGGGAGAGAATGCCGCTCTGCTATAGACACATCAGGCATCCCTAGAGGAGATCAGGACTCTGACGGAGGAGAGGGATGCATTGATACTAGAGAGAGATACCACTCATCGTGAGCAGGGATACAAATATACAGTAGAGAGATTGCTATCATAGACATAGAGAGGCCCTCAGGGCCAAATACGGTGATACAGGCACCACCTCAGAGTTAGGGGCACAGGGTGTGGTAGCAGGAGGGCCACCACTTGCAGTAGCAGTGCCATTACGAGCACCTGGCATGGTGAGTCTAAGCACTTACCGCCTATCCTTCGGCGAGGTGAGATACTACAAGGACACCCCGACACAAAGATGATCCCGATGTGCCTCATTATGGGGCAAGGAGGAGATCAGTGATAGCCATGGCTAGTGGTGCATTAGAGGGTGCGAGCACCAAGAGAGATCAAGATGGTGGCAGGGCCACGAAGCAAGTATCTCTAGCTCTATAGGAGATGGCCAGGAGAGATAGCCTAGACTAGAGGAGGGTGGAGGAGACAGTGTTTTCCACCTGTCTGACTTCACGATTTAGATGTGTTATTTTTGTATCGATATACTGATGTAGCCTCGATTTGAAGGCATTTTTGATGTATGATGTATATGGCTTGATTGGAAGCCATTCACTCTTTTGTACAAACATATATGTATATATATATTTTCATCCTTTTGTGTTATGTGATTGGACTCTTGTATTTGGATTTTGATAGATAGGTGTTATGGATAGAGATAGATGTTATAGATGTGATTTATCATGGATAAATGGTTGATTTTAAACTAACATGTTTTTTTAGATGTTAATTTAAAATGATATAAATATATGGATGCACATGTGTTTTTAATACATGCTTTTTGATGATATTTAGATGAGATTGATGAGATGAGCATAGATGATAGACTTTGACTGAGTAAATTAACATGTTAAATGTCAATTTAACTAGATGAACAACAAATAAACATGGGAAATGTCTATTTAGAATAAAGAAAGAGATGCAATGTTCTTAAAAAGGCACTACACCTAGATAGAAAAAGAATGATAAGTTAGACTCCTCACTGACCATAAATAGAGACCTCGACGGAAAATCAAAAAATGATGCACATAAGGCCATAGATGAGGTTAAAATAAACTCGACACTAGTTAGTCACAAACCAGATCTAGGAGGTAGATGAAACTAGAAGCAAGTATGTATCGAGCCACAATACATGAAGGATGGAACACATGTTTAGAAGTCTGTATTTTGATTTTGACGGTAGCCATCCTTCGAGGGAATGGTCTACACTTTTTGATTTATTTGATAAGGCATGGATAGTGTCCTTCAAGGGATTGTCATCACCAATCCGGCACTATGATAATTATTCACCGGAACTCCTCGTGCTATGATTATTTACTAATGCATAGCCTTTAGTTTGGTGGATGTAACTGAAACAAAACAACAACATAACACAAAAATACCATCGACTATGATAAGACGGAATGATGACAAATCTGAAATATCAAAGAAAATTATAATATTAACATGAAATTGTTACAATCTCACCCATGAGGTACTTCAAGTGTTATTGACTTCACTTGACTTTCACCAAGACTATGGGAGAAACTTTACAATTACACCTCTTAATGGCTTCCTCAACACACCTTTAAACCGATGGCTTCCTTCGCACACTTCCTACAATATTTCTCACTACTTCCTTCTATGCTAAATGAGGGGGTGGCCTCTCTATTTATAGAACTTCCAGCTTATCCAACTTATCTCTAAGATAGGATAAGAAATCCACTCTAACGAATCATATTCCATACCTTAACTCTTATCCGTATATGTAAGCTTATCTCTTAAGATAAGATAAACCTTATCATTTTACAAGGGTTCCACATTTTTAGACTTTTTACAAATAAAATACACAAAATATTTATGACGTCACTCCTTGTCCTTATTACCAATATAATATCTCTAATTCCTAATCATGTAGACCCTACTTCTCTAATTACCCAAACTTTGACATTTTAACATTACCGGACCACTTACGACAAATATTTACTTTTTACAACATTCCTATTATACTTTGACTGTTACCGTACTCCACATTATTATTGGCAACACCGTACTAACGGCGCCGTTATCTTTATCGATGCTACTACTAATTATACTTAACAACATCCTATTCCTAATACATACATTAATGAAATAGAAATTACGGAGGAAAATTTTAGTGTCGACATCTTCCCCCTTCCTAGCTTCTACTCCGTCCTCGGAGTAGACTCTTCTGGTGCTTGGAAAATCTTCAACTTTTCATGGTTGACCCATTTTGTAATGGGAGTGCCATCCAATTCCTCCAATCAGTGCACGTACCATTTTCATGCACAAATGCTATTTTGTAGGGCCCCATCCATTTTGGAAGAAATTTTCTCTGTCTTCTTTTTTTTGTATCTCGGAATCATATACTAGAACCAAGTCATTCACATGAAATGGAGACCACCGGATCTTTTGATCAAAGTATTCCTTCTCGCTTCATTTTATTCTTATGGCTTGTATCCTTTGCTATTTCTCTCATTTCCTCCAAAGAAAATGAAGATGTACCAACCTTTCTTTTTACCGAATCACTTTCATCCATCCTTTCATTTTTCATAACTCTCATAAGTGGGAATATCAAACTCAATAGGAAGAACTGGATCAATTCCATAGGCCAACTGAAATGGTTTGCTCCAATCTGGATTCTTCAAAACAGGTGAAGACACCAGCTTCCTTCGCTTGTCTAAAAGCTTCATTCGCCTTATTTCCTAGTTCATAAGTAACATCCTTCTTCAAGAATTGGGTTAGTGGTCATGCAATCTTTGAGAAATTCTTGATGAACCTTCTATAGTAACCCACATGGCCTAAAAATGATCTCAACTTACTTCTATTCATAGGAAATGGTAAATCTTTGATTTTTGAAACTTAATCGTGATCGTGACAATACCATCTTTGGATACAACATGCCCTAACAAAACACCTTTAGAACATCCAAAGACACACTTTGTAGGGTTTAGTGAGGCTTGTGCTTCATCTAACCTTTGAAATGTTGTCTCCATCTAGTGCAGGTGGTCCAACTTGCTCCCATAGATGCAAAAATCATCCAGAAATACTCTGATGAAGGTCCCAATGTAGGGTTCGAACACCCTATTCATCAAACGCTGGAATGTTGCTGGACTATTACACAACCCAAAAGGCATAACTCTATAAGAAAACATTCCCCAAGGAGTGGTGAACGTGGTCTTCAACTGATCTTTCTCTGCTATACGAACTTGGTTGTAGCCGCTATATCCATCAGCAAAACTATAGCACTCTTGGCCAGCTACTTCGTCCAAGATCTGATCTGAAAATGGAAGAGGGTAATGATCCTTCTTTGTTACCTTATTGAGCTTCCCCGTAATCAACAAAAATGCGTAGCTTCCCATTCTTTTTTATTGAGATCACAATGGGAGAAACCCATTCTCAATTCTCCACAAAGAAATATGAATCCCGCATCAAGCAACTTATCTATTTCTTCTTTTACAGTCTTGGAAAAATTAGGATTCATTCTATATGGCATTTGCTTTACGGCTTAGCACCATCTACATCACCAATCTTTATTTGTTGGAGACGATCATCAAATTCTTCTTCTTCGATAATTTTATGGGGTCATGAGTTGGTGTGGATCGAAGGATATCCATGACTCAAACATCCACCTCGCTTTCTTCATCTTCAATGTCCACTTCATTGGTACTAGAGTAATCGAGGATGTCCAATCATCGCTTTCATCACTTGAATCCGCAGTTCTACTTTATGATGTCAAGGGATCACGTTTATCTTCACCCTCTCTACCACGTCCAAGTGTCATGAAACCTTCATTCCAAAGAGTTTCTTTCATGAACTCTCCTTAGCCATGGTCTTCCCAAAGAGTACATTGGGTATGCAACAAGCACCATTTTTCATCACCTGAAAGTCTACCACACATACAACACCCATAACAGATATTGCCACATTTGAAACTACACCTTCTGGTTTAGTTTTTCCTTTATTTAATGACCTTAACATAAGTGTTGAAGGGCGATCAATTTTTAAACCCAACATATTCATTACAGACTCGGTCATTACATTAACTGCAGCACCTCCATCAACTAAGACATCATGAATTGAAATGCCATTACATAATACCTCAGCTTGTGGAGCATAGGGATCCGCCTCTGCCTCCAAAACAGGGACCTCAACCTCCTTCCTTCGTCGAGCATTGAGTCCACTTCGCAACTCCCGCCTCTTCTCAGAAGACATAGCCAAGAGTTGACCATATGTAATATTTGCAGCCTTTGGACAGATCTTCCAAGATGGAGTATGGTCCTTGCCCCGTGAAATCATAAAATCCCGCACACCCAACTTTCTTCTCCTATGTTTCTTACTAGTTTCTTCTTTCATCTTCTTAGGATCATTTCCATCTTGATTATCTTTTTCTTTCTTTCTTTTTGTTACAAACACATCTACTTCATTATTTCTGCTCTTATCTACTACATCAAAAGAATTCACAAGTGCTTTTCCTTTATCATTATCTCCTTTACTAGATGTAGAAGCTCTATCTGGACAATTATACTTATAATGACCCTTTTATAACAACCATAACATACGACTTCAGAAATATTTCTTTTTGGACCTCTATCTCCTCCCTGAGAACTAAATTCTTTTCCTTGAAGAAGATTAATAGTTAACTGACCCATCTTTTTGAGCAGATCTTCATACTCAGTAGATGTACTAGGAGAAATATTTGTGCTCACCGAGAGTGGTTGTGGATTTTGGACCAAAGGTGCTGGTGTAAGCTCTACTTTAGCAACAATTTCTTTGGGCTCCTCTTCCATGCTTTCTTCTTACCTTCTTGCAATCTCCTTTGCTTGTTCAATGGTAGCTCAAGGGCAGTCATACTTCACTCGTTGTCGATCTCCGGCTTCATCCCAAGAATGAAGTGCTTACATAGAGATTATCCATGCCATTCATCAACCCATCTACTAAACCTTCCTTCCGGATCCGGGCATCGAGCTTCCTCCTTAGCTCTAGAACACGAGCATGATAATCCCTTATCTTCTCCTTCTCTCCTTGGGTTAGCTTTGTGATCTCGATCATGAGATCTCGCATATTTCATTGTTCACCAAATTCTTCAAGAAAACTTTCAGCTTAATAAATCCCATGAATTTTTCACATTATCACCTAGTGTTTCAAACCACCTAAGTGCTTTGAACCATCCAAAAAGGTAGGAAAAATTCAGTCCATTGTTCCCTTCTTATAAGGCCATTACAAATACAAGATCGCTTAAACTCTTGAATGAAAGAAGAAGCATCTTCATTAGATTGAGCTGAAAAAACAGAATCTTTCCCATTTTCAAAAGTAACCACCGTGAAATACCAACCCACAAGTACAATCAACAAGACTTATGTGCACAAATAATTGGAATCACTATACTAGAAAGTGACTTTACACCTTTCTACAAAGAAATAGAAATGACCACGGTAAACTATGGTAAAACTTGACTTACTTTGTGGTAAAACTAACTTTACTGTGGTAAACACTATTCACGATAAAAGTGAAGTTATCATGTAAATACTATTCACGGTAAAAGTGACTTTACCGTGATAAATACTATTCACAAAAAAAATGACTTTATCATGGTAACTACTATGCATAGTAAAAACAAGGTTACCCTCCAATTGAGTTTTGACTAATTGGGAATATCTCTCCGTAAAATCCACGAATGAGGAATGGCCCGAACGGAACCAAAATCTCATCACCAATCCGCACTATGATAATTCTTCACCGGAACTCCTCATGCTATGATTATTTACTAATGCACAGCCTTTAGTTTAGTGGATGTAATCTGAAACAAAACAACGACATAACACAAAAATACCATCGACTATGATAAGACTAATGATGACAAATCTGAAATATCAAAGAAAATTATAATATTAACATGAAATTGTTACAATCTCACCCATGAGGTACTTCAAGTGTTATTGACTTCACTTGACTTTCACCAAGACTATGGGAGAAACTTTACAATTACACCTCTTAATGGCTTCCTCAACACACCTTTAAACCGATGGCTTCCTTCGCACACTTCCTACAATATTTCTCACCACTTCCTTCTATGCTAAATGTGGGGCGTGGCCTCTCTATTTATAGAACTTCCAGTGTATCCATCTTATCTCTAAGATAGGATAAGAAATCCACTACGACGAATCATATTCCATACCTTAACTCTTATCTATACATGTAAGCTTATCTTTTAAGATAAGATAAACCTTATCATTTTACATGGGTTCCACATTTTTAGACTTTTTACAAATAAAATACACAAAATATTTATGACCTCACTCCTTGTCCTTATTACCAATATAATATTTCTAATTCCTAATCATGTAGACCCTACTTCTCTAATTACCCAAACTTTGACATTTTAACATTACCGGACCACTTACGACAAATATTTACTTTTTACAACATTCCTATTATACTTTGACTGTTACCGTACTCCACATTATTGGCGGCACCGTACTGACGGCGCCGTTATCTTCTATCAGATGCTACTACTAATTATACTTAACAACATCCTATTCCTAATACATACATTAATGAAATAGAAATTACGGAGGAAAATTTTAGTGTCGACAGGGATCAACCTATCTTTTTAGGAATTAGGATAGCATCTTTTCTTTTTTTTTTTTTTTAAGAAGCTGAGTTTAGACCAGATAGATCAGATGGGGGGAAAAGAAAACATATATAAGCACGTATTCATGTCCCAAGTGGATTTGATTAGGATAGATGAAGTAGTGATTAAGGTGTTCCTACCATGAGGAGGAACAAATCTGTAAAAAAATGCTATGAGCAGAGCCGCAATGTTCATATTTAAGGTATAGAAAGAAATAATGCAGAGTACCACATAGTTTTGAATCACTACAAAATGTGTGACTGGTTGTAGATGGATGAAAGATCTATTTTATGACTAAGATCATGTAAGATAAAGTTTAACAGTAGAAGGGCCTCAGATGCAAGGCATTAAGAGGTTCCATTTCAGGTACACCATCCATGGAAGATAGGTGATAAGCCCCGGACCCATACTTATGAGTGACAACGTACGGACCCATCCAGTTAGGAGAAAACTTACCATGCTGACTCCATTCTAGTGTAGTGACATTTTGGTTTTCTTTAAGAACAAGATCACCAACTTTGAAGTCACGGTGCTGCAAGTGCTTGTTATAAGTATGTTTGACACGCTCAAGATAGACTTGATGATGCTCAAGAGCATTGAGACATCGCTCATCTAGCAACTCAAGCTGTACTAGATGGTTTTGACAATAGTCCTCATCAAAGACAAATTCTCTGAGAGAGACGTGAAGAGATGGAATCTAGACTTCCAAAGGAAGGATAGCCTCAGACCCATAGATGAGAGAGAAGGGAGTAGCACCAGTAGGAGTATGAATGCTAGTCCGATAAGCCTAGAGAGTAAAAGGGATATGTAAATGCCAATCCCTACTAGCTCGACTAGTTACCTTTGTGAGGATATTACGCAAAGTTTTATTGGAAGCCTTAGCTTGGCTGTTAGCTTGGGGATAGTACGGAGAAGAAAAGCTGAGTTTGATATTGAAAGCATCACAGAGGTTCTGTAAATCGATGTTTTTGAAAGACTTACCATTATCTGTGATGAGTTTGTGTGGAACACCAAAGCAACAAATGATGTGTTGATAGACAAAATCAACAATGGGTTTAGCTTTGGTTGATGAAAGAGGAATAGATTCCACCCACTTAGTGAAGTATTTTATGGCAGTAATGATAGAGTGATGACGCTGTGAAGAGCGAGGATTGATGAGACCGATGAGATCAAGACCCCATTGTGAAAAAGGCCACAAATCCGTTGCAGGTTGTAAAGCCTGACTAGGGATATGTGTAAGATTGGAATGTTGTTGACACTTGACACATTTCTTAGCATATTCGCAACAGTCTTGATTAAGAGAAGGCCAATAGTAACCTAAATGTAAGATGCGTTTAGCTACAGCCAAACCACTAAAATTTCCACCACAGATACCATCATGGACTTCTGGAATGACTTTATATGATTCAAGGGTTTTGAGGTAATGAAGCAAAATACCATCAAAACCACATTTGTAGAGGATTCTACCTGAATAGTATAGATATTATCACATAGGATAAAAATCTTCTACCATTGGAAGTCAGATATGGAGGAAGCACTGAATAGGATAGATAATAAAAAATGTGTTGATACCACTCATCTTGAGTGTTGGTTGTGACAGCGTTGATTGAAGTCAACTGCCTGAGATGAGATGGTTGGTCTAAACGCTGAACAACCACATAAAGTTGTGAGTCTTCAGTAAAAGGTGGAATAAGTGAGGCTAAAGAAGCCATTGTATCTGTGAATCGGTTTGCAGTGTGAGGAATAACTTGGATAGTAAATTTATCGAAATATTGAAGTTGAAAGAGAATGATATCGTGATATTTTTGAAGGATATCATTTTTGCATTGATAGACACTAGTGACTTGATTAATGATGAGTTCAGAGTCACCAAGATGTTGATATGGCGAGTGCCAAGATTAATGGCATTTTGAAGACCTAAAACAAGAGCTTCATATTCGGCCATATTATTGGTACATTCAAAGTTAAGCTTGTGTGCGACAGGGATAGGTGCACCCCAAGGAGGAATCATGACAAAACCTGCACCTCCCCCTTGCTGACATTTGGACCCATCAAAGAAGATTTTTACTTTAAATGGAGATAGACCGAAATCAATTTATTGGATGTACTCATCTGGGAATTGATAAAGGGGATTTGAGTGTCTGGAAGAGGAGTATTAGCTAATTGATTTGCAATGACCTGACCTTTGATAGATTTATGTGAGATGAAATCGAGGTCAAACTCTATCATGAGCATGATCCAACGAGTGATATGATCATTGTGATAAGGTTTCACATGCATTTTCTTGAGTGGATTAACACTTGTAACAATGTAGGTTTGTGATTAAGGAGGTAATGATGAAGTTTAGAAGTTGCGAAGAAGAGATCACAACATAGTTTTTTAGCTTCGAAATAGCACTTTTCATACTCATGAAGAGTGCAACTGATATAATAGATGGCATGTTCTTCACCATTAGCATCCCGATGCAAGATCATGGCTCCCCAGAGCATGGTCGATTACATGAAAATATAAAGATAGAATGGCTCCCCCTCGCGTGGAGGCATGAACACGATGGAGAAAGAAGATAAGATTTGAGATCATCAAAGGCTTTTTGGCAATGCTCATCCCATTCAAAATGAACATTTTTACAGAGGAGATTATGAAAAGGTTGATAATGGTCCGAAAGTTGCGAGATAAAATGATGCACTGATTAAAGGCATCCTTGAAGACCAAGGAGCTACTTTAAGTTGGAAGGTAGAGGCATCTCAAGGATAAACTTTATTTTTGTGGGATCAACTTTAATGCCTCGAATAGAAATGATAAAGCTTAAAAATTTACTAGTGAGAATGCCAAACATGCATTTAGATGGATTTAGGCGAAGACAAAAATGAATGAGTCTCTCAAAGAGAGGTACAAGAATGAAAATATGATCCTGACAGTGTTTGGACTTACCGAGGAGGTCATCGACGTAATCTTCCATAGTTTTGTGTAAGAGATCATGGAAGATGTATGTCATTACACATTGATAAGTTGCTCCTGCGTTCTTAAGACCAAAGGGCATGACGCAATAACAAAAAGTCACCTAAGGAGTTATGAAGGAAGTCTTATGCTAGTCCTATGGTGCGATGAAAATTTTATTATACCCAGAGAAACCATCCATAAGAGAAAGCATCTCAAATCAATATTAAGTAGAGGAAAATCATCTTTCGGAAAGTGAGATTAAGATCTCGGAAGTCGGTATAAATTCAAATTTTCCTAGTAGCCTTGGTTACTAGTACTACATTTGAAACCCATTGTGGATAGTCAATGGGTTGGATGAAGTTGGCAGAAAGTAAGCATTGCAACTCTTCTTTAACGAGGAGGGATACACGAGGATGCATCTTACGTAGTTTTTGTTTAACTGGTTTGATTTCTGGAAGAGTAACAATATTATGGACCATGATATTAGGATCGATGCCTGCATATCTTTGTATGACCAAGAAAATGCTTGGTGATGGTGGGAAAGAAAGGCAGTGAAGTCTCATAACTCCTGTGGATTAAGAGATTGGCTAACCTTAATGATGTGAGGGTATTTAGAAGTCCCTATATTAAGGTCGATAGTGGCTTCGTTGAGAAGCGTAGACGTGTCAGAAGGAATGGTTTTAGGAAGATAAGAATCCTCTCCGCCTTTAGATAGGTAATGACGTAATCATCATCTCACAATGGATAGTATTGACAATGGGAGAGTCTTCTCCAACTATTTCAGAAGAATAATGGTATGGAAGTGGACTTGCCATTAGTCTTATAGGTCAGTGGACCTAAGGAAATGGTATTGACTAAAAAAAAAAGTTAGGTGGGATGGAAATGGTGTCATCCACATTAAGTGATGCTTTCGACCTGACGGGAGAAGATGGTTCCTCAATGGAAAGAGGCTCATTGAGAATGGTGATAGTGGCTTTCGAGAGAGGTTTAAACCCTAAACCAAATTTTTGATGTGGTTTAAGAGTTGGAATGGATGCAAAGGTCATGCACACCCAATGTCATACTTTCCTAGGTCAAAGCCTTTCCATGCGCATTGATATAGATAAGTTTTTACGAATGTGAGATTTTGTAGACAATCAAACCTTGCTAAATAGAGTTTGGTCTTAGGAGGAGAATCCGAACGATAGTGAGGTGTATCAAGAACACCATAGATGAAGTTAGTCTTGTTGACTCGGGAAAACCAATGGTGATGATGCAACTAAGACTTGGCTGATATTCAGGTTGTTTTTCCGGCCTACCATACTTGTTAGGTTTGAGATGGGCGTCAAAAGAAAGAAGAGGAAGCTCTCCTAACGAAAAATGCTGCAATGTTTCTTCTAGATTTTGTAAATCTTGTAGTTTTGTTATAGGTAGGGAAGAGGATGAATCCTCACTAGGAGAACAAGCATTCTCTTTGGAGGGGCACCACTGTGGTCATATCACATTGTGCGAAGGGAAAGGATCTCCTGGATGAGTATATATTTTTCCCTCATACTGATATTTTATGCATCGATGGAGGGTTGATGGGATGTAGTGCATTGTATGAATCCAAGAGCATTCAAGGATCATATTGTAGTGGAATTTCCCTTCAACAATGTAAAAAATATCATGAAGTAGTTTCTTGCCTACCCGAATGGGCGGAACACGCTTCTTAAAGTAACTTCCCGCTAATCGTTAAATGATCGAAGGGCAAAAGGTGGTGGTGACACTACGTTCTTTGGTAACTTAAGTTGCTTGAATGTGTGGGAGGAAATGATGTTGAGTGTAGCACCACTGTCGATCATAGTGCATTTTAACATAGTGTTATTGATTTGAACTATGATAAAGAGAGGAGCCTCTAAATCCTCAGAAGAAAGGGGAGGAATTTTAGAATCCTCAAAGGAAATGGTGGTTGATAGTCTATTCAATCCAAAAACCATCTCGAAAGGTTAGGGCTCATCTGAATTCACGTGATACGGTGCATATTATCAATTAGAGCCTAGCGATGCTGGGGAGATGACTGAATGAGGTAAAAAGAGACATTTTGACCAGATCATGGGTGAGTTGTTTCATAACACTCTCCTCAACTGACACGGGAATCTGAGCCCAAGGTGAAGCATGAATAGAGATCTGAGGTCTTGGGGCTGTTGAGGAAGGAGGAACTCCTTCAGGGGCCACGAAAATGATGACCCGTGGTCGAGAGGCTCATAGAAGATGATGGATTATCATACTTGTTGTGGTCTAGTGGCGATATGAATTGTCTCGATTTGAGAAGGTGGAAGATCATCTAGAGTGGAATTAATATAATTAGGGGCCCGAGTAGTCCATTCGACTCGAGATGTAGTTGGGATGACAAGAGACACTTGTTCCTCCTCTTCTGTGCAGAAGATCACTTTTTTCCAAGAGGTTGTTAATGACAGATTGAAGGGCTTTACATCCCTTGGTGTCATGACCTGGAGTGCGATGGTAAGCACAAATCAAATCAGTATAACCAGGAAGGTTTTACTCCTTTGGGATTATAGGGTTTGATCGGAGGAAGAGATATAGATGAAGATTGGATAAGTTGGCGAAGAATTTTAGTATAGAATCTGGTAGACAAAGATGAGGCAGAGATGACGAAGGCACCTCTTTAGCCTTAACAGACTACCGAGGTAAAATAATCTGCATATCTGGTTTGACAGTCTTTTTAGGGATTGTTTTGCTTTTCGGATATTGGGAAAAGTAGCCTTAGGTGCTTGAGATGGAAGCAAGTGAGGCAAGATTGATTTTGGTGGAGGAGGAGCTCCTAAGATAGATTTTGAAGATGATGAAGACGTGACAAGTGTTTTGGTCTTTGGAGATGAAGAAGGCTGCTTGGCTGAAACAGATGACGATTTAGATAAGACTGATTTAGATGGGGGAGGAGCTTCCAAAATAGATCAAATAGGTGGCACAAATGGTGCCTTAGCTTTTGGTGATGAAGATGATGGTTCGATAAAAGACGTGACCCCTTTCCAATAGGCAAATCTACTTTACGAGCCACCAATGAAGATGGTGTTGTAGAAGAAGATGCCTTTTCAAAGGATAAATCCAATATTTTATGAGGCACAAAGAGGGATTTTTGAGGGAAAGCACCAAGAGTCTTGATGGTCTGAAATATTGGTCTTCCTTTTCGGAATGGTGACAACTTTGACCGCATAAGGTGATTGTAACCATTTTGGAGGAAGTAAAGGAGATGATACTAATGATGTAACCTTAGGTTTAAACTCCAATTGTTTATGTCTGAGTCCAGGAGTCGAAGTATAGGTGTCGATGCTATCTCTTTAGATGTTTCCTTAATAGGAAAGGAAGCACTAATGGTGGAAGATATAGGTAATGAAGAGGTAACCTCTTGTGAGGAAGGTACTTTAGATGTAGTAATTGTGGGTGTAATTACTGTAGAAAAAGTGATGGGAAGGGTTAAGATTGAGGATGCTTCCGAAGGTATAGAAGTTGGTACAACTATGGGCACATTAACCAAAGGCATGGTCGTAGCGAAAATGGGAGTGACAGAAGTAGAAGTATCCGTAGTGGAAATTTGAAGGGATGTAAATGACTCAAGCATCGAAAGAATATCTGACGTCGAGACAGATGAAGATGACATTGTCTCAGGTATAGGTGGAAGATCGATGGTGAGGCAGAGGGAGATGACTCTGCTTCTAATAAAGGAAGACTCGAAGATGGACCATGTGAGGATGGCGGGATCTTAGAATTTGAAGGAGCGGGGGAGAGTCCCGATTCAGTCGACATGTTTGTGGTTGATCCCGATTTAGAAGAAGAATCATTAGTAGAAATGAAGCTGATAGTATGAGTGTTTGGTTTTTGAGATCCCAAAGTGTCATTGTTTGGAGAGTGATTAGGAAAAGGTTGTTTAAAGACATCAAGAGATTGATTTGGGGGAGCGTTGGGATTATCCAAGATGAGCTCGCCTCTATCGATGAATTTTTGGATGATATTTTTGAAAGTCTGACATCGTTTGATGTCATGGCCTTTGCTTCTATGATAATGAAAAAGTCATTTTCATGATACCAGAATGGTCGTTCTTTGTTTTCATCCAACTCTCTAATGGGAGGGAGTTCGATCATGCCAACTTCTAACATCTTGTTTAAGATGGAAGTGTATGATTCCCCCAATGGAGTATAAGACCGAGATGGCGGGGTCCTCAAGAATCTCTCTGAGGTGTTTGATTAGACGTGTTATTAGATCGCGATGTCTTTAAGACGATAGTATTCATGGATCCTGATTCTTGTCTTTGTTAGAAGAAGAAGGATTTGATTTTGTGAATCGAGAAAAGTCTGGTTTAGACTTAGAGCGAAGTTTTAACTTCCCTTGTTTAATGGCATGAGATTCAAGTTTATGTGCCATTGTGAATGCTTCTTCAAATGTATGAAAGGATTGAATCCTTAAGGTGGAAGAAATATGGTTGGTGCAAGATCGAGTAAACAACTCAATTTGCTGAGGTTGAGGGAGGGAGAAAGACAATTGATTTATTATACCTCTCCAATAAGTGACAAAGTCTACAATAGACTCATCATCGAATTGATGAATGTTATAAAGATCTATAATCGAGATCTTATGTGCGATGTTTATTGAGAAGTTTTCAACAAACATCTAAGCTAATTAAGAGAAAGAAAACAAAGAATGTTGGGGTATGTTATTGTACCGGTCTAAAGCGAGCCCTGTTAAAGACATAGGAAAGGTACAAAGCATAAGCTCCTGATCCTAGACTATAAGGTAGCAAGCATGCTTGAATGCTCACAGGTGTTGTTGAGGATCCTCCCGTAATGAAATTTTGAGAACTAAGAAAGTTCCCATTGGGGAGGATAAGGCTTAAAAGCCACTGTTGGATGAATCGGTTCATTACATACTTCTTCAAAAGAGTATGATGGGTGAGCCCCTTTGGTGGAGGCTTTTAGGTCTACGATTTTCTTGAAAAGAATTTAGACGATGTCAAATTGAGGAGGGGGCATGTTGGTATATCCCGCATAAGAAGCAAATGGTAGGTTTTGTTGAGGCATTAATTTGGAATTCATCTGCTGATTAATAGGATGATAAGATGAATAACTAGGCATTCAGGTGAGACACAGTGAGGTATTTGTTGTGAAGGATCCTCACGTATAAATATACTGTGAGATGATAAGTGGTTGAGAGAAAGGTGGTTGAATGAAAGATGGAGCTTGTGATTGGTGTGTTCCTACCTTGCTTTGACTAAATTGAAATGGATTGAGGAATGTGGGTGTTGATTTGATTTGATATGGTGGGGAACAAACTCTAAATGAGGCTTTTGACTAATGGATTGGTTATTAGGGGTGTCAATGCCAAAGGATGAGTAAAGGTCACCGTGGATGGAGCATTAGAAGAAAGACCAGCTAGAGGACGAGAAGGAAGAACCTGAATGACCCGTAAGTGGGGGTTAGTTCACGGAGAGAGATACTAACTCGAGACGTAATAGATGACATGGAAGAATTAACAACAATTTGTGGGAGTGTGGACACACTCATCATAGCTAAAGAAGATGGCCTCTCGGATGTAGGTCAATGTGGAGTAGCTGAGGTAGCCACGGCACTAGGGATAGGAAAGGTCATTTGAGAACCAATCGACATGATCGATGGAAGAGAAAAAGGAGGCTTAGATACGCCACCCTCTTTCGTGGTTCAAGGTGAGAAAAAGCATGCTAACCGCTCTATAAAATCTTGGGATGGTTCATGAGAATAATCATAAACGTGTTGGATCAATGGTCCTGATCATATTTTCGAACAAAATTATGCACAAGGTAGTCCATAAGGGTTACCGTGTTGTGGTCAAGGAGCACCTGAAATTCGGGATCTCTCCGAGGAACATATTCATATCGAAGCGAGATGACACCTCTCAAGGACTGGGGAAGCTATTCGTGATGGAATCACTTTAGGATGATAGAAAGGATTATATGACATAGATGGGGAACCAACTAACAGGCGGTCCCAAAGAAGACTTGAGGGGTGCCAAAACATCCACATTAGTGGTGATCTCGGATGAAGAAGAGGCCAGTTGAGCCATTTTTCTAGATTGTGACCGGGTGATGACCGTCATAAACAAGCAAAAACACAGAAAAAATATTGACCTAACTAATGCACAGATAATTCAAGCAACATAGGTGATTATCTCTTTTAAATTTTCATGCTTTTTAAGAAAGAAAATGTTTGGGAAGGATTTTTAGAACGGGGACTACTCAATTGGCCAAACTAAGGATGGTTTGGGGAATGTTTTGGTGAGGAGTCCCGAAGGCACTTTAGTAAAAGACTGGTACGTGGCTTGATATAGGGGCCTACCCCCACACTTCACACACCACTGCGATAAGGGAGTCGGTGCTTTGCCAATATATACCAGAACTTCTGTGAATTTATAGCGTGGCTTGAGTACCGCGTAGGATCTTCCTCTTGGATGTCACTTCCAAGTAGGCGAGGCCAGGGAAGGAGTTTTTGTTTAAATGCTTTATACCTAGTGATTTTGGCTTTGTGTGCAAGGGTGAAAAATAAAAATCAAATAGTGTCACTACCAATTTTGATCAATTTTCCAACCTATTTAGAAAACTAGATGAAGAACATACGAAGAAATGATAAAGAAAAAGTTATTTTTATGCAATAAAACCGAAGTGTTTGATTTCCATGAAGACAATTCAAACAAGCTCTTTCCCAATGTGATTAATTATTTTAAAGCGGAAACCGAAGTGTTTGAGTGTGATGAAAACAAACAAACAAGTTACTCATTTAAGTTTTTTTTTTTTTAAAAAGAGAAAATACGACAAAAGAGAAATACCTATAGATTTAGCTGTGTCCCAAGGTGTGTGGACTTCAAAAGTGCGTTGTTGAGCTCTTCCCCTCGAAAAATCCCACGAACAAGAAAAGTGCTCTACAAGACAAGGTTAAGAAAACATGCAAACAAATCCAAAATGTATATCCAGATAAATAGATACTAGTAGAAGAGAAATTTTTATTTAAGAAACTAGAAAAATTTCCAGAAAATGACAATTTTACACAAAGAGATAAATCAAAAAGTGTAGATTTGAAATCAAATGAAAGATTTACTAATTTTAGAAATAGAAATGGGAATCTAGATATGTAAGAAAGAAATAATTTTGATTTCACAAATTATAAACGAAAGAAACAAGACCAAAATGAAGAAAGGAAATGCTTAAAGAAAACTGATGAAAATCATTAAGAAAAAGAACTAAAGCTCAAAACTAGAAAAGAAATGAACTTACCAATAGGGGACTTTGGTCGTGTCCCACCGGCGTTGCAGAATGTAGATCAAGAATTTTTGTGCTTGTTACCTATCCAAGTTAATGCACCAAACTAAACACAAAAGTCCTGAAAAACTCAAATGAAATCGATACCTGATAGTTAAAACAGGATCCGAAGACGTAGATGGGAGGAAAGCCAATGTAGACAAGACGGGCGCACATGAGAAATCCTGTAAAGTAGATCTGAGAAACCTATGATGCACAAACCCTTGGCAGAAAAAGACAACGTTAAAAGATATTTGGGTGGACTGCCCGAAAAGTGGGTCCAGGAAGCGATGAGCTTCCTCGTGGATGTCAGTCCACGTTTTCAATTAAGGAAAGAAGCATACATGATAAAATATGTAGGTAAATGTTTAGATTTTCTGATTAAAAATAAAAGACAAAATGTAAACAATAGACAAAATATAAACAGCAAACAGAAACTGTGAAAACAATGCTAGACTTATGTTACCTGTACTTGCACCTGTCTACAGGTTGATCGGCATCGACCAGATTGTGATCGGCGTCGATTTCTTTAAGCGGTGTTGATTAGGGTAAATCAGCGTTGACTGGAATGGGTCGGCGTCGACCGGAGGCAAGTTATAGAAATCTTGATGGATGATTGATGAGGACTGGATCATGAACACCTGCAGGGGCTGCAAAGATGCGGATAGAGTTTCACCTTAGCTAGATGCAGGAACAAAGTCACCAAGAGGTCGAGGAATCCTCATGATGTTGATGTTGTGAGGGCAGAGTAACGGTACACCTCTCAGGGATTGATTTGGACAAAATTCTCTCTTCTTCCGATTGACGATTCGAAGGCTCAAGGCTTAAGCTTTCTGTCTCTCTTTTTGTCTAACCAGAACTAAATTCCCTGTATTTATAATCAGCGCCGACCAAGGTACAATCAGCACCGTTGTTCCCAAAATCGGCATCGACCAAGTACCATTTGATGCCAATCAGGGAATAGATTCCCAAAATGGCCAAAAAGGATGAATTGGAAAGATAAGAGTATTATCCTTCCAACTCAAATATGGGAAATATCCCACTGCATGGTTTGGGGAGAGGAGAAATAGGGGGATAGATGGATAGAAGTGATATGGGAGGTTAGGAATTGATATGGGGTAGATAAGTGGTTAAGATACATGTAAAAAGTATAATTAAATAGTTAATATTTAATTATCCATGGGTAAAATACAATGGGGTATAATAAACTTAGGATAGATGTTTAATTAGATATTTAATTAATACCCTAAAGGAAAAGTGGTGATATAAAGGTGCCCCAGGTTACTCAAGAAGGTAAACGAATGCGGGGGACACTAAATTGGGTAACCAATTTTAGGTGTCTACAGGAGTTTAGATGAAGGAATGGTTGAACTAGTGGATGGTGGAAATGGATCATCCTTAAGGATGAGTACATCATTAGGTTTGTAAGTCATGTTACAGCCTTGGAAGTGAGGAGAATCCCCAAGAAGCTTTAATATTTTTCCCAAATGCTCATATTTAAGAGATCGGTGATGGGTCGATGCGACACAAAGAATGGTGCATATCCATGTTCGTCCGAGGAGAAAATTATATTCAAATTATCCTTCACTGATATAAAAGGTTTGGTAGATGACCTTATCGCCAACACAAATGGGAAGAAGAACCTTTCTCAAGGAAGGAATGATAACATGAATGGTGGGAAATGGATCATATTTAAGAGATCGGTGATGGGTCGATGCGACACAAAGAATGGTTAAAATCATGAAGGAAAGGTTTGGTAGATGACCTTATCGTGAACACAAATGTTTGAATGATAACATCATTAAAATCATGAAGGACTACCGATTTTGAGTCACGCTTCAAAATTTTAAGTTGATCCAAAGTATGTGAAGGGATGATATTGATGCTCACCCCACTATCAATAATGTACCGTCAAATGAACATATAATTGATCCTGACTATGATAAAGAGATGGAGGTCATGTTCCTCTGTTGGGATATTCGGAATTTCAGTTTCATTGAATGATATAACACGAGAAGTAGTAAGTGACCCTATAAGAGATATGAAGGGCTGAGATTCATCATTAGGTGTTGGAATACATTTTAAGGCTTCAATAAGATCTTGTCTATGATCTGGTGAGATTTGGATGAGCTCATAGAGTGAAATTTTGACTAGGGATTGATGAAGTTGTCTAATGATACTTTGTTTGATAGGCTTAGGGGCTGCTAAAACAGAAACCTTTGGTTTTGATGATGTGGTCAGATCCTTAGGGGAGGAACGGTGATGTAGGTCATGGAATTTTGTTTAGTGTCTATTTTGGGCTCTCGTAGGCTAGATCGAGTGGTAACTTGAACTACATTGATGAATAAAGGAGGGTCATCACTGGGTGAGTCTTCTCTAGAATGTGAAATAACAGATTTGGAGTTGGATACGTAAGGAAGGGACTGACTTGGACCAAGGGGAGCCTCCTTTTCGATGAGATGGTGAATAATGGTATGGAGTGCTCTACAATGCTTAGTATAATGTCTAGGGTAGAATGAAAGGAACACATGAGGTTAGGATTGAACCACGAGGCTTATTTCCTTTTCAATTGAAGGACTTGATAGGAGGAAGCATGATTGAAGATGTTTGCAGAGGTGGTGGAAGATTTTTGTGTTTTATCTAATGAGAGCATTAGAATATGCCTTATGGGACACTCTAGATGTTTGGGGTAAAACCCGAGTGTCTCGATTCTTTGATGATTTGGATTATTTTTCTGCTATTGATTGGTGTCTTAGTATAGGATGATCTTGGATTTGATGGTTTACTTCCAAGAGGGATCATAGGTTTTGTATGTGTGGACACACTATCGGGAGGTCCATCAACTCTCTTAACTCGGGAGTTAGATGGTGATGCTAAAATTGGTTCAGCCACATGAAACAACATATGTTGGAGATGCTCTATGGAAGATGGGGATTGATGGGATTGTGTTGATGAGGTGGAAGGGGCATCTAAGGTCATGGCAAGGTAAAGTGATTTTAAGCATTCTTCAAATGAAAAATTTGGAGTGAAAGAAAAGGATGGTGAAGATACAACCACAACATTTGATGTGGCTATAGAAACGGGAAGAAGAACCGGTGTAGGTTTCACAGATGATATGATAGGAAAGGGCGGAAGAGATTAGCGAGGTGGAAAAACTTACTAGAATGGATGAAGTAGATAATGGAGTTGATGAAGGAAGAACGTTAGATGTAGAAATAAGCTGAAATGGTTGTTTCATAAATGTTTCTAAGGGTATAAATGATATATTTGTTAATGGGGTTATGGTAGTTGTTAATGTGGGAGTAAATTCTGAAATAGATGTAGATGTAACAGATGTGGGGAGGATGTCAAAGGGAATAAAGGTGGTCAATGATGAGGTTGCGAGATAGAAGGGGCTCCTGATCATTAGTGTTCAGGGTGTTTATAGTATGAGCACTAGGTGTTTGGGTTGTGGTGGAGGTGGTGGCTTGACTTGTTGATGTATGATTTGAGAATGGTTTTTGAAAATGTCAAGGGGTTGATTATGTGATTTGTTTAGATTGTCGACTTGAAGATCACCCTAGTTGATGAGTCTTTGGACCAAGTATTTAAAATTATGACATCTTACTATGTCATGACCCTCGAACCTAGTGATATTTATAGTAGTGGTCTTCATGATACCATCCAGTCTTCTACCTTGACTCATCAACCCGGTCGGATAGGAGGAAATATGACAAGATTAGATGTCATCAATTTGTCAATTATTATATTGCATGACTCCCAAAGAGGAGTGTATTTAGGTTCTAATCGAGTGACTTATTGTTGAGTCCATGTGCTAGATGTAAATGCGGGAGATGATTTAACAACCATGACATTGGTTGGTACCTTTGATTTTTCATTTGGTGTGGATGACTTAATAAATTATTGTTTGGGTTTTTTTTATTTGAGTTTTAAATGGCACTGCTCGAGGGTGCATGTTTCCATTTTGCATGCCATGGTGAAGGCCTCATCAAAGGTTGAAAAGATTGGATTTGCAATGTAGAAGCTATATGCTTCGCACATGACCACGAAAAGTGTTCAATAAGGTAGGCCTATGGAAGAGGGAAAGATAACTAATTTATGGTGTTAGGGCATCGTGCGACAAATTTTGTGATGGATTCATCCTCAAACTATCTGATGGTATAGAGATCATTAATAGTTACTTTACACAATATTAATTGAATTTTTTTCCAAAAATAATTGCGCGAGTTGGGAAATGGAAAATATAGAGTATTAAGGTATATTGTTGTACCAATCCAAGGTAGGACCAGCCAAAGATATGAGAAAGGTACAGAACATAAAATATTGGTCATGTGGGATGAGGTAACATGCATGCTTGAACGCATGAATATTCTGTTGAGGATCCTCCTTGCTATTAAATTTGGTGAATCTAGGTAGCTCCTAATGTAGAGGATACGAAGATGGGAACATACACATGAATTGGATCATTGCATATCTATTCATATGATAAGGATACTTTTCTCCCTAAGGTCAGAGCTTCAAGGTTGGCTAACCTATTTACAAGGGCATGCATGGGATCATTTGAAAGAGTCTATTGGTGGATGAGAGGTATTTTCTGCATGTAGGAAGTAGTTAGATAAGTTTGTTGATAAGCTTGCGGATGTGTAGGTGTAGGAGGGATCTATTGAGAATAAGCCATGGGCTATGATTGAAAAGTGGTTGTAGAAAGAGCTATGGATGGGAGATGGGAAGATGATAGGATAGTTGGGATTGGTCGGAGTTACGGTATAGGGATGTGGGTATGAAGAGGTTGATATTGTTGTTGAAAATGATTAGACACTGTATAATGTAAAGCACCTGTGAGAGGGGGTTTGGGAGGTATTTTTCGGCATGTTGGATGTAAGAAGATCATACTATCCAGACATGGGATATGATGTTTGAACTTGTTGAGTAGGGATGCTAACAGGAATAATGGCCGAAGAAGCTAGGGGGAGAGTAGTATTAATGGTTGTGTTGATCAACAAAATATTTTGAGGGATCGGGGTGACTATCTGGGTAGTCTGATGAGTTGAGGGATTGGTAGAGGAGGAAGCAAGATGGGATATAGAAGGTTCATGGGATGCTAGCTTGGTGGTTTGAGGATTAGTTTGATAGGGATAAAGTTGTTGGAGTGGTGGTTGTTCTAGGGAATCTGGATTGATCTCCTAAGAAGCTAATCTTGAAGTGCAACTAGATTTGCATCTAGAAGCTCTTGAAATATGATGTCTCGTAGAGGGACCTTAGGTGGTCCGAGAAGGCTCGAGATTGAATAAAGGGTAGGATGGCTGGTTTGGATGGGATAGATTGATGGTAAAAGAATGGATTGGTCTCTCCTATAGTCATAGTGTGAAAAAAAGGCTCTGGTTGAGAGACATCGATCAAGGGTACAAATGAGTAAGTTGTTGTAGAGAAAATTTGTTGAGAAAAGGGATCGTTTAAGGAAAACTGTTCCATTCTCTTAACTTCCAAGTGAGTGAATACGTTCATGAAAATGGTTTTTTACCGAAGCAAGAAAAGAAAACAGTGTTTATGTTTGTTTATTAAGAATATGTAAAAAGAAAGGGGGTGGATGACTATGTACCTATAAAAAGGAGAACTATGTCTTATTTTGATTTTTTTATGGTTGGGAAGTGTCTAGGGTGGTTCACTGTTGGGTGATGAAATCCCAATTAGGAAACTAGGAAGAGGGATGTTTTGATGTGTTAATTAATGTGTGAGGTTTCATGTTGTGTGTGATAAGATATGTGAGATGTAGAGTGTTAAACTCCTATTTAAGTTGTGTGGGAAAGAAAGATGCAAAAAAAGGGTTCTTTTTAATCCCAAAATGAAATGTGAGGTTGGATGAGGACACAAATAGCAATAAGAAAGTACAATGCAAAAGGAGTAAATAGGGAAAAGTGGATTACATGGATAACACTTTTCCTATTTATTTGCACTTTTCGAGTGATGGGTGATCCAAACCACGAACTTGGAAAGAAATAAGGCAAATCCTCACGCTGCAATGTTAGCGGAAGACACAAAAAGCAAGATACACAAAAGAAAGAAACCACCTAAGGTGGTCCCACTAAGCATGCTAGGAATGTTGTCCGAAATTTCTAATTTGATAATCAAATTAATGTACTAGCTACTAAAGAAACTAACCAACTCATAAGGATAAAGGGTTTATGTTACCTTAGATGTTTGATGTTTGATGTTTGATACAAAGCGCTAAATGATTGATTGTTGTTGTTGTTGAACTTGTAAAATAAAAAAATATTTGATTAGGAAGATAGAGGTGGGGGCTACCTGACAAAGTGGACCTAGGAAGCGTTAAATTCCTTGGTGGATGTCACCCCCCATTTTTTTGTTGATAAAAAGTAATGTGAAAGAAAACATATATTTATAATATGTAGAAACTAAAAACTACGAGTAATCAAAGCACTATTGACTAATTTAAATATTGATATGATTAAACGAACTAAAAGTTAGATATACCTAGTCTAGGTTGATGGAAACCCACACTTTTTAGAGGCAGGTTGACGATGGCTTGAGGGGATGGATTAGATAAATGAGAGAAATATGTAGGTTGTGTAGGATCTGAGTGTAATCTAGAATTTGTAGAAACCTAGAAATGTTGGAGTCCACATGTTGATGAAATATGGAGGAATGGAAACTAGGAAAAGAGGAACAAGGACTAGGGTAAGTACACGAAGTTGGTGAAAAATTCCGTGGACATAAAAACCTGAAATTCAGAAACCGTGATCACAGTTTATAAATCTGCGATCATGGTTTTTAAACCACGATCACGGTTCTTGAATTCCAGGTTCAAAATTACCAAACCTAAAACCATGAGCGCAGTGATTATAAACTACGATCATGGAACTCTGAGACAAAAATTAGTAGTCCCGCGACTCCTTATTTTCCCCATTTTTCATTTCAAACCGTGATTTTTCCTAGATGTTTTTCACTCGAGCTTTGAATACCACCTCAAAATTTCTCATCGACTTCTGGATAGCGATAGATTCAACCATGCCACCAAGACGAGGAGGTAAGCCCCAATTTTAATCATTTTTTTGCATTTTAGGTTTTTTTGCATTTTCATGGGTTTTTTGAAATGTTTGTTTATGTATACAATTTTCTTGTTTTATCAGTTGGTCGGCAAGCTCAAATCATGCAAAACCATCAAAACATTCCTCAAAACCCACCGAACATTCCTTAAAACCCTCCAACATTCCTCAAAACCCTCCTCCAAACATAGATCCACCTCCTGTGGCTCTTCTGTCCCCACTTTGAGCCAAAGCAAGAACACAAATAATATCATTGGAAGAATCGAGAAAATAAAATTTTCATTAAGAACCTAATTCAAACTATAAGACAAAATCATGCTACAAATCCATCCCACATGACTTTAGCTTGAATACATTGCAAACATTGATTGGTGAAGTCGAGTCCAACCAACCAAATACATAGATGGAATACCTTTAGAGGTGATTGTAGGTGGTGGTATGCGGATAAACTATCCCATGCGGCCGTAAAAGACAAAAAAATTGGAAAAGACCTCATTTGTGCATTATTTACCAAACCCCCCCGCATTACTTGCAAATGGTTCCCAATCCATTGGTGCCATGATGACTGAATCAAAAACAATTTTTGGGACCGATGGTGGATGGTTTTGATTATCCACCATGCAACAACAATGAGGTTCCTCTTTATTTTTTGAAGAAATTATATTGCGAGTTCATGCTCAATGAGGTCCCGAATTATTTTGACTTTTCTGACTTTTTTGGTCGAGGAGGTGGCTCTGCATAGAGTAGACCTGGTGCACGCATAGGTCAACCTAGGATCCCCCATGCCCCAAAACCCCCACTGCCTTCAGTTATCCCTCCTACAGTGAAGGAGGTTGTGGAGATTGATACATTGCATGCATTAAGGGAGCTCACTGACACTCTAACCCAGCATAGTGACCAGATTGCATCTGGTGATGTTGGTGGAGGTGCCAATTCTAGTGCACCACACCACTTATGGATCATGTGGTGCCGTATGCATTGCGGGTGAGACATCATTTGCTGGTTCACATGATTTCTTTTCTATAGATGAGATGTTGGGGAATGTTTTTAGAACTGGTGCCACTGATATTGGTCTTTCACAAGTAAATTTCAAATAAATATAAATAATATATATATATATATATAATAGTACAATTTTAATTCACATGTTTGAGATATTAATATATATATATATTGATTGTACGTCATGTACATACATGTAAAAAACTAATTTTTTATTTTATTTTAAATAGCAAGAGCCGGTGAAGGAAACATCCGTGTCGACATGCTAGCTTATTGCAGTTGGGCATGTTTCAAATGTAAGTTTCAAGTTGTACAAACTTACATTTTTAATTTCATTTGATTACACTAGATTATTATTATAATGTTTCACGTGTATGTTGTACATATTAATATGTTTCTCTTTTATACATAGGAGCCTGGCGGGTCATCATCTGCTCTGGGAACTGAGGCTACTGGCACGCCTCACATGAGTTTTACATAGGTTAGTAAATCTCTTTACACTTTGTTTCTAATTACTGGAAGTTCACGTGGATTACATGCTTTGGACCTCTGTTATGTGGTGCACAGTCATGTAGATTTTAATATTGATTTGTACATGTTTTTTGTATAGCTTATGACTGCTAGAGAGACTCCTCCATATATGCAGACTATGGAGGCTGCTGTAGATACTGCCATAGCATCTGCAGATCCACTAACTGAGGTACAATTTTTCAAATTTGTTAAATTTTGGAGGTTCATTATTTCTTATTACTTAAATCTACAATATCAAATTTTGTATGTATATGTGAAATATTTAATTTGAAAATTAATTATTTGTATGTAGCTTACCCCTCGTGAGTCTATTGTTGTCCCTGCGATGCGTCAACAAAAAATTGATAGGGATCATGACATTGCGGTAAGATTTCACATGCATTTTAACTAAATTGTACAAGTTTCTAAATTTTGAATGTATTTTAAAATTTTGGGTGTTAAAAACTTGTTGTTTATGAATGTGCAGGTTAGGTTGCAGGCATGCTTAGAGACACCTAGGACCACATGGATGAAATCCGTAGTGGCATCTCCCTCCACTACATCCCCAGGTCATGGACGTGCTACTTCTAGCAGGGTGAAGAGAGGGAAGATGTTTCATGAGTAGATTCATAGTCCACCTGGATGTACACACACACACACACACACACACACACACATATATGGGCCATCTGGTCCTAGTGAACATGTTTCTTCATATAGTCCATTGTATATATATAGCCTTTTGTGACCGCATGTGGTCCCATATGTACATTATGACACACTTAGTTCAAGATGTACACATACATTATGAACTTATGTATATATTTTTCAGAGACGTGCATCTAGAGCACACTTTGTTTGATTCTTATATATCCATGTGTGTTGGTTTTCATAACGATAAATCTGAACTATATATGTTTGATTTGATTTCATTGCATGTATGATATCCTTCTATGTATGTTTTCATAACCATTTAAATTAGTTCTCTGATATGTACATGTTTGATTTAAATATTTAATCATGTCTTCTTGTATTTGGATTGAGATGAAATTTTTTCATTAGATTAGGTATTTTCATATGGTTTCCTGCTTCAAATTTCAAGTGTTTTCGATCTCTAGAATTGCAAGGATCTAAAAAGGAAAGTTTTCTCTGAAATTTTAAATGGGATGCTATAAAAAATTAGGGTACCAATGGAAAATATTTTTATATCATCTTTAAGGAGCTCATGAGTAGAAGTTACGGGCAAAAATTACAGGGGAAATGGAGCAAAAATGAAGGAGATATGAGCAAAAATGTGATTTTTGCAATAGGGTTTCTTGAAAATTTAGTAGCATAACTAAATACTAGCAGCAATGAAGGAAAAGGAAATATTAAAAAGGGATTAAAAAAATGGCTAAGTGTATGTTTATACTCACCTCTTAACATTAACCTAGCTAACTCACCTTCTAACTCATCCTTGACCATTCTGGATTAACCCGGGTTACATGGCATGACAGGGTAGGGTTACAAGCCTTAAGTGACAAAGGGACTTAAAGGGGTGATAATGTGAGAAGGGGTTAAGTATTCATGAGAGGGGGAAACATAATCAAGTTGGGGTGCTGAGGAATTGAATACCTAGTGAGAATGTTACAAGCCTTAAGTGATGAAAGGGAGAGATTTCATGTGGTGGTGCATTCTGATGTCCCAAGTTGAAAAGGGTAAAAATTTGACAGTAAGCCCTTATTAGTATTCTTAGGTTCCACCCATCGCATGAAGAATCCTCCTCTAATGAAGAATCAACTCATGTCTTCCTCCACGGAAGATCTTGAATGATGAGGCTTTTCCATAGACCATCTTGTTGAATCTGGAAACTACAAATGAAACTTTCTCATCTTCCAAGATGTTCACATGCTCCAATGTGTTGAGTCAATTCTCAAGAATGGCATTGATATTTCCACATTGACTAAAATATTTTTCATTTAACTCTTCATAGGATTCTAGAGATATAACCTATGATCTCTACAAGGGCTGAACTAAAGTATTGACTATTGAAGGAAAGGGTCACAAATATTTTCCTGAACCAATTCTTAAAATTTGAATCCTGAAGATTCTTCATGTGGAATTATTCTCCCTGAGAGGAGTACCAAGCTCATGCATTCTTGTGCCAAGATCTTCCAAAAATTTTGATACATTCTCCTCATGGGATTCAAAATCAGAAATGGCTTCTTTTAGAGCATCAAACCTCTAGGTGATGGTATGGGACAAAATGTCATACAAGTTCTCTAAGTCAGATGAAAACACACCTGAGCTCACCAAGGAATGAGAATCAAAATTATTCATCTCACTCGCAAATGGGAGATTATTTTCCCAATGGAATTTCTCTTTCTTGATCTCAACTCTATTCCTATTGATTTTCAAAAATATGACCAAGAACAATCTAAACAAAGAGATAATCTCAGGAAATAGATCATGTTCCCTTTTTCAAGGATCATGCTCACCCAATGGTCACATGTCCTTATTTGTAGTATGAATGCTTGATCTTGCTTGTTGGACTGGGGGGTTGAAGTTTCAGATGGGAGACATTGCTTCAATTTGAGGTAGAGATGATTAATCTCATGCAATAAATGATGGCACTTATGAATAAAAGGTCCTCACACATGTGTTCCCTTAATTGTTTGATGATTTACTTATACTCCTAATTCTGTGTCTAGTGATCTGTGATGAAGAATCCTATTACAATGCAAAAATAATGAGCATGTAAGCACATAGCTGGGGTAGTAGAGGATGGAGAGAGATCACCACAACAACATAGCTCAAGAGAGAAAAGCAAGGACAGTGATGAAGCAGGTCTAAGAGGACAGAGGCAAGTCCAAAGAGAACAAGAGAGATGGAAGGTAAACAAGTGACATTGAATGTTTTGAGTCCTAGGAAATGAACAGAGGCGAGGAGTGAGAATTCATGCCTCAGGACATCATGGCACCAAAACCGACTACACCGCTGGCACATCCGGGTGGCAAGGTGAATGCTAGAGGAGGTGGTGTTTTGGTGTGCGACAAGGTCGTTGCTTCTGGCTAATTTGTTCGGGCGTAGTCCCTTAAGAGCCCTGAGACCAAAATATCATTCAACTTCGATGGGTGACTACTTAAACTCCATGGTACCTAGAGATGGCTCATCTAATCCGACACCTTGGCATAGGGACCCTCTACAAAATCCTCTCTCAGTTTTTTCCTTCTCATTTTGGTGCTCTCGCTGCCCTATTGTTTGCAAACTCATGAAATAGTGCAGTTGGAGCCAGTGATTGTTTGTCAAATGCTATATTTTCCAAATGGTGGGTCATGGCACCAAACCGACTACGCCGACATGTTTGGGTGGCTAGGTGAACACTAGAGGAGGCGGTGTTTCGGTGTGCAACAAGGTCATTGCTTCTAGGCTACTTCATTCGAGTGTAGTCCCTTAAGATCCCTAAGACCAAAATATCATTCAAATTCGATGGGTGACTACTCGGACTCCACGGCTCCTAGATACACTCATTTGATCTAAAACCTCGGTGTAGGGACCCTCTACAAAATCCTCTCTCGATTTTTTCCTTTTCATTTCGGTGCTCTCGCCCTATTTTTTACAAACGTGTGAAATAGTGCGGTTGGATCCAATGATTGGTTGTTAAACGCTATATTTTGCAAACGGTGGGTCATGGCACAAAACCACTACGCCGGAACATTTGGGTGGCTAGGTTAATGCTAGAGGAGGTGGTGTTTGGTGCACGACAAGGTCGTTGCTTCCGGTCTACTTCATTCGGGTGTAGTCCCTTAAGAGCCCTGAGACCAAAATATCGTTCAACTTCGATGAGACCAAAATCCTCTCTTGGTTTTTTCCTTCTCATTTCGGTGATCTCTCATTTTGCTCTTTTTATTGTTTGCAAACACGTGAAATAGTGCGATTGGAGCCATTGATTGCTTGTCAAAATGCTATATTTTACAAATGGTGGGTCATGGTACCAAACCAATCGTGCCGGCATGTCTTGGCAGCTAGGTGAATGCTAGAGGAGGTGGTGTTTTGTGCGTGACAAGGTCATTGCTTCGGGCTACTTTGTTTGGGCGTAGTCCTTTAAGAGCCCCGAGACAAAAATATCGTTCAACTTCGACAGGTGACTACTCAGACTCCATAACACCTAGAGATGGCTTGTCTAATCCGACACCTTGGCATAGGGACCCTCTACAAAATCCTCTCTCGGTTTTTTCCTTCTCATTTTAGTGCTCTCGCTGCCCTATTGTTTGCAAACATGCGAAATAGTGCAGTTGGAGCCAGTGAAAGGTTGTCAAATGCTATATTTTGAAAACGGTGGGTCATGGAACATAACCGATTTGTCTTGACACATTCGTTTTCTAGGTGAATGCTAGAGGAGGTGGTGTTTTGGTGTTGACAAGGTCATTGCTTAGGGCTACTTCGTTCGGGCGTAGTCCCTTAAGAGCCACCGAGACCAAAATATCGTTCAACTTCACGGTGACTACTCGGACTCTATGGCACCTAGAGATGGATCATCGATCTAAAACCTTGGCATAGGGACCCTTTACAAAATCCTCTCTCAATTTTTTTCCTTCTCATTTCGGTGCTCTCGCTGCCCTATTGTTTGCAAACGTGTGAAATAGTGCATTTGGAGCTAGTGATTGGTTGTCAAACACTATATTTTGCAAACGGTGGGTCGTGGCACTAAAAGCGATCAGCTACCGACACATCCGGGTGGCAAGGTGAACACTAAAGGAGGTGGTGCTTTGGTGTGCGACAAGGTCCTTGCTTCCGAGATACTTCGTTCGGTGTAGTCCGTTAATAGCCACGAGACAAAAATATCATTCAACTTAGATGGGTGACTAATCGGACTCAGTGGCACCTAGAGATGCCTCGTCTAATCGACACCTTGGTATAGGGACCATATACAATAGCATATCTTATTTTTTTCTTGTCATTTTAGTGCTCTCGCTGCCCTATTGTTTGCAAATGCGTGAAATAGTGTAGTTTGAGCCAGTGTAAGGTTGTCAAATGCTATATTTTGTAAACGGTGGGTCGTGGCACCGAACCGACTACGCCGACATGTCCGGGTGGCTAGGTGAATGCTAGAGGAGGTGGTGTTTCGGTGTGTGACAAGGTCATTGCTTCCGGGCTACTTCGTTCGGGCGTAGTCCTCGAGAGCCTTGAGAGCAAAATATCGTTCAACTTCGACGGGTGATTACCTCCCGGATCGGTGCACACGCGTAGGTATGGTCTTGTAAACACTTGGGGAGGAGTCGTTTTCAAAATTTACAACATTTTCAAAATTTACAACTTTTTCAAAATTTACAACTTTGTCAAAATTTACAAATTTTTCAAAATTTACAACTTTTTCAAAATTTACAACTTTGTCAAAATTTACAAATTTTTCAAAATTTACAACATTTTCAAAATTTACAACTTTTTCAAAATTTACAACTTTGTCAAAATTTACAACATTTTCAAAATTTACAACTTTTTCAAAATTTACAACATTTTCAAAATTTACAACTTTTTCAAAATTTACAACTTTTTCAAAATTTACAACATTTTCAAAATTTACAACATTTTCAAAATTTACAACTTTTTCAAAATTTACAACATTTTCAAAATTTACAACTTTTTCAAACAATGAAAGCTTCTCTTAGCTTCGAGAATTTAAAATTCTCTACTAACAGTGCCAACCACGTGAAGGTGGAAGCTTTTCTGGCACCACTAACCTAAACATAAAAGTGTTAGTTGAAAAGAAATTTAAGTTTCAAATCAAAACCATATACTATCTATATATACAAAATACACAAATTTAAAATAAAATATATTCAAACTTAAATCTAGATCTTTAAACTAACAAATTTATATATATATTGAAAAGAAATTATATATACCAGACATGAGCATTGTAAATTCATTCCAATGAACCATCAGGATCGGATCTACTCTGAATAATGAGACATAAGATTGCTTCTTGATTTGACTCTCGAACCTTCCAAAAATCTTGTTATTAGGCCTTCCTCGATATGTATACTACTTAAGTACAACTATTCATAGTTGGACTCTTGTAAACGTTGATGCAGGTTGTTAGTGATGTTTCACGGAACCTAATGTAGAATCAAGCTTACCTGTGGTGGTACTGTTAGAAAGATTGATTCCAATGCTTGGGCTTTCATGCGTCCATTTACATTACAAATGTGGTGTATGACTGATGCCTTTTTCTCTTGTCATTGGAGTTATTGTGTGGATTCTGGAGCATAGATCAAACCTGAAGTTTTGAGGGCATCCGAAGAAGCAAGTTATGAATGTTCTCTTGTAAGGGCCTTTCCCGTAAGTGTGTAATCGAAGCACCTCAAGATTGTTCATTTCTTATAGCTGGTATTGAACTGAAAATAAAGTTGGAAATCTCTAGTGGTCAATTACAACTTGCACTGGTTGCATCTAGTTTCATATGCAATTAATTTTGTGTATCTTGAATTGATCCAACAAAAATGTCTTCTTGCTTTTGAAGATATTGTTAGGTGTTAGACTTGCAATTCTATCAAGGGTTAACGAAGTACAGAACAAACCTTAGAGTAGAACATTTTTGAGGATATCGGGAAAATATATATAATCAAATGTTATTTATTGTCTTAGATAGAACTGAGAACACTATTTTCAGACATGTAAAGATGAAACGCCTTACCAATATGCAATGTTACTTTTGCAGGTTCACATTCTCTACAATGTTCTTTTCCCATAGTGAGTAATCTATCCTTTACATTCTATTTTTGTGGCTTCTAGCTTCCTTTAAAAACATAGCGGTTTGTTTTATAGTTTCACAATATTGGTCTTAAACTATTTAAGCATTATCAAGCATTGAAGGTTGACCAGATTTGCAGTAATGGAAAGGTTTCTGTTACAGCAGTTTCATGATTTTATATGCTCCTTGCAAGTATCTAAAATACTTTATGTAGGTAAATTTCTAAATAAAATTAAAAGCCCACGAGAAAGGCCTATGGGGTTAATGCAGGGGAAAATACCGTGAGCACACTTGGACGATCAGTAGTAATCATATGGTTATTTGTTGTTTTAATCATTAATTCAAGTTACACTGCAAGCTTAACATCCATCCTCATAGTGCAGAGCTTGGCATCAATCAATTCACCAATAGGATATCAAACGAGAATCATTTGTTACAAATTATATATCGGAGAGATTTTAATATAGCCAAATCCAGACTAGTACCTGTAAACACTTAGGAGAGTTATGTTATATAGCATTGTCTCTAGGACCAAACAAAGGATGAGTGCTAGTGGTTGTACATGAGATTCCTTAATTTTCCTAACAATCACAAGTGATATGTGTGATGAAAATTCCAAACCTCGGGATGCGTCAAAGAAATCGAACTCAAGGGAGATAAACATGAGAGGAGGAAGAGGGTGATAAAGAATTAGGTCAAGGGAGGAGATGTGTAGGATTTTGAAAAATCTTATGGGAACCTTTGTAAAATCCCTTTTTCTTAAGACTAAGAAAATATATGAAACAAGTGACTTTTGTGTCAATCATATGAAGGGAAAAGGGGATGTGGTGCACAAGTCACTAAGGAAATGTACTTTGAAGATATGTCACAAAAAGGGTCGTGATTGAATTATTTTAAGGGAAACTTGAACATGTTTTAATTTCAAAATTTACATATGTGAGAAATGCAAACTCTACGTTTATCTTTCTTTACGTTACCAATTTCATGCAAATTTTTCATCAAAGTTTTTTTGTAGTGATAAAGGTAGCGAGTAGGGTTTCCCTCATTAGTAGTCCCAATGATGGTGTCATTAATGACAACCAACAAAACACCTCTAACTTTCATTTCTATGGTGCTTGATAGGCATGGTTATAGATACTTGACTTTGGAAATGCTTTTAGTGCGTAATTAATTTTTGAGGTATTGGAATATGATGGGAATTTTTTTCATGTGCATCATGTCCTCCTTTAATTGTCTAGGTAATTAATTAAATGTTTTTATCTTCCAATGGAAACAAATTTTTGACTCTTGAATTTGAATGATTTACTAATGATTTGTTCTTAAAAATAAATTGGGTAATTATGTCAATCTCTAATGGCAACAAGGGGTAGAATGTAATAGAACGAGTCTATTCACTTTTATTTCCGATCTTAATGTCTGTTTGACTGTCACAGGTAATTGTTTTGCTTAAATTTGATGTTCATTTGACCATCACATGGCAATTTGACAACCATTTGATTGTTAATTAAATTTATTTTCTTTTTGCTTGGAGAATTCAATTGAAAAATAGTAATATTTTGATCTTACAAAAGATTTTTTTGAGACTAATGAAATAATGAAAGCAAGCGTCGAGGCAACACCAACAAATTCTCTGGATGATTTTTAAAAGTTGTTTGGTTATCCACAGGTGGCGATGGGTGTGTACATGTGTCCGTCTACTATTTATCACACCCACACATCCATTCTCCCAGAGAACTTGGTTTCCCTCTTGACTCATCCCTTCGTGCTCTGTGCTTCTTAGAGCTTCCTCCACCTAGGCTGCAAACCACCTCACTATTCCACTTTCAATAAACCTCTTTTCTTGTATCTCTTTTCTCTTACATTCAATTTTTGTAACCTTGGATGACCTTGATGATCGAAGGAGGTCATCATGTGCACACAAAAAAAATATCTTTCCAATGCCTCAACCATTGATAAAGCTAAAAACCATTTCCAAAAGCAAGTATCAGTAAACGTGCCTTTCAAGCATCAAGGAAATGAGATTTCGTGGTGTTGTCACTTCTCCTCCCTCAATCTTCTTCTTTTTCACCCTCCTCACAAATTTATTTCTGTCAAGTTTAACTCCTTCATCACATCCCCTTCACTATATTCCTACACTTCCACTATCAATCACACCCCTTATCAACATGTTATTGACAATACAAAAAAGGATTTTTCAATAAAAAACCACCCAAAAAATTGATGCAACCACCTTCTCAAACAAGTTGCAACACTAACACAATTTCACCCAAATAATTACAAACAACATCAACTACAAAAGTAATTAACTATCCCTCTAAATCAAATAACATATACCATTCGACGTTCACATTGTCTGTACACATGTGTTTTTAGTATATTACACCTATCAAATATGAATTTTAAGACTTTAATTAATACATGGAAACACTATTAAATTTAAATTCTCAAAACTTGCGTATTTAAACTCATATGCGTCATAAATGACAAGTAAAACATTGATGTTCCTAGAAGCAAAAGGTCGTTGTAAGTTTAGTTTACATGCCTTTGTGATACATCCACAAATCTATTGAATGCTATGAAAAGTGAAAGAGATAATTGTCTTTTAAAAATTTTAATTGTATACTGAACATTAGTTACAAATATGTAAAAAAAAAGAGAATTTATAAAATGAAAAATTATGTGACAAATACGTGACAAATGTTATTGCTAACACCATTGAAACATGTTCAAAATATTCAACCACCATGTCTCATTGTAACAAATAAAAATAAATAGTAAATTTTTAAAATAACAAAATAAATACATATTTCAGAAATCAAGTACGAGCGAGTAATAGTGTAAATCTTGATCTTTGTTCATAATCACAATCATCATTTCCATCATTCTCATCATCACCATTATCGTTCTCATCATCATTTTTGTCATCGTCAATTTTTTTCATCATCATTGTCATCGTCCTCATCATCATCGTCATTTTTTCATTGTCAAATTTTTATCATCATCATCATCATCATCATCATCATCATCATCATTATCACCACCATCGGGGCCTAGATGCGTCGAGAATGGATATTTTTGGTTCTTACAATTTTAGTCGTATCCAAAACTATTTTATAAGAGCCAAAATTTTGAAAAACATAAAATCCATAGATAACTATTAAAAATGAATTAATTATTATGAATATTTATACAACCAAAGAGCTCCTTCATCATTTTTGTCATTTTCATGTTTTTATCATCATTTTCATTGTCCTCATCATTTTTGTCATCGTCAATGTTTTTTATCATCATTGTCATTGTCATCATCCTCACCATCATTATCACCACCATCAACGCTAGATGTGGCGAGAATGGAGTGTTTTTTTGTTCTTACAATTTTAGTCACATCTAAAACTATTTTATAAGAGCCAAAAAATTGAAAAACATAAAATCCATATATAACTACTAAAAATGAGTTATTTATTATGAAGATGTATACAACCAAAGAGCTCCATAATGTTTTTAGAGAAAAATAATAAGGAACCATTCGTTTATAAATAACATGTATTGCAAATTATATTTAGAATGGATTGGATTATATTTTTAATAGTTGTACCACAAGCCACGGTTGTGTAAATGATGTTTTGGTTGGCCCATACCTTGTTTTTAAATGTTATAATTTGTTACATGGATTTACTAAATACCTTAAAAATATAAATATTATATAGATTTTGAATTCAGAAATATAGTACATAATAAATAAATAAAATATATATTTTTAATTTAAAAAATAGGTTGTAGTTCAATTTTGTGTATGCTGGTGTAAAAGGTGTTGTCTAGTCATCCATCAAAATATAAATCTCACAAATATCAAGTAATAAAGTCCAGAGATCATAATAGTATCCCAATTTTTTTTGATAAAATGTAACTAAACCTAACAATTTTGTGCACATAATCCTCAAAAACATCGAATATAATAAAAAATGACAAACACATTACATGTACATGAGGGCCATACAATATGTCATTGGAAAAATTATTGCGGATGAAAAATATCAATCACTATATATGATTTAAGATCATATCATATTTTTTTCACACGTTACATAAGCTGGAAAATCTCATCCTTGAACTTGTGGGTGAGCGTGATCAAGTAATTGTAAAACAATTCATTCCAAATGTCAGGTAATCCTACCAAACACCAATGACTGCAATCACCAAACTTGTCTGGATTATTTCTTTACTCTTGGGTTAGCTTCTTTTTCCCTCCCAACGTGTACATCGAGGGATGTGCATCTTTACAAAAATATGATATCCTCATTATATTAAGGAGAGATACAGAAATATCATCTTCCCCAACACCCCCTCCATGATTTTCATTCTATCAAGATATATATTTACACTAATGCACTAAAAATCCATTAAAATTGAATGACAGAATCCATTTAATTGATAACACTAATACACTTTTAAGAAACAAGGTTTTGGCTCATACTATGTTGCTATGTGAAACCTTTATATCCAATATTAAGAAATTTGATTTAAAAATAGAGAATTGGAACCTTATTCCTTGAACTGATGTCTCCTTGTAGTCATTATAAGAACATGAGTTATCTCCTTCAATACACTTGTGCACAACAAATAATCTTGTTTTGATTGTACTAGACAAAATTTGAAACTAGTACATGTTTCAATTATATGTATTATTGTAAGGCACATAAATAAAAATCATGATAACATGATGATGAATGAGTGGAAGTTAAAGAATTATTATGTATTATTATGATTTTCATCCCTTCCCTTCAAATGTTTATGATTTTTTTAATTTTTTTCCTTAACTTCATTTTCTATGCACAAATATAGATCCCTTTCACTCACATCCTTATTGACACGACCATCACATCTTTGGGTATATTGATAGTGTGTTATTAGTTTATAAGAATTATGGGATGGTATCATATGGGCATATGCACATCCTAGATCTTAACAACTTTCCTTTTAATATTACTTGACCAAGTTGACAACTTATTGTAGTCAACAAAATAGTATAATTTTAGAAGTACAAATATCCTAAATAGATTTATAAATGTTGAGAGATCTATTAATCTCAAGGGGTCTATTTTGAATTTAGCTTTGATTAATAACTTCATTATCTTCTCTATAAGTACTTTACTAATTAGTGACAAATGACCTCAATCTAGTTGTACTACTTTTTCAAAGGCTTGAATTATTTTCACAATTGATGGTCAAATTGATGTAAAATTTAAGGTTGAAACTTCCCTATGATGATCAAATATATGTCAAATTTAAGGAAAACCTTTAGTTGTCAACAACTCATGCACATTACCACCCTCCACCACTACCATTAGTTGTCATTGTAACACACCTATTAGCATAACAAAAAAATGTCAAATTTAGAGTTGAAGCTTCGATGTGACTATCAAATGTACATCAAATTTAAGGTCGACCATTAATTGTTAACAACTCATGCACATTATATCCCTCCACCATAACTCCCAACCACAAGTATGAAACCTCTTTGCATAAAGATGTAGACCTTTGTGTATAAACTATATAGTTAAATGTTTTATTTCAAAGTATAGACACCCAAAATTGGGTCACAACCCTCTAAGCCCATTTCAATTAACATACCCCCTTACCATGACCCCTTCCACACATTATTATTAATATAATTACCTATATTAGATTAATTATTACCTCACCCCTCCACCTCATCTCTCCACCTCACCTTGGACCCATTCCAAGCCCATTTAATAACTAAGACTGAGTCATCACTCCCCCTAATTAACTAAGAATTCTTATAAACCTAATATTAAATGCCAACTACCTCTCCCACTAATTTCCTATGTGATTTAACAAGAAACAAGACTCCTATCCCATAATCAATTCTTGACCCATGCCAAAAGGAGAAGAAACATGCTATTTTTGGAAAAAGCCGGACTATTTCCCTCTAATCGACACCGTTATTCTCGTCCAAGACCTTGGTCATGGAACCACCATCGGTTCCTTCAAATAAGGATTTTCAACTCATTACCTGGGTTGGGATTCCTTTGGTTGGATTTGGATTATTCATTCACATCCTTGCATTCGATTGAGCATCCAACAATCAAACACAACACCAGAGCATTCAAGTTCTTCACCAACAACCAACCTCTTGCTCCATAGCCTCGGATCATTCACACGGGAAGCACTCAATCTCCATTGCTATGACACTAGATCTAGACCTATTTCTCCTCTAAGCACCCATCAACTACCATCACCTGTCAATCTCAGATAAGTATTCTTAACCAGGTCATTGGTTTCATTAGCTTTGGTTTTGAATCTTTTTATTTTCTTGCGATCACCTCCTTCCTCTCCCGAATACATTTCATAGCCCCTCTACCCAACACCCTGCCAATCTGAACCTCCTTACCTTTCTAACCACCTCTTTCACC
Source organism: Taxus wallichiana var. yunnanensis (assembly GCA_018340775.1). Classification (NCBI taxonomy): domain Eukaryota; kingdom Viridiplantae; phylum Streptophyta; class Pinopsida; order Cupressales; family Taxaceae; genus Taxus; species Taxus wallichiana. The sequence continues at coordinate 1,026,169,917 of CM031237.1, forward strand.
CCTACTGAGCCTTCACCTAAATCCCAACACCCTTCCTAAGCCTTCCCAACACTTTGTGTAATCACAGAGATCCCAAACCAACCCCTTTTCACCTTTGGCACCCAATTTCCCCTACCATGATCGGTTACACAACCGATCCAAGCTATAACCAATTACTAGCGTCGATTCCCCGACTGAATTGGTCTCCATGTCTGGCATTTTCCCTTAGACCATAAAACTTATTTCCTCACCCAAAACCTCTCAAAACCTCCCACAACTTCACCCAGACCTCCATAATACCCTCTACTACACCTACAGACCCTGTCAACCAACCGACCTTTCTAGATTTGATCTTATATTCATTATTTAGATTATATTTAGAGTATTGTATTTGTGTGAGATACCCAAAATCATATAAATACATTAGGACCTTCTATTTCATGTTATTTATCTACATTAATTTATATTAAGATGTGGATTGACAACCTTCAGGAAGCACTACACTTCTTGGATCTAGCTTATTCTAGGCAATCCAATGACCTATTGCTATTAACTCTATTTTTGGTCTTGCTTTTCTTCTCAAGTAGTCCTTAGAAAAAGGAGTGCTCTCTGACAATCAGCTTGGTCTTCAACAATTGTGCAACCTCTTCACGACCTCCGTGTATTCCTCACATACCTTACCTTTACCCGTTAAATCATTTTTCACACGAATCCTATGTGGTGAAACATTTTGGCATGTCCAGATAGGACCCTCATCATTTATGTGTTCCTTATATTCATTAAGGATTGCATTTTTGGTTGTTTCATTTCTAAAAATCTTCACTAAATCTCTACTTGGTAAAATTCTTTCTTTTATTTGCTCGAAAAGTCACATTTCATTTGGTGCAAATTAAAATGAATCATTCTTTCTTCTTTCTTGCTTGCATTAGTGAAATTCATACTCTATTCCTATTCACTATTACTTTCATCCAATCTCAATCTTTCAATTTGGGTTTAAATTTTTGCATTGCATCTTGTGTATTCTTGCATTTGGCTCACATAGTCTAATTAGCAATCAAATATAATAGAGGTCATGACCGGTTGATGATTGGGTAATTAATCGCATTCCACTTTTGTACATACTTTTCCAAATCACTCAAAATAACAACACATTTCTTAAACATTCCTCAATTCCCGGAAGAAGATATTAAGGATTTAAACACTGTTGATAGTGGGCCCCGACCTCTAGCCGGATTGTCATATCAGATCTTGGACCTCACATAACAAAAGGTGTATCAAGGAATAACCCACCAAAACATTCCTAAAACCATCCATAGTTGGCTTATAGGTACCTTATATCCACTCCTTTCTATATATTTGCAGTCAATGCTAAGGCTTAAGCCATCAAAACAATAAAATATTATTCCTAGGATAACATGTTTGTTAGATTTTACTTGTTGGATTTGTGACTTTATTTCTTGTCTTCTACTATTTGAGGTGTGAGATCATATTTTATCACTTTTATTTCTTTTTCACACTCAAAAATCATAATCGAGTTAATTCTGGTTCTCGAGTGTGTTATATTAGAATTGATATTCACAACCTAGTTCTCATATTCTTTTGACCAAAATTTTTCTTAGAAATTTCAAATTTCTTAAGTTTAGATCTAATCTACCCTACTGACATTGGTTTAACAATTGACATTGGTTAAGCAACCGTATCGATCCGTTTTTTATTTTCTGTCAAAAACAACGAGCTAACTTCACCTTTCATACATTTTCCAAAATTAGTTTAGAGTTTTTCACAAATCCCAGAGTACCTATTTTACATCCTTCCGTATGGTTTGGTATCACCAATAGGCATGATATATTTCTTTCCACGCAAGTTGTATACATTTTCCTTCTATGCCTTCTTTGCCTTCCATTTTGTCTCCAATGTATCCTAATTCTTCCGTGACCATACTTGAAGGTGATGAGGAATTCACTAGATTCCTTGATCATAACACCAATGCCTAGCAAACATGACCTTTCTACTTCTTCTACCCATGACTCATCAGTCAGCCCCTTTATGGAATGCCTACTTCCATGCCCACCATTTCTACCATCTAGGCCATATTGGGGAATGTTAATGTGGCCACCTAAACTACTCTAGCGTTTCCTACTTTCATTTCGTAGTGACCTACTTCTCAAGTAACCTCTACATCCTTGACATCTTCTCTCGCACCGACATCTACAAAGGTACCCATATCCACCGCCCTATTATGTCATCACCAGTATCTTCTATACCTATTCCTACACAACCGCCGATTGCATTGACCTCTTCCGCTCCATTTCATAATTTGGTGGTTTCTATACCCCAAACTCTTCCACCCTTCGCGAAGAGGATATTTCTAGAATCCCCTCCTACTTCCACCTTACCTCAAATGCAACCCCCACCTCAATTTTATATTTGGGGTTTATGCCCTCCTTGTCCACTACTTCCTACATACCTATGTCTCAATTTACATACTCAAGCACCATCATAGACTGGTATGCCTTTTACAATCAATTCATCTTATCAAGTACCTTATACCTCAGGGGGCATCCTTCAATCAAACCCTACAACATGATCTCATTAAAATGATGATGGATAAAATGCATACACTTGAGGCCTAAGTTTTAGGATACCGTAACGTCTTAACATATGATGATATTTGTAGTGAACCCATCCATCCTTCTATACCTATTCATCCATATCACATGCAATGGGAGCTACCTAAATTCAACCGCTTCAATGGTAAGGAGGACCCACAACAACACTTGCATTTATTTAGACACATTTGTTACCTAATAGGCCATGATGATGCCTTGCTCCTTTGTACCTTTCCCATGTCCCTTCGCTCAGAACCACCTTAGACTGGTACAATGCTTTGCCCAAGCACTCAATATTTTTCTTTAATCAATTAGCATAGAACTTTATCGATCATTTTTTTATTAAACATTTCTAAAAGGTCTCTATCACGAATTATATTCTATTTGTTAATATGATGATGAGTTTATCGTTGATTTCATCACACGGTGGCAAAGCCTAAGCAATCATATTTCCTTCTCTCTCCATAGCCTGAGCTTATAGAGTTGTTGACAAGGCGTGTTCTAGACACATTTCCTCAAATCTTTAGGTTTGAACATTTTGTACATTTGACAAGGATTTTACCATGGCTAGGAATCTTAAGATCCACGCCTTCGAAGAAGACAAAATAAAAACATCTACATAACAAAATCTGCCACCCTAATATCAAGTAAGTCTTCTTCTAAACAACCCAACAACCATCTTAAGCCAAAAGGATGCCTGCTAACGAAGTAGTTTTAAAAGATGGCCCTTCTCATCCAGCCAATCAGCCTAAACCTCCTTCCAATCTCTCGTCGATGCAAAATTTTCAATATTGGTATGAACAAAAGAGTTACACTCCCATTGGGGAGCCTTATTCTTCCGTATTGGAAAATTTGTTGAAGGATGGAGCCATCAATCTTCCTCCCATAAAACCACATATTGGTTTTGATCCTTCTCACCCCACACTGGCTTGGTATAAAGAAAATGAATTATGTAATTACCATCGCGTAAAAGGACATAGTGATGCAAATTACAAAACCTTTAAAAACATTGTGCAAGGAATGTTAGACAGTGGTGATATCATCCTTGACAACCCTAATGCACTGCTAATACAAACTTGGACATTTTCAGAAAACCTTTCCTAACCATGCTCCTTCATCAACTCATGCTGGCGAGATGTCTAAAGAAGAAACCAATGTACATGTGGTTCATGTAGTCTTTAATACAACATTTGATCCTTCTATCCAGTCTCCTCCTATAACATCTATTGAGGAAATATTTACACAAACTCCTCTACCCATAGAGGATCCCACCTCACCTATTCCTTTACTCATAGAGGATCCCACCTCACCTGTTCCTTTACCCATAGAGGAACCCATCTCACCTATTCCTTTACCCATAGAGGAGCCACTTTACCTAATCCTTAACTAGCAACATAACCCATCTTACTTGTTCCTTTACTTCTAGAGAATCTAACCTAACCTATTCCTTTACCCATAAATAAACTCACCTTACTTGTTCTTCTACCCATAGAGGAACCCACCTTATATAAACAAAAAAAGAGGCCCGAGCCTCTATCATTTTATCTCCCTCAAATGTGAGTTTTAGAGCTTAACCGTGCCCTCTGCATTTTTTCATTCAACTGATCTCAAGCTCAAAGGATCATTTCTAGATCACCGGGAAGATCTGAATCGATGATGGCACCACAGAGAAGAGGTAAGCACAATTATTTTCTCAAAATTACATTGAAATATGATAATTATAGATTAAAATTTGAATTGAATACATATTTTTTTATTGTTATAGTTAGAGGTCGAGGGAATCAACCACAACCAAACCCTGTTATTCCTTGTCATCCCTCCCAACACTCCCACAATTTCTCAACATCCCTCGGGTAGTCAAGAAGATTTAGCAGCCCACATAGTTGAAAACAAAATTGAAATTGAGGATTTAATCAAAACAATGAGGGATTCACAATCTACAAACCCCCACCGCGCCTCTCTTGCAAACACATTGAGGCATTACTTGTTCAAATTGACATGGCAATGGGGAAAATTGATCATTGGACAACTTACAGAGAGGGTTATAGGGTTTATTATTCCAACAAATTGTCATATGTGGATGTAAAGAAAAAAAAATTTCAAAAGACCTCATATGCACCTTATTCATGGACCCCGCACTAATTTTCCTATTTCGTTGTCATGTAAATGATTTCCCATCCATTGGTGCAATAATAATTTGATTAAAAATAATTTTTGGGACCGATGGTGGATGGTGTTTGATTTTCCACCTTGTAATAACAACGAGGTGCCACTATACTTTTTGAGGAAACTCTATTGCGAGTTTATCCTCAATGAGATCCCAAATTATTTTGATTTCTAGATTTCTAGGGCCGAGGAAAAGGATCTGCATAGATCGACTAGGTGCACAACATGTGCACCTATTCAACAGGGTAGATTCCCACACAGAAGCCCCCTCACCCTGAGATTGTCCCTCAAGCAAGTGAAGGAGACAATAGAGATTGATACACTCCACGCGCTTCAGGGGCTATCTGCGACCCTTGTTCGACATACGAGGGAGATTTCTGAGCCAGATGCTCATGGAGGTACACAGAGTATTCCCTCAGGGAGTACTAGCATGAGGCCACATCTTTTCTCGTCATGTGGTAGCATATGTTTGGGGCCCGAGGAGGATGATACTTTCATGCGTACTGATTTTGGTGCACTGGTGCTAGGGGTGAACACGATAATGTCACTATGTCAGATGTCCTTTTGAGTGAGACATTTGGATTACATTCATCGATGTCACCTTCACGCAGTAAATTTGTTATGTTTTGTTATGTGTGTTACAAAAAGTTTGAGTACTTGATTTACTTATATATGTTAAATTTTTGAAATAATTGTATTTGTACATGTATATGCATTGATATTACAGCACACGTGGGAGGCGCATCTTCATCCCGACCACAGGTGGCAAGCACCATGCATACACATACATTCACAGAGGTAATTTAGAATGTTAATTATGTAAAATTTTCACATACATGTGTGTGTGTGTGTGTGTGTGTGTGTGTGTGTGTGTGTGTGTGTGTGTGTATATATATATATATATATATATATATATATATATTTTTTTGAAGTCAAATATATGTATGTTCTTGTATGTCCATCTAACTCACGTGATATACATGTTTGATAAAGATGTTGACTTCACTAGACACCCCACCATCCATCTCTCGTGACAAGTAGATAAAGGTGTTTCACTATGATTTCATCTCGCATGCAAAGAACTCACTAAGGTATTCAAACAACACGTAAATTTTGTTAAATTTCTCGTGTAATTCATATTATGTTAAATTACATGTTAGTAATGTCTTTCATTGTAGAATTATTAAATTATGTTAATAATGTCCTTCATTGTATATGCAGGAGTTACCTACGATAGTAGTAGCCCCTTTCATTTGATTCACAAATGGCGGGGTAAAAACAATAGTTCTATATTGATAAAATTAGTTAAAATATTGTCATTATGTACATACATGTACTTAGTTCTATTTTCACTAATTCTGATGTTAGATTTTCTGATCTTATGTGTATGTAGGGAACTTCAACCCCTCCATTTTGACTTCGAGGGCATGACTCCTCCATCTCATCATCTTCATACCCCCATTCATACTGCAGAGCTCCCGATGACTCATCTAAGCGTGAGATGCAAATTCGGCATGATCGAAAACTTGTGGTAAGTTTGTGTATTTATGTAAATACTTTCATTCTAGCATGGTCTTAAATACATGTTGAAAACATATATAAATTAAGTTTTGACAAAAAAACATTGTTTGCATTTACAAGCTCATCTACAGTGAGTATTCAATGGAAGAGGACTCAAAGCATGGGCTCGATGATCCAAAGTCATCTCATGGATCTCCATCTTTGTCTAAGGGAGGGCCTTCTTCGAGCAAGGCCAAGAGAGGGATAGATTTTGATGAGTAGGAAATATATATGTCTTACATGACATTGTTTTTGTATGCCTATGTGCATGGCATTGTATGTACGCCTATATGGCATTTGAACTTGATGGTATATGACCTATTTGGGAATTTTTGTATTTATTATGCACATTAAAATACTATTTGAACTTGATAATTTTGTATGAGACCTTACATTTCTGAGATTATTTTCACATGAAACTAATATGATGTGCACTTGACAATATTTAAGACATTATGGATTATTTTTTCATTTATTGGTGATGTACATGTACTAGCATTTTCAATGTATAATATGCATCAAACTTTGGAAATCAATATTTATATAATGTATGTATATAAAGAGTTACCTAATCTGAGTAATTATTCATTCAATTTATCAATGTGTATATGTGTATTTACCTTACTTGCGCTTCTTCTTGCTCATGGTCTCTTTGTATTGGTTCCTATCTTATCATGCACTTACTACATTCTTCTATGCTTCTTAGTCTTCTCCCCTATTAAAACACCCGAGAGTCATCACAATTTGATGCCTTTCATCTGTTGATATTTTGAGAATGTCTCTCCATATACATTACTCCAATGCTTGAGAATGTCTCCAGATGCAATGACATTCTGATTCAGACACTCAATGATTCTTGATTGTCTAATCCTATCCAATTCATGTTATTACCTTTAAATCTATAGGCATTTCAAGTTATTTGGAAATCACATCACACCCTTCACTAGGCTTGATGACTACCCCTATCCTTTTTAAGGCACTTTTGAAAGCATCCATGGGTTTATCATAACATAAATTATCAATGAATGGAAGGTCACTAAGCCGTAGGCCAGCTGACTCCCATCCAGAACTAAACAAGAAATATTTACTAGGTGATTGATAACTCCCATGTGTTCTTAGACATACCCCTATCAAATTCATTCTTAAGCCAATCTAGTCATTCAGGGCTCTTAAGGACTACGCCCAGATGAGGTAGCCCGAAGCACGGGAGTAGGGGAACCAAAAAAAAAGCCCACACTAGCATTCACCTAGCCACCCCGATGTGTTGGCATAGTTGGTTTGGTCCCACGAGCTTCCATTTGCAAACTACAACCTCTGACAGCCCTACACTCGACTCAAACCGCACACTATTTCATTTCACGTTTTGCAAACAATAGCACAAAGAGAGAACCAATGGAGATGGAGAAAACCATGAGAGAGGATTTCATAGAGGGCCCTACATGGAGGTCTCGATCTAACGAGACATGTCTCTAGGTGCCACGGAGTCTGAGAAATCACCCATCAAAGATATGGCGTGTTTGGGCCTCAGGCTCTTAAGGACTACGCCTGACGAGGTAGCCCAAAGCACGGGAGCATAGGGAACCAAAAAAAGCCTCCACTAGCATTCACACCAAGCCACCCCACATGTTGTGTTGGCGTAGTTGGTTTGGTCCCACGAGCTTCCGTTTGCAAACTACAACATCTAGAGCAGCCCTACACTACTCGACTCGTGACTACACTATTTCACGTGTTTTACAAACAATAAGAGACAACAAGAGAAACCGGATGGAGATGGAGAAAACCCATGAGAGGATTTCATAGAGGGCCCCACATGGAGGTCTCGATCTAATGAGACATCTCTAGGTGCCACGAGAGTCCGAGAAATCACCCATCAAGATATGGCATGTTTGGGCCTCAGGGCTCTTAAGGGACTACGCCTGACGAGGTAGCCCGAAAGCACAGGGAGCATAGGGGGAACCAAAAAAAGCCTCCACTAGCATTCACCTAGCCACCCCACATGTGTTGGTGTAGTTGGTTTGGTCCCACGAGCTTCCATTTTGCAAACTACAACTCTCTAAATGAAGCCCTACACCTACTTTCACACTCGACTTTCATCGCACTATTTCACGCATTTACAAACAATAACACAACGAGAGAAACCAGAATGGAGATGGAGAAAACCATGAGAGGATTTCATAGAGGGCCCAACATGGAGAGGTCTCAGATCTCGATGAGACATCTCTAGGTGCCACGAGAGTCCGAGAAATCACCCATCAAAGATATGGCATGTTTTGGCCTCATGCTCTTAAGGACTACGCCCATGAGGTAGCCCGAAAGCACGGGAGCATAGGGAACCAAAAAAAGCCTCCACTAGCATTCACCAGCCACCCCATGTGTTGGTGTAGTTGGTTTGGTCCCACGAGCTTCCGTTTGCAAACTACAACATCCTCAACAGCAACCCTACACCGACTCGACTCACTATTTTTCACGTTTGCAAAACAAAAAATAGACAATGAGAGAACCGAATGGAGATGGAGAAAACCACAGAGATTTTTGTAGAGGGCCCCAACATGGAGGTCTCGGATCTAACGAGATGTCTCTAGGTGCCACGAAGTCCGAGAAATCACCCATCAAAGATATGGCATGTTTTGGGGCCTCGTGCTCTTAAGGACTACGCCCGACGAGGTAGCCCAAAGCACGGGGAGCATAGGGAAACCAAAAAAATCCTCCACTAGCATTCACCTGCCACCCCAATGTGTTGGCATAGTTGGTTTGGTCCCACGAGCTTCCATTTTGCAAACTACAACATCCCTCCAAATCCTACACCGACTCACTCGTGACTACACTATTTCACGCATTTAAAACAATAGACAAAGAGAACCAAATGGAGATGGAGAAAACCATGAGAGGATTTCATAGAGGGCCCCACATGGAGGTCTTGGATCTTAACAGAGATGTCTCTAGGTGCCATGAGTCCATCGAGAAATCACCCATCAAGATATGGCATGTTTGGGCCTCATGGGCTCTTAAGGGACTACGCCCAGACGAGGTAGCCCAAAGCACGGGGAGCGTAGGGAACCAAAAAAAAATCCACTAGCATTCACTAGGCCACCCCAATGTGTTTGCATTTGAGTAGTTGGTTTGGTCCCACGAGCTTCCATTTGCAAACTACAACCTCTGTCAGCAGCCTACACCGACTCGTGACTCACTATTTTTTCACGTTTTGTAAACAATAGACAAACGAGAGAACCAATGGAGATGGAGAAAACCATGAGAGGATTTTGTAGAGGGCCCCAAACATGGAGGTCTCGATCTAACGAGACATCTCTAGGTGCCATGGAGTCTGAGAAATCACCCATCAAAGATATGGCATGTTTGGGCCTCAGGGCTCTTAAGCGACTACGCCCGATGAGGTAGCCCAAAAGCACAGGGAGCATAGGGAACCAAAAAAAGCCTCCACTAGTGTTCACTTCAGGCCACCCCAATGTGTTGGTGTATAGTTGGTTTGGTCCCATGAGCTTCCATTTGCAAACTACAACCTCTACCCCCTATACACCAACTCTCGACTATTACTATTTCACGCGTTTCAAAACAATAGACAACGAGAGAGAACCAGAATGGAGATGGATAAAAACCATGAGAGGATTTCAGAGGGCCCAACATGGAGGTCTTCCATGTTCTGATCAAGATTCTCTAGGTTTCTAAATGCCGACTACATAAATCACCCACCTAAATAATATATGTATAGACTTCAAATCAACATTCTATTTCTTAAGGACTATAAAGGAAACAATGAATTTCTTCCTTCAAAAAAGAAACTATGGGTGAATGCTCAATCAAAAAAAAACTAGGCACCTAAACAAGTTTAGGTCAATTATTGTACTTCATTATAGTTTTTTTTTAGTATGCTTGCTTTTTGGAACTACTAGTTTGATTTGTGAAGTTGAAGCATGCTGATTAATAAAAATAATCAATTAATAAATGGAACTTGTCCTTTCATTAAGATTATCCATGATTTTATCAACAACACACATCGACATATATCTCCATTCCAGGGAAGTGTGATCCTTCCATGGCTTCCCATTTTTCCTTTTCTTTTGATCTCGTGATTTAAGTCATTCAGATGTTTTTGGTAATCAAATTGACTTTTATGAATTTGAGAGCATTTTTCTTGAAATATTAGGAATCATCTTCACCTAATTGTTTTTTTCATGATGTTTCTCCTCATCTAAGGTTCATCTAAAGTTGAAGACTAAATATATATATGGCCTTTCTGATCTTTTTGGGCACAAACAACTCTTTGAATGTCAAAAATTAGTAGCTTTCATTCTCTCATTGAAGATATTCATTCTTTCAAAATGAAAACGTTGAAATTTGTGACTCCCAAAAATGCTAAGTTCATAGTCTACATAATGCAAGCCCATGGGAAAAAACATTCATCAAACATTGGTTTTTTCTCCTACTAGAGGCATTTTTTATGGTTCCCTACTCCCGTGCTTTCATACCTCGTCATAGTCCCTTAAGAGCCCCGAGGCCCAAACATGCCATATCTTCGACTAGTGATGTGATTTCTCGACTCTATGGCACCTAGAGATGTCTCATCAAGATCCAAGACCTCCATGTTTGGGCCCTCTAAAAAAAATCTCTCTCACGTTTTCTCCATCTCCATTCTTCTCTCATTGTCCTATTGTTTGCAAAATGCGTGAAATAGTGTAGTCTGAGTCAAGTGTAGGGCTGTGCCAGAGGTCAGTAGTTTGCAAACAAAAGCTCATGGGACCAAACCAACTATGCCAAAACATCGGGGGCTGGCCTAGTGAAATGCTAGTGGAGGAGGATTTTTTTGGTTCCCTACACTCCCATGCTTTTGGGCTACCTACCACCCGGTATCTAGTCCCTTAAGAGCCCCGAGGCCCAAACACGCCATATCTTCGACGGGTGATTTCTCGACTCTTTATGGCACCTAGAGATGTCTCTCATTAGATCCAAGACCTCCATGTTTAGGCCCTCTACAAATCCTCTCATGGTTTTCTCCATCTCCATTCCTTGTTCTCTCATTGTCTATTGTTTGTAAACAAAATAGTGCAGTCTTGAAGTATCAGTAGTGTCTGGTACTAGAGTTGTAGTTTGCAAACAAACGGAAGCTTGTGGGACCAAACCAACTATGCCAACATGTCAAGGTGGCCTGGTGAATGCTAGTGGAGGCTTTTTTTTTGTTCCCTACTCCCTCCCGTGCTTTTGGCTACCTCTCTCGGGCGTAGTCCCTTAAGAGCCCCGAGGCCCAAAACACCATATCTTCGACGGGTGATTTCTCTAGACTCCATGGCACCTAGAGATGTCTCATCGTTAGATCCGAAGACCTCCATGTCAGGGGCCTCTAAAATCCTCTCATGGTTTTCTCCATCTCCATCCATCGGTTCTCTCGTTGTCCTATTGTTTGCAAACACGTGAAAAAGTAGCAAGTCTAGTCAGAGTGTAGGGGCTGCTGATGTCAGTAGTTTGCAAACGGAAGCTCTGGGATGGGACCAAAACAACTACCAACACATCGGGGTGGCCTAGTGAATGCTAGTGGAGGCTTTTTTTGGTTCCTACGCTCCCCGTGCTTTCGGGCTACCTCGTCCTCGGGCGTAGTCCCTTAAGAGCCCTGAGGCCCAAACACACCATATCTTTGACGGGTGATTTCTCAGACTCCGTGGCACCTAGAGATGTCTCATCAGATCCAAGACCTCCATGTTGGGGCCCTCTATGAAATCCTCTCATGGTTTTCTCCATCTCCATTCGGTTCTCTCGTTGTCTATTGTTTGTAAACATGAAATATAGTGCAAGTCTAAGTCAGTGTAGGGGCTTTGCTAGAGAGGTATAGTTTGCAAACGGAAGCTTGTGGGACCAAACCAACTACACCAACACATCGGGGTGGCCTAGTGAATGCTATTGGAGGATTTTTTTTTCCCTACGCTCCCCATGCTTTCAGGGCTACCTCCCGTCAGGGCATAGTCCCTTAAGAGCCCCGAGGCCCAAACACACCATATCTTCGACGGTGATTTCTTGACTCTCATGGCACCTAGAGATGTCTCATTAGATCCAAGACTCCATGTTAAATCCCTCTATGAAATCCTCTCATGGTTTTCTCCATCTCCATTCGGTTCTCTCGTTGTCCTATTGTTTGCAAACACGAAATAGTGTAGTGCAGTCAGTCAAACAGTGTAGGGTCACCAGCACGTTGTAGTTTGCAAACGGAAGCTCATGGGACCAAACCAACTACGCCAACACATCGGGTGGCTAGTGAATGCTATTGGAGGCTTTTTTTGGTTCCCTACGCTCCCCGTGCTTTTGGGCTACCTCATCCGGCGTAGTCCCTTAAGAGCCCTGAGGCCCAAACACGCCATATCTTCGACGGGTGATTTCTCAGACTCCATGGCACCTAGAGATGTCTCATTAGATCCAAGACCTCCATGTCAAGGCCCTCTACAAATCCTCTCATCATGTTTTCTCCATCTCCATCTCGGTTCTCTCACAGTCCTATTGTTTGCAAACGCACAAATAAATGTAGTGCAGTCTGAGTCAGTGTAGGGCTGCAAGTGAGTTACATGTTAGTTTGCAAACAAGCTCATGGGACCAAACCAACTATGCCAACACATCAAGGTGGCTGGTGAATGAATAGTGGAGGATTTTTTTGGTTCCCTACACTCCCCGTGCTTTCAGCTACCTCGTCCGGGCGTAGTCCCTTAAGAGCCCTGAGGCCCAAACACACCATATCTTCGACGGTGATTTCTCAGACTCCGTGGCACCTAGAGATGTCTCATTAGATCCAAGACCTCCATGTCGGGGCCCTCTACAAAATCCTCTCATGGTTTTCCATCTCCATCCGGTTCTCTCATTGTCCTATTGTTTGCAAATGCGTGAAATAGTGCAATTGAGTCAGTCAGTAGGGTCACAGAGGTCAGAGTTTAGTTTGCAAACGGAAGCTCGTGGGACCAAACCAACTACACCAACATGTCAAGGTGGCTAGGTGAACACTAGTGGAGGCTTTTTTTTGTTCCCTATGCTCCGTGCTTTCGGGGCTACCTCGTCCGGGCGTAGTCCCTTAAGAGCCCTGAGGCCAAAACACGCCATATCTTCGACGGGTGATTTCTCGACTCCATGGCACCTAGAGATGTCTCATCAGATCCAAGACCTCCATGTCAGGGGCCCTCTACAAAATCCTCTCACGGTTTTCTCCATCTCCATCCGGTTCTCTCGTTGTCCTATTGTTTGCAAACATAAACATGAAATAGTGCAAGTCTGAGTCGCCAGTAGGGCTGCAAAGAGTTGGCTATAGTTTGCAAACGAAGCTCATGGGACCAAACCAACTACACCAACACATCGGGTGGCTAGGTGAATGCTAGTGGAGGATTTTTTTGGTTCCCTACGCTCCCGTGCTTTCAAAGCTACCTCGTCTCCGGCGTAGTCCTTAAGAGCCCTAAGGCCCAAACACGCCATATCTTCGACGGGTGATTTCTCAGACTCCATGGCACCTAGAGATGTCTCATCAGATCCGAGACCTCCATGTCAGGCCCTCTATGAAATCCTCTCATGGTTTTCTCCATCTCCATCCGGTTCTCTCATTGTGCTATTGTTTGAAAATGCACGTGAAATAGTGTAGTCTGAGTCAAGTCAGTAGGGGGCTGCCAGAGTCATAGTTTGCAAACGGAAGCTCATGGGACCAAAAACTACGCCAACACATCAGGGTGGCCTAGTGAATGCTATTGGAGGATTTTTTTGGTTCCCTACGCTCCCGTGCTTTCGGGCTACCCTCGTCTCTCAGCGTAGTCCCTTAAGAGCCCTGAGGCCCAAACATGCCATATCTTCGATGGGTGATTTCTCAGACTCCATGTGGCACCTAGAGACGTCTCGTCAGATCCGAGACCTCCACATTCAGGGCCTCTACAAAATCCTCTCACATTTTTCTCCATCTCCATTTAGATACTTTGAGTCAAATACAAAGTGTAAGGTTGTCCATTGCCAATCACCTGAATAATATAGGTGGTTCATACAATATAGGTGGTGAAATGAGAATTTTAATAAGATATTTTTACAATATAGGTGGTGAAATGAGAATTTCTATTTTTTGTTCCTTTCTAATATTTAATTTCTCTTAGCTTCACTTGGCTTCGAGAATAATAAATTCTCTACTGATAGTGCCAACCACGTGAAGGTGGAAGCTTTTTTGGCACCACTAACCTACATAAACATGTTAGTAAGCAATTAAATAGAATTTTAAATCATACAAAATTTAAACAAAATCATTTAAGTAAATATTCAAATTAAATTCATGAAGAACATACCTTTGCAAATTCAATCCAATGAACCACAAGGATCAACTCTATTCTTGATAGTAGCAAGAATTGCTTCATGATCTGATTCACGAACCTTCCATGCATTTTTTGTTTGATGGCCGACCTCGATATTTGATCAATTTAATATTTGTTGTAAGGACCAAATGTGAATAGTGAAGTATCTTCCAATGTACTTCATAGTCTTCAAACAACCAAATGTTTGATTTTTTGATAGGATATCATCGAAGCCAAGTTCCAGTGACTACCACTGATCCAATGGGATACTCAAGGTCTTCACCATCAATGACTGTGGAAGTCAATTTTTTTCCCTCTACACAACGAGACAAGAAGTAGTATGTTCCCTCTTCATTAAATTCCATCGCAATAACTGCAAAAAATGTGCCCTATGTATCACAAAGTAAAATTGTTCAGTCAATTTATAAATACATTAAGAGTTGACCATTTAATAATTTATAAATCTAAAACATGGCATGTACATATATGTATGTACCTTGTTGCACTAAATCAGAGACTTGGTCAAAGTCAGGTGATGTTGTCATTTGATCTGAAGACCCTGCAAGTTGTAATGCTCATGGAACTTGATGTGTGTCGAGTGGAATTAGAGGTCTACAAGTCCATTCATCCACCCACTTTGTGACTCACATTCATTCCACACAAAATCAATGCATGATATACAAAAACATGTCATGCACCTAGTATAAATAGTCCAAGCATTTGCATCTGAACTACGGAATGAGTGCATATCACTTGATCCTACAACTATCATACAATCTTCAAAGTTTTCCAGATGTTGTTCCTCTATCAACCAAAAATATCTACAACCATTGATCTCTCTTGAGATTCATGGCCCATATTCTTAACACACCAATCAACAATGTTTTTTACATCTATAAATTTAGCACCATCCTTGAACTTTAACTCTTCTCTTGCAAGTGCTCTTTTCACACATGCTCTCTGCACCATCATGCTCTCCTTTTCCATGCCCTACCTCAGTAAAACTCCAGATATGTTGTACATTTGTTTCTTTGTGCATCTTTCTTAGCCAATAAAACATCTGTGCATTCTTGAATTGTGATGTGCAATTGTCCGACCAAATGTAATGTTGATCGAAACTAATGTTCCTCTCATTCAAGTTCGCATAAAACACCTAGAAACACCCTTGTACATATTCTATAGAATGTGTCCGATCATCACTGATGTAGAAATGATACTCTCTTAATATTTTTTGATCTTTCTCAGTGCTTTCAGGAGAGTGCATGAATGTTATATGCACAAAAATAGAAACTTGCACTGAGTTATAATATTGAGACTGAACCTCCATTTGTGGCTGCAATGTGTAATTCTCTCATGAAGTCAACTACTTGAAACAATAATAGTACCAGTGGGAATGTGTCCTTTCTTAACTTGAATTGTTCATCCAACCATCGAGCTCTATGTGTGTGCCTTGCATACTCATAAAAAAATTTCCTCTCTGAATTTGACCATATATTCTGATACAGGTAATTGTTTTCTAACAAGCTCACACCTCTTAGATTCTTTTCCATCTTTTAATTGATATGCCACCGATTTATATTTGGTGAAATCAACCAATTATTTTCCTATTGAATATGTACTCTCCTCATGGATACAACTTTTCAGATTTGGCAAGCCACCGCATACATTGCACATTCCATCCAAACATGCTTTGTTATAAAAAAATTGTCTTGTTGATTTTTCACAAAATATTGTCAGAATAAATTCCCTTGAAGATTTTTGTGGGACATTTATTCCACACTCCTACAACATGATGTCAGTATGCAAAACACGACGTATTTGACAAAAAAACATCATAATGCATTGAAAATTCAACATGATGCCTACAACAACAAGTGGTACGTGAGTGATTGATTTTCACATAAAAGGGTTTGCTCATTTCAAAGAATCTTTGGCTAATGTTAATTTGTGGATTTTCATTTTTAAACTTAGAGAACAATTTTTTTTGAGTCATATCTAAGAAATGTTTTGCACATGATTCATGATTACGAGAACCTATTCTTCTTTTTACTGTATCTCTTCTATTCGGTGACACCCTTGTGTTCTCATTCCAAAATTTTACAATTAATTCTTTTAGAATATCAGATGTATTCTTGTCTTTTCATGGAAGTCTCTAGAGAAAAAGCCAATAGTCAATGTTATTATTGACTAACTCAAGACGTTTACGTCTCTCTATTGCTTTCATTAGTGTTTTTCTATTTAGCTTCAAAGCACTACTTGTTTTTCTAATCAAGCATTTATTAACTATTTTATCACTTACTATACAATTAGTTAGTGCACGTCATGTAGCATTACTATCTTTGGTGCATCTTTTTCCACCTACAGTTTGGTATGCTTTATGTATGTTTTCAACAATTGACACATTTTGATCAACAACATTAGATGTTCTTAACCCCAAGGTCTTCATTATAGGTCTCATCTTAATTAATTTCATCAATGAAACAAATAATTGACATCTTTGTGTGTCATTTAAATTCTCAAAGTAATTATCCCAAATTCCACTAGCTTTTCTTCTCGCATTTCTTTCAGACATTTTGTTAGGCATTGGTTTTATAATGTTTTCATCAATTTCAATTAAGTGAATTGGTTTTCTTCACAAAATGGAAGGAGGTGTTCTTAGAGGTGAAGATTCGTTTACAAGGTTACTTTCTTCATTCAATGTTTTCATACAAATTTCAAGGTTAACATTTGGATTCTCAAGTAAGGGTTCAACAATTGGATTCATATCAATTTCTTCATCCATACCAACATTATCATTCAATTCAATATCATTATTCATTGCAAAATCATTATTCTCTACATTTTCATTATGTATTTCATCCCCATTTTCTAATACATTAGCTACATTTGATATAGCGGATGTACCTTTCCCTGCAAGTTTTTGCATTCTCTTCAATTTCTTTATTCTCTTCTCTTCCAATTGCTCTCAGTGTCTTGTTCTTGACTTTCCTCTTGTCCTTAGCTCGACGTTTATCACCCATGATTAGAAAAAATCAACTAGTGGGGTAGGGGACAAAATGAACTACTAAAAATCGTGCAAGAATGTAGAGAAAATTGCAAAATATAATGTTTGCAAAATTCCCGTGAAAGAGATGAAAGGGACGTTGGGGGGCCACAATATATAAAACAAAGAAAAACACGTATGCATTATGTACGCATGCATTTTTTTTTTTACTTTTCTTTTCCCAAGCCATGCCTCAAGGCTTGGGATCCGGTTGATCCCCAAGCCCGAGGCATGGACTCATACAAAACACAAAAACAACGTGTTTTTGCAAGAAAATGTAAAAATCCACTTCCTCTATGATAAATCAAAATAAAACAATCGATCCATTTTAAAAATTATACCACGACGTAGAGCAGAGTTTCTTCTTTCTAAAAATATAATTTTTCAAATTTTCTAACTAATATAAGGTTTCCATATTATTTATTTTCTAACTATGCCTTTTTATAGCTATTTTTTGAAGTGTAAATATGTCTATCTTTCATTGTGTATCTTTTTTTGGGTGATCAAATTTTAAAAAATTATACTAGCCCAAACTAGGCATAATTCTATACATATTAAAAAAAAATCTAATTTTCGATATTTTTTGAGGTAGTTAGGGGGCACGGTCGAGAGCTCCATTATTTTTCAAAACATAAAATTTATGTACTAGAAAAATCATAAATAAAAAATATTTCGCTAAAAAATCTTTTAAAAAATGGAGCCCAAACTAGATGCTCCTAGCTATCTTTCTACCAAAGGGTTTTCAAAAATACTAAATGGTGCTCAAAAATGGTGGGGGCACGAAAAGTCACTCTATTATGTTTTTTAACAAAAACAGAGCATCTGTTGGTATTTTAGTTGTTTGACCCACTTAAACTTATCCATTTTCAATAAAATTTAGTAGCTTAGAAACTAGACTCAAAATGCTACGATTCATATTTCTACAACATCTTCCCAAGTATGATACACCCCCCTGTGAAGCTAGACTTATCAAATTCTTCACCCCTAATCAAAACACCTACTTTGGCATCCAAAAAGAAGACCCAACCTCTTAGGGCTCACACCTTGGTATCCCCACACCTTCTCACTCATCTTCACCTCTGTCATCAATATTGGGTCCACATCCTTAAACCTTGGTTAACCTACCCCTTTACCAAGACAAACCCAAAGTGTGAAAACCTATACCCTTTCCTTCACCTCTCGTTCTTCCCACACCTTCTTTACTACCTTTACCCTCACTCTTACCAACACCCACACTTTCACCTTGGATTACTATGATACCTACACCTTCTGAGTCTCCTTCACCCTCACACGATGTTCCTCCGTCTTTACCCAAGAAAGCAACCTAAATCCAAACCTTCATTACCTACCAAAAGTTAGTTACACCCATATGATCTCTCACCTTTCCCCCTAAACAAAATTACATACCCCTTCACCTAAGATAACCTGGACCTCTAGATCATTGGGGGAGGTGGGCTATTTTAAAAAAGAGTCTTTTTCCTTAGATCTTCACTTGACCGGTTCTGAGGCGGTGGGCTCCCAAAACCAAGGAAGTGTTTTTTGAATCTGAGCAAAAAGGAGATCACTTGCATCTTCGTCAAAACCCAGTAAGTCACATCTTGCATGTCCTCTGTTATAACATTTCTTATGCCTTTTGAATTACAGTCCTCATAAATCCATCCCTGAATCCACTACCCAGCATGCATATTACCTCTAACTATCATTCATCTACCTCTCATCACCTTATTTCCTAATACCACCTATATACAACCTTACAAACAACACAACTACCCCACAAAGCAACTAACCTACAGATCCTAGAACCCACCGGTATCGGTTATGATATCGGCATCGGTTATCGAACAGCATCGGTTCCTCCGATCAAAACCGAGAAAACCAGCCTTTCCCTACCCGGTTCAACGAAGCAACTTAATTGATATTTTACGAGTCTTTTGTGTTAATTCATATTAGCGGAAGCCGACCACCTTGAAAGGAAGTTTTATATTTCACAGGCCCAAGGCGAGTTTCCTCATTTATTGTCTAATCAAAATCTTGTGGTCTTGTGTTCTTATTTGCGGGTAGTCCTTCCAAGACAAAAAGGAGTTCTTGCATCGGCTGATCTTTCTCTGATGCGCGCACACCATCTCGACATTCTACAGGTATTCCTCCTAGCCCCTAACCTTATCTGTTTCTAAAAGGAACGAAACATTCCAAGTGAAACATTTTGGCACGCCCGGTGGGACCCATCTTGGGTTTCTGTTTCTCTTGCTTATTTTCATTTTAGGAAGCATACTTGCTATTGCTGCTTTTGTTATATATTTCGTAAAGAATTTGTCTTGCTTTCCTAGTTTCGCATTAGTGAAAGTCATCTCTCTTGCTTCATCGAACATAATTTTCGATTTGGGTTTAAAACACGTGCATTGCATTGCATTCACTGCTTGTTGTTTTCAATTCTAGTGAATGTAGATTAAGTAGCAGTCGTACACGTGGGGGTGATATCCACGGTATTGATGGAAATTAATCTTACATTCAACTTGCACAACACATACCGAATCACTTCACAATTAACACAACAGCTCAAACATCCCCCTTTTTTTTTCATGGTATTCCTCACTTTAGATTGAGGTAACCTTATAAGCCAAAACAACTTGACATTTCCCTAAGTCTCTTGTTTAGGATTCTCACATCATTCTACGTCTAAAGGCATAAGCCCACGATAATTAAAATTAACCCTAGGGTTAATCTTCTGGATTTGTGTGTGCATCTTGCTTGTTTTTAGTTACATTTTCTTTCTCATACTCATGTTTACGTGATCAATAATTGGACACGTATACTAAACGTTGTTAAAAATCAAATTAGCAGCCTTTTATATCTTGTTAACCCAGACTTCTTACACCGACATCGGTTACCTGACCGACGTCGGCTATAGTATAACCGACATCGGATCTGGGCCGATATCGGTTCTTGTCTTCTCTGACCCACGACAAACCAAACCTTTGCCAATTTCACCATTCTAAGGTTGTTTCTATTCCAGATAGATTGAAACCCTACTGTGAACACCTGTCCATGGTTGTTATCACTCGAAAGCAAGCCGCCGCCATGGTTTCACATGCTTGCTCTGTTTCTTTACCTGAATCACCCCCTTCACATTCTGTGGGGAATCCTACAGACACCAGTGAGATCCCCCAAATTCCTGTAGGAGACAAGGACTTTGCCAAGTTTCTGGATGCTAATTCTAGCGTTTGTCTGATACTATTTGTCCCATACCCACGACCGTATGCGCTTTGATGGTCAGCTCCTTGTTGGTATGCCTATTAGTATAGCTGCTCATTTAGCTCCCACTCCGCCTGATAATACCGCCTTGCTTCCTGCATCTCTAGCCCCGTCTCCCAATCCGACAGCTTCAGAGGTTCATACGACTCAGATTGGCTTTTCTTTGGCTAATCTTGGACCCCACATATCATTACCACCGACTGCCCCTACCTCATCTCTCTTGCAGACTACTCCATTCATGACTTGCTCTCTGCCACCTATCCACACGAGCTTTCCTTCTCAAGCTCCGCCTACCTTCTCATTCCCATACACGTATCCAGTAACCTCAACACCTTATATGGGACATCCCTATTCTGTCACCTCAACATATTCATCCTCCATACCTTATCAACACTTAACTCCACCATTGTCCAGTGGAGGCCCTTGGCCCAATTTGCCTCCGTTTGCCACAACCGCATCATCATCTCATCCAACCACAGATTTCATCAAACAAATGATGGACAAAATGCAAAATCTGGAGGCTTCTGTGTCGGGAAGTCGTAGCGCCTTGACATACGAGCAAGTTTGTCGGGAGCCCATTCACCCTTCTGTCCCCCTTCATTCATATCCTCCTCAATGGGAGTTGCCGAAATTTACTCGTTTTAATAGTAAAGAGGATCCTCAACAACACTTGCGATCATTTAGACATGCTTGTTATTTGATTGCCCATGATGATGCCTTGTTACTCCGCACATTTCCCATGTCCTTATCAGGACCCGCCTTGGAGTGGTACAGTGCTTTAACCCAGCACTCAATCTTCTCTTTTAACCAACTAGCCCAATCTTTCTTGGATCACTTCTCCATTAACATTGCTAAGAAAGTATCCATCATGACCTTTATGCCATCCGACAATTCGAAGATGAATCTATCGCAGATTTCGTTGGACGATGGCGTGGCCTTATCAACCAACTTACATATGCCTTGCCTCAGGCTGAACTTATCGAACTTTTCACACGGGCATGTGCTAAGCACATTTCTCCTACTCTTCAAATTCAAACTTTCCGCACATTTGATGAGGCCTTTACCATGGCTCGGAAACTAGAAATTCGAGCCTTAGAAGAAGAGAAATTGCGGTTGCGCAACAAAAACCCCAATTTCCGAACTCCTGATTCTACCAATAAACCAAATACCACCACTCCTCACGCGTCCACTTCTTCTAAATCAAAAGGAGCTGTCCACGCGGTGATGGTTAAATCTCAAACACCGTCTAATACCCCACCAAAAACCACCTATAAGTACAAAGCCGAGCCCATCAACTACACTCCCTTGGGAGAAACATATGGTGTGATATTGGAAAAATTGCTCAAAGCAGGAGCCATTACATTACCTCCTGTTAAACCTCATTCCGGGTTTGATTCCACTCGCGCCATACCTTCTGAGTACAAAAAATGACTTACCTTAACTTCCACCGCGTGAAGGACACGGTCATGAAGCTATGAATGTTGAAAAACATAGTGCAGGAAATGGTTGACGCAGGGGATATAACCCTCGATAATCCTAATGCCCCTGCCAACCGAAATTTGAAAATCTTCAACAAACCATTCCCGAATCACTCTTCCAACAGTAACACAAACCAGGATATCTTAGCCGAAGAGAGTGTTCATGAGATCCATGCAGTCTTTGATACCCAGCCCAAAGCCTCTATCGAGAAAATTTTGAATCAAGCCTCTTCACTAACACAGGAGCCCGAACCTCCTTTACCACCATCGAACCAAAGCGAAATCATTCCTTTACCCATAAGGGAGTTAACTGCCCAGACTCCTCTTCCCATCGATGAGTCTGCTTATACCACATCCCTACAAGACTGCGAACGGATGTTATCTAATCTATCTATTTCCCAGACTTCCCCTTCTACCACTCTTGTTGCACTGAGAGGAAGGTCACGCCACTCCTTTTGACATCCTTAGGCGAGAAATCTCTTGCACCGACATCACCAAATTCTTTAACCATGACGGATCCTCTCGAACACGCCCTCTTACCTATTAGTTCTTCATCGCCTAAATCTTTTCAACGACCGGTTGACCTCTTAACATCTATTGATACAGTACCTCATCTACTCACTGTATCACACCCACAGTGGACTGGAATCACAACCCACCTTTCTTCCGTACCAAATTTACAATTCAAGCCTGAAGACTGTCATTCTCCAGAGGATAGACAAATCCTATGGGAACGTTTGAGTACGCCATATTCTACTCAAATGCAAATGACCGATCCTGAGACCTCCACCATATACCCGAAGTGTTTACAGAAGCTTAAAATGCCCATGTTCTCACCTTCACCCCCCTCACCTCTACCAAATGCCTCGTCCACTTCTATTAACTTAGCCAAATCTTCCCCTACGCTTGGGACCTTACCCATACCCAGTCTAACACACCCGCCTAAGCGACTAGATTTGTCCAAGAATAAAGCCGCCCCGCCACCTAGGAGACACACTCAACCCGTGCCTCTATCACAATCAAAACCATCATCGTCATACCTACCTTCCATATTGGGACCTCATCCTTCCACCTTGCACCAATATATCATACCTCCTGCGTTTTCTTCAAAACGATCTACGCCTTCTGCACCCATACAGGGATCAAAGGGTATATCAACATTATCACCCCACGTATCCTGTCCACCCATCAACCCTAAACAAACTCCATCATCAAAGGATTTATTTTCTGTCACTCCCCTTTCTCCGTGGTTGTTTCCCGCTACCATGTCATCTGTAGCCTCATCATCTAACCAGCCGAACGTAGCTCCTGCGCCAAAGAAACCACGTTTAGTGAAAAACACATATCAACACCCCTCGGTTAAACCACCACCCATACGAACTAACCACGCCCAAACATTACCAAAACCCACGCAATCAATACCCTCATCCTCTTCTGATTTTGACCCACTCAAAGGATCTTACGCCAAAATCCTTGCTATGTTAGTAGATAATGCGACCATTTCCCTACCCCCACTTAGACCTTATGACCCGTCTAAACCTCGACCTATAGGTTATGATGAGTCTAAGATCTGCGCTTATCACCGCACACCAGGACATGATGTGGAGGGATGCAAAGCTTTAAAAACCATCCTTCGTCAGTCACCTCTCCCAGATAGAAAGGTTAAGAAAGACAACTTACGAAGGGAGAGACCTTTAGCTTCAATTCCCTCTCCTATACCATCTATCCCCGCCTCACCACGATCTATCATTATTACAACCCCACCTCTTGAAGACCATAATTTATCCCAACCATCTTCCTCATCTCAGGTTTACGAGATTAATATGATTAGTGTTGCTACTCGGCGCGAGAAAAACAACGAGAAAGCGAAAGCAAGCACACTGCGTCCTCTCTTTCTCCGTCTAGCATCCAGATTGCACCACCACCCAAAGTGGTTATTCGTGGACCCTTACCCCGTCTCTAATGGAGTTGCCCATCGAGCCATGATCAAACGACTTCACCATCACCGTCAAAATGACACTATATGATCTCATTCGGACTTGAATCTCATCGACAAGCTCTCGTTGAAATTCTTGAGGATCGAGGTCTTACCTAATGAAACCACACTGTTGCCTCCATTCTAACACCCAATCACGTTGCCTCTCTCACCCAAACAACCCACCACCCCACCACTTGTCTACTGTACCACAAGCTGCTGCAGTCAGTTTCTCTGAAGATGAAATTGTCGATTTTGGTACAGAAGATCCTGACCCTGCCCTGTTCATCTCAACTTACGTCAGGGACATTCGTGTGCGTCGTCGTGTTATGATTGGCGGGGTCTTAGCCTAAACATCATCTCTTGAAAGCTTTTCAACAAATGAATATCCCTTCTAGCTACATGTGTGCCAACCCCATCATGTTGCGGTCATTGATAATATTATTACCTCTACCTTAGGCACCGTGATCCTCAACATTCGGGTAGGACCACGTACTTTACCGAACTCTTCTATGTCCTTGAGGAGAGTTCGATATAATATATTCTTTGGGTCGTCCTTGGATCAGGGCCATGGGATGCGTTCCCTCACCTTACATAGATGCATAAAATTTGAGTACGAGGGAAGTCCTACACCGTAAAAGCTGATCCTCCCCCTTTAAAACCTGCATGATATGTTATACCACCCAAATGATGTGCTGGTACCAATCAAGACACCCGTTCATTCAACCCAACCATCTTCTTGACTATGCCTCAACCATGTACCTCAATCGCACCTCGCCTTGACTAATGAAACCACCGTCAAAAACCACTTCCCTTCCCATGACTAACATCCCACCTCGGACCCCTTAGTAGATGTTTTTCGGCGCCTTCTGTTGGGGAGTATCGCCTATATAACGTTAGTTCTTTCCATACCCCACAGGAGTACGGACAGGTACATGCCCATCCTAACTATGACCGTCGTGTGGGGGAAGTAATCTCCTACGGACCACCTCACTGCCGCACTAACCTAACGTATGGGGGTGTCGACGCATCTTCCATTGCCCCTGAGCCTCCTCTTGGTGTGGTTCCTTTCCAGTCCGATTTTCAATACCTTACCAATCGTCGCTTTGCCCTCACCTTCTTGACTCACTGTGCTTGGAAAGGCTTTGGTTTTGGTCTTTATGAACAAGGCCGACATACGCTCATCCCCATCACCACACGCAAACATAATGATCGCAGTGGTCTCGGTTTTCCTGAAACACCTACACAGGAGACACCTCGTGTCAGCTGTATTCTGGAAGAAGACGACGTCACCCCTACCAAACCATCATCACCCACTTTGCCATCATCACCCACAGAATCTATAGACCCTGAATCTATCCCTCCTAACTTTTTTTTTCATAAATGCTATCTTCATAGGTCCTCTCACTTATCAACGCGATAATGAGGACCCATCTTCTCTTCCCCTTCTGTATCCAGACATGATCGAAGAGGATTCACCTTTGATTAATGTTGTTGAGTGTCAGGATGACGACTCCATCCTCACTTACCTTGGCGCGGATGATTCTTATATTCAACGAGCCTTACCATCTGAAACCCAAACCATCTTTGAGCAGAATCTACTATAGAAATCAACATCCACACGGAGGAGGATCCTCACATTGTGAAGATCGGACAATCCCTTAACATCGAGAACAAGTCGCCTTTACTACTTTCCTCCGTGCTCATGACCAAGCTTTCGCTTGGTCCTACTGTTGACATGCCGGGAATTGATCCTACATTGCTGTCCATAACATCACTCTAAACCCGATTCCAAGCCAATTAAACAAAAGCGAGAAAAATGCATCCACGCATTGCCCTCTTGGTCAAGAGGAGCTCAGCGACTCTTTTACTGTTTCCTTCATCTTGCTATTGACTATCCTCATGGATTTCTAACATCGTACACATGTCACTAAAGCGACGGGGGGACTTCGGATATGCACGGATTTCGGGATCTTAACCTCGCTTGCCCTAAGGATGACTTCCCCCTACCTAGTATTGATCAACTTGTTGATCTCACTGCGGGTCATGAAATGCTTTCTCTCATGGATGGCTTTTCAGGATACAACCAAATTTTGGTTGCCCCTGCCGATCAACACAAAACTACCTTCATAACTCCTTGGGGAACCTTCTGTTACCGTGTAATGCCATTTGGCCTTAAGAATGCTGGTGCGACCTATCAGCGGGCTATGACCTACATTTTTCATGACATTATGCACACTATCCTTGAAGATTACGTCGACGATCTTCTTGGCAAGTCTAAACATCGCAGTGAACATCTCGATGTTTTAACCATTATTTTTGATCTTTGTTACAATATTACTGTCCGTCTTGACCAAAGAAATGTGTCTTTGGTGTCCTTTGAGAAAGCTTCTTGGTTTTATCGTCTCTTTGCGTGGCATCGAGGTCGATCCATCTAAAGTCAAAGCTATCATAGAAATGCCCCCACTACCAATCTCGAACAATTGCGTAGTTTACAAGGTAAGCTCGATCTATCCGACGTTTCATCTCCCAACTCTCGGATCGATGTCGACCTTTCCATCACCTCCTTAAGAAGGACATTGATTTTCATGGAGTGAAGAGTGCCACCAAGCCTTTGAAGCTCTCAAAACTTATCTCTTGCGACCACCCGTGCTTATCCCACCTCAGGCGACCGCCCTTTCTACCTTTACCTTTCCGCCCGACCCATTTTGTAGGGGCCATGCTTGCACATCGTGACTCTGAAAATCGAGAACAAGCCGTTTATTATATAAGTCGTACTTTGGTGGATTATGAGACTAGGTATACACATGTAGAAAAGTTGTGCCTAGCCCTATCATTCGTGGCTACCAAACTCCGACACTACCTTCTGAATCACAAAACTTTCGTCATCACCAACACGGACCCCATCCATTACATGTATGCCAAACCTCATCTAAACCAACGCATCGCCCGATGGCTCATGCTCCTCGCCGACCTCGACCTTGAGTTCGTCCACCAGAAATCAATCAAAGGACAAACCATCGCAGACCAACTTGCGGAAGCCCCTTTACCTGGGGAACAATTTACCAATTTTATATTCCCCGACGAACTCATCGCCACTCTTTCACTCGGGGAAGAGTCGTATCAAATGACCCTCTTCTTCGATGGATCTAAATGCCAACGCGGTGGAGGAGCTGGCGTTGTTCTCGTTCCTCTTGATGCCGAGCCTATGCCTCTTTCATTCCGACTCGATTTCCCTTGCACTAATAATACAGCGGAATACGAGGCCCTTGTTCTGGGTCTCCAGGTTGCGCTGCACTTAGGTATCAAATCTATCAATATTTTTGGCGACTCTCAATTGGTAGTCAATCAAGTTATGGGCATCTACCAATGCAAAAATGAGGAACTTCAAAAATACAAACACTACGTGGATTCACTTCTAGCCTTATTTACTCACTATTCTATCCAAACCATTCCACGCTCTACTAACAAATTTGCGGATACTATGGCTTGCTTAGCCTCACAAATTCCAGCCTCATCAGTGACTCGACATTTTTGTCTTGGTCAATGAACTCTTTGCCCCATCTTATTCAGCCCGGTTGTTTGTGCGATAAATCGTGTATGCTTTAACTTTCGCGGGATACTTGGTATCACCAATTCCATGACTACCTTACAACCTCTGTTCTCCCTTCTGACCTTACTAGTACTGGTAAACGTGCTTTTCTTAAACGCGTTTCTCGTTATGTAGTTATGGGGGGACTCCTTTATAAACGTGGCTTTGATGGCATCCTCCTTCGATGTCTCACCGGTGCGGAGATCACCCATACCATCCAACAAGTCCATGACGGTATTTGTGGTGGACATTTTAGTGGCCTTGCCGTGGCCAAACGAATCCTTCGCCTCGGTTATTATTGGCCTACTCTCAATAACGACTGCTACGAATATGTTAAGCGTTGTGTTATGTGTCAACAACATGCCAACCTTCAACATACTCCTAGCCACCCGCTCCAGGTCGCTCGAGATCTTTGGCCCTTCTCACAATGGGGTTTAGACCTTATTGGTGAGATTCACCCGTCCTCTTCACAACGTCACCGATGGATTATCACAGCAACCGAATATTACACAAAATGGGTGGAGGCTATTCCACTCATTTCAACTAAAAAGGAAAAAATTGTCGAATTCATTAACCATCACATTATCTGTCGTTTTGGTATTCCTCATCGCCTAATAACAGATAATGGTAAATCTTTTAAAAACAAGTTGTTCTGAAGACCTTTGTGACAACTTTGGTATCAAACTTAGTTTCTCATCGCCTTCTTATCCATGAGGCCAATGGTGGTGAATCTTCTAATAAAACCCTAACCAAAATCCTCATGAAAGTTGTCAATGAATCCGGAAGAAATTGGCACGATCACATTCCCTTTGCCCTTTGGGCTTATCGTACTAGCATTCGTACCTCTACTAATGCCACACCTTTTTCTTTGGTATATGGTACCGAGGCTGTTTTGCCTCTCGAAATACAAATACCCTCCCTTAGAATATCTCTTGGGGATATTCTCACCAGATGATTTCCGCCAAGAGCGGTTAGCCCAGTGGAGCTTCTTGGCGACGTCGTCTTACGACTCTTGATCACCTTCAAATCTATCAAAAACGCATCAAACGTGCTTATGATAAGCGACTTCATGAGCGTACCTTTAAGGTTGGTGATCTTGTCCTCAAAGAGAATCAACATGTCACCAAACTAGAAAAGAGCAAACGTGGAAAATTTGCTCCCAATTGGATTGGGCCTTACATAATCACTCACACCTATGGATCAGGCACTTATCGTTTAGCTTCGGCAATGGTAAGCTTTGAGCACAACCCCTAATGCCTTGCATCTTCGACCATTCTCTTTGTTGAATTTAGTGTTATATCACTTCTTATCTACTGCTAGCTCGTCCCTTGAGCTCACATACCACCACATGCACTTCGTTTCCTACACCTCATAATAAAAATCAAGCTCACATAGTTTGATTCTCACCTCACCTAAACGATGCCTTCCCCTTTTTAGTCTAGTCCATGACTTCAAAGTTTTAAAATAAGCCGTATTCTTATGGGATTTTCTTGAGTCAAACTTCCTACTAAACTAGATGCTTCACGCGAAAAAGAACATCTAGCTATCTAAATTATATATATTGTTCCCTCGAAGGACAGCTATATGCCAAATTATTCTTTATTATTATATATTTGCTCCCCAGAAGGACAGCTATGCACTAAAATCATATCTGCTACTATAAATAAATGGTTGCTCCCTCGAAGGACAGCTATACACGTCGAGCCTTTATCGAAGCTTCTCGCATTGATCAGCTTCGTGAAGACCTCAAGAATAGCACAATCAATATCCCTTGTAGACTTCCCGCATCGATCAGTCTATATTCAGTAAAATAAAAGCCTCATTCAAAAAGAACTTTTTGGGTCATGGACTTGTCTATTTAGGGTAGGTTCTCTTTCGTCAGAACACTCACTTTGTAATAAATTCTCTGTACCTCAGCTATATCATCCACCTCACCTCACCATTTGTTTCAACTCAAGGGACGTAACGTACACCCGATATATTGTGATCATACAACTCTTTTCACCTATGGACTTCTCGTCTATGCACGGTACCTAGGGCTTCAAGCTCGTTCTACGTTTGGTGGTTTGTTTAGCTCTTTTCACCTACGGAGCACTCTTTCCGCTTTGCCTCGCATCTAGGATTGTGTGTTGATCTTAATCAGGACATGGTTCCCTACCACTTGGGTAGGCTAACTTTCGCTTCCCTTATACCTTTTACAACATCACCAATTCATTTCCGACACCAACAACCTTACCTTACCAATATTAATATCAATATTCTTACCAATCAACCAATTGCCTAAACCGTACCAAATTGCCTGAATTCGCCTCTCCCTGATCCTAAGGGAGAACTACATCGGTCTGAGGCCCCTCCTTGCTTTGTGCAATGGGCTATGTAGGCAGCACTTCGGAGACATGGGGTCTCCCAAGGTTAGCTCGACCATCCCCTACCATAACCTATCATGTGTGGTAAATATAAATATTTTTGTGTATTTCTATTTAATCACATTCCTCTTTATCCTTTTTCAAAACACAAAAAGTCAAAACGAAAACATTCTTATTATTATAACTCAAATCAACATACATATTCAGTTTTATTTAGATGTTAAACAAATACATCTTCTCTATCATCGACACGCAGGTCGGTACTCTTATTTATTCTTATACCTTGCTAACATTTATTTAGACCCTCACGCCTCATCCCGAACTAGGTGATGATCGTGATCGTCGACCCCTCTCGCCAGGCCTCTCTGTCCTCAATGGTACCACGGCTATTGGTACCGCCCACTGATCTGCCAATCTCTCCTGTAACATATGAATACGCCCTCTCGCATGGAGGACTCCAGCCTCTAGTCTCTCACTTTAGTGACTCCATAACCACTAACGATCCTCTTGTCTCATTCACCTGCGTTTGGAGCTGCTGAACCAAACGCTGCAGACGATCCCTCTCTGCTGTAATCACCGCTATGTCAGGACGATCACGTACACCTCGCAGTTCTGCTACCCACCATAATCTATAGGCCTCTGTCGTTCCTGCATCCATTACCCTGCGATCGGCTGCTACCTCTTCAGGCCCTTCTGGAGGTGTTGGCTGGGGAGGTGAGAATACTGCCTCTGCATCGATCCTCATATAGGGTCTATAAGCCTGGGGTATATCCTGCACAAATCCAAATTGTCGCCACACGCGATCTAGAGGAATCCTCTCATACTCACCTGGCCTGTGCCCTGCGATCCACCTCAATCGCTCTACACCCCTCAACTCCTCAGCTATATTCTCTGTTACCATATAGTTTCCGTAAGGCCGCCAACAGATATCCGCAATCGTCACTCTCTCCCATACCTGCCTATAATACTCAAAGTCATCCGTCACGGCCTGGGATCTTGCCTCCTGTTACTGTGCGGACCCATCGTCGAATCCCGACCTCGTACTCCGGTTTCTCTCTGTTGGATGGATCGGCCTCTTGGTCACACAAAACAATGTGCTCATAGGCCCAACGAGTGTAATAAGTATGAACAATCCGGTGTCGTTACGTGATTTCACCTCTGAAGCCCATAAACCCTGTATAGCTCACGAAATATGCGGTGCCCATGCAAAACGTCACGTTCCTTTCTATCATCTCCCAAATAACACACATCAATGCCTTTGGAAATCTTCCCCCTTCTGCCCTCGGTAATGCATAATACCCTACCGCTATCATTAATATTACTGCTAACCTTGTCTCCTCAGGATGTGCTGCATACATTATCCCATACGTAAATGACAAACCTCATTGTGTTAAATCTCGTGCGTATGGACCAAATCTTTGTTGTTATCGCTCCCAGTGCCGCATGTTAGGTAATGCACGATATCTTGGTTTTCTGTAATTGGGAGTCTCAAATACGGAACACATCTTCGATATTCTTGTCATTTCCCTGTTGGCGGATAGAAGGTATTTGTCTCGGGATTCCATCTCTCGATCAGCGCTTTGTAACATAGCATGGTTACGTGCGATTCGTGAATAATAAGCGGATTCCACTTAACCCCAAGCGATTTATCAATGTCCATTCAGGTGGCGTTACATCCGCTCGGATTAAGTGACAATGAGCATTTGGTACACTATCATTCATCCTCAACCCTGCCTCTGCCTGCATACATCCAAATAACAAAAAACCATTCAATTCCTCCAATCCCCGGGTTTTCTCAAATTAAAAATTCCTCGGCCAGGCCGGTATCGTTTACACTAACTTAATGCGGTTGAATAACCGATACGGTTATCCCTAACCGATATCGGTCCTGTTACTTTCATACACCTTGCCTAAAACAACCACCTACGACAATAAATTGCTCGTTTATTCCTCTCTGTATACACAGACATACTTGAAACCCTTGATTACCTACCATGTAACACTCACCCCATTTATAACCCTTGTTATCATCTTTTCTTTCTCATATCTACCCACATACTCTCCCCCATCTTATTCACAAAACATGCAGTAGTCAAATCACAAACAAAACGTTACCTCTTGGGTTGCAGTAGCTTGAGGTGGCCCTTGTCTTCCCTCTTGTCCCTGCCTGCTGGATGTTTCTCCTCGTCCTGCCATTATCACCACCTTTTTCAAACCTGCCTTTCTGTCTTCTGAATCTCAGATCACAATCACTTTCCCTGTCTCTTTACTCCTAATCACTCAAATCTCTCATGCAAATACCTGTCTCAGTCGTCAAAAAGCGTCGCGTTCGCGTATTTAACTCTTGCATGGCTCTAAAAATAAGAACTTAAGTTGCCACCCTAGCTTTTCTATTTTTAGAAAAGCTCATAACTAAATAACCGGTATCGGTCATGTGACCGATATCGGTCTAGCAGCTACCGACATCGGTTCGCTAACCGATATCGGTTATAGACCTATCTTTTTACAACATGGTTCTTTTTCTTCATTTTCTACCTAATTTTTTGTCGCGCCCGCCCTTTTTCCTGCATAACAACACCATTATCCATATTTCTCCATCCACCACACATATCATTACAATGTCCATAACATCATCTATTTTACAAAAACAAACAAACCATCAACTAAGTCACATCTACACAAAACCAAAAACTCATCATTTGGATCCAACTCATCGGATACATATATAACATGTCCAAAAAACCAGCCCAAAACATGCACATTTCATTTCATCATATAACACATCATCCATATATCAACATCATCATATATCAATAAAAACTCATCATATATTCTATACCACAAACCATTGACAAAATACTTAAACACATTTTTGAACAACTTGCATGTGGATCAAAACATCATCTCTATATATATATATAAATTTTCAAATATCTGACATGTGCCTGCATGCATCGGGCCTCTGTGATCTCATCATACAACTAAGCCGGCACGCAGGCCGCAATAACTATCCAAAATCTCGACTCGGCTCGCAGGCCGGTCCCTCATATCAAAAATATACTCGGCTCGCAGGCCGGTATCAAATATACAACCCGTACTCGACTCGCAGGCCGGTATATAATGAATAAATGAATCCATACATGAATAAATGACGGCACGCAGGCCTCTATCAACATAACCGGTTCGCAGACCGGTGCCCATATCCAATATACAAAATACAAAAACAATGCAGGGATCCCTCAGCTCTCCCCACCACCCTCGGCACCTCTCCCTGCTGGTCCCTGTGGCGCCTCTCGCCTCCTGCCTGTAACAGACACGCCGGCTGTGGCTGCACCTCCCTGCGATCTCTGACTACGCGAGGTCTCCGCTCGGTGTGCCGCATATGGCTGATACTCAGCTCCGGTACTATCAAGAACATCCTGATAGTACCGGGCCTCCGCTCTCGCCTCCATGTATCTATCCCGTGCCACCGTCGGTACTGGGGCTGGTCCCCGGACTCCTACTTGCCCGTACCCCCATGCTGCTGTCTTTGGTGGTGCACATTGTGGTTGTCTTTGCTTTTGGCGATGGTATATGTGCACACACATGCACAGGGGGTGTGTGGTTTGTCTTCTTCTTTTGAATTCTGCTGCTGCTTTTGCACTGTGCACACTGCACTTTGTGGGTTGTCTTCTTTGGTGGTGGTCTTTGCTGTGCTGTGCACTGAGCACTGGGCTAGCTGCCCTGTAAGACCCCTATCGTGCTGCTGCGTAAACAGTTGCCCTGTAATAACTACACACTTTGGCCCACTGGCTGATCTCTCTCTGCTGCATCACCATTTGCCCAGTCACATTTGTGCGGGGGCATGTCTTTACCCTCGCCTCTCTCGACCAGCCCACCCAACCACTGTATGCTCCGTGCTGTGCACCGGCATCATCTACGCCATCATCTGCTGGCCTCTCTGCAGACCCAATCTGGATCCAGGGGTGTGGTGCGGGCGGTGGGGCCTCTACATCATCCCTCTGTCTTGAGGAAGGGAGGTGGCTCGTCTGTCGCGGCCCCATCTGCTGCGCGTGCCCTCTCTGGGGGTATCCTCTCGTACTCTCCCGGCCTCTCTGCTATCCGAGAAAGTGTCTTTGGATCCGGCGTAAGCTGTACTCGGCCTCCTGCACATGCGGGTGATGACCTCTGTAAGGTCTCCATATGATGTCTACCGCTTTGTCGGGCCCTCTAATAAATGTCTATAATACGCCACATCTCACCTGCAAGGCTGCTCGTGGCTGCCCCACGACCCCCACCACCTCACGAAAGCCATATCGTATATGACTGTGGCCACAGGCTGCTTTGGGGTAACCCTCTTGGCTTTGATGCGTATGATGTGCTCATATGCCCAACAATGCAGCAAAAATGTCGAGCAGAATCTGAATCGCCTCATCCGGCGATAACCCCGAGCTCTGTGTATAGGCTGCACCGAGATACTGCTTTGGTGCCCACGCATAGTAGTATGCTCCTCGATCATCTCAAGCAACACCCCCATCAACGCCCAGTGGAAGCGGCCTCCCTCTGACGAGTCAGGGAGGGCGAAGCGGGTGATCCCGATCATCATCGGCCACGGACCGGAGTGTCTCGTGTCGATGCGCACGGTACATGTCACCATACCCATGCTCGTTTGTGATAGGTAAGTAGCGTGCGTGCATCTCCAAAAACACTTTGTAATATGCTTTGTCCATGGCGGTCTCGAATCTACAAAGGCTGCCTCTCCCTCGATAGGTAGTCGAAGGATGCGATACACATCCTCCAGCGTGATAGTCATCTCCCGGTCGGGAGATGGAACACATTGGTCGCGGATCCCATCTCTCGATGAGGGCGACCATCGGTGTGATCTCTCTCTATCGCTCTGTGCCTCTGGACTCCACCCAGTCCCACCTCGCGCATGATCACCCGGTGAGCTGCGGACACATGTGGTCTCATCCGCACCAACGGCGGGGCATCTATCCGCATCGTCAGCTGGCGACGTGCTGCAAAAACCAACCCACATCCTTAGACCTACTCTTTATCACAACATCTACTTTACCCTCTAAACCCCCTTTTATCCCCAGACCACACTGACCCTGGCCCCTACCTCTGACCTCTGACCACCCCCACCCCCTAACTCCCCCCACCCCAACCACCCCCCAAACCCAAACTCCCCCAAACCCAAACCCACCCACCACCCCACCCAAACCCCCCAAACCCACCCCCACCCCAAAATCTACCCAAACCCACCCACCCAAAGCCCAAACCCACCCAACCCA
Organism: Taxus wallichiana var. yunnanensis; assembly: GCA_018340775.1. Classification (NCBI taxonomy): domain Eukaryota; kingdom Viridiplantae; phylum Streptophyta; class Pinopsida; order Cupressales; family Taxaceae; genus Taxus; species Taxus wallichiana. The sequence continues at coordinate 1,026,205,516 of CM031237.1, forward strand.
AACCCCCCAAAAAATCCCCAAAGCCCCCAACCCAAACCCAAAATCCCCCCCCCAAACCCCCCAAACCCAAAACTGAAACCCAACCCAACCCACCCCACCCACCCACCCAAAGCCCAACCCACCCACCCACCCACCCCCACCCCCCCCATGACCCAAAACCCCACCCACAACCCCCCCACCCACCCCCCCACCCCACCCCCACCCAAACCCACCCAACCCAAACCCATGACCCATACCCAAACCCACCCAAACCCCAACCCATTCAAACCGCGGCCGGTCGACCGGCCGGTCCATAACACACCACTGTCCACACAATTTGCGACCGATGCGGTCGACAGCAGCACGACATCGGTCGATCGTTTGTAATTCTTAGGCCGAACCCCATGCGGCCCCCGCCCATATTTTTCATTTTTATACTTATCTACCCACCCAAACACCATAAAAACCTACCCACCCGGCCGACTTGCCCTATTTTACCCATCTATCCTCTTCGTTTTCAAATTACGTCAATTTACTCATTATTTCCTAAAAATGTAAATTCTACCCAAACCCCAATTTAGCTTAATACCATTCAAATGCACAAAATAAAGAGTTAGAGCCTACCGTCGACGACACGTCGTCGTGGTGGGATGGGTGGTGGTGGTCAGGTGGGTCCAGCCCCTCTGCTCCTCCTGCTGTGCCGTGGCTCCAATTCTACTCTGCTTTGGGTCCCAGACCAATCAGCTGCTTGCCTCCTCCTCACTCGGGCCCATGAAACAACTCACTCCTCCCGGCAAAATAGCTCCACCTCACTCAATAAACCTCGATCTCAACTCTCCACGTCGAGACAAGTCAATTTGGTTTTCAAAATAACAAAGTGACAATGACAAGCCGTATTTTTTCTTTTTATAGGTTTTCGCCCTTAACCGATATCGGTTTCATTTTGCCCTAATGAACCGGTATCGGTCCACTTAACGATATCGGTCATGTAGAATCGACATCGGTTTTTACGCCACTTTCCCCCAATTTTTGCCCTTATTTACCATTTGCCCCTTTTTTAACCACATATCACCTATATCCACCTTTCTTTGAACACCATTTGTTTACCTGTTCGGCCCGACCAGGCCTCGCCTACTATTCGGCCCGACCCAAGGCCTCGCCCTACCTATTCGGCCCGACCAGGCCTCGCCTACCTATTCGGCCCGACCCAAGGCCTCGCCTACCTGTTTGGCCCGACCCAGAGGCCTCGCCTACCTGTTGGCCCGACCCAGAGGCCTACGGCCTGACCCGAGGCCTCGCCTACCTTGTGGCCGACCCAGGCCTCGCCTACTGTTTTGGCCCGACCCGAGGCCTCGCCTACCTGTTTGGCCCGACCCAGAGGCCTCGCCCTACCCATTTGGCCCGACCCAGGCCTCGGCCTACCCATTTGGCCCGACCAAGGCCTCCTACCTACCCATCGCCTTGGCCCGACCCAGGCCTCGCCTACCCCCCCCAGGCCTCACCCTACCTGCCCCCAGGCCCGACCCAAGGCCTCAGGCCTACCCATTTGGCCCGACCCAGGCCTCACCCTAACCATCGGCCCGACCCCCAGGCCTGCCCTAACCACTTGGCCCGACCCACGGCCGTATCACTCAATACCATACCCACATCAAAACGTTTTATTTTATCCATCCATCCTGTACCTTTTGTTCCATCGAGCTCACTGTTCGTGTTTTAGCATGATTAGGGTCCTTGACTTGATCGTCGACCAACTTTGCCTAGACCTGGCCGTGACGTTTATCTCAACCAAACCAACCATTTGAGTGCTTGCCGAACATGCCTAAACGTTCTGTGCCTTACATTATATACCACAGGAGCTACTTCCATGCCTTGGATACCGAGGATTATATCACCCTTGTTTGGATAAACTATCGACCTTTGCCTATGCCTTTGCTTTGGTTTGCTCGTCAAATCATGTACCCTAGTCGTACTATTGCATTTTACCATGCGTCTGCTTCCTTGGACCTACCCCACCATCTTACCATCCCCTCTACCCCATTTACCCTTTATCAACCCTATCCCTGATTTCCCGTTCACTCAATCATGATAGATTTGAGGGGATTACCTATACCCTTAACGGAAACCACTTCATATTATTGTCAGTGCGACTTTACAAAAACAAGCTACGACGATAAGGGGCTAATGTAGACACCAAATTTGTGTCTTCGACCCCTTGTGACCCGCATCTCATCTCATGACTTAACCTCATCACCTAAACCTTACACAATTATTTATTAATTACCTTGTAATTGATAAATCCACATCACCACCTTACCTCATTTTGCCACCTCATCATGACCTAGCCCTAACCTAAACTAACCTAATTAAGACCTATGACTTGGTCAGACTCACATCCATAACTAATGCCTCCTTACTCGCACCCAAAACCGACCTTCTAGCCACTTGACCAAGCCCATGGCTGATCTCTCGGGAGAAAAGCGGGGAAGGTGGGCTATTTTACTAAAAATAGCCTACTTTTTCCTTCTGAGTGCGGTTCTGCTCGGCCACCATCGGTTACGTAACCGCCATCGGTTCCACTGTAAATGGGCTCCCAGAACCAAAAACAAAGGATCGAATTTCATTTTGGATCGGGTCGAATGATTTTGAATCAACGAGAGATCATTGGGAGCGAAAAGAGTCAGGATCTTCACTTGGCCAGAGCGAGAGCAGTGGAAATACCAGAAGTGTTTACAGCAAAGGAGATCAGCTTGCATCTTCGTCAAAACCAGTAAGTCACATCTTGCATGTCCTCTGTTATAACATTTCTTATGCCTTTTGAATTACAGTCCTCATAAATCCATCCCTGAATCCACTACCCAGCATGCATATTACCTCTAACTATCATTCATCTACCTCTCATCACCTTATTTCCTAATACCACCTATATACAGCCTTACAAACAACACAACTACCCCACAAAGCAACTAACCTACAGATCCTAGAACCCACCGGTATCGGTTATCAGTAACCGGCATCGGTTATCAGTAACCGGCATCGGTTCCTCCGATCAAAACCAGAAAACCAGCCTTTCCCCTACCCAGTTCAACGAAGCAACTTAATTGATATTTTACAGTCTTTTGTGTTAATTCATATTAGCGAAAAGCTGACCACCTTGAAAGGAAGTTTTA
>CM031237.1:1026208761-1026282243 GCA_018340775.1 Taxus wallichiana var. yunnanensis
GTTCACTTCGTTCCCGGTGCGTATTGCTCAGGCATGGTGAGTCACAAGGAATGTAAAGATGAAAACCCCCTCGCGTGGAGGTGTAAGCCTGGGTGGAGAAGAAGATGAAAGCTTTGAGATCATGAAGGCCTTTTATTGTCTCATCCCATTAAAATGAACGTGCTACGGGAGAAAAGATGGTGAAAAAGGTTGATAGCGGTCCGGCCAGATGGGAGATAAATGGCGCGGCGAAGCGTCCTTGGAGGCTGCGGAGTTGCTTTAAGTTAGACGGGGAAGCGTCTCGGGATAGCTTTTATTTTTGCTTGGGTCGACTTCAATACTTACACATTGGAAATGATAAAACCTAAAAGTTTACCCGGTGAAACGCATGAAACAAGCACTTAGCTGTGGTTGAGACGAAGAGCGGAGGTCGGATAAGCCTCTGAAAGAGTGCGAGATGAAAAGATGATACGGCCGGCGCGTGGACTTGCCCGAGAGATAGTACGACATAATCCTCCATGGTTTTGTGTAAGAGATCATGGAAGATGTATGTCATTGCTCGTTGATAGGTTGCTCACTGCGTGCTCTAAGGCCAAAAGGCATGACACGATAGCAAAAGGTCCCCCAAGAGGGTTATGAAGGAAGTCTTATGTTGGTCTTGCAGTGCGATGAGGATTTGATTATATCCGGAGAAACCATCCGTAAGAAAAGCATCTCATGACCCGCTTTGATTCGTCTACGAGTTGGTCGATATTAGGAAGAGGAAAATCATCCTTTGGGCCAGGCAAGATTAAGATCCCGGAAGTCGGTACAAATTCGAATCTTCCCGGTAGCCTTAGTTATTGGTACTACATTGGACACCCATTGCGGATAATCGATGGGTTGGATGAAGCTAGCCGAGAGCAAGCGTTGTAACTCTTCTTTGTGAAGAAGGGCTACTCTAGGGTGCATCTTACGTAATTTTGCATGAAGTGGTTTGATGTTGGGAAGAGTAACGATATTGTGGACCACAATATCGGGATCGAGTCTCCCCAGCATATCCTCATATGACCAAGCAAAGGCTTGTGATGTTTGGAAAGAAAAGCGGTAAGTCCCCTAATTCCTGTGGATTAAGGGATTGGCCGACCTTAATGATGCGAGGTCTTGAAGTCCCTATATTAAGGTCGATAGTGGCTTCGTTGAGAAGGGTAGACATGTCGAAGGAATAGTCTTGGGAAGGTATGAATCCTGCGCCCTAGATAGGTGAGGACGGAATCGTCATCCGCACGATGGATAGTGTTGATAGTAGGAGAGTCGTCTCCAGGCTATTTCGAGGAAGATTAATGGTATAGAGCAGCGGACCGATTGTTAGTCTCTGTAGACCCAGCGGCCCTAAGGAAATGGTATTGATCGAAAAAAAAGTTAGGTGGGATGGAAATGTCATACGTCATCACATCAGTGATGCTTCACGATTTAGTGGGAAAGATGGTTCCTTAGTAGGAAGAGGTTCATCAAGAATAGTGACGGTGGCCTTTGAAAGGGTTTAAATCCTAACCCAAATTTTTGATGTGGCATGAGAAGTAGGAATGGATTGAGGTCATGTATACCTTGTTCATATTTTCCCTATGAAGGCCAAAACCTTTCCACGCGCAGACGATAGATAAGTTTTTGCAAGCGTGGGATTACGTAGATAATCAAACCACAGTTAAGTAAGGTTTGGCTCTAGGAGGAGAATCCGGGCGATAATGAGGCGTGTCAAGACCATAAGTAGATGAAATTGAGTACAGTTGATTGGGCGGGCAGATAGGTGGCGATCGATGAAAGAGACACAGTTTGATATTCGAGAGTTGTTTATCTTGGTCTACCATACTCATTAGGTTTGAGATGGGCATCGAAAAGAAAGAGAGAGAAAGCTCTCCCTAGTGAGAAACGCGCTGCCAATGTCTCTTCTAGTTTTGTAAATCCGGTAGTTTGGTTGCAGTATGGAAGAAGATGAGGCCCCATCCCGGAGAAGATGTATTTTTATTTTAAAGGGCGAGACCTAGTGTGGTCATGTCGCATTGTGCTGGAAGGAAAAGGATCTCTGGATGAGTATATATTTTGCCCTCATATTGATATTTAAGCATCGATGGAGGTAAGATGGGACTGATACATTGCGCGAATCCGGGAGCGTCAGGGATCATATTATAGTGGAATTTTCCTTCGACAATGTAGAAGGGAGTTCAGTAGGAAGCGACTTCTTACCTACTCGGATGGGTAAGACCACGATTCCTAAGTGGCCTTCTTAGGCTGATCGTTAAATGATCGAAGGGCGAAGGCGGAGGTGACACCACATTCTTTGGTAACTTAAGTTGTTCGAATGTGTGCGAGGAGATGACATTGAGTGCGGCTCCACTGCTCGATCATAACACGTTTTAAGGTAGTGTTATTGATTTGGACCGTGATGAAGAGGAGCCTCCAAGAATCTTGAAGAAAGAGAAGGAATTTCGAATCTTCGAAAGAAATGGCGGTTGATGGTCCATTCAGGTCAACAAACCAACTCGAAAAGTGGGCTCATCGGAATTCAACTGCGATGCTGGCATGTGATTATCCAATCAGCTTGGCGATGTTGTGGAGAGGATTGGATGAGGTCAAAAGAGACATTTTGACCGGAGCACAGGTGAGTTGTTTCATAACACTCTCCTCAACGATCACGGGAACTTGAGTCGGAGTGCGGCATGAATAGAGACCTTGAGTCGAAGTGGGGCTGATGAGAAGGAGAAACGTAACCTTTAGGGGCTGCGAAGCTTGACAACCATGGTCGAGATGCCGAAGATGAAGATGGGTTATCATAGTGTTGGGTTCTAGTGGCGATATGGATTGTGTCAATTTGGGAAGGTGGAAGATCAAGTGGGAGTGGAACCACTAGTGCTCACAGTGGATGGTTGAGGTTTGGATGGGGCTAAGATGACCAAGGAGGTATTGTTCCTCCTCCTCCAAAATAGTTATTATGTCACTTTCTTCCGAAGAGTTCTTGATAACGGCTTGAAGAGCTTTACATCCCCTCGATGTCATGACCCGGGAGTGCGGTGGTAACAAATCAGATCGAGTTAAACCAAGTAGGTTTCACTCCTTTAGGATTATAAGGTTTAATCGGAGGAAGGTTATGGATGAAGATTGGATAAGTTGATGAAGGATTTGGTATAGAATCCGGTGTAGACAAGAGGAGGATAGAGATGATGAAGATGGTTATCTTTCACATTAATCGGCTATAGAGTAAGAGAACTTGCATGTTAGGTTTAACGGTCTCTTTAGGGATCCTCTTGTTTGTTTGGACATTTGGAGGAGCGATGCTTAGGAGTTGCTTGGGATGGGAGTAAATGAGACATGATTGACTTTGGTGGAGGAGGGGCCCACTAAGATAGATTTTGAAGATGAGGAGATGTCTGACAAATTTTGCGGTCTTTGGAGACGAAGGGGGGTTGCTTAGTCGGATTACGGATGATTTAGATAATGTTGATTTAGATGAGGAAGAAGTCCCAAAGTAGGTGTAATAGGAGGAATATAGGGTGCTTTGGTTTTGGTAATGAAGATGATGATCACGATAGAAGAGGTGGCATCTTTTTGGTAGGTAAGTCTATTTTAAGGTATTGATGAAGAATGTGTTGTGGAAGAAGATGATGGCTTTGATGGATGTGTGTAGAAGAAAAGCGCCTTCTCGGCTTGGCAAATCCAATCGTTTATGAGGCGTGAGAGAGATTTTTGTGGAAGAGCACCCGAGAGTTTTGATGGTCGAAATATGGGCTTTCCTTTTCGGGGATGGTAGCGATTTCAACGGCGTAAGGTGATTGTAACCTTTTTGGGGAAACAAGTGGGGAGATCTTGATGGTGTAGTGTTAGATTTTGGTTGTCTCGGTTTAGGTTCGAGAACCGAGTGTATAGGTGTTGGTGCTACTTCTTTTGATTTTTCTTTTAATAGGTGAAGTAACATTGGTGATGGAAGAAGGGGTGATGGCCAGAGCGGTTCCAAGTGAAGGACTACTTCGATCACGGTTAATCATGGGTGAAACTACTGCCTTAGGGGAAAAAGAGATAGGAAGAGTCAAAATTGAAGATGCTTCCGTTGAAGTTGGCACAATGATGGAGGTATGCACGTTCACGAAGGGCATAATTGCGGTGGGAATGGGAGCAACGAAGTGGATGTGTGCAGAAGTGGAAATTCGGAGGATGTAATTGCCTCGAGCATTGAAAGAATGTCGATGATGAGAGCAGATGAGGATGATATTTGTCTGGAGTATGGATGGAAGGTCGGACAAAGGAGCTGGAAGAGATAACTCCTTGCTTAAGTAATGTAGGAATATTCAAAGGTGGGGCCATCCGAAGATAATGGAATTCCGTGATTGATGAAGTGGAAGGAGGATCTGATTCGATTGATGGGTTTGCTCGAGATGGATTGGTTTTAGAAGAAGAGTCCTCGGTAGAGATGGAAGTTAATAGTGTGAGTGTTTGATTTTGAGATTCTCGAAGCATTATGGTTTGGGGCATGATTGAGGAAAGGTTGTTTAAAACATCAAGTGCCTGATTTGGGAGCATTTGGGTTATCTAGAATGAGCTCGCCTTTATCAATGAATTTTTGGACAAGATTTTTGAAAGTCGACATCGTTCGATGTCGCGACCTTTCAGTTCTCGTGTGATAATGGCTGCAAATCGTTTTCCCTATACCGAGATGGGTGTTCTCGGCTTTCATCCATATCCTAATGGTGGAAGTTAGATCATGCGAACTTCCAAGCATTTTCTAAGATAGAGGAATATGATTCCCCATGATGGAGGCGAAGGATCGAGATGATGAAGCCCTTTTCGAGGTAGATGAAGGGTCTCTTCGTGATGGTTGATTAGAATGCTATCGGTTCTTGGTGTTTTAATACGATAGCATTTGTGGACCCTTGATTCTTGTCTTTAGGAGGAGAAGAATTTGGTTTGAGTGAACCAGAGAAAATCTGGTTTAGATTTGGAGGCGAAGTTTTAGTTTCCTTGTTGATAAGTACGAGATTCGAGTTTGCGTGCCATCGTAAGGCCTCTTCGAAGTATGAAGTTTGGATCCTTAGAGTGGAAGAAATGTGATTAGCACAAGATCGAGTAAACAACTCGATTTGTTGGGATTGAGGAAGGGAGAAAGACAATTGGTTGATTATCCCTCTCTCAGCGAGCGACAAGAAGTCTGCCCCATAGACTCATCGTCGAATTGGCGAATGTTATAAAGATCAGTGATTGAGATCTTATGCGATATTTATTGAAAAGTTTTCAACAAACATCACAGGCCAATTGAGAGAAGAAAATAAGGAATGTTGAGGAATATTATTATACTAGTCTAAAGCGGGACCAGCTAGGGAGACATAGGAAAGGTACGAGCATGAGTTCTGCGATCTTGGACGATAAGGTAGCAAGCATGTTTGAATGCTCGCACTTAGATGTTGTTGAGGTCTTCAGGCATTATGAAATTTTGAGAATTTAGGAAGTTCCCATTGGGGAGGATAAGGCTTAAAATCCATAGAAGGATGAATGGGTTCATTGCACACTTCTTGAAAAGGAGTATGAAGGGCGGGTTCCCTTTTGTGGAAGCTTCCAAGTGCTGATTTTCTTGAAGAGAATTTGAACTACGTCGGATTGGGGAGGAGGTGCATTGGTATGTCCCTACATAAGAAGCAAGTGGTGGATTTTGTTGAGATGTCGATAGGCGGATTCATCTGTTGTTGGATAGGATGATAAGAGGAATAACCCGAGTGTTGCAGGTGACACTTTGGGTGGGGTATTTCTTTGTGAGGCGAAAAACTTGCGTATAGGGCGAAATGTGAGATAATAAGTGGTTGAGAAAATATAGGTTGGGTGACGGATGGAACCCTTTGTGATTGGTGGACTCCTATGTTTGTTGATTGGATAGGGATGGATTGAGGAACGTGAAATTGTTGGCTTGATTGGTCATGTTGGGGAACAAGACACGAAAGGGGCCTTCTACCGCCCGGTTGGTGTAGGGGGTGCGATCTTAGGGGATGGGCGAAGGTCACGATTGCTTTGGAATATTGGAAGAAAAGATTGACCCCAGGAGGATGAGAAGTAGGAACCAGCCCCGGCTGGCCGGAGGGTTGGCTCGTGAAGAGTCTTGGCCTTGAGACACTGATAGAGGGCATAGATGAATTAACGGTGATATGCGGGTGTGCAGAGCACTCATTCGTGTGAGGCGGAAGACCTCTCAAGGTAGGTTGAGGAATAGTTGAGGTAGCTGCGGTATTAGGAATAGGTAAGAATTTGAGAACTAGTCGACATGGTTGGTGGAAGAGAAAAAGGAGGCACTAGAGCCTCCCCTTTTAACGTAGCTCGAGGCGGGAGAGAGGATGGCTGGCTTCTACATGGAGGCTTGGGATGGACCACGAGGATAATCGTACACTTGTTGGATTGGTGGTCCTTGATCGGATATTCGAATGGACTTGTGTACTAGGTAGTCCATGAGGGCTACGGATTGCGATCGAGGAGCCTGAAATTCGGGATCCCCGCTTGAGGAATAGACTCGAGTCGGAAGATATTTCGATGGACTAGGAGAAGTTGGGACGTGATGGGATTGTTTTGGCTTGATGGAAAGGATTATATGGACCATGAGGGGAACCAACTAACACGGTCCCGAGGAAGATTGGAGGGTGCGAAACATCCGCACGCTGAAGTGGTGATTTCGGAGGAAGAAGGAACTGTTGGAGCCATTTTCCTAGATTGTGACTAGGGTGATAACTTAGTCGTAAGCAAACAAGACGAAAGAAGATTGTCCTAACTAATGCACAAACAATTCAAGCGCAGCAGTGATTATCTCCTTTAAATTTTGATGTTTTTAAGAAAATAAAATGTTAGGGAAGGCTTTTAGAACAGGAACTACTCGAGATAGCCAAACTAGGGATGGTTTGGGTAATGTTTGGTGAGAGTCCGAAGGCACTTGATAAAAAGACCGGTGTGACGTGGCTTGATATAGGGAGCCTACCCCGCACTTCACACACCAGCTGCGATAAGGAGTCGGGTGCTTTGCCAAATATATACCAAATCTTCAGTGAATTTATAGCGGCGTGCCCGAGTACCTGCGTAGGCTCTTCCTCTTGATATCACTTCCCAAGTAGGCGAGGCCGAGGAAGGAGTTTTGTTTAGATGCTTTATACCTAGTGATTTTGGCTTTGTGTGCAAGGGTGAAAAATAAAAATCAAATAGTGTCCACTACCGATTTGATCAATTCTCAACCTAATTAAAACTAGATGAAAAAGCATGCACAGAATGACAAAGAAAAGGTTCTTTTAAGCACTTAAAAGCGAAATGTTTGATTTCGATGAAGACAAATCAAACAAGTTCTTTCCCAAATGTGATTAAGTTCCTTTTAAGCACCAAAATTGAAGTGTTTGGATGTGATAGGCAACCGACAAAGAAATCCTAAAAAAAAAAAAAGGAGAAAACACCGTAAAGAGGAATACACAGCAGATTTAGCTCTCGAGGTGTGTGGACTTCAAAAAGCGCAAGTTGTTGAGCTCTTCCTCGAACAATCCCACGAACAAGCAAAGTGCTCCATAAGCGAAAAGAAAAGATCAAGCAAACGACAAACAAGAATCCGGAAAGATATATCCGGATAATGGTGAAATGAAAAATTTCTATTTTAAGAAAATAGAAAAATTTCAGATAATGATTTCCGCATCATAAAGCGAAGATTGAAATGATGAAAAGAAATGCTCAAATGGGAGATAGAAATCAGGTGAAGAAAGGAACAGAAGTTCAAAACTAGAAAAGAAATGAACTTACCAATAAGGGACTTTGGTTAGGTCCCACCGAGCGTGCCCGAGAATGTAGATCAAGAATTTTCAAAGCATTACACATCGAGTTAATGTACGAACTAAACACAAAACCACGAAAAACTCCATGTAAATCGATACAGATGAAGATGTAGACGGATGAGGAAGGCGATGTAGACAAGACGGCGCACACGAGCGGCGATTTGCACAATAGCTCCGAGTAACTGCAAAACATCGATGCTTGACAAAAAGATGGCGTTAGAAGATATTTGGGTGGACTCGCCCAGAAAGCGGGTCAAGAAGCGATGAGCTTCTTGGCGGATGTCGATCCAATTTTTCAATAAAGAAAAGAAGCATACATGATAAAAGATGTAAATAAAGACTAGATTTTACGATTGACATAATAAAATCAAATCGAAACAATAGGCGACGAAATCAAAACAGTGAGAAGCTATGAAATAATGTTTAGGATTTGTATTACTGTGACCTTTTACACTATCTGCGATGAAATCGGCGTCGATAGTATAATCGCGGCGGCCCCGATGTGATCGACAGTCAAGGCGTCGATTAGGACGATCGGCGTCGGCCCCAGGTAAGATCGAGTGTCAGCGAAAAGCGGTGACTAATCGGGGACTGCAAGTGCGATGAGATTCGGGGATTGGAAGGTGAATGTGGTCTCAAGGATGTGCACGAGAGATGGAGAGGCGACTAGAGCGAGTCACCCCGGATGATAGATGGTGGTGTATGATGTTGATATGATACGGGCGAAATGATGTGCAACGGTGCTCCTCTCGGGATTGATTAGGATAGGATCTTCCCTAATCGAAGACAATTGATGCTAAAAAGATCTCTCTTTCTGCACCACTGAATCTTTCTCGCTCTGTTCGTGCGTAAGTGCTTTCTTTTCGCTCGTTAGTCTCTTTCCGGTCTCTTTGCTCTCTTCGTCCTAGGCTGAGTTACGGGCTTGCTTTATAATCGTCGCGCCGCTCCTAGAAAATTGGCGCCCGACCATATGGAGTCGGCGCCACGATCGCGGAGAAGACTCCCGAGGATGGCTAAAAATGATCGATTCGAGAAAGACAAGACCTATCCAGACCACGGGAAATATCCCAGCTTAGGGAAGATTAAAAATAGATGTGATGCATAGATAGAATAAATTTGGGGTAGATAAGTGATTAAGATGCATGGGAAGAAGCGTAATTAAATATTTAATATTTAATTACTCATGGGTAAGATGTGATGTGATGAATTAAATTTAGAGTAAGTGATTAAATCACAAATTGGAAAACTATCCCAAGGGGATAGTTGGTGGCATAAACGTGCCCCGAGGTTACCTAGCAAGTAACTACGGATGAGAAGGGACACTAAATTGGGTAACCAATTTTAAGTGTCTACATGCATGTCACTTTTAGATCGTCCCATGGAAAATTGGTGAAAGTGACATGAAATAGACAACTTTAACCTTCCGATGGATTCACTTTTTCATCTTTTCTACCTCATTGGCTTTCACACACAGTTTCACCAACAAAATTGGTGAACTGATGTGAAACAAAAAAATCTCCTTTCTTTTATTTTCCATTTCTTTCCTCCATCTTCGCTCCTTCCCATTATTCTATGGTATTTATATACCCATAGAATATGTCGAGGATACGACGCATATGGAAAAACTCTCTTAGGTCTCGAGGTATATTACGCCTGACGCTTGACTAGAAAAATCACCCTCACTTTCTACATGGGATGACAACTACTTGAAAGCAATTACCTTTCATCTCAAACTCCTCCTTGAAGAGTTAAAATTGAGAACTGGACCAACCCACTCAAGCGTAACAATTGGAGCCCTTAGGCTTTAACAACATAGCGTTCTTGGAGAATCAGTTCATCTCCCCGAGGTTTTATTTAGACCACAAATTAGTAGATAGTGGATCCTTTTCCACTCTTGGATGAGGAGTATTTAGCATGTTACTGTTTGAGGAAGTGAACAATGCTTCGGCAAATATGTATCACCTCTAGGAAGTACTGCATACATAACTCGAAGCCTGTTCTAAAGTACTCCCATTCCTCACTTTCTGAAAGTTACCCTTGGTGAATTCTAGAAAGGCAACAAACAATTTATAGTAGGGTATCATACTCCTCGGCAGCCTCGATGGAACCATAATAGCCATCGGAAGGAAGAACGCATCATCACCAGGTTGAGGTCATCTCGGCTTTAGTTGAGAGGGTGAAAGGGCTAGAACTTTCTCAGCGAATCGAAGCTTCACATTCGGGGCAAGTAGGAACTCTTAATCCTCCATATCATCACAGTGCAAGTTAACCTCCTTACGAGGAATAGCACGTTAGGCATGCCTCCTTAAAATTCATATAACTATCTGTCAAACACCACGGGAAACTGTGTTCTCAAATGTTTCGAGGTTGAAAATGTGATACATCACAGTGCAAGCACAAAAAAATCCATATGAGGACAATGTTCCTCCCTACCTAAAAATGTATTCAAGATTTCCACAAGGAGATATGTTCTTGTTTTCCAGGGACATTTTCCAACCCGCAATGGGTTTCCTTACGCCCCTGTCAAATACATATGCTACACCCATATCAACAACCCATTCCACCTCGCCTCCTCGGCATGCACCATCAGTAGGATTTGAATCCTATACGGTAAAGAACTACTGAGAATAATTAAAGTAACCTCTAGATTTCACCATACGAGGCATCATGCTTCCAAGACCTCTACCCAATTTTCCTAATTTTAAGGAGGGAGATCTAAATGCGCATATCAGGCCTATGCCACGGCCATCCGATAACTAATCCCCTAGGATGCGGATGTTGCCAAGATTTTCCCTAAAACCTTAGAATGCAGTGTTGCCCTTGACTGGTATTATAGAATACCTGAAACTTCGATACACTCATTTAAACAACTTGTCTCAGAGTTTATCAAATCCTTTGATATGAACAAATTGTTAAGAACATGCATTAGGGAATTCTTACACATCAAACAAGAGCACACCAAGATGAATCACACCCACTTCATACAAAGATTCCACCTGATGTTCTATTCCTCGAAAAGTGCTCCAAACATGGATTAGATGGAACTATGTGACTTATTCCTTCATTATCTTAGTAGGGAGATAAAGGAAGAAGTCCGAAAGTTCCCACAAAGGACTTATGATGAAGTTCTCAAAAGTGCTCTTTGAATTGATCAAGCGATAATAGATAGTGGTCATAATACGTATGGAACGAATAGGAAATTACTTGCTCCCAATCAAAACACTACAACATATCCCAATGTTGGGACTACCAATCAAGGACCCAAGATCCTTAAAAACAATGGGGTTATAACAGATGGATCTCATGATCAAGCTAAAAGACCGAATGTTGTGAACACCCTACCACCGATTAATAATCAACACAATAATAACTATGCTTTGGAAATCAATACGATGGATGTTAATCATCCTCCACAATAATGAAAATAGAAGTCCGGGCATAAGGTCTTGTCCTCAAATCGAATCAGATATCAAAACCAAGGTCAAAGGTTATAACCACAAAATTTTAACTACAATAACCAGCAGCCCAATCAGAATTTTAGTCCACAACAGGATTTTAACCAATGACCATCAAATTATAATCCTGATCTTTATTGTGATTTCCAAAAAGTTTGAGATCATGATAAAAGGACTTGCCATGATTATAACAAGTTCTTGGAGTGCGTTTGCTAAGACCAAAAAACTCTTTATATACATGTTTCGTAAATTCCACATCGATAAGCACCAAATACCTATGGGGGATCAGTATCCCTCAAAATGTGCCTCTCAATATTTTCAATGATCCTCTTCCAAATCATCCTAACAATAACGAGATAGATTGAAATGGAAGAAATAAAGGCGTCATAAATAGGGAAAATAACCATGAAGCTTCAACTTCATCAAACCCGCTGGTCACACCCCAATTAGGAACTCGACCAAAACCAAGATAGTTGGGCTTGTAGAGTTAGACAATCGAATTACAAGTGGAAACCGTAATAAGAACATGGGACTACTCTTCCCAAAAAATCCCAACTTACCCATTAATATCGGATAGCACTCAACAAACACCGGTAAAACTAGTGGGCGCTTATGACCTGATCAATGACCTAACAAAGACCTCCTCTCACATCTCCTTTTTGGATTTGTTAAAAAATTCTCCCACACATAGGGCTGCTCTCTTAAAAGCATTGGGTCTTGGTCATCTATTCAACATCACTCCTCCTCCCAAAACTTAGGTAAACCATGTAGAATTTGACGTCTATCCTCTAGTGGCATCCAGATAGGGGATACAAAGTTTACATTTGACATAAGTCAAATGCCTACACATGCTAAAAATCTCACGTAGAGGTTATCTACCTTGCATTAACCATAGGGTTCTGATAATTATGTGAAGTCACGCTGATTGGACCCAAGATGGGGAAACTTAAAGAAACACGCTAAGAGGTTTATATTATAGATTGGGAAACCCCTTGGACCTATAATATGATTTATAGATCACGGTTATAATAAGATTCCATGACGCATGGATACACATGAAATCAATCCCATCCACGCTATTTCAGGAAGTAAGATTCCTACACTTGGGAAGGTCTTCGTGGCCTAGGTGATCCAAACCTTTGACATACATTTGGCCAACCTAAAGAAAATACTAGAATTCACTCTAAGTTTGAGCTTCCCACAACCCAATTAAATAGACTGTAAAATATAGCACCAAGAGGAAAATTTAATACCCATGACAGAGCTAAAAGTCATGGGGCTGATTGAGGGTAATCCAGAAGAGAGAGATGAAACCATAGTTATAGAGATAGTTTCACTAGGAACCACTACAAAAATCATCAAACTCTTTTGCTGAAAGACTTACCTATTCGCCTACCTTTTGATTCCATGGGTATAAGACATACCCTTGGGGTTGGTTCCATACCTACACATGAAATTCTCATGGTGGAGGTAATTGAAACAAAGAAAAATGATATCAAGAGTACCCAACACCCATCTTCCCAGGTTACTATTGGATTCTCCATTTTGATGGAGAAAAATGTCATTTAGGCACTGGGGTAGGTGTGATCCTTAACTCCCCTGAAGGGATGGTTTTTCCCTTTTCCTTCAAATTGAATTTCGAGTGTACAAACAATGGAGCTGAGTACGAAGCCTTACTTCTTGGCCTTATCATATCCAAAAGGGTGGGCGTTGTTAATATTAGAATACTCGGAGACTCACATTAGTTGCAAACTAGCTATCTAACGTGTATGGGACTAGAGTTAACACTTGCAACTCTAAAAACGGCTTGTCTTAGATCTAACAAAGGGATTTGACTTCGTATCAATCAAATAAATTCCGCAAGAGAAGAACTTTCTCATCAATTTAGTAGCAACCTCGGCTTCCCGATTCACTCCGAGCAATGAATTAGAAGATACACATTTTACAATATCAATTCATACTTAGCCTTTGATACGTAAGGTACCAATAGGCCCGATCTTAACACCTATTGAATTCAAGAATGAGCCTACCATCCTAGATTAATTTAACAGTGATATGGAAACTCTTAAATGTCTAAATTCCTATGCAAAATTGCATCTTGTTCACCACACGGTTGATTTCTCTCTAGTCCCCTACTCCTCTTCCTATTTTGGGAATCCCATGATAGAATCTCCCATGCGAAGGATCTCAAATCTATGAAGTAGAGAATGAAGTGAGTTTGGGATTACCCAAGCCCTAGCCACCTAAATTTGTGGAGGGTAATGCCTCCTTAATCGAGGAACAATCGATATCAATATCGGAATAGTGGAGGAACCAAATATTCTAAAACTAGGGTCTTCCTTAACTCCCGAGGAAATAGAAATACAAACTCAAATTCTCAAGGAGCATAAAAAGCATTCACATTTAGCTACAAGGAAATGAAAAGGATTACACCATACATTGTGGTCCATAACCTCGTCACCAATCCGGATGCTAAACCAATTAACCGAGAAGTCGAGACCAATGAAGTCAAAGGTAGCCCTTATGGTAAAAGAGGAGCTAATGAAACTTCTTCAGGTCAGATTTATTAAACCAGTTGATTACTCACAATGGGTTTCTAAAATTGTTCTTGTTCTTAAAAATAATGGAAATATTCATATCTGTATATACTTCCAAGACATAAATAAGGCCTACCCTAAGGATGATTTCTCACCGCCGTCTATTGATGTTATTGTTGATGCGACAAATGGGTTCAAATTGTTATCACTTATGGATGACTTTTCAGGATATAACGAGATCAAGATTTCCCAAGAAGACCAAGCTAAAATGACATTCATAACCCCTTGCGAACCTACTCTTACAAAATCATGCCATTCAGGCTCAAGAATGCTCAAAGCAACATATCCATGAGAAATTACTTATATATTCCATGATCTTATTCATAAGATTATGGAATAATATGTTGATGACCTTCTGTCTAAGGCCAGAAAGCATTGTGGTCATTTGGAAGTTCTCTGTATCATCCTTTCTTGATTAATCGAGTATGGGGTCACATTGAACCCAGAGAAATGTGTGTTCTGAGTAACAGGAGGTAAACTCCTGGGTTATATTATATCTTCACGAGGAATTAATGTAGACCCCGCCAAAATTTGGGATGTGCTTGAAATGGTTCCACCATCCAATGAGTCTGGCATCAGATCTTTCCTTGGGAAACTTCGATGCAATCCGGGTTTATCCCCATCCTAACCTTTTCCATTCATCTAATCAACAATTTGTTAAAAAGTATTGCTGCATTATTTTAATGGAGGCATGCCATGAAGCCTTCGAATCGATGAAACAATTCCTACTATCTCTCGCCCACTCTCATGCCACCTAGGTTAGATTGTCCCTAATCTTATATTCATAAGTAATCGAGGTTTCAACTTAGCAGCATGTCGGCTCAAGAAGATGATAATAAACATGAACATGTGGTCTACTTCATCACCAAACTTTTCTTGATTATGAGACACGTTATACGCAAACAAGTAGAGAGGAGTTCCTCACTATAGTTTTTGCAACAAAATGCTTAAGACATTACATGCTTAATAAAGAAACAAGATTCATCATTAGACTGACCACCTACAAACCTTTCTCACACAAGGGTCCTTATCCAAGAAAGTAGGATGTTTCATAACCCTAATGGGTGAGTTTGAGCTAACATTTGTAAACCGTAAGTCCATTAAGGGACGATCATTGCAGATCGGCCGGGCTGATAACCCATTAGATGGGGGTGATGTGGTAGATCTATAATTTCCTTATGAATGTGTATATTTTGTCGAGACTAGGCCTTTGATCTCCACGTGTCCTTGGTATACCGATATAATCAACTTCATCATGGATCATACATACCTAGAAGGGCAACGCCAAACAAAGGAGACGGTTACGTATTATCGCTACTAAATACGTTATTCTAGAACAAGTACTCTACTACATGGCCTTTGACGGATGTTATTGAGGTGTGTTGATGTAGAGGAATCTAAAAAGATTCTCTATGAATCACATAGCGGGGTATGCGGAGGTCACTTCAAAGTGGCCATGCAACTACTCGAAAGATACATCGATGGGCTATTTTTGGCCCACCCTAGAGCATGATGTTGTAGAATTCGTATGTAAGTGCCATAAATGTCAAGAGTTCTCTCATGTGATCCATATGTCGGCACAAGCTTTGCAACCAATTGAACTCCATGGCCTTTTTCCACCTCGGGCTTGGAATTGATAGGGAAATTCTCTCCTCATCAACCGATGGCCATAATTTCATAATCACAAATGCACCAAATATTTTACTAAGTGGGTAGAGACCATGCCTCTTACCACCGTACTGTGCTCGTAATTGCTAAGTTCATTCTAAATAAAATCCTTTGTAGGTACGATGTCCCACAAGTCATTATCTCGTAGACAATGGCACATCCTTAAAAATTATGAGGTCCGTGAGTTGTGTAGAAAATTCAAGATAAACCATCACATGGCCTCCCTTTATTACCCCCTAAGCCAATGGATAGTGATGAGGCCACAAACAAAACATTAAAGTCCATTCTCCTAAAAACCGTTAAGGAAAATAAACAAGATTGGCACTTAAAGATTTTTCCAGCCGCCACCTACCAACGTCGGCTTAGAACACCAACAGGGCAACCCCTTTTCTTTGGTGTTTGGTGTGGAAGCGGTTCTACCACTTGAAGTTGAAATACCTAGTCTTCGTATTTCACTACAAGGAATTTTGGGAGAAGAGGGTTATCAAGAAGCCCGACTCTCTCAACTAGAAAGTCTTGATGAAGCTGCACTCGATGCAACGTAATGACATAGTGTTTACGTTGACCGAATGGTTTTCCAATATAACAAAAAATTCTACGAACATGAGATATGTGAGGGAGATTTGGTATTAAGAATTGATAGCCAAATTGACAAAAATATCAGCGAAGGAAGAAAATTTTGGCACAAGTGGTCGGCCCATATCGGGTCATTAAAGACTAAAAAAATGGTGCGTATCTCTTGTGTACACTAGAAGGTGAGGAATTTAATGAAACATTTAATTCCGACATCTCAAATGGTTTTATGCATGAGTCATTAACAACACCATTTGTACACTATTTTCATCTACATTGCATTAATCATTCAGTTAACCCATTTTGTTCACTCGCTTTGTAAAGTTTGTGGTCAAGGAACTTATTCTAAAGAAATTAATTACAAACTTCTGAAAATATTGGAAAAGTAATCAAATCATATCTCTTCAACCTTCATAATGTCATCAAATGGTTTAGAAATCATCTCATCACCAATGCAGACAAAATCTTGACAAAAACCATACCAAGGCTCAGCATACTAGATTATACTCTTTTCCTTCTATTAGGTTAAGCTATTCTTATCTACTTCTGGTCTCATTATAGAAGCTTCTTGGTGTCACATCTATCCCTCTTACATCTCTTTGAAACAAGGATACTCCAAAGTCACAAGATCTGAAAGATCAAGTCAAAGTTAAATCAAAAATACTAAAATGAACAAAAATATTTTATTTTTACACACTTCTTTGCCCTACCAATCTTTGGTGATGATCCCGCATCTCTTACTAGTGGTGTGAGGTTGGGAAAGGAAATAAGTTCCCTTACTCACCTATGTCCTACCTTTGGTGATGAGCCCATGCTTCTTACTAGTAGTATGGGGCAGGGGCATAGGGGCTCATTCATGCAGATTAACAAATCTTAGTGTTTTAAAGTTCAAAGCAAAATGTATTTTGAGAAGCGAAATTAAACATCCAAATTCCAAAGAGATTAAATCCTCAAAAACATATTTTGTCAACCAAGTTACCATTTACAAATCTAAGTCTAGATAAACTGGAAAGTAAGTCACATTCTGAGCTATGTAGCAGGTTTGATTAAGGTAAGTACGTAGGCCCGAATTTGGTTTCTGTCAATATTTTGTTTTTCTCTCATCACTTCCATTCAACTCATACAATATTTTCCCTTCCCATCTCTCGGTGTTGAGCCCTCACATATTACTAGTTACATGGAGCAAGGATTGGGGAAAGTTCATCTCATTATCAGTATACATTCATCATATTTTACCAAAACAAGAAGAAGCAACAGACATTGCTAAAATAAACTAAAAGTTCAATACCATAGTTTGTTTGCATTATCATATATCAGAATTACAAAAAGCAAAAAGAAAACATTCTATTCAAATGTTTGTTATCACTAACCATCCATTGCATATATTCTGAAAAACATATAAAACCAGAGCTTCTAAAACATGTAGTGTACACATGAGAAACAACCCATAAAACTCGCATATAAAGAGAGATTTGGATCCAAATATATATATATATATATATATATATATAGAAATCATGTTTTATGTACAAAGCCATCATGCACTAAGCATGGTCAAAACACTCAATGAGCCCGGAATATAAAAAAATCGAATAAACATGTCAAAATCATATCAAAACAACAAAAGGCTTAACAAAGCTTATCAATCCCTCCGAGACCCCTCGATGGTACATGCCCACATCTAGGACTTCTACTAAGGCATGTGGCAATGGTGAGAGTGGCCCCGAATAATGCGAGTGACCATGGTGATGATCACTAGCCATGGTCTCACTATGAAAGTGACCGCGCCTCATCGGATGCTCATCAGCCTCATACCCAAAGCAACCCGGGTATGAAGGGGAAGTCACTATCTCCACAATCCTCCAAATAGGAGCAAACACATCGCAGTGTGTCTGCCAATGCCTAGAGGGCTGGCCTTAATCCAAAGTTAGCTTGGCTTGGGTCATCCCGATGGGATAAGTATGGTGTCCACACACACTCGACGAATAGGATCTCGCCACTCACAACAGATGCTTAAAGTAAAGACATGGAGAAAATAAAAATTAGAAAATCAACAAAAACAAAACCAAAAACAAACAAAACATATCAACTAAAACATCTTTAAATATCGAGAGAAGAGTGCTAAATTGCTCGGATCTCCCAAAGATCCAAGTGGGATCGATAGCATCACTGCTACAGGTGTGCTGCGGCTATCTGTGGGTCCTCTCCAAAGTCGAATAAGATGATGACCCATCACTAACTCGTCATCCCTCTCTCCAACATGAGGAAGTGTCATCTCTGAAACCAATGTCTCTCACTCCACATCCACCTCCTCCCATGTAGCTCTAAGAACCTCCTAAGTGTCATGCCACTCAAGGTCTCTCTCCTCTCCTATGAAGGGGTTTCCCCCTCATCCTCCTCTCCAGTCTCCTCTCCAAGGGATTCCTCTTCTCACCCCCATATAATCCTCATAATCGAGTCGACACTAATAGGCTTTCTCTCCTCTCCACTATGAATAAGAGCGGCTGCAATCTGAAGTAGGGGCACCGGTGGCGCATCAGCTACCCAACGGGGATGAACCACCCACCTAACTATAATCGACACCCCAAAGGGTAACCGTGGTCCAACCCCGATCTCCCTAGAACTTGCTCGGGCCTCACAAACACTCCTATACACAGCATCACTAGAGGAAGCATATCAATATAAGGGAGGCCAAACTGTTGAGGGACTCGATCAAATGGATGGATCTCCACTCTCCCTATCCCGTCTCTGCCGATGACTGTGGTAGAACAGGAAATCAATGTAGTCACCTCCTCCCCACAATCCTACCATAGTCCTGATAAGGAGTAGCCTCCATATCTGCAGTAGTCAGTGAAGCCACCGGTTGATGTGGCATCTTGAGTCTTGACATCCCCATCCACCTCGCTGCCTAATAACTCCCATATCCTCTCATGGCACGCCCCTCCCATAGGGATGATGCACTCACACCCAACTCATAACTAGAGGAGGGTGACTTAGAGACTTCCCGTAACTCCGACCACTCTGTATAAATCATGGTATGTGCTCCCAAGAATATGTGCTCCCCAAAGCATAAATACGCCATGAGCCTCAATCTATGAAATCACAAGAGTCCAAAGAAGATAGAAGAGTATCTCCTCCCTTATCTCCAATCAACCGTGAGGCCAGGATACCCATAATGGCCTTATGGATGGTGGGGATGGGAGCAGAAGATGCAATAGAACGAACTCTAATCCCCTTCTTTGGCCCAAGAAACAACAACGTTTCCCATATAGCTAGCCCATCAATCATCTCAACCTTGGATTCATTGTCTCAAGAGATAACCACCTCCCAAGAATAAGGGTTTCCCATGGTAAATATCTATGTTCAGTGTTTATGCATATGTTGAATACTTGATTGATTGTTTTCTTCTCACACACATAGATTGGTAAAGAATGTAAAATTGAATCAAGAAGTGTAAAATTTTTAACCTGCACTGATTCAGCCCCCCTCTTAGTGCTTGTTATCTACAACACTATTTAATGTTCATGTCAATCCTAACTACTTTTTAACCAAATTTTTAGTTATAAAAGGAAGTTAGGGGCTCATTTCTAAGGGTGACTTTGAGAGAGGAGAAGAAAATAATTTTTTGTGCAAGCTTTGTTTCAAGAAAGAAACTTTGTGTTCTTTTGTAAAGACATTTTGGAGATAATGAAATATGAACTTTGTGTCCCATTCATTGTCTCTTTTAACATTTGATGTTCTTATGTTCATTAGATGTTAGTGTTTAAATCTTGCATGTAAATATTGTCTTTGATCTTATTGTCAACACTATTAATCTGTTGTTCTTGTTCACATGATCATCAACTCTAATATTTACTTGCTCATGTGTGTTCCCTTTTACTTATTCTTGTTTAGTTGATTCAAACTCTACTTTTATTTGAATTAGTTGTTCATTGTTCTACTTCTTCTTATATATGCAATATTAGGATTTTTTTACCTAACTATTGTATGCTCCTTCCATCCATTTCTTTCCTTCATTCCATCTCATTTCCCTCATTCACACTTCTTTCCATTTTATGTCCCAAAACATCCCCACATACAATTTTGAATGTATAGATGTAAATATTGTTTTGGTTTTCAATAAAGGCAACCTCACCTTCATTGAGGAGGGAATTCATTCCTTTATTGTTGCATGTCATTTGCATGTGCAAATCCATATGATAACAATTTTTGGCACTTCTCACTGGGGATTCTAGAATCATTAACTAGTTCTTGGTTAAATATTTATGACTATCCCCTCTACACAAGCTCTAGTTCTTCAACCGAATCTTGTGACCAATAAAGATTTCCAAGGAGAAATTTTGTAGCCTTCGAGATAGTATCTTGGGAAAATTGTGAAAGCTTGCATAAATTTGTGGTTGTTGATAGAGCCATATATAGAGAAATCTAAATTGAAGACCTTAGAAGAAGAGTACACACACTTGTGGCCAAAAGAGGTGTTGATCATTGTTCACCGATGTGGCCCTCTTCCACCAAGGTAATAATCTATATGACTATTACAACTAACTCACCTATCTTGCAACCAAATATTCATTTTGCAGATAATGAAGAAGACATATCATCATATTTGAGGCAAACTATTTGGGAAAAGTGCACGAATGACTATCATTTTCATCTCGCCGCATCAGTGTTGGATAACGGAGAAAATCAAGCTGCAAGAGTTACTAGAGTTATTCAAGCACAAAGAGATCATGAAAGAGATTAAATATAAAAGGATAGAGCTGATCGTAACATGTCGATTATCCTTTCATGGTAAAGATTTCAAACTAGGAAGAAAGAGGTTTACGTGAGGAGAGAAAGCTAAAGTCGATTAGATCCCATTTTTTTATTTTCAAGGAAATTTTGGTTTCAAGTTCTCTTCTCCCAAGAGGAACACTCTTCATAAATCTATAACCCTTACATCAAGTCCTGAAAGATCAAGTAATGGAGGAATCACTACTAGTCAAGCACTTGTTCTTTCTCACATTATTTACCCTCACATACCACCTTTCCCAAGATGGCGCTTACCATACCACATGGAAATGCCATAAGTCCATTAGCCTTACTAGCTCAACATGACCTCCCATGAGGATCGATGAAGATTCTTCCCAAGTTCAATGGAGATGGGAAGAATTCACCTGATGACCACATTTCGCCTTCTTTGTTGCATGTGTAATTTTTTCAGTGGAATATGAAGATGTTGTTGTTTTCCTCTTCATTGAAATGTTGTAGGACATTTCCACAAATTGGTTTCATCATCTCCCGAATGGATGCATTACAAATTGGGATAATATGAAAACTAATTTTGAAGACCATTTCAAAATGGAAAAATATGAACATGCCCTTCTTGCCCAACTATCTCAGGTGAAGAAATAACCAATAGAACCCATGAGGAATTTTGTGGCTAAGTTTAACAAAATTGTGAACAAAGTTCCTATCGGAATTCACCTAAACCCTGATGGACAAAAATGTTTCTTTATTAATGCACAACAACCCAAAGTGTGCTATTAACTAAGAAGGGATAGAGTGGCTACTTTAGAACTTGCTCAATCCTTTTCCATAGAAATTGAGGATGAATTAATCATGGCGGAGAAAATTCAAGAAAACGTCCCCCAAGGGAAAGAGTCAAGAAACCCCAAATTCTTTTGAAACCATACTCACTAAGTTGGCTAATGATGTGCTAGATCTTTAAAAAAGCAAGTTTATCGGAGTAATAAACCTCCTACTTACAGCATATAAATCTCAAGATAAGGCTATGTTCCCAACAAATCTAGAATTGTAGGTGCCCGATGAGGCTTGCTATTGAAGCATCTCCTGTAACTAACTCAAAGTGTGATGTCATTGAGGAAAGTGGAGATGAAGTTGAGATCATCGAGGTTGATGAAGAAGAGCCGACTTTGGGATATATGAACCTAAGTCAAAGAGCCTCGAAGGATAAAGTAATAATCATTTCTTCGAGTACCATTCAGAAGAAGAAGATGAATATGAAGAAATTGTAGAAGATATGAATATTCAATCCTTCACTTGTCTTCACACGCTCTTAGAAAAATTAGTAGAGTACCACTAAGGTGGAAGATAAAAAGAGCTCTAGGAAAATTACTAAAGAATCCAAAACTAAGGAAACTTCCAAAGAATCTAAAATAACTTAGATTCCTAAATAACCAAATCTACTATTCATTCCTCTAAAGGAATTTAGAAAAACTCCCAAAGACGGGAAGACTCAAAATATTATGGTAGCCACTACACCTTCAAATGAAAAGGTTGAACCTTTCTTTGTGTCCTTTTTGATCAATGGATGCAAATTAAGTAATTGCATTATAGATTCTGGAGCCTCGGATAATGTGATGCCTGCAAAAGTAACACATGTTCTTGGGTTGAATTGTACGAGAACATTTAGATCTTATTACTCCATGGAGACAAGACAAGTTCCTCTGATTGGGTAGATTAAAGATGCTCAAATGGCTTTAGCTCAATTTCCTCAAAAGTGAGTCAAGGTAACCATTCTAGTTGTTGATATTCCCACTTCATATGGTATGTTGTTGAGCAAGAAATTTTGTAGATATCTGTGTGGTGAGATTCAAATGGACTGGTCTCATGCTATGATCCCCATCAGTGGAGAAATTAAGAAGCTAATACTGAAGACTCAAGAAAAGTTCACGGTAACGAAAAATGATGATCCCCGCACATAGGTCCTATTTCAAAACTCAAGTATGGGTAATTATATGATGACTACAAAGGTTCATGCACCTGAGGTCACTTGAAAATATCCCAATGATATTTGGACTCTCGAGTGTGATGGAAGTTTTTGTCATAGGTTTCATCGTAGGAGTGGTGCTTACATCTCCGAATGGTAGAATGTTTCCTTTTTATTATAAACTCCAACTTTCAAATACTAACAACACTATAGAATACGAGGAATTAATCATTGGCCTATAAGTTACAGAAGAGAAAGGGATCAAATATTTGAAAGTCTTTGGAGATGCAGAGTTGATCGTGAAACAAGTAAAAAATTAGTTTCAAGTAAAGAATGATCATTTGAGACACTACAGAAATAAATGGTGGGACGTGATAGAAAAATTTGATGCTTTTTCCATAGAATGCATCCCTCATGAAAATAATGACAAAATAGATTCTCTAGTAGTCTCAACTTCATTGATGATCCCTCATTCAGAGTTTGATCAAGAAAATACACCATTGAAATGGTTTTTAGGCCAAGTGTTCCTAAAAATGAAGAAAATTGGAAAGTCTTAAATGATGATCAATAAATTATTGCCTTCTTAGAAAAAAGGGATAATTTTTAACAATTGTACTTTGAAGGAAGTGATTTTGCATTTCAAAAATCAAAGACCTCTCCCATTCAAGAAGGATTTGAGAGCGAGGATCTTGTCGATGGCATCATTCAACTCAAAGGAAATAAAATTCCAAAAGGATTGGTTTCACTTGAATAAATTTTTGATAAACATAATAGGTTTATCAAAGAGAAAGAGTAGGTAGGACTTGTGAATTATGCTAACTATGAGCAAGTTAACATTGGTCCCAAGGACAAACCTCACCTAGTCAACATTGGTAATTTTTTCTCACCTGAGAAGCGCAAGAAATTTGTAAGCCTCCTTACCAAGTATTCAAAGGTATTGGCTTACTCATATGAAGACTTGAAGTCTTTCCAACCTAGGCAAATGGAGCATGCCATACCCTTGAAACATGGTGCAAATCCATTCAGGAAGAAGCAAAGACAATATAATCCCAAGATAGCAGGGAAAATATTCTATGAGGTTCAAAAGATGTTAGACACACGAATAGTGTTTCCTATTCGACATTCAACCTACATAGCTAATATTGTCCCGGTTCACAAGAAAAATAGAGAAATTAGAATTTGTGTGGATTTTCGTAATCTTAATCAAGCTTCCTTGAAAGATAACTATCCACTTCGGTCATGGACCATATTATTCGAAGTAACTAGATCGATTGAAATGCTATCCATGCTAGATGGTTTCTTTGGTTATAATTAGATTGAAGTGGCTAGAGAAGACCAACATAAAACCACGTTCACCACCCCCTGGGGTAGGTTTGCATGTATAGAAGAATGCCTTTTGGTTTGATCAATGTTGACACAACCTTTCAAAGGGATATGGATATGGAATTCACAGATTATAAACACAAGATCATCATAATATACCTAGATGATTTGGTGGTTTTCTCAAAGAAGCGAGAAGACCATCTAGGAGATTTGGAGAAAATATTGCAAAGGTGAAAACTTCATAGAATCTCCTTGAATCCAAAGAAGTCAGTGTTCGGATTATGGACGGGAAACTCCTAGGTCATATTGTTTCTAAATAGGGAACTAAGATCGATCCTGAGCATGTTAAAACTATCAAGAATATTTCCTTACCTACAAGTAAGCTTGAGTGCACTCATTCTTTGGGAAGGTGAAATTTTTGAGAAGGTTTTGTGCCATATTTTTTTGAGCTAACCAAAGAAATCACTGATATGATGAAAGGTAAAGAATCCTTCAAATGGTCAAAGGAAGGTAGAGAAGCATTTGAACAAATCAAGGATGCTATTGTGAAATTTCTCCTACATTGGTGTGTCCTAATTTTAAAAAGGATTTCATAGTCTATTGTTATGCTTCTCCACACACGATCTCCACCATCCTGACTCAACATAATCAAGAGGGAATTGAATCTCTTATTACATTCATGAGTTATGGATTCAAGAAGCATGAACTGAATTACACTCCCCTTGAGAGGCATGCGTACATGATGATTAGAGCCTTTAAACACTTCAGATACTATGTATTGAATTCTCACACCAAAGTCTTAGTTCCGGACACCGCAATTAAATCAATGTTAACACAAGGAACCAAGATCTAAAAGAGGCAATTGGATCTCCAAGATCCAATAATATGACTTGGACATTAAGCCTACCAAGTTGTTTCGAGGAAGAGGACTCTACCAACTCATCGTAGAGAACGAGCCATGAGATGACTATGAGGAAGAACCAATGAAGAAAGTTTACCACTGGTAGTTTTCGTCAGTACCACAGATGAATGGTATTCTGATATAGCTTACTTTCTCACATATGGTGAATTTCTTGAGAATTTGATAGCTAAGGAAAAAAGAGCTATCAAATTAAGAGCTGTCAAGTATGTCATTTGGGACAACACTTTATTCAAGAAAGGTATTGATGGAATGTTCCTCAGATATGTTGATAAGGAACAACAACCTAGGTTAATTGAAGATTTTCACAATCATGCTTGTGGTGGTCATTTTTATGGACCAATAATAACTCATAAGATTTTATGAGCACATTATTACTGCCCACTATGTTTTCCAATGCTCAAAAATGGGTAGCCAAATGCTGAAGCTTGTCAACAATTTGTTGGAAGACCTAAATTGGTAGCCTTGCCTTTAAATCCAGTTGTCATTGAAGAACCCTTTAACCAATGGGGTTAGATTTCATTGGTCTTGAATCCAAATTACAATGTTGGTCATACTCACGTGATCATAACAATTGACTACTTTACGAAGTGGGTAGAATTACTCCAGTGAAACAAACATCTACTACGGTAATCTGTGACTTCATCAAAGAGAATATATTGGTTCATTACAGAATTCCACAAAATATCGTGATGGAAAATGACACCAATTTCTCTTTTGTAGAGATGATAGGTTTTTGTTATGGGTATGGGATATCTTTATCTCATTCATCATATTACTACCCTTCGGAAATGGTCAAGTAGAATCCAGTAACAAAAACATCATTACTATCATACAAGTTAGTCGAACAAAATCAAAGAACTTGGCACAAAAATTTCTATGATGCATTGTGGGCTAACCGTATAACTCCCAAAAATAGAAATTGGGATGTCTCCATTCCAACTCTTGTATGGAACCGATGCCCAAATTCCCATTACGTTGGATTTACCGACATTACGATTGGCTCAAGTAGTTCACGATGAATGCTTCACCATTAATTGGATAAAAGCATCATGTTTTCTGAGAAAGCTTGAAGAATAAAGAATTCAAGTGGTAAACAGATCGAGGAACACCAATCAAAGGTAAAGAAATTGTTTGATAGAAAAACAAAGGGGAGAAAATTTCAAATCAATGACTTAGTTCTTCTTTGGGATAAGCGGCGTGAACAAAAAGGAAATCATGGGAAGTTTGATTCACTCTCGAAGGCCTTTCAAAATCACAATTTTTGTGGAGATAACACATATTACATATCTTGATGGAACTCATTTTCCTCTTCCCTACAATGGTAATATGTGAAGCACTATCAAAATTGAAAACATGTTGTCCCCCTTATGTATATAGGTAATTAGGGTTTTGTTTGTTTTTATTTTTGAAGGTACATGAGCATATCAAAACATAGAAATTATTGGTTTCTTTACTCAATTCATACATCCAACAACATACATATTTATAGGGAGGATGTTTCTTATAAAATAGGAAACCTCCTACAACCACTCTCCCTAAATACGTGAGTTTGGTTTAGCAACCAAACCTCACATAAACAATATAATAAACAACCTACATGGGTGGTTACATTTACATTTATATTCACACCCGTAATTATCTCATAATGTTAGCACTAATAAATATGAATTCCCAATATTCCCCCTTAGTGCGAACATGGGAAGAAAACACATCTGAAGAACTAGAAACAAAATCGTATGCCTCTGCATACTTTTAGGTCTGCATACTACTGGCTTGGATCTTTCTATCTAGATCTTACTACACATGACCAATCCACTTCACCACAGTGAATCCCATACTAGATGATCACACTTCCACCGATTCACCTACATATGCAAACTCAACAGTTCCCACTTTCACTTCCAGTGAACACTAGATTTCACCGTCGATTGATGTTATAAGTATGACACTTGAAGAATCTTTACATTAAGAGGATCACTCCAGTTCAACTTCCCTCCTATACATCTGTTCTCAGCATCCAAAATGTACATCCTCCTCATTTTAATCAAAATACAGGGAAGGAGGCCACACACCATTTTATTTTGAACACACCACACAAATGAAAAATATAAAATATTTCCACCAAATCTAAATGTGGCCCATCACTGGTGACTGACGAGAGGTGATGATCGTCCTCCATCCTCCATTTCCTCCAATCTCCAATATCATGCTTGCTTAGCTCAACATAATGTGAACATGAAGCTCAAGTTTACATATTGGACGTCGTGTTCCAACAATAATGCATATGTGAAGAATTTTTTTTTTATTTTGATAATATTTTGACTCTTATTAATGATGACAACTTACAAAATGACTATTAAAAATCCTAAAATCACCTATATGACTTGACTCATCGTTTAAACGACACAATTTTGACTATGGTCGATATTAAAATGACATTATAGCTTGATCTTGACTCACACAAGAAAAACAACATGACAATAATTCTTATGACTCTTACACAAATATACTATAACTTTGTCTTTAGGTCTTTAAGTATATTTTTACATATAACAAGAGGCCACTATTAGAATTTACACCTTATTACTAATCTATTAACCATTACATATATTGTTACTCATGTCAAACTAAACAAAGATATATATAATCATTTGACAATAAGACAATGACACTATTTATTAACTTGGATAACAAGACATTCTATTAACACCTATATTGATGGTTACTTACAATATTGAAATTGCACTTGCATAGAGTTGAGATGTAGATATATTCGATTGGCGGAAAGGGTTCGCAGTTGTCACCATCATTGCAATGATTTAATCTCCATTGTTTGAATTAACTATGGAATGAACAAATGCACAACCACGTTTTCTAACACGTAGCAAATATAAAAAGTCTCATGTTTGGTAGATATGTGAATATCCAAGTCTGTGTCAAATCTGAAAACATCAACAAACCTTTATTGTATCATCAAGATCATGTCAAATAAATTTATTTGCTAGAAGGAATATATGCCAATCAATTTGTTATATATTTTTTTGCACACTCTTGACAACAAGGAAAAATATGCATGGAAATGATAGGAAAAATATTTAATGATAACACTAACAACTATGAAGGATGATTATTTGTGTGCATGTTGGTACAAAGAAAATGTCACCTTATAAAAATGAATGGTAAAAAAAACTATCTAGATTTGTGCAAGAAATATGGGGTTGAGGGGATCCAAATCCTCAAGACTATAACCTCCTAAGACACATGCAACAATAATGGTCAAGCAGCTAAATATGTGACGTGGGTGTAGACATCTAATGCGGGTAGTTTTTGATACAAAAATTGATCTTATAGAAGATAAAACATCTACAGGGAAACAAAGATCCAAAACTGCCCCTTGGAAAACAATTTAATTTTCCATCACAGAAAAATTAGAGTCGCTTTGATACTAGATGAAGGTACAGGAGCATATCGACACACAAAAATTCTTGGTTTCTTTACTCAATTCATACATCCTACAACATATATATTTATAACGAGGATGTTTCCTATAAAATAGGAAACCTCCTAAAACCACTCTCCCTAAATACGTGAGTTTGGTTTAACAACCAAACCTCACATAAATAATATAACAAAAACCTACATGTGGTGGTTACATTTACATTTATATTCACACCCGTAATTATCTCATAATGTTAGCACTAATAAATATGAATTCCCAATAGTTTCTTGTTTTTGGTTTCCTCTCTTTTTTCGTCCCGTTTTTATGCATCATCGTCTTTAGGATCATTTTCATTAAATAATTTTTGGGTCTGGGTCTATTGCTGCGTCTAAATTCCTTGTCCCCAATTAGAGCCAACTATTATCAGCTAATTTTGACTTCACAAAATTACAACGTAAAAATTTCAAAAAATCCGAAGTGTCATTTCTCATGATTTATCACCTTCGTCATGATCGTTTTGGCCTTCGTTTCGTCCATTTTGGGTAAGAACTTCTCCTGCCATGTCACAAACCATGTTTAAAATTAATTAATTAATTTTAATTACCCTTTTATTTAATAAAATTAATTTTATTAAATTTTGGGGTTTTTAATTAAATAAATATTAATTTAATCTTCATTAAAATTGATCGACAAATTTGGAAGAAGTTTTCTCGCTTCCCCATTGCCGTGGGCAATTAAAATTCCACCTCCAATTGTCGGGAATGCCAAGTTGGCTTTCCGCTCCCGATTTTCCCTTTCTGGAAAAGTTTTCATTTTCCCCACTTGTTGGAAATTCTCTTGTTGATTGCCAACCCAATCGGATGTCAAATGGCAAAATATCTCCCATTTTCCCATGTGGGGAAATGGATGGGAATTACTGGCCATGAATTTGCCATTGTCATAGGAAAATGGTTAACTTCTTCCCATTTTCCCTTGACAATTAATACCACTACCCAGAGAAAGAGGAAATTTGATATTTCAATGGACGAAAGAAGAAAGTAATTAAGAAGTTTGGAGGATTTTTATTTCCAACTTATTATTATTATTTCCAATTTCTTATTATTTCCTCTATGTGGAAACGTTTTCGAGAAATATTTTTCCAAATAATTCATAGCACATTCCATCACAGACAACTCAGGAAGCAATAGTCCATGCTCAAGAAGAAGGAAGCAAATATCCATCAAAGGAAAACTTCCACGCCTAAGGGAAAATCTATTCATGCATTCATCACAACATATGCCTAAATCCAAAGCACATATTCGGGAAGGAAGGCTACGCATTGGTCATGACACCATTGGTCACGCATTTCCCAAACATGTCTAAGAAAATAACAATCCACAAATGTCAAAGAGGAGAAAGTAGGAGATTTCACACATTGGTAAAACAAAAGGAAGAATTCAACGCATGCAAAGAAAGTCCATGCCAGATAGAAATAGAAGCATCAAACTTCTACACCTAAGGAAATACCACATAGCTAAGGTAAAATTAATATTGTCCACACATGCATCAATAGTTCCATGCTCAGCCAAAAAAGGGAAAGATACACATTGGTGAAATATAACAGCTCCATGCCTTTACCTAGGCAAAATCCAAGTAAGAGGTAAGAAAAAAAAACATAGTTGTTCACGCATTGGTTAAAGAAAAGAAAGAAAAATACGGGATATTTCCCACACATTCAAAGAACAATACTCACACATTGGTCAAAATCCAAGATAGTTGTCGTGAAAAAGAATCCAAGCATCTCTCACATGCATTCATATTTGTCCACACAAAGGAAGGCAGTCCAAACCCATTTCCAATGCATTCACAAAGAAAAAGCAACGAGTTCAACGCATTTACCAGGCAGTCAAAGCCACATGATTACAAGAAGAGGAGGACTGCGTGAAGAGAAATCACATGAACTATTTGAAAAAATATCAAACAAGATATATATCAACACAAAAAATGAAATTAATGAAGAAAACAATAGATGCGGAATGAAGGTTGTTGCGGGTTGTATATCTCCAAGTAGTCAACTTTGGAGCTTGATATCTCGAAGCAGGGTGATTCTCGTGAAAAACCAATCATTTCCCACAATTTTTCTCATGTTAAGGTGTTTCTATACTTATTCTCAGATCCCCAACACCTCGTTTGATATTTTTCACGGACCCAAAACAAACACAGTTTGTTGGATTTCGTTGCGTGCCCAGTTTTCAGCTTGTTAGAAGGCCTACTTTGAGCATCCGTATTTCTAGGCTGGATTGATTTTCAAGAAGAAGAACGGTTTGGTTCTTTGGATTTTATCCATCTTCATGTAATCCTTTCCAATTTTCAAATATACAACACCTCATTTGGTATTTTTCAAACCCAAATAAAAGACAATTTATTTGATTTTGTTGCAGTGCAGTTTTCAGCGTGTCAAGGGGACTCACTTTGAGAGTCGATATTTTGAACTTGGATGATCTTCAAGAGAAAATAATTAGTTATTTGAATTCTCCCAACTTCATGTGCCCCTTGAAAATTTTTGTATTCCCAAAATAACGTTTGGTATTTTTCCCAAGCTAAAATAAAATTGAGTTTTTAGCGTTTCACACCTGCATTTTCCTAATAGTTTCAGAGAAGTCATCTTTGACCTTTAATATTTGACTGAAGAATTTGATTTGGGAAAAAACCCTCGACACAAACTTGTGATACCTTAATAGACTCCCTCATCTAGTGAGAGCTTCTTAGAATAAGATTTGCTATTTTTCCAGGGCAATTTTAGAGGTGATTTGTTCAGCTTTGAAGTCTGGAAGTAATAGCTAGAATCACACTTTTATCAAAATCATGTCACCTTCAAACAAAGCGGTGTTGTGGTATGAGTTCCAAAGAATTCTAACCATCTTGAATTTCTATTTAGAGTATGATAACATCACCATACCAACTTGGGACACATCGAGGTAAAGCCAGTTCTACGATCATGTATCAACTGAAGGTGAGTTAGAATTTTCCTAACACTTGTTCCGAAGTGATCTCCCATGCACAACAACCTTTCTAGTGTCTAAAACATCCTAAATTGGTCATCACAGCAAGGAGCACTCTAGTGACATCGAGTATCTTATCGAAGCTCAATGCTAGCTCGTGATTACGCCCCTCACTCATGCGAGGACAAGGTTCTCGAGCTATGCCAATTCATAGGAATTCTGATGTCAAATTTTGTGTGATGCGAGGAAGGTATGTTTCCGATGATCTTTGAACATCTCATGGGGAAGTTATTCAAGACTTATGTGGCCAAGTACATGCCCTCAACATGTGGAGATGATGTCTATTGAAGCTTTCATTCCCAAAAATGAGGACTATAAGTATTTTCAAATCAAGTATAACATATTAGAGAGATAAGGTATCTTGAAGACAATGTTGCTGATTGACAAGCCAAGGTGGCATAATGACTACGGTCTTGTGACAAATGAAGAATTCATCATGGAAAGGTATTCAGAGCATGTGGAGAATTGTGTGTAATTGTGAATGTGAATGCAAATAAAGACAAAATTGCTCACACTAGGATGTTGTTCAAACAGAGAGGTGGATGAATTGCTCAAGTTTCAAGCTCATCTCTCTTGTCATTCGGAGGATGGCTAAGCATGGCCAATGAGTTCATTCCTCTACGATCGGGATAGGCGGAATCTTGGCCCAATGGATAAGGTATTGATCTCGGTGTGTCTTGATCTAGGTGGCGCGTTGCTACTAGATGTCTATGTGTGTGTCAAGTCATTTAAGTGGGATCCACATATACCCTTTTCTTTTATTTATGTACTTTTCCTAAAATGAATTTAAAATTGTTATAAAGTGATGTTATTGTTAAACTTACTTTTGGAAAATTTTGATAACTTAAGTGGTTTCTATTTTCAAGTTACTTTTAAAAGTTGGTTGAAAAAATCAAAGTCACTTAAGATGCCCTATTTAATGTTCATGTCAATCCTTACTACTTTGTAACCAAATTTTGGGTTATAAAAAAGTTAGGGGCTCATTTGTAAGGGTGACTTTGAGAGAGGAGAAGAAAATACTTTTGTGTGCAAGATTTGTTTCAAGAAATAAACTTTGTGTTCTTTTGTGAAGACATTTTGGAGTTAATGAAATATGAATTTTGTGTCCCATTCATTATCTCTTGTAACATTTGATGTTCTTATGTTCATTGGATGTTAGTTTTAAATCTTGCATGTAAATATTGTCTTTGATCTTATTTTCAATGTTATTAATATAGTTTTCTTATTCACAATGATCAAGCTCGATATTTACTTGCTCATGTGTGTTCCCTTTTACTTACTCTTGTTTAGCTGATTCGAACTCTATTTTATTTGAGTTTTTGTAAATTGTTCTACTTCTTCTATATGAAATATTAGGCTCTATTTTACCTAACTATTTTATGCTCCTTCCATCCATTTATTTTCATTTCTTTCCTTCATTCCATTTCATTTCCCTCATTCACACTTCTTTCCATTTGATGTCCCAAAACACCCCCACATACAATTTTGAATGTATAGATGTAAATATTGTTTTGGTTTTCAATAAAGGCAGCCTCACCTTCATATAGGAGGGACTTCGTTCCCTTACTATTGCATGTCATTTGCATGCGTGCAAATCCATATGCTAATAGGACATTTCAAGCTCAATGGCTTTGCATGTTTATTTTATGATTTTCAAACTGTTAGTTTGATTTTGTTGCTTATTAAATCTTGTCATTGCATGGCGAAATAAAGGAAGAAATTTATTGTTGAATCTATAAATGAAGATGGGAAGAATGAGTATGGGGGTTTCTAAGGATTCGGTTGCAAATTTTTGTGGATTTTGTTGCGAAAGCTTGAAGGGAAACTCAGGGAGCTTGGAAGAGTTTTGCAAGAGCCCTACCATGCATGATAGGCTCTAACCCATTATGATATTCTGCTATATTTATCAATCTCATGAAAATAAATCTTCTCATTTTCTAAAATCACATTTTGAGTTGGGTTTTGTGGTTGTAATGTTATTATAATTATCTTTATTCTTGGTTTTATATTATAAGGGTGTAAATCATTTCTTTTCTTTGATGGTTAAAGTTGATTCCAATGAATCTGGTTATTATATGATACTCAAGATTGTTGTATGATAAACATGGTGATAATAGTACTTATGTTTGTTTAATTTGGGTTACTTTAAATCCTTTTTGGATTTAGGTGAAAGAGGGGATTTTGGGTCGATACCCATATGTGACATCATTTGGTGTACTGGTTGTCTGATATGAGAGTCGCTACAAAAAATGTGGCTTGTTATTTTCTTGGTTTATTTTGTGCAGGATCTATTTCGGTATTTTGACCATTTGGTTCTTGAATATAGAATTAATACCTTTTTAAATCTCGAAATCGGGCTTAATCCCTTTCTAGGTGTTGACTGTTATGATTATTTTGAATCTGACCTTGTGGGAAAATAGTGATGGTTTCTAGTTTGATTCCAGATCCCCTTTTTGTAAAAGATAATGTGTTTATCCTATCTTCTATTCGTATTATAATGGTGACATGTATCCCTTTTTATGTTGAGTAAGATTGTCGTGGTTTCTTGAAGAGTTTTCGAGTTCTTATATCGGTCTTATTGACCATTCTTTCTGTGAATCTTGATTTAGAGCTTTTAGGAATAAAAAATTGATTTAAAACCCTTTCTGGGTGTGCATAGTTTTTGATTGCTTCAAATCCCTTCTTATGGAGGAGAAATCCATTTAATGGAATGAGAATCCCAAAATTTCTTTTACGATTGTGATTAAATGATCCTTGTTTTGAGATTACCCTTTTTAGGGATGGCATAAATCTTGATTAATATTTTTGAAAGGACTGAAATCCTTGTATTTCCATGTTGTTCCATTCTAGGATGTTTATTCTCACCATTTTGGTTGAGTTACTTGGTCTTGTGATGGAAATTCTATTTCTAATATTTTATTCTTCTTGTGGATATTGATTTAGCCTTGACTATATCGATCTCTGAGTCAGTATTAATTTGGGTAAATGTTTTCAAAACCTTTATTTTGTGGATAGAAATTATGTTCTATTCTGTAATTAAAGGACTACAATGATTCATTTGTTCACCTTCTGTAGGATTTGACTGTTAAAGATTGATTGTTTAAGGTAATCCTTAATGTCTTCGTGTACGACCTAGTTTGGATACTATGGATGACTTGGTCGATAAATTATTGGTGAATAATTTAGAGGATATTTTATGTAATTACATTGTATATATGTCCTCATTTTGGTCTTGTTTTGAGTTCAAATGGTTTTCATTCATTTGTAGTCGATTAATTACTTAGTTTGACCAATACTACAATGTATTCGGTTAATATTGATTCTCTTTGGTTGACTAATCATTATTCTATAGTCTATGAGAAGAAAACTTGGTTGATAGGTGAAGAATGAAAATACTTGAATGTTGTGACAAGATACATTGGATTTTTTATTTGATTATGATACTTGTTGTATTTTTCCTTACAGTTGGAAAATTTTCTTTTGGTATATCAAATAACTTGGTTGCTAGGCAATGACTTATTTTGACATTTTTTTAGATAAGGAAATATTGATTGATGGTTAAGAATATTAGATTTCAATCATATACTCTATATGATTACATGATGGAAATCCCAATACTCTTGATACTCTATTTTTTACTCCTAGGACCAATAATCTTATTAAACTTATGTCACTTTAGAGAAAAAGGGTCATAAATGGTACATGTGACTTCCTTTCTTAATCTGACATTGTGGAATTTTTAGCATGCTTAAATAAGTTGTTAGTGTTTTAGAACTTAGAAAAATTTCATTAAAAAGAAGGGTTCCTTCCATGAAATCGATAGATAGTAGCATATTATTCTAATGTGTTTCTTATCATGCTCGATTCTCATGAGCTAACACATGTTGTAGACACCTATAATTACGCCTAAGAAATTTAAATACTTAAAATGTGCTAATTATATCCTTTCCCACAAATTGATGCAACATTGCCAAAAGCGCTCATCTTCTCTTCCATTGTCGTTAATTGATTACATTACGCTAATTAATTAAGTCACCTATCCAACAAATACCTTGATTAACAACCTTCCATTAATTAACCCTTTCTTTTGTCTAGACTAATTAATTATTATTAATTAATTAGATTCCACTCTCATCAAATCAATAAATCATTATTTAATTGATTTAATCCCTTTTTATAGTCTACATCATGCTAATATTCCTCTAAAATATTATAAAAAGCTTGCACGTCTATTAATTAATCACTTTGATTAATTAATAAACCCCCTTTATCCACATGAGTCACTAAAGGACAAACTAAATTCTCCTAGAGTTAACTCAACCCTTTCTAAACCCCACTTATCCATAACTAACTCAACATCCCTATTGTCCCACATGCGAAAAGGATGAAGTGATTCCTTTATCCATTGGGCTATATAAAGAGCCCTCCTCCTATCTTTACACTTACACCTAAATTCCTTGAGAGAAAAAAAGTAAGCACATAGTGTTAAAATATAAATCCTTTTGTTTGTTCTTGAGTAATTCATCATCTTTTGAAGAGCCAAGCCTCATGTTCTAGAATTTTATAAGGATCAAAAAACCAATTTTTGATTACCATTGGAGCTTCATAGGTCCATTTAATTTTTTGGTAATCTAGAGAGTAGAGGTTTTGAATAAAGCATGCTAGTTTTGATCTTATGTTTCAAAATTATGATGTTAATTTAGATCTTGCTTAGCTCTTCATCTTGATGGTGCTTGGAATTTATATTACCTAGGTTATAGAACTATTTTAGGTGGTAGTTCTTATTCCATTTAATATAGCTTGAGAAATTACACACGCACACATATGGCACACCTAAAGTGGGACCCTTGTCCCTTGGCATTTTAGTTCAATTTGTGTTGTTTTTGACTAACTCCTCCTTATGTACATAGGTAATTGGTATATATTTTGATAATTTGCATGCCTTTGGAAGAGTTATTATCGTTATTGAACTAACATGCTAACATTTGATACATTTTGTGCTTGTTTGTGTCATTTGATCAAATTTTGATGTCATCAAATAGAGTACATTTATTTTTGTAGAGGCACGCAAGTACAAAAAAAAGCATGTGCACGCTAACCCACACACAAGCACCACATCCCACATGCATGTACTTTAACATCGTACAACGTATTGTAGGTCTCTAGCGCAGTATCCTTTTCTTGCGCATATACCCTTCTGCATGCTGCATACACTCTATCCTTTACCACTAACGCATACACCCTATCCTTGGCACATATGCCTCTCGGCCAACATACACGCTCTGTGTAGATTTTCAGCTGCTTTTACCCGTTAGCACATACACTTTATCCCCGACACATACACCTAAACCCTAGTATGTGTACCTTCTTGATGCATACAGTGCACCGTCAAGTTTAAAAGTTGCTCTGTTGCGCACAAACCTTTGTCTGGCGCACACGCCATACTCCCACCACAGCACGTATCTAGTAGCGCAGTGCACTATTGGCTCTAGAAAACTCACGAGGGCGCATACGCCCTAACCCACGTGTATACACCTAACCTACGTGTAGGTGCCTCGGTTCACATTAACATGCTTGTTTCAGATTTTTCAAATTTTGTGTGTGAAGAAACTAACTTCTTTTGCAGGTTTTATCTGATTAATGCTTATTTCTGCAGAGTATTTACGTGCTTTTGCTAAAATGGTTGGATTTTTCATGCTTGTTTGAAGGAATAAGGTCGCGTATGCTCTTCCCTCATGTCCTTTGGATGATCTTGGGAATCAAAAATGATTCTTAGTTCCTTTTGATGTTTTGAAAATATTGAGGATGTTCATATTGAGATATATTGATGCATTTGAATTGAATTTTTTCCATTTGATATTTGCTTGGTTTCTAGAAACATCCCGTATGCTCTTCTCTTGCGTCCTTGGATGATCTTGAGAATCAGAAATGATGTTTGTTCTCTTTATGGAAAACTACTAACTTGTTATGCGTAACCAAACAAACACATGTCAAAGAAAGGAGAATCGAAACAAAAAAAATCAAACTTCTAATACAATTGTCTTGCAGTTACCAAAAGGATCAAGCAACCCACATCTTAATAAGTAAGATAAAAAGAACAACACATTCAAAACACCATATTACAGGTTTCAAAAGGGTACATCCCTCTCACTCAACTGGAACATACCCCTTTGGAATAACACCTTAAGCTACAACAATGGGGGTAGTACCAGAACCCCAAAGTAGTGCACACAAAAGGGAACCTTGTGGACAAAACGGGAAGTGCTTCACACTACCTAATTGACTAGTGATTCCTTGTGAGTTTAGCATTACAAATTCATCTGTATCACGACCCTAGAAAGAGTACATGATGGATGCATTTATTTCCCACTGTACTTGAAGGGGGAAAAGTTGAGATACTCCCAAATTAGTCAGTGTGACTTTTTGGGTAAATCGTGCCCACTCTTTGATGGATTGTAACACCTAGGATGAGAGAACCACCTAGGAAAATATTCTTTGGCTAGGAGCCCACTATGACCATTTCAAAATGTGTTTGAGTTGTGAGCCATCATTCATCACGAAAGGTGTGACGCGTTACTTTCGCTTAGTTTTTCACTTACCCTAAGGTAAGGCGAAACTCTGCCAAAGTAAGGCCAACATTTTTCACCCCCATTTTGATCTACTTCCTTCACTTTATTTTGACACTTTGTTGATCAAAAGAGGAGTGACTACCTTTGTGTTATCAATTGATTGTTTCGCCACTTTTTTGTCCATTTACGCCCATCCATGTTTGTGGTTGGGTTAGTTAAACGTCTAAAGTGTGTGGAGATGTACTTATATCATTAATAGCCATTGTGATCTTGATACCCAAG
This sequence comes from Taxus wallichiana var. yunnanensis, assembly GCA_018340775.1. Lineage (NCBI taxonomy): Eukaryota > Viridiplantae > Streptophyta > Pinopsida > Cupressales > Taxaceae > Taxus > Taxus wallichiana. The sequence continues at coordinate 1,026,247,133 of CM031237.1, forward strand.
TCAGGATCATCATCTTAGCTAGGCTTGATTCTTCACTTTTGAGATTCCTGTCAAAAAGTTTACCTTGTTTATATCATGTCACTACAATCTTGATATTTATGTCATGTTTCTCACTTGACCTAAATTATAACTTGCACTTTTAACAATTCCTAGTTATATATTTTAGTTTGATTTTATTACTACCTCGAATTCGTGTTACCCTTTACGCAATATCATCTTGATATTACCTTGTTTGGAAGTCACGTTAACTTTGCAATCTCACACTTTTTAGTTACTTATGCCTTTCTATATACATTGTTCACGTTAACTTTTTGTTGAAGTTCTTTGAACTAGACATAAATACAAACATCTTGTTGATCATATCTGTGGTCACCATTTGTGGTCTTGATATCCAAGTCAAGTTCATCATTGTAGTTAGGCTTGTTTCATCACCTCGGTTTCTCCTTATATGGTTATATTGTTTGTATCGTATCATTACAATCATGATATTTACATCTTGTTTCTTGCAAACTTGACCTAAATCTCTACATTGTAAGGTTACGCTATACACACTTTAACAATTCTTAGGTATACTTGAAGCTTTAAGTCTGATTCCAATTATTACCTTAATTTCGAAAAGAGTGTAGTGTTACCACTTGTGTGTGTTATATCAATATCATCTCGATATTGTTACCTTATTTTCTTGTGAATTTTGGTTAACATATCTTGGTGATATTGTGTTTCACTCATGATCAGAATCGATGCTTTTCAAAGTATGGGTCTTAATCGGACTAAGACTTGTTTCTAGTATACTTTATTAGGAGATCACATTAAGTTCTTTGTTGTTACTCACGCCTTGTTCAATTTTTGAACTCAACTTAAGTGAGAAAATCTTGTTAATCACATTACGACAATGACTACCTCTTTGGAACAAACATAGAAAGTATTTCATTCAAACTTGGCTTGATAATAAAAACGTTACATCATTGTTGAATTGTGAATTTTAGGCAATTACTTGTACCACATTGGTACTTTGACATTCATTTGATTCTTAAAACATTATTTTACGTTTCACTTAAGGTCCGATTTGAAAACTATTGAAAATCACATAACAAAAACCTTAGTGATGCTATCACACATCATGGCCCTTAAAACAATATTATGGCTAAAAAAATAAACATTAGAAGCAACACAAATGCAAAATTGGGAAGCATCAAACCAACAGGGGTCAAATCCCTTTGTTGGACATGATCTTGGCCCTTATTTTCCACCGAGAAATAATTTGATGAAATGGTAGACCATACAGGCGATGAACTAGAGTCTCCATGTTTATAATTTGACTTTGATCCTACCTTGCTAGATGAATTCCTTTTTCGAAACAAGGATAGAGTATTAGCACGCGTGGTGGAATTAGGGGCTAAATTGCCTACAGAACAAGAACTAATTCCACCTATGAATGAGGCCAATGACGAGGAATGGCCCCTTATTAATATGGATGACCTTTTAACACATGGACATGCCTCTACCTTCAACGCAAAAACGATAAGGTATTGGGACATAGAATACCTCTTCTTAGAATACTACGTAGGGTTAGGATAGAACATGAAATTGTTGAAGAACCCCCTCGGGAGGAAGAAGAAGAGGAAAATCTGGAGGAAGAAACCACTATCCAACAATAGATTTGTAACCTTAGTCAACAATTGGCCTTGTTAACTTCACATGTATAGAAAGGAGCTAACAAGAATGTTCAAAAAGTAAGGCCTAAGGTAAAAATAGTGAACCTCGGAGGAAAACCCGGAGAGGAAAATGCAGATTACGATGGGTATATATCCCCACTTCCCCACTAAGGAATAGTTACTTTCCCAAGAAGTACAATCGATGAAAGTGACACTCGCAAGCCTTCAGGAAAGTAGTGTGGGGAGCATTAGAAAGTATCAATACGAAGAATTGTGCCCCGATCCATTTGACAAAGCTATGACACTTCAACCTTTCCCTAATAAATTTGACATGCCCAAATTTGAAAAATATAGAGGGAAGGGTGATCCACGTGATCATGTAAAATAATTTTACATGGCATGTCAAGAAGTGGTTTATAGTGATAACTATCTATGAATCTTTCCCAAGAGTCTAGGAGGTCAATCTTTAGAATGGTTTACTTGCTTGCCTTGGGGTCCATTTTCACCGGCTAGAACTAGTAGAGAGGTTTGTACGACACTTCTCGTATAATATCGAAAGTAATATCACCATAGTAGACTTGTGTGGCACAAACAACGCCTAACGAGACATTCGTTAGCTTCCTAAAATATGGAGAGGGATAGATAGTCACTTCCCTTGCTCATTTCTTGAGAAACTGTTGGTCAATATCTTTATTCCCAATTTGAATCCAAACATTACCTTTCACCTTCAAATGCATTATGTTCACACTTTCGAGGAGGTTATCAAAAGGGCATTCAAATGGAAAATACCTCATTGCCAAAGGGACCATTAAAACACAATCTAAAGATAATCAAAGTGTTAAACCTATAGAGAAGCCAAAGATATTCAACAAAAACAAGAATGTAGTAGGAGACGGAATCACGGATTCCAAGCATGTACAAGTGGTCAAACTAATCAACCTTTTAAACTAACTAAAGGACCCATTAAACCACCACATAAGCATCAAAATTTCACTCCTCTAAATGAGCCTTTGTCTGTCATTTTGAAACAATTAGATGCAACTCATATGGTAACATACCACGTAATACAACCCTTTGACGATAGCACTCCCAAGCCAACATGGTACAAAGAGCATGAATATTGTGACTTACATCATGTCAAAGGACATAAAATGGACAAGTTCTTAAGGCTTCATCACTACATTTAGGACCTCATTGATAATGGGGATATTGAAGTCGATATACAAATGAAAAGATGGGAATCTTCAAAGAACCATTCCCAAAGCATGGAAGAATAGGCTGAGAAAAGCCGGATCAAGGAGATCCATCCCGAGTTATAGAGAGGCCAATTATTTGTATACCAATACTAACAATCACTATTATGATTTGCTCGAGTGGATGTATCTCGCCTCCCAATGAAAATGTGAATACAATCCAGATCAAAGGGAAGGATTACGCTTGCGAACAAGGCACACCCATCTCACAATCACCTAAACCTCTCCATTTTGAAGATGGTAAATATAACCTCTAGATCAACTTGAGAAGATGTCTACCAAGATTTCAATATTGGATCTTCTCAAGATATCCAATGTGCACATAAGGACCTCTTGTATAAAACTCTCCAGGGGTCAGGAGTACCAATGGAAGTAGACCCTGTCACATCTTCAAGCTTTGGTGGCAAACATTGCACTAACTCGAGTTCATCTCCTTTAGTCATAAGGAACTTCCTAGTGAAGAACCCATGCATAACCTCCCCCTCTACATTGTGGTATTTCTTACTCATGAAAATATTAAACGGGTACTTTTGGACAATGGATCGGGTTTGAACATTTACACGCTAAAGCTAATTAAACAATTGGGACACATTGAAGAAGACTTAAGTCTCGAATCATAACCATAACCTCTTACGACAACGTGGAAAGGGAATAAGTTAGAATGATCACATTGCTACATGAAGTTGGACCTATATGATATAATACAAAGTCCCATGTCTTAGACTTATAACTTCCATATAATATGCTTCTTTTCCGCCCATGGATTCATGTCATGTAGGCCATACCATCAACCTTCCACTAGTGTATTAAGTTAAAGCATGAAGGACATGCCGTTATGATATGGGGAGACCCATAACCCTTTGCCCATTGCAGAAGCCCTCAATAGCTTTGCTTGTAGAGGTAGACTCCATGTCCCTCTGCCATTATCACAATTCCCCTTCAATCAAAAGTGATGGAGTCATGGGTAGACTCCAAATCTCTTAGTTCTTGGCACCTTAGAGAGGCTTCAACGTCTACCTCCTCTTTTGATTCTTGGGAGATGAAAGTGTTAGAATATGGTTGTGGAGAATACAATGTGCATCAAGCGCTTTTAGTGTCTGATTTGTCTTTATCACCAAAGACTAGAGGTCGACCCAACTACCATTTCAGACGGCCTCGGAATGAGAAAACTATCAGGTCATTTTTACCTAGAGGATTGTTGGCTGAAGAAAAATTGTTAGATCCTCCTACGACTTGGGTCGCAGAGGATACTCAGCCCACTTGTTACCGAATCCCCAGATATGCTAATTCTAGCCGCATGATGTATTCCATGGGCTACAAAGGTTTGGGATGTGGCAAAAATGAACAAGGGCAAGGGAGCCAGTCCCTCTCCCACATTTTAAAACAGAAAGGTATGGCAAAGGAATTAGACCCTATATGGCACATCCCAATGATCAAGATGCTACCTATTCTAAACATGAGGATAGTTCTGACTATTTAGATAGTGATATAGATTCCCATTGTAGCCAATACAAGGATCTTGCCTCTACGAACCTATTCATGAATACCATTGTCTTTACCATAACCCCCACAGAACCTATTCTTGACCTTGTTTACCCTTTCCTTGTTGAATAGGACCAACAATGTCACATACCACTAGATTTTTTCAAAATGATGAAGCCATCACTGAGTTCATGGGCATGCGAGATACAATCCCCATTGGAGATCACAAAAAGGGATTCTACATTGATTTAGATACTTGTGCCTACTTTGAGAGAGGAAGCTAAGCTTTGTGGTCAGCAAAATTTAAAGAAAAGTGAGGGACAAATTTCTAATCAAAAGCCTCAAAGAAAATCAAAGTCTAGACACATATAGTGAAAACCTCTTTGAGGAACTAGTACCAACAAGTAAAAAATCAAAGAGACAATAAAAGTGACCACACCAAGGATGAAAATCTCATGGAGACACCAATAAGTGAAAAACATTGCACGAGGAGGATCAAAATTGGGACGATAAAATTGACCACGCCAAGGATGAAAATATCATGGAGACATCCTATACCATCCTGCGTATGATATGGATAAAGATATCAACCTTCCTTCCGATCCTACATGTATGAAGGATTTGTCAAAATAAAGCCTATTTTACCCTCTTAGAGGTATACTCTATCATCATGGCTATGATGGGAATCATTACATTTTCTTGATATGATGGAATCCATCCAAGTAGTTAAAGAGGTACATAAAGGGGTGTGCGAGGCCCACAAAATAGAATGGTCCTAGCTAAGAAATTGCCGAGAGTGGGATACTGTTGGCCTACCATGGAAATTGACTGCTAAAATTATGTTAGAAAGTGTGTACTTGTGTCGAAAGTATGGAAATTTCATCCATGCTCCACCGAACCATTACAACCCATCACCACCCCATGGCCATTTTCAAATGGAGACTTGATTTAATAGGAAATCTTACCCCTACTTCATCCGATGGTCACACCCACATCATTGGAAAATGACTACCTAACTATGTCGAAGGTGTGTACTTTGGTCGGGCGATGGAAATTTTCATCCATGTCTGGCCATGACAAATTACTTAAATACTTTACCAAGTGGGTGGAAGTTGTTCCTTTAACCTATGTAATAGGTGCTTACATCTCAAAATTCATCATAAATCATCTTATTTGCTAGTATGGCATTCCTACAATATTATTATGAGATAATGGGAAATCATTCAAGAACAAGACTGTGAAGGACATATGTCATCGGTTTTAAATAAGGTTAAAATTGTCTACACCATACTACCCCCAAGGTAATGGACAGGCCGAGGATACTAACAAACCTTGGTTCGAATCATGGAGAAAATGGTGAGTAAGACAGGTCAAAATTGGCATTTGCAAATCCACCCATCTCTTTGGGCTTATAGGACCTCTATTCGCACTCCTACTGGTGTGACACCATATTCACCGGTCTTCGACACAAAATCTATCATTCCTTTGGAGATCAAACTTCCTTCCCTTAGAGTCTCTTTCGGGATTATCTAGATAAGGGTGAGGATTACATAGATTGGCTCACCGGCAGATTTGGAGCTCCTGGATGAGAAGCGCATCCGCACCCTGAATCACCTTAAAGTGTATCAGAATGGAGTCTCTCGTAGTTACAACAAATGAATCATACCTCGGCAGTTCGAGGTTGGTGACCTGGTTATGAAAGAGAATCAGTTCAACACAAGGACAAAAAGAGAGAAAATGGGAAAGTTTGAACCACATTGGCTAGGTCCATATGTCATCATGGCTAAATATTACACAGGAGCCTACAAACTTTCCCACTCTAATGGGGATGAGCTCTGTGAGCCTATGAATTCCATGCACCTTAAGTGGTTCTATGCTTAAGCATGATATAGCTAATCAAACACATGCACAAAGGAGTAGAAAATTCAAAAACATACAAAAAAATTTAAAAAGAGAAAAAGGAAAAGAGAAAGCAGGTCATCCATAAGTGAAAATCACGTGATTGTGGCACTTTGGATAGGTCCCGAGGTGAAAACTAGTTTTCCGGCACCTTGGGAGGATTCATTTTAACAAACATCTTGCATCTAAGGGGTACTTTTCCTTAGTTTAGGTCTGGTCCCACATCGGCATCCGAAGATTACCTGTGAGACTATTCTTGCCAAATCTTGATCCAGGATTTTTCCATCTTGTTAATTCGGTGAAGTGAAGGTCTTTTGTCTATTTCCCATCTAATGCTGGGGGCATTTATTCATACTTCACTTTCCTGTTTATATGCATGTGGCACCTACCCTTGTATATTCCCCATCTAACGTTGGGGGCATCCACATTTCATGGTTACTTGTGCATAGCTTCGGAAAAATGTTAGATAAACACAAAAAGATATTTGCAAAACTTAGAAAATCACACAAAAACAATAGAAAATGGTTTCAAAAACTCTAAACAATGGAAAATTGTTTCAAAAAACAAAACAATAGAAAATTGTTTCGCGAAAAAACTAAACAATGGAAAAATGTGTCATAAAACAAATCTTACAAAAACATAGCTTTAAATTTACTTGCTTTGTCTTGTTTCTTGCTTTGTTTATTTTCTTGGGTAATTCTTTCATTTTGTACATTTGTATAGTTTGTTGCTTAGACATACTTTAGTAGGATTCATCTTTTCTTTCTTAGATTAGATTTATTCTTACTTGTACATATGAGGTGTGTTTTTGCATGTTCGAGAATAAGGTGATGTTTTTTTAATGTAGTTAATTCTTTGCATTTCAATTAGGTTTGTTTGATTAATGTTTGTTTGTTGCATACATCATGTTGTGTTATCACATCACCATAATATGTCCATCAATATCATCACATCTAACATCATCTATACATCATATATCAATAAAATGCTAAGTATTACATCACGCATGTATGTTAAGTTAATCATCACATATCGTATCATCAAATGGGGACGAGAGGGGTTACACATGATCATAAATCTATCCCCCGCACCAATATCATCATATCATCCCATCCATTATTACATTTGCAACATCACATAAGAAATACATTCGATGTCATCTAAGATCTATCAGCTAAAATACAAAGCACATGTGTACACATCAAACGTCAAGATAACATACATGCAAATACAAAATCAAACAACATCATAAAACATCCATAAGTGCTAAATAAAAAAAAAAACATACATCAAATCCAAACCAAGCAACATACCATAAGATTCAACATAGAGTAATTTCTAATAAAGGGTATTTTACATCATAGAATTATGCCCACTCATATCCCAACACGAATACAAAATAGTAATCATATCATAAACACGTATATCCGATCCAAAATAGTAACCATCTATATACATGTATGCCATATTAACAAAATGGATATACATCGTTGTTATACATAAAAAATCATTCATCTGAGGTGTACAAAAAGAGATGGTATACATACATCAACTAATACAAATGCCTTCATCGAGGCATACATCAAAGAAGGATGTGTCAAAATAATACTCTATACAAATGAATGTTGTACATCAAAAAAATGGTACTATATGACTTCATCAAAAGGCCAAAGAATGAATACAATATACATCATGGCTGATTTGAGCCATCGATAGGCCACTAGCCTACCCGCGTGGTGGTAGCATCGCATGCGCCTGCCAGATCCAATAAGTGGCCCTTGTGACCGCTCAATCAATCTGTGGCCTCTCGAAACTCTCTTCTCTAGTCCGACCTTCTCGATTGTTGGCTATATGAAGGCACTCGGTGCTTTCTGGGAGGGACCGCCTCGTAGTATATTGACCTATAGTAAGAGGCTTGACCCTTTGTTGTGGCTAGGTCTCTATATGAACCCGGGGTGTCACAGCTATCCCGTCTATGCATCTTTATGATGTTATCTCTACTAATGATCGAGCTAGGTCAGCCTCGACCCATGACTCACTCACCTTCGCCTATCTCTCTCAAGAGCCGCAGCTGGTACTGTGCCCGGCTTACCGATGAAGGCTCGTCACCTGAGCCATATGGGAGGCCATCTACTATATCTACTAAAAGTATGGTCCCATCGCCTGGGCTAAATCTTGGTCTCGCTCTTCCCTCACTTCCATCACCTATACACGAGCCTCGATCCCGCTTTGCTATGGCTACCACTCGTCTAAGCTCGCATGGTCCCTCTCACTGTAACTGTGAACTCGCCACTATCTATGCCATTGGTGGCACCACATGAGCTAGTCTGGTATGGCCACATGTACCTACACTGGTGCCGTGGCATGTGCATGTGCCTCGCATCTCGAGGCTAGATGGTTATCTCGCACTCTATGGTTGTTTTAGCCCCGTCCCTATATCTCGTACATGTGCTCGCATCTGGGCCTGGACTGTTTACACTGTGGTTGTCTTGCCTCAGTCCTTGCACTCGTGTGTGACCCGCCCATCATGGGGCTACCTGTCCGAATGGGTCATCCGAACCATGAGCTCTAGTGTCATCCCCTCATCATCACAGAGTATGAAACCTCGGTGACGACATAACACCCGCCCACTCCTCATCCGGGGATCATCGGACATCGTGGTAACATAGTAGCATACCACTTCCAGTGGTCAAAAGCCACGCCTGGATCCCTAATCTACCACCTAAAAGAAACTCAATCTCACTCTCGTTTCCTATATGTGGGGCCCCATAGTCTCCCTCTCAAAAGATCTCAAAGATACATACCATATATCGGGTCATGGACATCCTACACTCACTGGTGGCACCGAAATTGATCTACTCCCTTATAGCTTTGTAATGTAGTTGTGGATACCAATTATAAAGTGCTCTATGGGCATGCACGTACGCCGAGTTCTACCACATCCTCCCCGCCACCGAATATGCTCAGAGGGTCTCCAAACTACATCCCGATCTAACAGTCATCGAACTCACTCTATAATGGTAGACGCTACCTAGGTGCTCATGTCCATCCCCACCTACGGAGCCCAAGCCATATATGTCACTCCTCTAGCACTTGGACATATCGTGGGCCTTCTGTGGCACCCGATGGCTATATGATCCCAAGCCTAAATCTATAACAAAGAGGTTGGCCCCACCATCTTCTAACGGTGGTAGGTGATCAAATGTAAGTCCTAGTATAAGTGTGCCGAATACACCGACTTCCCGCTATAGCGCTCATTGCTGAAAATCCCGTTCATAAGTATGATCAAACCCATAGGAAACGATGTCCCAGCTTATCATTGAGCAAGAACCCACTGATAAGAGACATCACATAAAGCAGCCCCTGGTGTAGGTCGATTCATCATACACTCGTGTATCGTAATCGTCATACCCTCACATGGTATGGCATTTCGGTCAAAGAGGTCCTCAAGTGCCATAGTAAGTTGTCCGACCTCACTGGTATACTCGATCAATGTGCCTATGATGGGCATGCACAAGATCCGCCAAACATCCTCTAGGGTCATAGTCATCTCTCCCGGCCCGAGCCAAGCACCGTCTCGCCGTGTCATCACTAGATCAATGCGGTAAAATTCCATGGTCCAAAGTAATGGAGGGCATTCGGCCACGGGGGCCTAGGCCCACCTCTAAGAGTATGCCCATCATGCGTCGATTGTGCCGGTGCATGCTCCTCTCTAGTTTCGTAATGTGGGTATGATGCTCTCGCGTATGTAGAATGGGAAAATGTCACTACAAAATAAATCCAAATGTCGCTTCTAAACAATTCTTCTAGGTTCTTCCTATCCTTTTGTTAGGGTTAACCCAAAACTCTACTTTTTCTTCTAAGTTTCATTCACCTTGACATTTTCTAACTCTTATTTGTCTAACCTAACATGCTTGTCATGCGCCCTTTTGGGTGCATGCGCTATTCTTTTGCATGTGCACCTTCCAAATCTCATGCGTGTAATGCCCCATTTTATACACACACAATTACAACAAGAAATTCCTGGATAATTTTTTTTTATTTACATTGCTCACTACACAACACGAAAGGGCTCTAAATACATAAACTTGACATGCATACAAAAATTACATAAGTCATCGACTCACATGTAGACACATGAAAACAACATAGGCATGTCGATGCCAAACTTTTCCCAATGAATGGATACTAAAGCAATGACCCAACCATAAGAAAATCGACTCAAGGATGGGCAAACCCACAATGCATCATTTCTTTAATTGCATCTTAGTTACAATCAACATTCTAAGAACATTATTGTGTGAGGATAGCTTTCTCCTTTTTCCATCTACAAAATCTTAAGCTCATTCCACATTTAATTTACCGTTCGACCATTTTAAGTTGGCCTTTTATCCTTCATTCAAGAAATTTCCATAACTTACATACTTATTTGGCATAATAAAAATTACTTATAAGGTACTTAATTAACTTGTTCTTGTGTTAAGAATATGCTTCTCAAATGTCTATTCAATGTTTAAAATTTTACCCTTCTTTACACAAGTAAATCTAACGTGATGTCAAGATGAAATCTTGGGATTAAGGAAGACTTAGATTCGAGATAGCTTTTTCCACAAGAACATTCTTCGATCACGGAAAAGTTATTTCTCTACCATAATAAAGTTCAATAACTTATTGACTTCCATTTATAGTTATATATCTTTTGTTTTCTTGATGTTTGATCACACCAAGACAATACATATTCCTCAAACAAAAATATATTTGATCGAGTTATAAGGACTCCAAGAGTGGCAAAAGTATCCCTAACCTCAAATCTCTTTTTTTTTTTCTCTTCTATGTTTTACTTTTACATCACATTATGGTCTCATTATTACCATCATTTTATAACAAAGTGTTACTGAAATTACTTGTTTGACATCTTTTTTTCGAAGTACATGGTTATAAGCATTATAAACTAGACATGAACCACAAGTGATTTGTGTTCAAGGTAGGGTCCCATCTCTCTACCTTTCATGATTCCACATGTGAAAAGTTATTTATTTCTTAATGTCATAAACGGACCTAACAAGGTATTACAGAACAAGACTTTGGTTTCTTGGGTTCTCTAAAGTCAACATCTTTCAAAACAACTTTGTTTTGCAAAGAGTTACTTAAAATTTTCTATCCACATGTTAACCACCAAAACAACTAAGGTTAAGCTTAATTCCAATTTTCACTCAGGGCTTTAATCCCTATTATAGATTTGATTAAGGTTAAAATGTATTTACTCTATAAACCCTTCGTGAGAGTTCAAGGCACTATATTGTCACAAGCCAAAGATAAGACATTTATCTGTGAGGGACTAAAGAGTTCACTAACAAGAATGCAAGACATAGAACAACTATATCACGATCTCCATTTATGTCGTCTAAATCCAATAGGGATTTCATTCGATGAAGAAATTTAATTTTAAATCTATCTTCGGAAAACAAGGTAGTCCACTAGGATATGAAGGAAGAGATAGCTCTACTTACTTCAAGTGAAGTTTGACGGTGTTTTCATTAGTCGTGTTTATGACAATGTCACTAAAAATACCGACTAAGACGATAAACCCATTCTTGGGCTCTTGTTTACTCAAACTAGGAGGTTCCATCGAGTGCAAAGTTTAATTTCATTCTACATTTTTTCAATGTCTTCTACGGTAAGGAGTATCACACATGAAAACAAGTTATGCTCCGATATTATACAAGGGTAGAGTGTTTCGATTAAATCTCTTTATTACATTTGCAAAGTATGAATGCACAAGATGACTCATTAATTATTTATTGAACACTTGAGTATGCACTACAAGATATTACTTCAAATTCATTTACCTTATATATATATATATATATCACACTTTTTACCATGTGTACTATGAATCAAATCGAACCTATGATTAAATACACATTTCCTAGATATCCCTAAAACTAGCATCTCATACAGATTAGCAAATTATCAATTATAACTTTCTGTAACATGAGACTACATTATACATATATTCATTTTACAATGAAATATATAAATTACAATGATAATTAATAAATTACACATCACCTTTTTGTCATCATTCTTTCAACCAGTAAAACCACGTGAGCATGAAATCAGCAATAAATTGCTGGCATGGCATCCACCTAATCTAACATATTTAACATATTTCAATTTCTCATTTACATATAATAATAATTACAATTTACAATCAAAAGAAAAGGTTTAGAGACATGTATTCATTACATTTCATTTCACTTCATTTGTCAGAACCCAGAGAGAGAAAGAGAAGGGAAGAGAGAGAAAACACCATTTTGTCAAAAGTTCTATTTCACACAAGTTACACTATAGAGTTTTTAAACCATTATTTACATGTGTCAAAAGTTTCCACAGTGGTTTGGCAACCCGACAAGGGTCCCACAACTTTCTATTTTTACATTTTCTTACTAGCTACAAAAACATTCAAAACGGGCTCGGAGGCTAAGAAACCACTTTCAAATGTTGTCTTCCAATGAGAACACACACCACGATTAAATTTCTACGTGTCCACATATATACCAAGAGTTCATAGCAACTCTATTAATCTAGAACCGATGAACGGGTTACGCGGCGGCTAGTTTTCGGGGCCACCGGTCAGAGTTGCCGGTCTGCAAATGAACAAAAGTTAGCTCGAGGGCTCATAAAACCATGTCCAAAATTGACATTTGATGGATGAACGCGCAACAAGAAACTTCCTACAAATTTCCCTATATAAGGAGAATTCAACAGAGTCGAATTAAACTCGAAACTAGAAAACATTCTTCGAACGGCTGACAAGTTTTCTCAAGCCATCGTCCTAATTGGTCCAGCTTTGACCTTGTCAAACCGCAACTGAGAGGCCTACAAAATGTCATTGTCAAACTATCCAAAAAAGTTTTTTTCCCTAAACTCAAGGTCCCATGTAATTGTCTAGTAAAAAAATAGAGGTTTGCAAAGACGGATAATAATTTCTCTATCCAGTGTTTCAAATGGTAGTTCAAAACGAAAGCCAACTTTCTAGATTTAATAGCTTTCTACAAGCGCTGTAAAACAAAGCAGTGTAATAGGGCTCTATAAGAGCATCAAAAAGATCACATATGTTCATTTGGGTTCGATCCAAAGGTTAAGGTAACTCCTCGCATAACAAGGTACACGAATGAAGCTTAACATCTCATTTTTAGAGTTACGAAGGGTACTTAATGAGTCTTCAAAAAGAAAAAAATAATTTATTTAAACAGGAGATGATCAACACTATTACTTTGGGAAGTCAACTTCGTCTCCGTCGATAAAACAATATTGTATCGATCTAGTTGGGTAGGGAATTTTCTAAATCACCTCGTAATGAGGGAAGAAGTTCATGGTTTAATGCAAAAGAGTTATTTTGATTTCGTGTGAGGTATGACACGACATTTCATTGTTTTACAACGAGTTGATAAAAACAATTAACTGTATTATAATCCTAATATTTTAAAATTCTATTAGGTTGAAAATGAGAACTACAGCATGATAATTATGATAGGTAAAGAGATATGAACCATTCTTGGAAGGAACGAGTTTCGGTCAAACCATGCAGGATTCGGTTCAACATCTTGCTTGTAGGCATTTCGTCAAATAGTTCACGAGAAACAACAACCCAAACTCCATCACAATGACCATGTGTTTTAATGTTGTTGTCTGCGCTACAAATCTGCATCTGCAGTGATTTAGAAAGGTGTAAATGAGACTTCTTAAAATTGATGAAAAAATGATCAACTCGCTTATCTGTCATTGTCTATAATGTAATATGTAGCACATCTGCACTCCAATTAGCTATTGTAACTTTCTCTTCTATGTGTTGAAAAGAAGATCCAACTTCTCCACAAGTTAGTGTGCTTTCACGGGAAAGTGCTAAATGAGTGTTTTCTTTAGCTACGCACCAAATAAACTCGCCTTTTAAACTCGATCCTCATAAACCAATGTCAGAAATGGCTTAAAGTTGACCTTTTGTACTAAAACAGAACGCTTAAAAAAGGAATTGCTTCCCCCTACACAGCAGCAAGGGGTTAAGCCAAAATGATTAGATATAGAAAGGGCATGCAATGGATCAGATTCATATACATCCACCAAAGCATTTGCAACTACCACATCTGACAAAACCCCTCTATCTTTTATGCTTTGTGATGTCCACGCAAGATTCTAGAGCTCGTGTTTAACACCGGCTAGGAGGAAAATCCAAAATCCATGACCTTTCCAAACCATTGGAAAAATAAACCATGAGAATTTGTCTCATTCTTTCATTTGGTCAAACACTATCACAACAACAAGGGCCCGAGAGATGATCTTGCCCAAAAACACGCCTGGGAATTAAAAACGCAGAGAAAAATATTAGAATGGCTTCCTCACCGTTGGACATCTTCAACTCGGAGAATGGTGCAGATAACCATTTAAGCGCCGAAAAACCTAGTTTTCACGAACCCCCCCCCCTCATGCCTTCTTCAACATCTTGGTGTGTGCATGACTGGTTTGAAGCTTTTCCTCCCTGCATGGCGGTGAGTGTTCGCCTACAAAAAAAAGGAAACATAAAACCGAGATAAGGAGCCCAAAGCCCCTTTTTTCCCTAAACCACCCTAGTCACGAGCCCTTTTTAAAATTTAACTCTTTTATTTTATTTAATTATTTATTTTTTAAGTTTAAAACTTGCGAGATTGGGTTCTAGATTGACTCACCAAAGTCATCTTCGAGATTGACAAGTTAAGATCAAAACCACGCTTAGCGATAACACTTATGTGTTCCAAGGTTCTCAAGGTCCGGAATCAAAGCGTAATATGGCATCCATGAAGGCAACTAGTTTCAGATTGAGGAATTAAATTTTATAAGAATAACTAGTACTAAGAATCCGTAATGAACTGATTTAATAATTTGGCATAAAATGTTTGAAACGGTCACAGAGCCAAAAGATGACTCTCAGAAATCTTTCCACCAAGTGTGGCGAGGCAAGGATAGATAATCATGAACACGCAAGAGACCAACTCGATACTACAAAAAATGTGAATGGCAACGAGAATATGTGGGCATTACAAGCAGGTGTATGTGCGCACGCGCATCCCACGCCTACGCTATCTCTTTTGTACTTACACGTGCACGCAAGTACCCTTTATGTGTGTGTTCCATAGATGGGGCACATGCGCATGTGCGCATGCACCCCACGTGTGTGCGCATGTTTGTCTTTCATTTCCAGTGTGTATGCATGTCCACGCATACACCCTCGGGCACGTGTGAATGCACGCATGTGCTCCAAGGGTGCTCGCGCCACCGAAGTGACACCTACTCCCCGCACATCCGCACATGCACCAACCTAACCCTAATTACTATGTTTTGGCATTAATTAAGAGCATAAATGAAAAATTTGATGAAGAAGGTCAAGCTACTCACAAAGTGGCCGTCGCTTGCATGTCAGCACATACTCACAGACTACAGATGTGCGTCTCCGACGTGCTCATGCTCTCACCATCGTCCTCATCACTATCGGGGTCTCGTAGTAAGAATTTGGCAGACTGCAATGCTTGAATCGGCCGCAATGATTTACCACCCATGGGTGGGGTATATTAACCCATTTTCACTCATCAGTGATTCCCTGAAGCTTGTTTTGATCGCTAGATCACTCTAACTGTTTTCTATCCATCGTAAATGATTATTTTTATTTTTAAAATAATTATTTTTCTTTTCTTTACCATCGTACTCAGCATTTTTGTCACCTGGAATTCCTTCTTCTCCTTAAAACAATTTTTATTGTTCTAGGTGATTTTATTCTTCCCCACACTCCATCGAATAATTATTCTATTAATTTTTCCATAAGTATACGGGCATTATTTGTCCCCTCGCCTCCTTCTTTCTTCCCCTGCATTCCTTTTGTTTGGGCCCTTCCTTTAGATTCTTCTACTTTCTTCTACGCATCCACCATCCACCAAAAATTGAGAAAACAAAAACAAACAAAAATATATATCTATCCCAAAATCCAAAAACAAAGCAAAATTCTCCACAAAAATCCTAAAAATTGTAAAACTTACAAAAATAGGTAAACTCACTTATTGCGGCTGAAACTTGTGCCCAATGGTTCACATCCTCACCAATCAAATGACTTACGGATCATCGATTCACAACCAATCACAAATCTCGTTGCTTGCTTGCTGTGCACTTCTGCACATTTGGTTGCCTAATGTTGTTCTCATTGCACACAAAGGCTTTCTCCTTGGACCCAGTGTCCATCATCTTTTCCCTCAGTATGTATCCTTGTAATTGGGGCATCATTTTTAACCCTTGTCATCAATCATGAACATGTGGATATCTTCAACTTGATAACAAAACATTTGTACAACTGTCTTGACCGTTGTTGGTTTGAATATGTGTGTTTATACTTGTTTTCCCTGTTAAATGAGTTTTTTCCCTTCTCGTATTACATTGCATTATGTATGTTGCATTGGGTTGGTACTTTCAGCAATGGACAATTGTTTGTAGTATGGCTTTTCATTTCATTCTACTTTTTTCGTATGCTTATAGTTTAATAAGGACCGATGATGTAGTTTTGTTGGTAATATGATGACACGTAGTTGTTCCAAAGCAAAGGCTAGAGGCTAGTTCTTCTCCCCATTTCTCCATATTTCTTCTACATCACCCTCTTATCAACACTATTCTTCTATTTCACTGGGGCATCTTGCCCTCCCCATTTTTTTTTTTCCATTTCTCACCTTTTTCGATCATCGATCATCTTCCTTCATCATCCCATCGACACTCGAGGGGGCATGTCACCCTCCCGCTAATTTTTATTCTATCCCCTCAAAATTTCATTTGTCTACTATCTTCTTTCAAATGGCGTCACTAACGCCACCCAAAAGAGGGGAAAATGTAGACACTTATAATTACGCCTAAGCAATTTAAATACTTAAAATGTGCTAATTATCTCCTTTCCCGCAAATTGAAGACACATCGTCAAAAGCGCTCTTCTCTTCAATTTTCATTAATTGATTACATTTCGCTAATTAATTAAGTTACCTATCCAACAAATACCTTAATTAATGACCTTCCGTTAATTAACCCTTCCTTCTATCTAGACTAATTAATTATTATTAATTAATTAGCATCCCCTCTCATCAAATCAATAAATCATTATTTAATTTATTTAATCCCTTTTATAGTCTACATCATGCTAATATTCCTCTAAAAGCTTATATAAGCTTGCACATCTATTAATTAATCACTTTGATTAATTAATAAACCCCTTTATCCACACGAGTCACTAAGGGACAAACTAAACTCTCCTAGAGTTAACTCAACCTTTTCTAAACCCCACTTATCCATAACTAACTCAACATCCCTATTGTCCCACATGCAAAAGGATGAAGTGATTCCTTTATCCATTGGGCTATATAAAGAGCCCTCCTCCTATCTTTACACTTACACCTAAATTCCTTGAGAGAGAAAAAGTAAGCACATAGTGTTAAAATATAAATCCTTTGTTTGTTCTTGAGTAATTCATCATCTTTCAAGAGCCAAGCCTCATGTTCTAGAATTTTATAAGGATCAAAAACCAATTTTTGATTACCATTGAGCTTCATAGGTCCATTTAATTTTGTTGGTAATCTAGAGAGTAGAGGTTTTGAATAGCATGCTAGTTTTGATCTTATGTTTCAAAATTATGATGTTAATTTAGATCTTGCTTAGCTCTTCATCTTGATGGTGCTTGGAATTTATATTACCTAGGTTATAGAACTATTTTGGGTGGTAGTTCTTGTTCCATTTAATCTAGCTTGAGCAAAGTACACAATACACACATGCTAAAAAATGTGCAGATGGATTTCATGAAAAGTGAAAGGAGAAATACTTATAGAAATTTTCATTTGTTTTATTGTCATGAAGTTCATTTTATTCAGATGCTTAATCATATCAAAGGATATTGAATAGAATTTTTTGGAAAGGCTATGAGGTCTTAGTGTCTTAAAGATGTCAGAATTAATGTTGAGAATGTCGTCATTATTGACTGAAACACTTATGAAATATTTCCCACTTATGAAATATGTCGTCATTATTGATCAAACAATTTAACACTTTATTCCCCACATAATAAATATTTCATAAGTTTTTCAGTCAATAATGACAACATTCTCAACAATTACAAAATGCCATAAGCACTAAGACCTCATAACATTTCCAAAAAAATTTATTCAATATCCTTTCAATACATTTAAGCATCTGAATAAAATGAACTTCATCAATAAAACAAATGCAAATTTCTATAAGTATTTCTCCTTTCACTTTTCACAAAATCCATTTGCACATTCGTTATAGCTCTATCAACTCATGAGAACTGGGCATGATAATAACTAACACATTAGAATAGTATGCTACTATCTATCAATTTCATGGAAGGAACCCTTCTTTTTAATGAAATTGTTCTAAGTTCCAAAACACTAACAACTTATTTAAGAAAGCTTAAAAATGCCACAATGTCGATTCATAAATGAAGTCGCATGTACCATTTATGACCCTTTTTCTCTAAACTGACATAAGTTTAATAAGATTATTAGTCCTAGGAGTCAAAAATAGGGTATCAAGAGTATTAGGATTTCCATCATGTAATCATATAGAGTATATGATTGCAATCTATTATTCCAAACCATCAATCAATATTTCCTTATCTAACAAAATGTCAAAATAAGTCATCGCTAGTTTGTAAGAGCTGCTATTTGATATACCAAAAGAAACATTTCAACTATAGGGAAAATTACAACAAATATCATAATCAAATCAACAATCCAATGTATCTTGTCACAACAATCAAGTATTTTCATTCTTCACCTATCAACCAAGTTTTCTTCTTAGAGACTTTAGAATAATGATTAGTCAATCAAAGAGAATCAATATTAACCGAATACAATGTAGTATTGGTCAAACTAAGTAATTAATCAACTACCAAATGAATGAAAACCAATTGAACTCAAACCAAGACCAAAATGAGGACAAATACATAATGTAATAATAGAAAATATCCTCTAAATTATTCACTAGTAATTTATCAACCAAGTCGGCCATAGTATCCAAACTAGGCCGTATTACGAAGAGATTAAGGATTACTGTAATGGTTAATCTTTAAATGAATCCTAAAGAAGGTGAAAAAATGAATCATTATAGTCCTTTAATTACAAAATATAACATAATTTCTATCCACAAGATGAAGGTTTTGAAAAAATTTCCCAAATTAATACCGACTCAGAGATTGATATAGTCAAGGCGAAATGAATATCCACAAGAATAATAAAAATTAGAAACAAAATTTACATCACAAGACCAAGAAACTCAGCCAAAATGGTGAGAATAAATATCCCAAAATGGAACAACACGGAAACACAAGGATTTCATTCCTTTCAAAACTATTAATCAAGATTTATGCCATCCCTAAAAAGGGTAATCTCAAAACAAGGATCATTTAATCAAAATCGTAAAAGAAGTCCTCTGGGGATTCTCATTCCATTAAACTGATTTCTCCTCCATAAGATGGGATTTGAAGCAATCAAAACTATGCACACCCGTAAAGGGTTTTAAATAATTTTTTATTCCTAAAAGCTATTAATAAAGATTCACAAAAAGAAAGGTCAATAAGACCAATATAGAACCTTCAAACACTCTTCTCAAGAAACCACGACAATCTCGCAACTCAACACAAAAATTGATACATGCCAAAATTATAATATCAACAAAAGATAGGATAAATGCATTATATTTTATAAAAGGGGATCCTGAATAAGACAAAAACCGCTCACTATTTTCCCACAAGGTCAAATTCAAAATAATCATAACATTCAACACCTGAAGAGGGATTAAGCCCGATTTTTAGATTTAAAAAGGTATTAATTATAGATTCAAGAACCGAATGGTCAAAATACCAAATATATCTTCGCATAGAATCAATCAAGGAAATAACAAGCCTCTTTTTTCTTAATGACTCTAGTAATAGAAAAACCAAGACACCAAATGATGTCACATATGGGTATCAACCCTAATCCCCTCTTTCACCTAAATCCAAAAAGGATTTCAAGCAACCCAAATTAAACAAACATAAGTAATATTATCACCTTATTTTTATACAACAATCTCAAGACTATATAGCAACCAAATTTGTTGGAATCGACTTTAACCATCAAAACAAAGAAACAATTTACACCCTTGTAATATACAACATTTTCTATAAGAATAAAGATAATTATAATAACATTACCACCACAAAACACAAATAAAAATGCAATTTCAGAAGATGAGAAGAGTTCTTTTCATGAGATTGATAAATATAATATAATATCATAATGGGTTAGAGCCTATCATGCCCTCGATAGGGCTCTCGCAAAACTCTTCCAAGCTCCCCTGAGTTTCCTTTCAAGGTTTCGTAATAAAATCCATAACCTCAGAATCGAATCCTTAGAAACCCCATACTCATTCTTGCAATAGTGAAGCAACAAACAAAGTCCCTCCTATATGAAGTGTCGTGAGGCTTCTTTATTGAAAACAAAACAAGATTTACATCTATACATTCAAAATTATATGTGGGGGATGTTTTGGGACATCAAATGGAAAGAAGTGTGAATTTGGGAAATGAAATGGAATGAAGGAAAGAAAGAAATGAAAATAAATGGATGCAAGGAGCATACAATAGTTAGGTAAAAAAAGCCTAACATTACATATAGAAGAAGAAGAACAATGAACAACTAACTCAAATGAAATATATTTTGAATCAGATAAACAAGAATAAGTAAAAGGGAACACATTAGCAAGTAAATATCAAAGCTTGATCACCGTGAACAAGAACACCAGACATTAATAATAGCGTTGACAATAAGATCAAAGATAATATTTGCATGCAAGATTTAAACACTAACATCCAATGAACATAAGAACATCAAATGTTACAAGAGACAATAAATGGGACACAAAGTTCATATTTCATTAACTCTTCAAAATGTCTTCAAAAGAACACAAATTTTATTTCTCAAACAAATATTGCACATAGAAGTATTTTCTTCTCCTCTCTCAAAGTCACCCATAGAAAATGAGCCCCTAACTTCTTTTTAGAACCCAAAATTTAGTTACAAAGTAGTAAGGATTGACATGAAGATTAAATAGGGCATCTTAAGTGACTTTGATTTTTTCAACCAACTTTTAAAAAGTAACTTGAAAATAGAAACCATTTAAGTTATCAAAAAATTTCTAAAAGCAAGTTTAACAATAACATCACTTTATAAAAAATTTAAAGTTATTTTAGGAAAAGTACATAAATAAAAGCAATGGGTACATGTGGACCCTACTTAAATGACTTGGACACACACATAGACATTTTAGTTAGCAACATGCCACCTAGATCAAGACACCCGTGATCAATTCCTTATCCATTAGGGTGAAGAGTCCACGCTATCCTGGTCATAGAGGAATGAACTCATTGACCATGCTTAGTCATCCTCCATATGAGAAGAGAGATGAGATTGAAACTTGAGTAATTCATCCACCTATTCGCTTTTGAGCAACATCTTGGTGTGAGAAATTTTGTCTTTATTTTCATTCACATTCACAATTACAAATAATTCTCCACATGCTTTGAATACCTTTCCATGGTGAATTCTTCATTTGTCGCAAGACCGTAGTCATTACGCCACCTTGGCTTGTCAATCAACAACATTTTCTTCAAGATACCCGATCTATCTAATATATTGTACTTGATTTGAAAATCCTTCTATTCTCATTTTGGGATGAAAGCTTAAACATGACATCATCTCCACATATTAGGGCATGTACTTCACGCATCGATCTCTGAATAGCTTCCCACGCGTATGTTCGTAGATCACCGGGAAACACACCTTCTTTGCATCGCACAATCTGACTTTTGTAATTCCTATGAGTTGGTATAGCTCGAGCACCTTGTCTCGCATGAGTTGGGGCAGTAATCACGAGCCAGAATTGATCTTGATGAGATACTCAATTTCAATAGAGTGCTCCTTGTTATGATGACTAATTTGAGATGTTTTACAAACACCGGAAAGTCTGTTGTGTGTGAGAGATCGGCTTCAAAGAAGTGCCAGAAAATTCTAACTCGCCTTCACTTGATATGTGATCGTTGGCAAACCAGCTTTGGTCCTTTGTGCCAATTTGGTATCGATGATGTTCTCATACTCAATAGAGTGTCAAGATGGGTTAGAATGCCCTGAACTCATACTTGCTAAACCACTTTGTTCAAGGTGACATGATTGTGATAGATAGCGTGATTTCTAGCTATTACTTCCAAACTTCAAAACTGAACAAATTACCTCTAAAATTGCCCTTGGGAAAATAGAAAATTTTGTTCGAGAAGATCTCTACTAGATGAGGGAGTCTATTAAGGTATCACATTTGTATGTGTCAAAGGGTTTTTTCCCAAATCAAATTCTTTTTCTATCAAATATTAAAGGTCAAAGATGACTTCTCTTCGAAACTGTTAGGAAAATGCAGGTGTGAAACTGTGAAAACTCCGTTTTATTTTAGCCTTGGAAAAATACCAAACATCACTCGGGAATATACAACTTAGCAAGGGGGCACATAAAGTTGGGAAAAATTCAACTAACCAATTATTTTCTCTTGACGATCATCCAAGTTCAAAATATCAACTCTCAAAGTGAGTCCCTGACAGCTTAAAATCGCAAGTGTAGCTGAAATCAAATAAATTGTCTTTATTCGGGTCCATGAAAAATACCAAATGAGGTGTCATTGTGATTTTGTAACTTCTCAAGGAGTAAATTAATATGGAGAAAATCCAAAGAACCAACCGTTCTTCTTGACAATCACTTAGGCTAGAAATACGATGCTCAAATTAGGCCTTCTGAACAAGTTGAAAATTGGGCGCATTAACGCAATCCAACAAACGGTGTTTGTTTGGGTCCGTGAAAATATCAAATGAGGTTTTCAAGCTTTGAGAATAAGTATAGAAACACCTTAACATGAGAAACATTACAAGAAATGATTGGTTTTTCACAAGAATCACCCTACTTCAGATATCCACTCCAAAGTTGACTACTTGGACAGATATTTGACCCGGGTCAATGCCTTTGCTCCACATCTATTGTTTTTTTTCATTAATTTCATTTTTTTGTGCTGATATATATCTTGTTTGATAATTTTTCAAATAGTTCACGTGATTTCTATTCACGCACGATCCTCCTCTTCTTCGTAATCGTGTGGCTTTGACGCCTGTCAAATGCGTTGAACTCGCTGATTTTTCTTTGTGAATCGGCTGGAAATGGGTTTGATCGCCTTCAAGGCGTGGAAAGATATGAATGTGTAGGAGAGCATGCTGGATTCTTTCCTCGACAACTATCTTGGATTTTGACCAACGCGTGAGTATTGTTCTTCGTATGTGTGCGAAATAGCTTGTATTTTCTTTCTTTCTTTAACCAATGCATAAACAAAGGGTTTTTTTTTACCTCTTGATTGGATTTTCCCGTGTAAAGGCAATGAGCTGATATCTTTCACCAATGTGTATCTTTCCTTTTTTGGCTGAGCATGGAATATTTTTTTTTATTAATGGTAATAGTTTTTCAAAGGACTATACCTCAGTATACAAAAAGGAGGCCTAACCACCAGAATATGAGTGAGAGACACAATAAAAAGGAACAAGATCCAGGAAAGTCATAACAACCAATGTAACCAAGTGCCGCTTATCCAAAAAGAAAACTATAACTAAAATCGCAAAAGAGCAGCAAAAGGACATTGTAATAACAAGAACTACTTACAAAACCAACATGAACAGCGAAGATCCACAGCTATTTCTTGGCAGCTTTGGCAATTCTGGATTTGATATTCTGCCATGAGGTGAACATAGCCAAAGTCGTCATGTGAGTAGGGTCAGTGGTATCCAACTGTTGGATTGTTTGCTTGCTTTCTTGTTCCGATCCCCAAAGAGTAGCTGGAATGCCACTAAGATTAGAGACACAATGAACGTGTTGTTCAATAAATTCCTCAATTGCATTAAAAATAGCCATATTATAATCATGGTGAGTCTTAGTTTTGCCAAGTCTGTTGTCCAAGGAATAAATTTTTTTGTATATGCTTTCCAACTGATTGTTGTCAATAACGGCCTCCTCCTCCTTCAAGCGTTTTTACCATTTTTGCTTAGACAACCGCTTTAGTTCCTTTCAACAAGCAAAGATGTCACTTCCATCACCGCATCCAAACTTTTACTAGTGCTCTCAGCATTAGTCTCCTGAGCCCCCGTACTACTAATGTGGAGGAGATTGTGGGCAACCTCCACGTCCTGAGGCTCATTCCCCGAGACAGGGGTTTCTCTGTGTTCACTTTTTGTGAGGATCCTGCCTAGGCCTCGCTGCTTCGAGGTGGAAAGGGTGGGGCAGAGGGTGGGGGATGACACGAGGAACCAAGAAGGACGGTGAAGGGGAAGAAGCCCCGGTGAAGGGGGTGGAAGGAGCGGTATCCGCATCGGTGATGGGAACAAAAGGAACAAAGTCAGGGAGACAGGAAGACCTGGAAACTTGGAAAGGCACAGCTTATGAATCAAGAAGATTAACCCCTGATGCAATGGGACAACTTGTGCATGTTTTTGAAACTCTAAAATAGAGCGTTCAAGAGAGTTGAGTAAGTAGTGTGGGAAACATACCGTAAAGTTCCTGCGAAAATGGTTGAGAAACACAAGATGCTTGAGGGCACAGTGACAAATCTCCCTTCAAGAGAAATGTATTTTACCATAATATGAGTGATCTCATCAAAAGGTGAGGGAATGGAGTTGATCAGTAACCCTACCGTAACAAAAACCAAATTCTCATTGTCCTCCACAAATTTCTTCTCCTATGCCTGCCTCACAATTCTTTTATCAAGAACCTCAGTATTCATCCATTCCCAAACTAGTAGCCTCGCCAATTAATTCTTCACTGATCAAAACTTTCTGGCCCCCATACTCGACTTTTACTCAGTCTTTCAGTCCTTGAAGAAACCGAATGAGATGTTTTGATCATGTCCCCAGTATTTTTTCTATGAAATTCGTGACACCTCCCTTGTTTAAAAGATTCCAGAGCTCTTCGTTGTTCTTCCATTCCGGGTCCGAGCTAGGTTCGATCTGGCATGGGGCTCCACCCATATTCTCTGAATTTGTATGACTAACAGTGACAACACCAAGCTCCCTTTGAGAAATGCGACAGTAGAATGCCTTGCTTTGATTTTTGAACCCACGGTGACGTCTAGCTCTGTTATTACTCACACAGAGGGAAGGGTGTGTAAGTATAAATAAGTATCGATGTGGCACTTCCCATGAGTGACAAGCATCGACGATTCGACCTCGCGAGCTCTGCACGCTTGAGCATTAGTTTTCTTAATAATCCACTCCAGCTCATCATTAGCCTTACCACGGGCTTGAGAATCAGTAAGAAGTTGATTAATAGCAGCTAAAGGCATAATATTTCCCCCATGTGCGGCTTTATTCTTAATATAGAACCACTCTAAATCATCATTATACTTAGTGTGATCTTGAATGCCCATAAAACTCTGATCAAGCGCTGATTTAAACCAATCCACGCTGTGTGCTAAAGATCCCCGTGATGTGTGGACAATATTATTTTTACCTCTGGCTACGTGGTATTTCCTTAGGCGTAGAAGTTTGATGCTTCTATTTCTACCTTGGCGCTGAATTTGCTACATGCATTGAATTCTTCCTTTTGTTTTACCAATGTGTGTAAATCTCTTACTTTCTCCTCTTTGACATTTGTGGATTGTTATTTTAATAGACATTTTTGGGAAATGCATGAGCAATAGTGTCCTCGATGAATGCATAGCCTCCCTGCCTAAATATGTGCTTTGGCTTTGGTATATGTTGTGATGAATTTGTGGTTAGATTTTCCCTTAGGCGTGGAAGTTTTCCTTTGATGGATATTTGCTTCCTTCTTCCCGAACATGGACTATTGATTCCTAAGTTGTCTCGTGAGGAATGTGCTATGAATTCTTTGGAAAAATATTTCTTAAATGTTTCCACATTACAGGAAATAGTAAGAAATTGGAAATAATAATAAGAAGTTGGGAAATAAATATCCTCCAAACTTATTAATTACTTTCTTTTTTCGTTTTGTTGAAATATCCAATTTCCTCTTTCTCTGGGTAGTGGGCATTAATTACAATGGAAAATGGGAAGAAGTTAACCATTTTCTTCTCGACAATGAAAAAATTCGGATGGCAATTCCAATCCA
Source organism: Taxus wallichiana var. yunnanensis (assembly GCA_018340775.1). Classification (NCBI taxonomy): domain Eukaryota; kingdom Viridiplantae; phylum Streptophyta; class Pinopsida; order Cupressales; family Taxaceae; genus Taxus; species Taxus wallichiana. Next base: position 1,026,273,680 of record CM031237.1, read on the forward strand.
TTTTCCCACATGGGAAAACAGAGATATCTTACCGCTTCGACATCCGATTGGGTTGGGCAATCAGCAAGAGAATTTCCAATAAGTGGGGGAAAATGAAAAATTTTCCAGAAAGGAAAATCGGGAGCGAAAGTTTCTCAACTTGGCATTCCCAAATGATTGAGTGCGCGATTTTAATTACCCATAGAAATTGTAGAAGCGAGAAAACTTCTTCCAATTTTTTTGATCAATTTTAATGAAGATTAAATTAATATTTATTTAATTAGAAACCCCAAAAATTAATAAAATTAATTTTATTAAATAAATTGAAAGAAATTAATTAAATATTAATTAATTAATTTTAAACACTATTATGACATGGAAGGAGAAGTTCTTACCCTAAATGGATAAAATGAAGGCTAAAACGATCATGATGAAGGTGAGAAATCACCGTAAATGACACTTCGTGAGAGAAATTTTAAATTTTTACGTTGTAATTTTGTAAAGTCAAAATTAGTTAATAACAGTGTGGCTCTAATCGGGGACAAGGACATCACAAGCATTTGTTAAACGGACTCTAGCACCCAAAATTATTTAATGAACATGATCCCAAAGATGATTTATGCACAAAAATGGGATGAAAAAGAGAGGAAACCGAAAACAAGAAACTCATGGGAATTCATATTTATTGGTGCTAACATTATGAGATAATTACGGTGTGAATATAAATGTAAATGTACCACCCACGAGGTTGCTTATTAGATTTTTGTGAGGTTTGGTTGCTAAAATAAACTCACGTATTCAGGGAGAGTCATTGTAGGAGGTTTCCTTTTATATGAAACATCCTCCTTATAAATATATATGTTGCACAATGTATGAATTAAGTAAAGAAACAAATAATTTCAAGTGTGTCGATATGCTCTCAGTACTCCATCCGCATCAAAGTGACTCTAATATTTCTACGATGGAAAGATAAATTGTTTTCCAAGGGTAAGTTTTGAATCTTTGTACTCAAAAGAGATGTTTTTTTTTTATATAAGATCGCTTGCATCCAAAAACCTACTCGCGCATTAGACGTCTGTTCACCCACATCGACATATTTAGCTACACCCATTATTGTTTCACACATCTCAGAGGTTATAGTCTTGAGCAATGGATACCACTTCTAGCTCCCATATATCTTGCACAAATCTAGTGTTCATATGAAGTGAAATCTAGTGTTCATTAAAGTGAAAGTTTGAACGTTGAGTTCACATATGTAGGTGAATCTGTAAAAGTGTGATCATCCTCAGATAGGATTCACCGCAGGGTGAAGTGAATTGGTCATGTGCGTGATAAGAACTAGATAGAAAGATCCAAGCAAGTAATATGCATACCTAAAAGTATGTGGAGGCATATGACTTTGTTGTCTTTCTTTAGATGTGTTTTCTTCCCATGTTTGCACTAAGGGGGAGGGTGTTGGGAATTCATATTTATTAGTGCTAACATAATGAGATAATTATGGGTGTGAATATAAATGTAAATATAACCACCCACGTAGAGGTTGTTTATTATATTGTGCTTATGTGAGGTTTGGTCTATAAACCAAACTCACGTATTTAGGGAGAGTGGTTGTAGGAGGTTTCTTGTTTTATAAGAAACATCCTCCCTATAACTATGTATGTCATAGGATGTATGGAATTGAGTAAAGAAACCAAGAATTTTTAAGTGCTTCATATTCTCTGTCAGTACCTTCAAAAATAAAACAAACAAAACCCTAATTACCTATGTACATAAGGGGGCAACATGTTTTCAATTTTAATAGTGCTTGAGTATATTTCCCATCAGAGGGGTAGAGGTGAATGAGTTCCATCAGATATGCCAAGTAATATGTGTTATCTCCATTGCAAATTCCTAATTTCTAAAGGTCCCGCCATAAGTGAATCAAACTTCCCGTGATTTCCTTTTGGTTCACAATCGCTTATCCCAATGAAAAACTAAGTCATTGATTTAAAATTGTCTCCCTTAGTTTTTCTATCAAAAAATTATTTACCTTTGATTGGTGTTCCTTGATCATGTTTTCCACTTCTGAATTATTTGTTCTTCAAGCTTTTCTCATAAACATGATGCTTTTATCCAATTCATTGAAAAGAATTCATCGCTGAACTAATCGAGCTAATCAGTAATGTCTTAAATCCAACGTAATGGGAATTTGAGCATCGCCCCATACAAGAGTTGGAATGGATACATCCCAATTGCTCTTTTGCTCGGGAGCTATGCGGTTAGCCCATAATGCATCATATAAATTTTTGTGTCAAGTTCTTTGATTTTCTTTTAACTAACTTGTGCACGATAAGTAATGATGTTTTTGTTATTAGATTTTGCTTGACCATTTCCTTAGGGTAGTAATCTGATGAATGAGATAAAGATATCCCATACCCATAACAAAACACTATAATCTCTACGTAAGAGAAATTGGTATCATTTTTTTCATTACGATATTTTTGGAATTCTCAGAATAAACCAATATATTCTCTCTTTGATGAAGTCACAGATTACGCATTATATGTTTGTTTCACCTCAGCAGTAGTTTCTACCCACTTCGTGAAAGCAAATCGCTTGTTGTGATCACGTGAGTATGACCAACACTCGAATTTGGATTCAAGACCACGATGAAATCTAACCCCATTGGTCAAAGGGTTCTTCAATGACAACTGGCATCAAAGGTAAGGCTGCCAATTTAGGTCTTCTAACAAATTATTGACAAGCTTCGCATTTTACTACCCATTTTTGAGCATCGGGAAACATAGTGGGCCAATAATAATGTTCTCGCTAAATCTTATGAGTTGTTATTGGTCCATATAAATTATCACCACAAGCATGATTTTGAAAAGCTTCAAAGCTATCCTAAGGTTTTGTTCTTTATCAATAGATCTGAGGAACATTCCATGAATACCTTTCTTGAACAAAGTGCTCCCAAATGACATACCCGACAACTCTTAATTTGATGGCTCTTTTTTACTTAGTTGTCATATTCTATGGAAATTCGCCATATGTGATAAAGTAAACTATATCGTAATACCATTCATCTATGGTATTGATGAAAAAATACCAGTGGTAAACTTTTTCAACTCGGTTCTTTCCTACAGTCATCTCATGGCTTATTCTCTCTGTGGATGAGTCGAAAAGTCCTGTTGGTCCAAAATCTCGACGAAGGGGAAAATCTATGGATGATAGGCCAAAGCAACAGCAGGTGCAAAGCTATAGCCCCTCTTTGAGACACAGGCAAAGTGAAACTAGTTTATTGTTATCTCTATTAGCGGGAATCTGCAGGTCTTTACAAAGATCCTCGCCATCTCATCCTAGTGGAGTTAGTTCGGACGAAGAATGAAAGGGATGAAGGAGGGAATAGAAAAGATGGATTCGAAGGAGAAAGAAATGAATTCCAAAGTAGAAAGGTCAAAGGGTTTATGTTTTGGGCCGTGTAAAAGAGCCAAACTTACTCACATAAACAAACAAAGCAATATTGTTAAACAAATGACAAAAGCATAGAGTGAATCCAGCAGCACAGAATAAGCATGAGATCTAGCTTAAGAAAGATCTAACACATAACACAATAAGCATTCAAAGCACAAAGTCTCAATTTTTGTATTAATAAGTTGTTCACATAAGAAAGCCTCAAATTCTTTCTTCTCCTCACTTCTATTTTTCATACAAATTTGCTCACCACTGAATACTACAAGTATCCAAGTATTTATAGAAGGAGAAGGAGAAAGAAGGCAAAAGGAGCCAACAACTATTTACAAAATATCTAAAAGTCAAATGTTGACTTTGGGCTTTGGGGTACTCTGGGTGATAACAACATCTCATGGTGCAACATGGATGATGTCATCATTTGTGCCAACATTCTTTTACATATTTTTACAAAAATGGGATTAATCCTAGGAGGAAGGAGCCTATTCGTTCGTCATCCGATTGGTTGGAAAAGGAGTTTCTACTCACCTTTCGGGGAGGTAATGTGAAATTGAAGCCGATGACTCTATGAACTTGCTTACCATCGCTTGAAGATTGATCCCCGAGGGACCCTTGAGTGATCCCCGATGACTTCTCTGCGTAAGCCTCCATGTGTATCCAACAAAGTCATAGTAGGCCGAAGGTTTTTGATAGATTCTATATTAAAAGTGGCCTGATCGCCAAACTGGCTTAACAGACGATGATTTCCTTAAAGAGCCGAATAGTATCATTTTTCCTTCCTCAAGGCTGCGCACGATGCATCGAGAAACCCTCGAGACATTCTTCGAATGATCCTGCTCCAATCGATGCATTTACGATCTAGTGCTTCCTCCTTGATTTTGCCTATCTTTCCAAGAAAAAACTCCATTTGGTCAACTCGATAGTCTAAAAGTAGCAAGGACTTCTGCTTAAGGTGCACGCTGGGTGATCAAAAATCACTTGATCTTCACCAAGTCTTTGACTCCGGCAAGTACGAGCATCTTCTCGGAATGTCTCATGTTACAACCTCGGAATGGTCCAACTCTTCAGAGATAGGTCCCGCTATTGCAGTCGGAGTTCCTTGTTAGCTTGATCTATATTTTGATAAAGCTTCATGAACTTTGTAATCACTTCCTCACTATTTTTGAGGATCTCGCTCTCTCCAAAGTGCACACTCGCTATACCCTTACTCACCGATCTTGGCATACTCATTTATCTTCTCCTGACTAAGAACTTCGTGAGGGTCATGCACACATAGGAGAAGGGCATTGCCCATATTTTCGTAGGGGCTTTCTTGAGAAGATTCTTATTTTCTTCTTTAATATTCTCTTCTTCTTTTACATGCTTCAAAGATTCTTGCAGGGAATCCATCATGCGGATAAGGCTTCTCCATGCGTGCGCCTCCGATGATGTTCCCATCGTGACTCGAGTCACTATAAAATTTGTGAGAGATGATCTTATTTCTTCTTTGTGAGATTAGGGTATGTGATCACTATAACTGCTCACTCCAAGCGACTTTCGAGAGAAGAAGGTTATAGCTTCGCTTCTTGGGCCCTTCTTTAGTCGGAATAACGAAGAAGTCCATAGGTTCAATAGGGATTTTCCTCTTGTGCCGGATCCGTGTTCGGAGATCCATTTCTGGACTTTAAGGAGTGGACAAGAGGAAAACAAAGAAACAGGTGAGTAAGAAGGAGGAACTACAATGGACATGGGGTAATGCATCAAGACACTCCCAGTGGTGGCATTGAGAAAGAAGCCAACACTCCAATGCTCATGGGGTACGCAGTGACTACAGAGAGGAACTGGGGTAGATGGATCTGCTGGAGATGAGGGAAGAAATGTTGGGGACAGATTCGTGAGGGAAGAGAAGATGGAGGGAAGAGGAAGGGGAAATGTTAAAGATAGGAAGAAGACACAACCAAAGAGTGGTTGGTTTGAAAGCAACATGAGGAGGGGGAAGGAGGAGTAGGACATGGGACGGTGTGAACCTCACCGGCTTGTAGTAAGTGGTAACATCCTCGAGTGGATGTGCCCATTGGAGCACTCTTATCGCTTCTTCTTCTCTGAGCGTGATACCGGTACATACCAAAATTGTAGAAGGGTGACTGCATCGCGAACAACGTAATAAGTGCCCCAATGATGATACAGTCTCTTCGCAAGGTGTTCGAGGGGTCCAGAAAGTCTCTCCGAATATGCGTTAACATCCCGCATACCCCGCTTTTAGCCCCCGCGCGCTTTTTTTCCCCTTTTTCCCTCTTTTCTGCCCTTTTTCTCTTTAAGAACAAACCGCCGCCTGACTGATCCCCGAACAATGGCAAACGAGAACTGCCAGCCTCGAACAGGCGCGGTCCTTTACGCATTTTCCGAACGCTTCTTTTGACGCGACTCGCATGAAATATCAGCTGCCACCACTTTTCCTTGCGCAACTTAAGCTTGCATTTATGTTTTTGGTCCCCTGGAATAGTGTTTTTCCTTTGTTTATTGTTTAGGAGTTCAGTTTGATTTTGATCTTTGGGTGATTGAATTCCTATAAATGAGTTACTTGTGCTCAAGCAAATGGCCCTGAAGTTTGCCTCTGAATTTCTCTTTGCTGTAGATTTAATTTTCATTGTTGCTTAGAGTTCTTAGTTCAGTTCTTTGCATGCTTAGTTAGCATTGTCCAGCTGTTGGTAAGCCACATATCCAGCTTCAGGCAAACAAGTGTTGTCTGCTTTCTATCTAATCCATTAGAAGTAGAATAGCTTAGTAGCCATTAAAGTCAAGCAGGTTTTGCTTCTTCAAACAAGGATAGTTTCGTGTTCTCGACGCATTATGTTGCATGATTCGTAAAATCCCGCTAGGAATCGTATAAGCCAAGCTCGTACTCTCGCGCTATCCCTCTCCTACTCGCATTTTCACCTCGTATTCCGAGTCGCCCTCGTCCCAATATCTATTTCCTTTATCGATGTTGGCATTACACACTTTTCTCGGGATCCACGTGAACACGAAAGAACGAGGAGATCATACCGAGGGGACAAGATCACACACACCATCGATTCGCCATCGTTCTGGAATCCGTGTTCTAAGCTTTCAAAGTTCTAGTTAGAATCATATCAAACAGAGTAGTTAATCGCTTTATTTCAAAGTAAATTCTATTCTCGATATTGCCAGTGAAGTCATGGGGATTGATAGTTTCGAGAAACTATGATTCACTCCTCACTTCCGAGGTAGGATCGAGAATCCCACGCGAAATAGATTAGTTATTTCATTATTTAGAATAGATATACAAATCGCATTGCATAAATAAATACCACACTCTGGCTATTTTGTTTGTTTTAAATTATTAGTTTAGTTGTCAATTCTAAATATTTTAAATAAATTTCGCTTTCTTAAATTCTTATAAATCATCAAAAATACAAAAAGAAGTCATATATGCTTAAATATATTTCTAGATACTTAGAGTTCACTTTATTACATTGTTTATATTATCAGATTCTAGAGGACAATTACTGGGACCTAGTGAGCCCAGAGAATACGCTTTTCGAGCTTTCAATCGTGGCCTCACCCTAATCTCATAACAAGCAATAACTCGATATCGACCAAAATCTTAGAATCCAAGTCTTCCAAACAACAATGCACTTCCAAATACATCGATCTCGCTAGAGGATTAAACATAAGACGACCAAGCACATACGTTTTGGTCAACCACCAACCACGACTACCCTAGAAAAACATCTATACGACTTCGTAGAAGGGCTCAAAGAGAACAAACATTCGGGTGTGACCCTTTAGTTCCACAACCAGATGCAGAGACACCCCTCACGCATACATGATACCGCCTAAGAATCCAGTGCCGCAAGAACGCCTGTGAGGTATTCCCGAGAAGATCGCACAAATCATGATTCTAAACATGTAAAGTCGAGAAAGCGTATGATTATCGGGATACTAGGGATCGTGACTTGACTCCACGCATGACCATACCGCCCACAACAACTACGAACCTATGGTCATGACCCAGCTGTATCCCGCAACCCAACGAATCCATAAGAGAATTAGATATAGATACGCCTACGCACACTAGTATTTCAAATTACTCCACTTCCACCTATTATCATCGAACAATTGTCCTTACTAGATATAGCAATAATGCTAACGAAGCTTGAGAATTCGACTAGGCCGAGAATCATCCATAGAGTCAATCGCTTCCACCATCCACCATATGACCTTATCCGAGACATACACGAAACTATCCTGTGTCATTTCCCACGTATTCCACAACCCATAGATCGAATCACGCCAGAGCTCGATATTGATTGAGCCTTTCGAGCGGTCATCCTCGCCGATCGATCTATCACACCACCTTCGTGTTGGTAAGGGCCTTCTTTACCTTAGATTCGCAAATTCCACTAGTGCGCAGTGACAAGACATCGACTACCTAACTAGTCTATCTATATACCACGCATATTCCATCCCCACACTGCCGCTCCTTTGCATGCACTCGGAGGTCGTGGGGTACGCGGGAAGAGTTACTCGTAGATTCCTACGCTAGCTTTTCACTTTTCCTACAGATAAAATCGTGAACCCAACGTGAAACAAACAACTGCTTTCACCTTCGTATCTCATTAGCCTTCACACGCCCAATAAAACAAAATCATCGCCTCACTCCGCACGGGGCGACAATTATTCAACTAATCAATTGGCCGCTCACAAACCCCAAGAATCGAGCAACTCGCTCTTTTCAAACGGAGTTAGATTAACCTCCTCGAACCCAACAAACAGCTCTCTGCGCCAACAATATGATGCTATCGAGAATCCGGTTCATCTCCTCGTGATGCTTAGACCACAAATTGCAGAGACAATCGACTCCATATCCGGGTCTTAGATGATGAATGGTCAATACATTATCCCCAGAGTGAACAACATTCTCGAGGTATGTACCCACCTCCATGAGGTTTACAAATACAACCCGAGGTCTCTTTAAGAAAATACCCCCATGCCTAATGTATGAAATACTTCCTGAGAAACTGGCAAGATAGCGATTGGCCATGACAGATATCACATGCCTATACAACACTGTGCATACAACAACGCCGGGCCAGCAAAGCACCGTGATCACTAAATGAATTCATTTCACCCGA
>CM031237.1:1026282343-1026377847 GCA_018340775.1 Taxus wallichiana var. yunnanensis
TGATTTTGGGGTCTTCTTTTAAATTAGGAATTTTTACCGCCTTGCCCAAGGCTTGTACTTTGCCACTTGGCACTTTGGTGGATTGTTGTCTTTGGTTCTAATGTCGTGATGTGTGGAATAGGGTCATGGGATGCACCATGGATTGGTTGGACCTATGGACCGCTTCGTTGTATGGGGAGTACGCCCAAGGGTACATATGACTAGCGGGTTATTGAGAACTACGTGTTATTATGTCACTTGGGTTAGGAGTGTCCAAACTCGATGTGCCTTGGGCACAGAGAGACAACCGGCCTCCTTGAGGGAGGCAAAAGAGTTTGAGGGAGGCATAAGAGTTTGAGGGAGGCATAAGAGACTTGAGGGAGGCATAAGAGTTTGAGGGAGGCATAAGAGACTTGAGGGAGGCATAAGAGTTTGAGGGAGGCATAAGAGACTTGAGGGAGGCATAAGAGTTTGAGGGAGGCTTATGATATTTGTCTGTATGGTTGATGTTTCAGGATATATGTTGAGTTATTGTGATGTTTGGTAGTGGTCTTTTGATGTATGTGTTACTCATGTCAGATGGTTATGTGTTGTGATGTTGTGGACATGTCATTGATTCCCTTGTGGACACTATGTACCTGTAGCATGGTTTGTTGTTATGTGAGTCTTTCATTGATGCAAATTGAGGAAATGTCTGGTGGATTGTAGTACTCTTTTGGTTGAGTATTTGGTATGTCAGTCATTAATGTGTGATGAGTACCTAGGTTATGGGAAGTGTGCCTATTCTATTCTGTATTTGTGTAACCTTTATGTGGTGTAATACAATCTTGAAGTATATACTTGTGTACTTGTGAATCTGTAGGGTCTTGTGAACCTGATAGGGTGTTGTGTTAGCAGTTCATGTTGGGCACCACAATAAGGAATAAATCAAAACTCTTAATGATGATATTTTTTTTTAAGAAACTAAAACTGAAATAAGGATAATGGAAAGAGACTAATGAAATGATGAACAAGAAAGAACGCCAATCTTCATAGAACATTGAAAGTTAAAACATCTACCAAATGTTCCTAAGGCTAACTCGTAGTGACCGTGCTTTAATCAACTAAAATTTTAAACCATAGGGTGTACTTTCTCCTTTACCTGTCCTTGGTTGCGAACCATTTCCTTTCCTCTGTGTAATGTCGCATCGAGGACGATGCTTTCTTAAGGGGAGGAGAATGTAATGCCCCCTAACTTACTGGACTCGGCCAACTTCATCTCCTTGGCGTGGCGGTGGAGATTTTATTGTGTGACGTGATGGAATCAGATTTTTATCGACTTTGCTTGTGTTCGTCTCCCCCGCCATGGCATTAATGAGCCACTGCACCCTTTTGCTTGGCGTGTTGAATTTTCTCCCTGTCGGTGGCGCACCCACGATTTTCAGATTTGCAAATCTCCCTAATGACTCCCTTTACATCACGTGGGCACTGTGGTTTACGTCCAAAACCACGGATGCTTCATTGCGCGCTCCATGTTGAAAGCAGACGTATTTGCTACGCGAAATGGGTGTGGTTCACAAAAATCGTCTTTGTCTGAGGTGAGATTCGTAGGCGTAGAACTGAAATTCTCCTAGGGCAGTGCCGTGAGGAGGTGTTCGGCGATTGTGACAATTGCGGGGGTAGAGAAGTAAACATACCCCAGAAAATCCGTGGTTTCGGTGAGAGTTAATCCCGAGAGGCTGCAGGGCGATCCCAAAGGAACCGCGGTGTTGATCGATGTTACGGATGCCACGCAACCTCAATCATGTTGATTGTTGCAAAATCTTGCATTTATTGTGAGAAAGTTGTCTTGAGCACTTCCAACGTGTAGGTTGTCCACTATGTTGTTATACTCTGTTCGATTCATTGCATCCTCGGACTGGGTTTCTCCCCTTACGGTTATGTCCTCAAATCGACGAAGTGACGGTGAAAGCGTTGCATGGACAACGTGTTGGCGGGTTAACCATTTTAGGTGTTACTGTCCGATGCATTGCAGTTGCGCGCGACCACTGACCATGATAAATTTGTTAATGCAAAATCTCGTGTTGTAGTAGGAGAAGCGAGATAAAGTTGTAGATTGGGCTGTCTTGCCCTTTCTTTTTGGGAAGTCGCCTCTACCCAAGTGGCGAGATCTCGCATAGAAGAAGCCCGATCAAACCTTGAGGCAAGTTTTGCAATGAGGTGAGATCGTGTTCACCACTTGTTCCTAGTTTTGGCCATCTACGGAGCGTGAAGAGCGATAGCGGAGTTTGAACCATCTTTCACCCAAAGCATAGTTTTCCTTTTTCCATTACTTTCCTCATTCCCCTCTCAAAATTTTTTTTTTGTGTATTTTGATGCGAGTGAAGTTCGATGTTATTTGGAAGTGATAATCCGGTTCCATGGCATCCCCATCCTCTGTCTGACCTTGTGGTCATGGTTATGCTCTCTTTAGTTTTTTTCGTACACCATCGATAAGAAATCCAAGCCATTTGGTATCAGCAAGCACTCCCGAGAGTTTGGAAGTGGGCACGGGCGAGAAACCAGGTGTTGTTTGAAGCATTTTCAATTTTTTTGATGAACATGGACAGCAATAAAAATGGCTTCGAGAAACAGAACAAAAAGATCACAACTTGCGAGTGCGCACAAATATACGAGTCTATTTCAAGCCTTGAAGACCTGTGGCTCATACGCATCGTCATCCTTAAAATCCCAAGCAACCCTAAAATCCGTTAAGTGATGCCTATTGTGCCCTTTCGGGCAGCAGCAGCTATGGTCAAAATGAAGAACCCCTCATTGATAATGGAAGCTTTGCGACTCAAAAGCTGTTTTACCCTCGTAGGTAGTTTACGGTTTCCCTACGATGCGGGCGTGACGATCGGGGTGTTAGGGTTTTCGACAGATGCCTCGTTAAGGAGGGGAGAAGTTCACGGGAGATCTATGCAATGTTGGAGAAAATGTCTTGGGAGATGAAGGTAGCGGGATATTTTCTTTGAGATCAGAGATCATGTCTTGAGTTGTTCTTCCAAATTGACCTTGGACGGTGAGGGTGTTACCATCGGACGATGAAATTTATTAATGAGATTCTCTATTGCTTCCTTACTTGTTTTACGATGTAACTCGTAGGAGAGAATCTCATAGGCGTGGATACGTACTATATCGGCCCAAGGAAAGAACCCATGATGGTTTGCTTGATCAAGAGAAATGGTAACTCGGTTAGCGGTGGGACTACTTCTAGCTTTGTAGGAGCTGAAGGATGTGTAGAGAACTAAGGACAATTGTTCCATCTTATTAATTCATTTCGGGAGATCACTTTACTTAGAATTTTGCTAATGATAATGTTGTAAGGCATGGATGGCTAGGACTCAAATCAAGGACCTCCATCAGCATTCTTTGAGCACTCTATCTTTGAGACAACGGTCCTTCGCGGGTTTGGGGTTTCTAGTTGATTGGTTTCTGTAGGCGAGGTTCAACTTTGCAATCTTTTGAGGCCGATCACGCTTCATATCAGAATATTCATGAAGCACAATTTGCCTTGAAACTATATGAGCATCTTCTACGAGTCAATATGTTGGCGAGGCATAAAGGGTCTTGTTGGAATTATCACACCTTACAAGCTACGGCTGCTGATGTTTGCACCGAGATTTTGATGTTGTCCCCAAATCGATGAATGAAAGGTTGTGTATCATCACGGTAGATGCCTACCGAGCTAGGAGCGTGGTGTAATCAATATGTCTCGTGTCAGAGATTCAAATCATGGGGTTGGTTTGTAGCTGTTTTTCACTTGCGTGATTGTGGCGCTAGCTCGAGCTCGCATGAAAGCACTTTGGGTTAAAGGCAAGCAACGGCATTGAAACAATCATATGGAGATGGCGTTCTAAACCGGGCATGTTAAGACTAGCCCCGAAATATTTTGCTTTCCTTTTTTTGCATGAAATAAATGATCTACTACCCGAAATGACGCTTTAAGATGGAATATTGTGTTTGATTCTATCGATTGTCCTTGATTGCATTGGTTTCTTTATTTTCCTGTTCCTTCTCCTGAATCGTTGTTCCTTTCATGATTGGTTTGCATAGGGGAAAATTGTTGTTATCTTTACTTTGTTATAATTATATGGCTGAGAACAATGTTGTACTTGCTTTGTTTATTTTGGATCAAATCATACGAAATGGAAAGAGACATTCTTATGAAACATGGAAGCTTAAAAAAATGTTACCTTTCAAAATGCTTGGTTATGGCTACCCTAAGCGATATCAAATCAATAGAAGCTCATAAATGCTTGGAGTCGATTTACGCTCGATAGTAGATACTTCTGCTTTTTGCTTCCTTAGGGGTTTCCTTCATTAGTATACGCCCCACTCGAATGCTTCTTTCCTCTTTGGCTTGTTCCCTTGCTTGTCTTGACAAGATAGTTATCACCTTTCGGATCTGCGAATGTAGACTTACATTGGATAAAACACAAATGCATGTATATTTATTTTGTGGTGTTTTATCATCATTGATAAGGAATATCAAAAAATACGGAAATCTGGGTCCTTAGCTAGAGTGGCTCTTGTTTTTATTAGTTGTAACACTACTCCTTGATTACCTTTCTATTGAATGTAATTTGTTGCGTAAGTGAGAGTCTGCTTTGGAATGAATTGAATTGATATTGTACAAAATTTTACACATAGTGCTATTTGGTCTTGGATAATAGTATGTATGCTATTTATGAAGATTACGAATGAAGTTTGTTTAGGATTTCCATTTAAAAGTTGTCATGCTTGCCTACCTAGAGTGTAGCTTTGCTTGTGAGCTATTTTGTTTATTACTCGTTTCCTAATAAGGCTTGCATGGCTTGTAGTTTCTTCAATAATCTATTCGGTATTAGACATTAGGAATGAAAGAAGGAAATTTCATTATTGTCCTCAATGCCCGAAAGTAGATCAATGGGATTGAGGATCAACCTTTAGCAATAGAAAGTTCTAGGAAGAGAGAATCCTAGTTGCAAACCAAAGAAATTAGAGAGAATCCTAGTTGTTAACGTTTATTACTTTTAAAAGACCTTGTAAGGAAGAGGCGGTAGACCTCTTGTTTAGATTGTAATGATGGAATGTTTCCTTTGGGGTCACGTATCCCTTTATTGCTATGAAACATCCTCTTGGAAGAATTTGGTAACTATGTTTTGTTTCGCGTCTTGATCGTAACTAGTATGTCTTTGACTCTCAAGTTTTTCTTTCCCTTTTATGGTGGATGGTTTGAATATTAGATTTAAGTCACGTAATCCATACGGTTGCATGATCAAAATTCTCTATACTATTGACCTTTCGTTCCTATCCCATGAGTTCTTGGATTGTTTCTTTGTTTTGTGATATACTGCTAGTTGGAATGTTTGACTTCCTCATTGTTGGCTGGTGTAGATCCTTACCTCGTGTGAAAAGTAGATTATTGGTTTGTGCTTTGATCCTATCATGAAGTAGAACATTCCTTTCATGTCAATTGTTAAATGTTAGCTTATTATTTCAATGTATAGACTTAACATGTGCTCGGTTCTAGCGAAGCCCGACTCTAGTTAATATTTGTGCGAGATGGATTATGCGAGTAGACTAGAAGAAAAGAGTGTAAAAGTTTCATCTGTACCATTATGAAGTTCCTTGTAAAAATGTCAATGTGTTTTAAATTGTGTAACATTGCTTGTAAAGAGAGTTGATATGACCTCTTGCTGGTATTGTTTGGTAATGGTGAAATAAAGTGTCTTGTTCTTGTGTAGTTAAGCTTGAAATTATCCTTGTGAGAAATGGCTTTCAATCTTTACATTGATATGAGTATTGTAAAACTTTGATCTTGAGAATAAATTGTTAAGTTAAATCTTTCTAAGACTTAGCGACAATATTTTATAAGTAAAGTAAAATGAGTCGGTTAACCCTTAAAGAAGCTAAACAAAAATAATAATTTTATATTCAACAAATAAATGTAAAGGTGATCTATTTGAAATCAAATACTTCCATGAGTGATCAAAATGAAAACATCCTTTGTGAAGTAAACATTTATAAATTGATACCCCTAGCTAAACTAGTGAACACTATCCCTTTGGGGTGAACCCTTAAACAAGCTTAAAGGAAAACAATGGTTAGTTTCTGGAAGATATTAAGATTTAGTAAGTAGGAGAAGACTTTAAGTGAACTACTCTACAGTGTTTAAGAAATTAACTTAGTTGGTGTGATGAATTTGTGCGAATCATGTATTGAATTCTTCTGAAAACTTAAGTCATGAACTATAGGGAGTCTTATCAAAATAAATAACCTCCGATCATTTCTTATTGTGGCTTGCCCTAGCCGTGAGTGTGTCATGTGGATTGGACTTTCATGTTGTCTTGTCAAAAGAAGAGTACATTGTCCTTGATAGGAGTGAGCGTTTCCGTGCTTTGACTTTGTGGTCTCCCCGTAACAAGTGGTTCCTAGTGTTGGTTGTAACCTTGTGATGACGAGGTTGTGTTGTGTTGTGTCAAAGCATGTCAAAAAAATTATCTGTGTATTTCTTTGTGTTGTTCTTGTGTTGGTATTTTTGGTGCGTTACACTTGTCAATTTTAACACGGTCAAATGTAGATCAAAACTGAATTTGAAAAGTGTCAATCGAAGTTTGCCATAGCAGAGGCTTAAGCGAGTATTTGATTTCCTTTAAATATGTGTTTATATTGGGTGTAGAAAACAACAAAAACAATGAGATATTTGTTTATGCATAACTTGATCCATTTGTGCATGTTTTAAAATAAAAAAATAGAGAGTCATGTTTCGAATATATCTCAATCTTTTTGTATAGAATGCTATTTTTCTTGTAGCTATTCTACCTCAACATATAATATCAATTCTATTTTTTTCATTAAGGAACTGTTCTTTTTGGGTTGTGAATTCATTTCGTATAAGTCCTGTTCAATTTTTCAAACTCTCGCTAAAAAAAGAACAAATTTCACCTCTCATTTCAACCTACCACACTACTCTCCTCCTCATTTCTTATTTGTAAATTTTCACCATCTTCAAATATCATTGCTTTCACGCGTCCACCAATAATTCGGAGATAGACACATGATATATCAATCTGTTGTTGTCTCTCTCATAATGAAAATTCATGAGCTATGACCAAAAATATTGAAGCCATCATTTGTTTAAGTTTAGTCCTTAATTTTATTGTCACTTTATAACTTGTTTAACTTCAATGATTAATTTTTTCTTCTTAATAATATTTTTTCTTTTTCTTCTTATGAATTACTTCAACTTCAAATATTAGTTTAAAAATCTTTAAAGCTTGCTTTCTAATTTAAATTAACTAAATTTCGGATTTCAATTAAAATGTATGGGAAGAAATTAAAAAAAGAATTTTATACGACTGGTTGAATATTTTAAATATTTCACTCAAATTTTCATGAATAATTAAATATTTAAAAACTATTTTAAAGACTTCATTAATAGTTATGATTTATTGGGGCACTTATATTTATAGGCATATTAGATATTGGAATATGATTTAATATGTATCTTTTATATGTTGTTTGGTATCGGGATTGAAAATGGGTACCTCCTTTTATTCTTTCGAAACATTCTTTTCTTGTAGTCTTGTATCAGTATAACAGTATCTAAAGATGGGGTTGCTATGAATTGATTCAAACAACAAATGCATTCTCATTTCTTTTACAAGTTCCCAAATATAATAAAATCATTTGCTAATGATGGGTATAAATATTACAACTGGGAGTTGTGTCTGAAAGAATAATGCCACATCCTTTCCATACTAATTGAGTGGTACTTATTGAGTAGAATTCAAAATAACATTACCCTTCCATTTGATTTTGTAGATACCATAAATTTAAACCTTATTGGTTTTGGTAAGAGTGGTTTGAGATTTGATTAGTCTGTTGTCTTTATAAGGTGTCAGAGAAATGGGATTAATTATGATTTGGTTCTCATAATTAGTTCTAATACTTCTTGGCATTTCTTTGTGTTTGTTAGGAAACTATAGAATTTGTAACAATGAATAAGTAGAAAGTTGAATAATAAAACAACAGTTTACAGAGATAGTGATAAACAAAATATATAAAATACCAAACATGCAAGAGATGAACACCAGATTTACGTGGTAAAACCCTAGCTATGTGCCTAGGGAAACGTCCATGGTGCAAGATATAAATATTTTATTAACTCAAGATGAACAGATTACTTGTGAACTAATTATAAGTAACTTTGGATCAACATAAAATTAATTACACCTATTTGGAAAAGTACAGTTTGGATTCCTCCTCCTATGAATAGAGTGGAAAAATGTCATTAGGATTTTCCTTCCTAAAAATAGAATTTGGTTGAATTCTTCTTTCTAGAAGTGAGCTACAAACGGCACTAGAAAGGGATACACAAATTTACTTTGTTGTCACATATCTAATAGTGTTCTCTTTCCTAAACCTATTCATCTTGTTGGTTGGCCTATTATTGACTTATATTTTCCTTTATTTTTATTATTAGGGTTGAGGATGGACATAATTGGATCCCTAATAGAATACATGCCACTCACTTTTGGTTTTTTCATTTCATTCGTAGTTCTGACATTCATATGTATATTAGCTTGACTTGTGACCATATATACATCTTGGTTATCTTCAATGGCTATCTTGTTCCACAATAGAGAGCTCATTTAGCTATTTGTCATTGGTTTTAAAATAAATCATTCAAATTTATACATATAAAATTAGTGGGGTGCTATTTTGATTGAATTTCATCTTGTTATGTTGATAAACTATTGTAGTGGCTTGGGAGATTGAAGACATTTTTGCAAGTATTGGAAAAAATAACATTTATCTTTGTTTGGAATTTATGTATGGATAAATGAAGAGATATTATTGGCGTGATATATAGATAAAATAAAATAGTATTTAGAAAAATACAAATAAAACTTAATTTAGACTGGAATAAACAACAAACATGTAAGCATAATATTGGCCATGTATAGTTAATAAAGAAACATACAACTTTTTTTATATTAAGGGTAAATTTTTTTTTTGGGGCTCTACCTAGGAACAAAAAGGCCTGAAGCCAAGATACAACGATGAAGACTGAAAGAAACACAAAATAAACAAGTTGTTAGGACACAATAAAAGAACATCACCTATGCAACACAAAAACCGAAGGATTGCAGTCAACCCAACACCGATTGTGATACGATAGTCATATGAGATGGGGTTGAGTGAAAATTAGAAGAGAACCATTTCTTGTTATGTACTATTTTCCGCTCCTCCTTCTTAAGCTCGAAAACAATGTCAGGATCGCACACAAGTAGAATAACTATAGAGGAAATAGTTCAAAAAAGAGACCTAGCAGGAGAAGAGGTGTTTCCCTCTCTTTGACCGCCCTAGAAGAGGCTTAGGTAATACAAGTCAATGATTCATTAAGTGGTACCTATGGGGGAATCAAAAAAGGGGAAGAGACCACCTGAGAGAGGCTCATTTCAGAAGTGGAGGTAGGAATGAGATCAAATAAGGTATTAATGGTAAAGTGAGAAGGGAGAAAATCCTTCCACCAGTTGGATTAACCCCTTTCTTCTTAGAACGCCCACAATCCTCCATCGATGTCCAGTTTCTGTAATGCCCCTTCATTTCAATCTTTGAGCCACCTTTTCAAGGCACTGTTAGTTGTGAGCATGGAAGCGACACATCCTAAACACCTTTTCAAACGCACCAATTTCTTGGCATAATAATACAAGTACTTTATTTTGAGATCTCGAGGTGTTAACCATGGAAAAACACAGGTTAAAGTTGTAGATTTTGCGATAATTGGATAGTTGCTGATGAGTGCAAAAGTGAAGCATTGTTTTACTAACAATGATAAAATTAGGGTTTTTTTCTCTGATAATTAAATAAAAATAACTTTACAAGATACACGGAACTCTTGCTAATATCCATCCTAAAATTGTTCCATTATGGGTTGAACCAACCCTACACTCAGAGATAAATTTGTAACCTGATTATCTCCTCATTTTCCTATATAAAAATTGATTGAGTGAGATCTCTACCTATATCTTAGGTGGGCTCGAAGTCTCTGTGAATATCTACTTCTTGTCATTGGATTTTTGACATATAAAAAAGAATAAAAAGATGATTAAGTAATAGGAGGTGTTGTATTCGAGATATTTTTCTAGTTGTATTGATTTTGCTTCTTCTTTTGTTGATGGTCTGTCCTAGGTGTAGTGTAACCTAGTAGCACCATCCTCCAAAGAAAAATCCCTTTCCTACTATTCCATGTAGGTATCTATAGTTTTCTCTCTTCCACTCTTCCTCCACGTGAGACCCTCACGGTTTCCTTCCTCTGCCCTACATAACCCACCATCATATTTCTTCTCCACGCAAGCCAAAACAAGAGCTATGAACAGGGTGTGCATATCTGTCACAACATAATGGAAAGGGGTTTTTGGTAGATGTTGTAATTGTAAGTTCCCTAGTTGACATGTATGCAAAATGTGGGAGCATGCACATGACACATGATCTATTTGATAGAATGCCCCAAATAATTTGGTTTCATTGAGTATGTAGCTTCATGTATGCACAAAAGGGGCTCGTTAAACAAAATCCCTTGAACTGTAACTCCACAACCTCTTTTAGCATCTCCTCATCAGATTTTAGAATGGGGAATGTTGGGTGTTAAGTAGACATCATAAAACTTTTAGATCCTCCCAAATATGGTAAAATAATATATTTTGAACAATCTACAATTACTCTTACAACCATAGTTATAAGATTCGATCTGTAGATGACTTGGTGTTGGTAGAGAAATGTGTAAAAGTGTGGATTTATGCTCAGCACATGAACTATTTGACAAAACGTCTTGAAGGAGGACAATTTTATTAAATGTCATAGTTGTTGGAAGTGCTCACAATGGTGGTCATGATGAGACTTAAAGGATGCTCAAGAAATTTCCCAGCCAGATGTTATCCCTTGGAGTGCCATGATTGTGCATATGTGAAAATGGGTTCATTAGAAAAGCTTTAGAAACTTTCAAGCAAATGCAAAATGGTGGAATTGTGGATGCACGCAAACTGGTTGGCCAAATTCCTATATGAGATGTTGAAACAAATCCCACAATTTCAACTGGCTTCTTTACTCCAGGCATGATAGGCTCTATCACTTCCTTGATATGTTTCTCCATTTATTATTTTCATGTACAAAATTTTGTATTGAGCTTGTTTATGCTAGGTGTTTTTGGGTGTTAGTTATTTTGTATAAATATGGAAATCATATCATTTTATCTTTGTATATGAACGATCTGGTTAAATGGAATACTATTTCATTGATTCAATATGGTATTTATTTAGAGGTTTTTATTGTAATGCGCTTCTGTGGCATTATACTTGAAGCCGTTGAGCTAAACATAAATGTTTTGTGTTGGTATGAACTTAAACTCGATGTTTGTTTTGTTGGGGCTTATATCTATGTGGGTCTATCGAATCCCTTCTTCTTTGAGGGATCTCTGTATGTATAGTCGATATGGGTTTTAATATCTGAGTTGTATTAAAACTCTGCGAGCTTCACTTAGGTATTCGATACAACGGTTAAATCTTATTACTCCTCAATGTTATCATGGTTTGATATATAATGTATTTGGGTATATCTTCAATTTCCTTAGCTTTGAAAGTCGGTTAGAGGGTTATATAGCCATACCTAGATCTGCTTGTAAATCTGAAAGCTATATATTGGTTCGAAAATCGAACTCTTGAAGATTTAAATACCCAGACCATGGTATCCGACCTATACCTTGTCATAAACCTTGTGACCTGTTGGATTATTGGGGAACTCTTTAATCAGCTTTTTTTTATGGACCTCCGTCATCTCGGTCTTTTACTTCCTTGGGGAATCATATGCTTCTATCTTAGACAAAATGTTAGAAGTTCACATGATCAAACTTCCTCCTATTATAAATTTTTATGAGAACCGAGAACGACCATTCTGGTATCGTGAAAATGACTTCTATCGTTATCATAGAAACAAAGGCCATGACATTGAACGATGTCAGACCTTCAAAAATCTCGTCCAAAAATTCATTGATAGAGGCGAGCTCATTCTAGATAACCCAAATGCCCCCAAATCAGGCACTTGATGTTTTTAAACAACCTTTTCCAAATCATTCCCCAAACAATGACGCTTCGGGGTCTCAAAAACCAAACACGCATACTATCAGCTCCATTTCTACTGATAGTTCTTCTTCTAATTTTGAGCCATCCACAAATGTGTCAACTGAATCGAAACTTCCTTCCACTCCTTCAAATTCCGAGATTCCACCATCCTCGGATGGTCCATCTTCGAGTCTTCCTTTATTGTTAGAAACAGAGTCATCTCCCTCTGCCTCTCTATTTGATCTTCCACCTATACCTGAGACAGTGTCATCTTCATCTGTCTTGTCATCAGATCTTCTTTCGGTGTTTGAGTCATTTACATCCCTTCAAATTTCCACTACGGATACTTCTACCTCTGTCGCTCCCATTTTTTCCACAACCATGCCTTTGGTCAACGTACCCATAGTTGTACCAACTTCTATGCCTTCGGAAGTGTCTTCAATCTTGACTCTTCCTGTCTCTTTTCCTACAGTAATTACACCCACAATTACTGCATCTGAAGTACCCTCCTCACAAGAGGCTGATTCTTCATTACCTACCTCTTTCACCATCAGTGCTTCCTTGCCTATTAAGGAAAAATCTAAAGAGATAGCATCGACACCCATACTTCTGACTCCTGGACTCAGACATAAACAGTTGGAGTTTAAGTCTAAGGTCACATCATCGGTATCGTCTCCTTTACTTCCTCTAAAATGGTTACAATCACCTTATGCGGTCGAAGTTGTCACTATCCCTGAAAAGGAAAACCAATATTTCAGACCATCAAAACTCTTGGTGCTCTCCCTCAAAAATCCCTCTCTACGCCTCATAAAAAAGTAGATTTATTCACTGAAAAGGTGTCTTCTTCTATAACACCATCTTCTTCACTGGTGCCTCGTAAAGTGGATTTACCTCTTTGGAAAGGCATCACCTCTTTTATCAAAACCATCATCTTCGTCACCAAAAACCAAGGCACCCTTTGTGCCTCCTATCAAATCTATTTTGGGAGCTCCTCCCCCATCTAAATCAGTCTTATCTAAATCATCGTCTATTTTGGTCAAGCAGCCTTCTTCATCTCGAAGACTAAAACACTTGTCATGTCTTTGTCATCTTCAAAATCTATCTTAGGAGCTCCTCCTCTGCTAAAATAAATCTTTCCTCACTTACTTCCATCTCAAACACCTAAGGCTGCTTCTCCTAGTGTTCAAAAGAGAAAAACAGTCCCTAAAAAGAATGTCAAACCAGATATGTAGGCTCTTTTACCTCAGTAGTCTGCTAAGATTAAAGAGGTGCCTCCTTCACCTCTGTCCACATCTTTGTCTACCAGATTTTATACTGAAATCCTTTGCCAAATTATCTAATCTTCATCTATATCACTTCCTCCAATCAAACCCTATAATCCCAAAGGAGTAAAACCTGCATGGTTCACCTCTGATGTGATTTGTGCTTACCATAGGTCATGACACCGAGGGATGTAAAGCCCTTCAATCTATCGTTAACAACCTCTTGGAAGAAAATGATCTCTTGTTAGAGGAGGAAGAGGAATAAGTGTCTCCTGTCATCCTAACTACATCTGAGCCTGAATGGTCTATTTATGCCCCCAATTCCATTGATATCACTCTGGATGATCTTCCACCCTCTCAAATCGACACAATTTGTATTGCCACTAGAACACAATAGTATGATAATCCATCATCTTCTACAGCTCCTTGACCACGAGTCATTATTTCTACTACCCCCGAAGGAGCTCCTCCTTCCTCATCGGCCCCAAGACCTCGGGTCTCTATTCATGCTTCACCTCGGGCTCAGATTCCCATGTCAGTTGAGGAGAGTGTTATGAAACAACTCACCCATGCTCCGGTCAAAATGTCTCTTTTTGACCTCATTTAGTCATCTCCCAATCGCGCGAGAGCTCGATTGATAATCTGCACCGCATCGCGGTGAATTCAGATGAGCCCCAACCTTTCGAGATGGTTGTTGGGTTGAATAGATCGTCAACCACCATCTCCTTTGAGGATTATGAAATTCCTCCCCTTTCTTCTGAGGATTTAGAGGCTCCTCTCTTTATCATAGTTCAAATCAATAACACTACGTTAAAACGCACTATGATCGACAGTGGTGCTGCACTCAACGTCATTTCCTCCCACACATTTGAGCAACTTAAGTTACCAAAGAACATAGTGTCACCACCACCTTTTACCCTTTGATCATTTAATGATCAGCTGGCGGTTACCTTAGGAACTGTGGTCCTGCCCATTCGGGTAGGCAAGAAACTTCTTCACGAGCTTTTTTACATTGTCGAAGGAAAATTCCACTACAATATGATCCTTGGACACTCCTGGATCCGCACAATGCACTTGTGTCCCATCAACCCTCCATCGATGTATAAAATATCGAGACGAGGGAAAAATCTATACTCATCCAGGAGACCCTTTTCCGTCCGCACAATGTGACATGACCACATGGTCTGTCCCTCCAAAGGAGAATGCAGATTCTCCTGACGAGGCTTGTTCGTCCTCTTCCATACTTGCAATAAAACTACCAGATCTACAAAATTTGGAAGATACGTTACAACATTTTTTGTTAGGAGAGCTTCCCCTTCTCTCTTTTGACGCCCATCTCAAACCTAACGAGTATGGTAGGCTAGACAAACAACCTGAATATCAACCAGGTCTTGGCCGCATCGTCACCATTGGTCTGCCCAATCAACGAGAATGACATCATCTACAAGTGGTCTTGATGCACCTCGCTATCATCCGATTCTCCTCCTAGGCCAAACCCTATTCGGTAGGGTTTGATTATCTCTGAGAATCCCATATTCACAAAAAAATATCTATCCGATGCATGTGGAAGGGATTTGGAATGGGAAAGTATGAACAAGGTGTGCATGACCTCGTGTCCATTCTAACTCTTAAACCACATCAAAATTTTTGTTTAGGGTTCAAACCTCACTCGAAAGACACCGTCACCATTCTCGCTGAGCCTCTTTCCATTAAGGAACCATCTTCTCCCGTTAGGTCTGAAGCATCTCTTGATGTAGATGACACCATTTCCATCCTGTCTACCTTTTTTTTTTAGTCAATTTCATTTCCTTAGGTCCACTGACCTATAAGAATAATGGAAAATCCACTTCCATACCATTGGTCTTCCCCAAAATAGTCAGAGAAGACTCTCCTATTATCATTCTTTTCCTATCTAGGTGTAGTGATTTTTATTTCTAAGGGATAAGATCATTACATCACTTTCTTTTCATCAAATCAAATGGACATTACCCATGTTCATTTGTTATTTATCTAGTTAAATTGACATTTAACATGTTAATTTAATCAATCAAATCTATCATCTATCTATGCTCATCTTATCTACTTCATCTAAAATCATCAAAGTAACACATATTATGTGGATCCATCTATCCATATCATTTAATTGAATTAACATCTTAACATGTTAATTTAGTCAATTATTCATCCATGACAAATCAAAATTAAATCACATCTATCTATCTGTATCTATCAAAGTTAAAAGCATGAGTCCAATCACATAACACATAATATATATATATATATATATATATATATATATATATATATATATATATATATATATGGCCTGAATGGCCTCGAGCCGTATACATCGTATCAAAAATGCCTTCAAATCGAGGCTACATTGGTATGTCTCTAAAAATATCATCTCTATATAGTAAAATCAGATAAATGGAAAATGATGTCTGCTCCTCCCTCCTCAGGCACGGGCTCTCTATCCTAACCATCACCTACAGAACTAGAGGTGCCCGTAGTCATGACCCTATAACCTCCTCGGTCTCCCCGGTGCTTACACTCTCTGATGCACCGCCTTTAGTGGCTGTCATTGTCCTCATCCTCGCTCCGTAACAAGGCACATCTGGGGCATGCTGTGTCAAGGCATCCTCGTAGTATCTCACCTCCGCAAAGAGAGCCTGATAGGTACTCAGACTCACCATGCCGGGTGCTCTCATCGATGCTGCTGGTGGCGGTCCTCCTACTACGGCACCCTATGCCCCTGACTCTGATGTGGTGCCTGTATCACCATATTTTACCTTGAGGGCCTCTCTGTGTCTATGATATCTATCCCTCTGTAGGATAGTTGTATCCCGCTCCTGGCGAGTGGTGGCTCTCTCCTATATTGTTGTGTCCCTCTCCTCCCTTAGAGTCCTAATCTCCTCCAGAGCGATGCTGGGTGTGTGCATGTACCAAGGTAGCATGATCTCCCTACAGTATCTCTAGCTCCACCATTGTATCCTCCTCGTCTGACTCCACAGACACTATGAGATGCCGTGGTATCTCCTCGTGATACCACACCTCATAGCCCTCAATCACTCCTACATCACCAGCATCATCTGTGGGAGGTAGGGCCTCCCTGAGTGGATCTGCTGGAACAAGTATCGACATATCAATCTCCTTGCTATCCTGTCTGTATGGCACATATACAGTCAACATAATCTGTATCAATCCAAACTGTCTCATCACCCATATAAGCGAGACCTACTCTAAAATCTCTGGCCTGTGACCCCTGACCACTCTAATGTGTCTCAGTTCCACTAAGTCGGCGTCCTATTGGGCCCATGTAGGATAGACCTTGTATGGCCTCCATATAACTTGTGATGGTGTTAGAGTCTTGAATCTGCGGGAATACCACTCGACGATCTCCTGTATCTCGAGGGCCATGTCCTGTCATCATTGAAACCCAACTCAAGGGCTTTCTCTGCTGCTTAGCATCCATGGAAGTCTGGATGGTCTAATCACTGATATGTGCTCATAAGCCCAACAATGGAGCACAAAACTGACATCTATCCCGGTCCGTCTATCTGTGGAATACATCCATAGCTCATGATATATCTGTGCTAATAATGCATCGGTGAATGCGAATACCTGCATGAACTCTAGGATATCACGACGCCTTGATCAGCGGGAGCAAAGTGGGAACCGTCCACCTCTGGAATCTGGTAGTGCATAGTATGAGATAGCCATCTAGATCAATGCTATCAGTTTTCTCCTGGGATCATCCTTCGTCTTGTGAGGCTATCCTCATGCCCTGGACACTATCTTTGAATCATCTGCCCTGTCCCCATATAACTATACCAGGGCCCTCCTCTACTGTTCTCGTGGAGTAATCTCTATCAGGTCCCCGGTGATCGACAACCTAAGGATCCTATAGAAGTACCTCATGGGTGATAGTCATCTCACCCATCCGAAACCAGAAAGTGCATGTCTAGCTATCCCACCACTGCATCAATGCTTGCATCAGCTCCACGTCTCGGGGTACCCGTCGATAATAATGGAAACCCCCTAGTCTGGATAACTCCAGATGGCGCCACTCATCATCTGTCACATCCGGGCAGCGATATAGTCTCCGTAGCTCGGGAATAGCATCCCGCATGTGTAGGACCTCTCGTGCCTGCATCCACAACATCAAAAATCGTCATTAGGTTCATATTTATCAAAATCAACATCATTAAAATTTCATCAAAATTTTCTCAAAGCTTCCAAATGTGTCATCTTTCCAATCGGGGCCGACTCATTCCATCAACGCCGTTTTCTTTGATCGATGCCAATTGTATTCCAATCGATCTTTGATTGCATACTAGTCGGCACCGATTTTGTCAATCGACGCCGACTGTGAGGCAGAGCGCTAAAAACACTCTCTTGCCTCCTACTACAAAACAACACAAACATACAAGGCTAAGGAAGGACCACTTACCCATGGCCACGTCCTCTTCCTCTTCTGACCGCTCTCAGAAGCTTCCATTTCACTCAAATTCAATTTTTGACTTTTTCTAAATCAATCGTCACAATGCAAATGAATCGTTACTGTTCACCACATTAATGATTAGGAAATAAGTATTAGCGATGATCATGAGTTTTCCCAAAAAAGGTATGAATTTCCCTTCCTCTTGCTTTAAAATTTCACAGTTTATTGTTTCCTGTCTAGGTATTAATTACTTTGTAGCAATAGAGGATGCAACTAGAATTAAAAATAAAATTCTTACATGCTCGAAATCTTCAAAAAAAAGAAAACAGTCTCGATCCCATGCACCGCGCGCATGGTACACCAAAGAAAATCGTTTGACCAACCTAGATTCCTAGTATGATTCCTAATGGTACAGGACACCATGAAGGTCATAAATATTACTAATGAACTCAATTTGATGTCTTGGAGAGACAATTTTTGATTCCCATTTTACATTTTAGTCACTTGGAGTGACACTCCCGTTTAAAGAAAATGTGATGGCTTTTGGCTTGCGGTTGTCATATTGATTTGGTGAAATTAAAAACTAACCCTATGTACCTTTAGACCTCCATTAGGAAAATTGAAACCAACTCTCAATTTTACGAAAATGATTTCCTAAGGAAAACATAATCACAAGGATGGTGATAATAACGAGGTTATTATCCAACCAAAATGAATAAGAGGAATAAATAATCATAAGTTGAGGATGACATTCATTTCTCAGAGAGGTAATAGTGACCTTGTGTAGGCTATGCCAACAACCGAGAAGCTAATTTGTGCCCAGATAGGAGTTTGAATCTTCTCATATGACTTATGCAAAACACGCATGGGATCCAATACCTCCCAACTTGTTCGAGAAAAAGGTGAAATACGCTCTTGTATATATCGACGGGATAGGTGTGGAAGGGAACCCACTCCTCACCTATTGGGTGCAACGAAGCGGGGCATTACAAAATGTTTACAATAGGGAATGACTACAATGGATATATCACAATGAATTGTGTTTTCATGTAGGTGTTATTCCTTGAACAATCGTGTTCCATTGGCTAGTAATAAATAGTGATCTGAGTTTTTAATGATCTAAAATCAATTACATTATATTTTGAATTTAAAGATGATTTGTATTAGACCATTGGGAATTTATGCAAAAAAGTGGTTGTTGAGACAATATGGGGTTTGATTTTCCTCAAAGTCCCTTTCATACTTTTTGCTACAAATATTAATGCATATAACATAATTGTCTCTACGCTCCAAGTTTCATAACTTAGATTGTGGGGTTTGATCTTTCTCTTGTGATTGTTTGATAAAATCTTCATACCCATTTGTATATATAATCTGGATCTTTTATTTTTTGGTTGGTGTTAGGCTTCAAAATTGGTACCTCATTTATTCTATGGAAACATTATATTGTAGCGTAAGAAGGTGATATGAAGATGGGGTATTATTTATGAATTGATTCAAACAAAAATGCATTCTCATTTCTCTTAGCAAGTTCCCAAATATAGTAAAATCCATTTGCTAATGATGGGTGTGAATATCACATCTGGGAGTTGTGTCTAAAAGAATAATGACACATCCTTTCCATACTGATTGAGTAGAATTCAAAAATACATTAGCCTTCCATTTGATTTTGAAGCTACCAAAAATTCAAACCTTTTAGGTTTTTCTAAGAGTGGTTTGAGATAAGATTAGCTTGTTGTCTTTATAAGGTGTCAGAGAAAATACATTAACTATGATTTGGTTATCACAATCAATTCCAATATTAGCCTCACTTATGACCATACATACATCTTTGTTATCTTGGATGGCTAGCTTGTTCCGCAATCGAGAGCCTCTTCAGCTATTAGTCTTAGATTTGAAAAGAATCATTCAAATTTATACATTTCAAATTATTTGGGTGTTATTCTCAATGAATTTCATCTTGTCATGTACAATAATTTCTTGTAGTGATATGGGAAATTGAAGACTTTATTTTTGCATGTATTGAAACATATAACATTTATCTTTGTTTGGAATCCTACATATGGATTAATGAAGACATATTATTGGCGTGTAAATGCACTGGGAAATTTCTTTTGTATTTTCCCAGCACCCATCTCCATCATTAGCGTATCGAAATTGCTAGTTATTCAATTGTTATATATAAGTGAAAAGATAAGAAATCATAACAATGGTGTTGGTGTGCCGTTTGTAACATTGTGTGTGAAATGGTTGGTAAAAGATAAAAGGAGAAACATACACGTAAAGTTAAATACATTAACTTAGGAAAGAAGAAGAAGATTACATGACATTGACACACAAGGTGAAGGTGAGGGACAAGGAGAAGTTAAAGAGAATCGCATTGAGTGGGCTTGAAAGAGAGTGTGTTCTGGGCATCATTGTAAAGGATGTGGAAGTTTTGCTGTTGTATGTTGCCAAAGATTGAAGGAATATTCCCTGAAGGTTCACCCAGCATGGCGAGGCACAAGAGATCGGAAGATACCTGAATGAAAAAGTTGTCTGCAGGGAGCTCGTAATCCACACCGCCTTTGAAGTTGAAGGTGAGGGAAGGCAAGGACACCTTCCCTGAGGTTTGGTAGCACAGATCCAACCCCACTGAAGAGCCGTCTGCAGGAGTGAGATCAATGGCTGATTGAATGGCGTCTTTAAGAGGAGAGTAAGCGGCCTCATCCAAAATTGTAACTGTGGTTCCGGAGTCAATGATCATGCCTCCGCTGCCATCCGATTGCAGGTCAAAAGTTCCAGCAGGAATATCTACAGGCTTGCCATCGAGGGTGATTCCTGTAATGGGAATGTACCAGAAAGTGGGAATGACACTGCTCTTAATGAGCGGGATAGACTTGGCTCCTCCACTCAAGGAAGCGCCCTGCCCGAAAAGAGAGGGCTGGTTTGTGAAGAAGAATCCGTGATGGACAAGAGGCAGTAAGAGAATTTGTTGTCTACCTTGGAGCCCAACTGTGAGATGAGTGAGAGAGCACCTCTTCCCAATCCCACAAGACCTCCGCCCTGAGAGAATCCTTGTCCTTCGTTGTCATGTCCACACCCAAAACCAATGCCCGCAACCTTGCTGCCACTCCCTATAGATAATGTCTCGGAAGACAGCACACCGCTGGTAAAGGAACCATCGCCGTACTGATACAAAAAGCTACAACCTGGATTGCATCCAGTTTGTGTATCCCCCAAAGCATCACAAAGAGAATCGGTGCAGGGAATCGTGGAATATGTGGAGGATTTGGAAGGGTCGAACATTGGCGTGGGTTGGTTGAAGCAGTCCTCGCAAGGCTTGCACTGAGTCCATATCAGGTCGCTCCCCGTGTCCACAATGGCTTCAAAGCTAACAGGGGGTTCCCACTGCAACTTTCATCAGAAATTCTCCATCTCCCACTTGAACTGGCGTCTCAGGGTCTAGCTCATGTATAGATTGAGACTGAGACTTAGACTTGGTTACCTGCTGCTTCACAAACCCTTCTATTTTCCTCACTCGTCTCTTACTTCGGTACACTGCAGACTGCAATCGCTCAGAAAAATTCAACACTGCCTCTCGCTCTGATCTGCGCGTCATATTCACCCTTATCACCCCCACATTTTCATTATCACCTCTCCGCCAAGCATAAGCACCAAATAGTCTATCGGAAGAAGATGATATGACTGGAATTATGCATATCAAGGCAACAAAGGCCAACAGCTTTGAACAGCTTAACCATTCCATTTTCCTGTTTGCTCAACCCAACGATAAAAACAGAGTCTCTTCTACAGACTACACCGCTGCAAACTGTCTTGTATATTAATCTACTGGATTGAATAGAATATATATACACTATGTGAGAATTAGGAGAGCCTTTTACTCCTCCCTCACTGTAAATGCGGCGCACACGGAAACAAATTTACTCTGCTTTCAACCGATTCTCCCTCTTGTCCTACTTACTATGCTTATCATTATCATGATCGTTATCAAACGGTGTCATGACAAGCAATGGAGATCCTCCCTCATTTCTTATTTGTAAATTATCACCATCTTCGAATATCATTGCTTTCACGCGTCCACCAATACTTCCAGGAGATAGAACCAGGATATATCAATGCGCTGCTGTCTCTCTCAGAAATAAAATTCATGAGCTGCAACCAAAAATACATACTCTCTCCCACAATATCATTATTGACGCCATCGCTGTTTAAGTTTAGTCCTAAATTTTGTTGTCACAATATAATAGGTAATTTTCTTTTTCTATTGTTTTTAATTCTAATTCTCTAAATTTCCCATTGCAATTAAAATGTATGGCAACAAATTAACATATTAATTAAATAGTTGGATAGCTAAAAGTATTTCATTCAAATTTTCTTTAAAATAATTAAATATTTAAAAGACTTCATTAATTTAATATATGAAAGAAGTAATTAATTATATTAAAAATGTCTCCAACTTGGTGGATTTGAATTAAATTGGAAATGTAGAAATTTTTGTCCTCTGACTCACAAATCCAAAAACAAAATAAAAATCACTGAAGTGCTTAATGTGATTTAAAAGATGTTATTTTCTATTAATACATTTGTATTGTTATTTTTCAATAATTTGATGGTTACGATTTTCTTTTTTCTTTTTACTCCGACACTTATATTTATAGGCATATTTGAATGGCCATCCACATTTCATAAAGAAACATACAACTTTTTCCTCATGATCTTGATCTCCTTAATATTTCTTTTCTTTTATCTCCAAGTATGATGTGATTTTTGCAACCTATAAAAACATTTCTTCTCTATTTAATCTTTAAAACGGAAACAATATTTAAATGTGTGATAACTAATGAATTGTCATATGTCCTTATTATTTATTAACAAAACTTTTAAGTAACTTCCATCTAAATATAAAAAACCATAAGACGTAAATCAAAGTCCTTCCACCATTACATAATTGAAAAATTATCAACACGGTTGTTTTTCATGTCATTGAAGATCTTGGAAAAAGAATGGCATAATTTTATTATAATATAGAACATCCTTCAATGTATTTGCGAAATTCCAATGCCTAGTGAAATAAAACAAAAATCATATTAAATAAACTAGCCTAAAAGAAATGCGAGATATCAAGAAACACCATACCCTATTTATGCAATTAACAATTTCCCTTTCAAAAGGCGAGCAAGTAAATTAACAACATTACAAAAATATATGTATGGGAAATGGAAGAAATGGGAAGCTATTATTAGCTTAAATTTTCTAATCAAATGTAAGACTATGTAGAAAAGGTTGCGCCTCCCTTGACATTCAATGCAATTGTTACCAAGTGTTCAACAATGTAGAAGAGATTTTGTCAACTACGCCCATGATTCAAAACAATTGGATACCTTTTCTATTTAAAAGATTTAATAAAATGAAATGTTCGAAATCAAAGTTTTCAAAGTATGCATGTGTTTGAAAAAAGAAAAGTAATATGTTTATGAAGATACTAATATTAAAACAAGTGGTTATTCATAGATTCAACATCCCTCATATAGCTATTCATATGATGATTTGTATCATATAATTGTTCATATAAGATTCTTGATTCACGATCAAGAGATATGCCTTCAAATGTAATTAAGGAAGAAATATATTATCTTAAATAACTATTGGGTTGAAGATATTTGAAAAACTAATATATAATGACGGGTTTGATTGGACACATGACCAAAATATTATTGACCTTACCATGCCTATCACAAAACCATCTAGTCTACAAATCTTATGATATTATGTGTACGATCGAAACTACATAACCTCTTGGTGGCAAATTTATATTATTTTATCATCCCGAGAAACTTCCTATTGTCCTCTTTAAGAGTTTGGACTATTTTTTCTCAAATAATTTTCTATTTTTATACCGGTGAAATACATCACGCGAAACACTAAAAATAATCAAGGATCACGTAATCATCGTATTGTTAGTATAGTTCAATAATATAATGTGACAATAATATAATAATCCAAAGAATAGTGGCTGCGTGGTATCTCTCATTGGAAAATAAATTTCATGTTACAAGTATTGTAACTCTATAAACCAAAATATTACAAGAAGATGAGCTATACTAATAGAAAGTAATATCTGTTATATTATTCAAAAATAAGAGTTGAGATTTTTTTATCAATAGTGAATTCAAGAATTAAAGTAATAGATAAAATCACTCGATTAAAAACTAGTCCATAGAAATTTAAATTTATTTTCATTAACATTATATAAGACGTGTAACTAAACAAAGTGCTAAATATGGATAGCCTTAGTTTTTATTTGTATTCCATTTTGAGTTTTTTTAGATTAGGAAATAAGGAGGTTTTGAAATTCATCCTCAAACCTTTTATACAAACAACAGAAGATATAGCAATTTGGACCAACGTACAACAAAATGAAGAACGTCATCAACCCAAGGGCTAGATCAAACAAACTTGATCCTACAGGAAGATCAAAGTGGTTTTTGAAAGGCACCCCCGACCTTATACAAAGAAAACAAAGGAGCATAAAAACATCTTCCAATGTGTAACATAAAATAATAAAAAACGAAACTAGACTTACCCCTTATTTTAAGACGGTAGCTGCATATTTAAAGGTTCAAGAAACCTCTTAAGGAGGCCTCTCTTCTTCTTACCCACAACCTTTCATTCTAAATATTCATTAGGGTTAATTGGGATAACAATGTTCAAATTCTTAATTGGTATAGAGTCATATTGATTAGAAATCTCCTTCAATTTGCAGCCCTTATGATGCTCTTAATCAATTGATTCCAAATCCTGTTGTGGGATTCTTGCCCCGATAAGATGACTATAATATATTTCAGGTGAGGGGTTAGAGTTAGAATTACCATGATGAATAGGCTCTTCGATTCAGTAGATATTGTACATGTCAATCAGACTCGGGAACCCTTGCTAGATATTGATCTTCCTCTTAAAAATAAAACCGATTAAAGTTAAAAGCATTAGTATCCATCACCAACAACATTACACAAAACAATTAACTTGATCATATAAAAACAAAGGATTCAACCATTTAAGATCATCATTACACATATAGACCGTTACAACATTTAAAGGGATGTAAACAATTCTATAGGATACCACTCAACAAAAATTGGTTTAAATAATGGTAATTTCCTATTGACCAATTATCAAATATACAAGAGGGAGTTTTTATTCAAAATATCCATCAAATTTATCCCCTATATGTATCTATATAACCTAATAGTTAAACCTTTTCATATACTTAAAGAAACATGTGAGATTTAATGTAAGATCGACAAGCTCAACAATGTACCCTATAAAATCAAGAAATAATCACCCATTACAAGGGATATAGGTCTCTAATCTCTTCATAAGATAGTTATATCAGTGGCATAGGCTTAAAAACCTATAAAAATCACAAAGAAAAGTTCAATCAGTGGCATAGCATGCTGATAAAGAGTTAACTTTGAAAGCTATGATGACTAAGTTTTTGTCAATCAACAATTGTCAATTTTAACACACTCAAACTGCAGATCAAAAACTAAATTTGCCAAGTGTCAATTGAAGTTTTCCACAGCAGAGGCTTAACTGAGTCTTTGATTTCCTTTAAATATGTGTTTATATTGGGTGTAGAAAACAACAACAACAGCAGATATTTGTTTGTACGCAACAAGCCATTTGTGTATGTTTTAAAATAAAATAAAAAAATAGAGAGTCTCTGTTCTAAGTATATCTCAATCTTTTTGTATAGAATGCTATTTTTCTTGTAGCTATTCTACTTGAACATATAATATCAATTCTATTTTTTTCATTTTGAAATTGTTCTTTTTGGGTTGTGAATTCATTTCATATAAGTCCCTGTTCAGTTTTTCAATTGGTATCAGAGATGCATATATAAGTTGTTTATTTGACTGCTGCAAGCTAGTATAATGGCCCAGACTAACAATACTGTGTAGTATCATATTCCTCTTTTTAGTGGGGAGAACTATGAGTAGTGGAGTGTGAAGATGAGAACTATGCTAATCTCACAAGAACTATGGATGCTTGTTTCTTCAGGCTATTCAGAGCTAGCTGATGAAGCCGCCTATAATCTTCTATCTGCTGATCAAAAGACAGCGTTGAAGGAGAAAAAAAAATATGCCAAAGATCTGTTCATTCTTCAAACAGGAGTTGATATCTCAATATTTCCAAAGATTGCAGAATGTTTGATGTCACGTGATGCTTGGGAATCCTTGGAAAATGCCTATAAAGGTTCCGTTAAGGTAAAAATTGTCAAACTCCAAATGTTAAGAAGAGATTTTGAGTCTCTTTCTATGAAAGAAAGTGAAAGTGTTGAAGCTTTTATTACTAGAGTTCAAAATATTGTGAATGCTATTCATGCCCATGGTGAATCTCTTGAAGATAGGAGGGTTGTTGAAAAAGTGTTAAGAAGTCTTCCTAATTTTTTTGATCCCATTACCATTGCTATAGAAGAGTCAAGGGATTTATCACAACTAACTCTTAGTGATTTATTTGGAAGCCTTCAAGTACATGAAAATAGGTTGAAAAGGAATGAGGAACCCCGAAACAAGCCCTCCAAACCAAGTTGAAGGTTGATGACAAGAAAAAACAATCTTCCATGAATGAGGGTTCTATTTTTTCCTCATCATATAGAGGAGGTAGAGGCCATGGAAGATTTCATGGAAAAGGAGGTTGTGGTAGAGGAAGAAGCAACAACCTTGGGAGACACCACCTTCATTGTAGCTATTGTGGTAAAGATGGTCATATTGAACAATATTGTTTCAAAAAGAAAAGAAACACCTCTCAAGAAAATTTTAGTAAAGACAAAGGTGAGAAATCTGAAATTTTGTTTTTCACATCAAATAGCTTTGAAGCCGAAGATGATTTTGTTTGGTATTTAGATAGTGGATGTTCAAATCACATGACTGGAAATAAAATTTTGTTTGCAAAGTTAGATGAGAATGTGAAGGGGAAAGTCAATTTTGGTAACAATAATCAAGCAGAAGTAATGGGAAAAGGTGTTCTTGCTTTAACAATGAAGAATGGGAGTACTATGTATGTACATGACACTTTGTTTGTTCTAAGATTAAAGCATAACTTGATTAGCATAGGGCAGCTAAATACGAAAAATTACAAGACCGTTTTTGAAGGAAAGTCTTGTAATATTTTTAACAACAATGGACTAGTTGCTGAAGCTCCTATGACACATAATAGGATGTTTTTGTCTAAAAATGGAATCTGATGTAGCTTGTTTGAAGGTTTCTGTTTATGATCCTTGGATTTGGTATAAGAGTTCTGGGCATCTTAATTTTGGATCTCTCTCGTTCATGCAAAATAAGAACTTGGTGAGAGGTTTTCCATCTTTCATAAAGCCAAAAAAAAAAGGTATGTGAAGGTTTTCTAATAGGGAAGAAACATAGAGAAAGTTTTCCTAATCATCATTTTAGAGCACATGAGCCTTTGGCTTTAGTACATGCAGATATTTGTGGTCCCATGCAAACTTTGTCTCTTGGAAAGAACAAATATTTTCTTCTCTTTGTAGATGATTTTTCAAGGATGTCTTGGGTCTATTTCTTAAGTGAGAAGTCTCAAGCTTTTAGTTGCTTTCAAATATTTAAAGCACTTGTTGAGAAGGAATCAGGTTTCTATTTGAAAGTTATAAGAACTGACCGAGGTAGAGAATTCACCTCTAATGCATTCAAATAATTTTGCATTTCCCATGGCATTAAAAAGGAGCTAACTACAACTTATACTCCTCAACAAAATGGAGTAGCGGAGAGGAAAAACAAAACCATTGTAGAGATGACTAGATGTATGTTGAAAGAAATGTGTTTGCTAAACATGTATTGGGCAGAAGGAGTGCATTCAACTATTTATATTCTCAATAGAAGTACTACAAAGACGGTAAAAATTTCTACTCCTTATGAGACTTGCTTTTGTAGAAAGCCAAATGTTTCTCATCTAAAAGATTTTGGGTCTACATGTTTTGTTCATATTCCTCAACAACAAAGAAAGAAGTTAGATGAAAAATTTGTGAAATGCATTTTTATTGGATATTCAGAAGAAATTAAAGCTTATAGATGTCACGACCCTCTTACTAATAAGTTTCATATTAGTAGAGATGTGATCTTTGATGAAGGGGGAGTTTATTTTAAAAATGAAGGAGAAGATAAGATAATTACTCATCATATTGAAAATTTAATTCTTGATAATAGTATTCAATCAGTGCAGCCCTCTACGGAAACAAATATGGGATCACCTTCAAGGACTTCTCCATCAAAGGAATCCTCTTCTACTTCATCAACTAGTTCTCATGTTGACACCCAAGTAAGGACTCCATGTAGCCCTCGTAGAAAAACAAGAAGTTTGAAGGAAATATATGAGATAGGTAGGTATGCTGATGATAATTTTGCTTTGCTTTCTTCTACACATGTTGAGCCTTATAATTTTAAATAAGCTTGTACTAATGAGCTATGGATGCAAGCCATGGATGATGAAATGTCTCAAATTAATAAGAATGATACATGGGAGTTAGCTGATATTCCTGATGGAAAATAAATGGTCGGAGTAAAGTGGATTTACAAGATAAAATTCAATATGGATGGAAGTATTTCAAAATATAAAGCACGGTTAGTTGCAAAAGGATATGTGGAACAAGAAGGCATTGACTATGAGGAGACATTTGCTCCAGTAGCAAGAATGGAAACTGTAAGAACCTTTCTTTCCATTGCGTCTCAGTTATAGTTAACAGTTTATCAAATGGATGTTAAATCTGCATTCTTAAATGGATATTTGAAGGAAGAAGTTTATGTGGACCAGCCACAAGGTTTCATTGCTCGGGGAAATGAAGATAAGGTTTATAGGCTTAAAAGGGATCTTTATGGTCTTAAACAAGCCCCGAGAGCTTGGTACTCTAGAATAGATAACTATTTTCTTGATCATGGATTTGTTAAATGTTCTTCAGAGAGTATTGTTTACAAAAAAATGTAGGATCAAATTTCATCATTCTTTGCTTATATGTGGATGACTTAATATTTTTGGGCACCTCATTCTCACTTGTGGAGGAGTTCAAAGAGGCTATGAAATCTGAATTTGAGATGTCTGATTTGGGAAGAATGCAATATTTTTTGGGTTTGGAAATTACCCAAGAAGTTGTTGGTATATTTATCTGTCAATCCAAATATGTTGAAAATATGTTGAAAAGGTTTAATATGCAAGGTTGTAAATCAGTGGGCACTCCTCTTGTTGTTGGGAGTACATTGATGAAGGAAGATGAAACTCTGCCTTATAATGCCACTGTTTATAGATCTCTAGTTGGCAGTCTTATGTATCTAACATCTACTAGACCAGATATTTTGTTTGTTGTAAGTCTAGTTGCTAGATTCATGCAACAAACTCAAGAGTCTCATTAGCAGGCAGCTAAAATAATTCTCAAATATGTCAGTGGAACTAAATATTTTGGATTGTTTTATAAAGCTACTAATAATTTCAATGGTGTAGCCTACACAGATGCGGATTGGGCAGGTAGCTTGGATGATCGAAATAGTACCTATGGATATGCTTTCTTTTATGGAGTAAATCTCATTTCTTAGAGTAGTAGAAAGCAACTCACTATAGCTTTATCTAAAGCTGAAGCAAAATATATAGTGGCATCATCCACAAGAACACAAGCAATTTGGATGGCAAGACTATTTGAAGATTTTGGAATGGAAGTATGTAAGCCCATTAAAATTTATTGTGACAATCAAAGCACAATATCCATGACAAAGAATCCTATTTTCCATAGCAGGAGCAAACACATTGATATCCGACATCATTTCAT
Source organism: Taxus wallichiana var. yunnanensis (assembly GCA_018340775.1). Lineage (NCBI taxonomy): Eukaryota > Viridiplantae > Streptophyta > Pinopsida > Cupressales > Taxaceae > Taxus > Taxus wallichiana. Next base: position 1,026,311,984 of record CM031237.1, read on the forward strand.
TCGGGATCTTGTTCAACAACAATTCATTTACTTTGAATTTTGTCAATCTAAAGATCATCTTGCAGACATTTTTACTAAGGCCCTTCCAAAGGATAGGTTGGAGCATCTTCGATCACTGTTAGGAATTCAAAAACTTCGCATCAAGAGGGAGATTGAAAGCTATGATGACTAAGTTTTTGTCAATCAACACTTGTTGTAATGCCCCCCCTAACTTACCTGGACTCGGCCAACTTCATCTCCTTGGCGTGGCAGGTGGAGATTTTATTGTGTGACGTGATGGAATCAGATTTTTATCTGACTTTCCTTGTGTTCGTCTCCCTCCCGCCATGGCATTAATGAGCCCTGCACCCTTTTGCTTGGCGTGTTGAATTTTTCTCCCTGTCGGTGGCCGCACCCACTGATTTTCGGATTTGCAAATCTCCTAATGACTCCTTTCTGTCACGTGGGCTGCCTGTGGTTTCTGTCCAAAACCACGGATGCTTGCTGCGCTCCATCAATGCTGAAACAGACGTATTTGCTACGCGAAATGGGTGTGGTTCGCAAAAATCGTGCTGTACAGGTGAGATTCGTGGGCGTAGAACTGAAATTCTCCTAGGACAGTGCCGTGAGGAGGTGTTCGGCGATTGACAGCAGCTGCAGGGTAGAGAAGTAAACATACCCCAGAAAATCCGTGGTTTCCAGTGAGAGTTAATCCCGAGAGCTGCAGGGCGATCCCAAGGCACCGCCGGTGTTGATCCTGATGTTCTGGATGCACGCAACCTCAATCATGTTCAGTTGTTGCAAAATCTTGCAGCTGTTGCAGAAGCTGTCTTGAGCACTTCCAACGTGTAGGTTGTCCACTATGTTGTTATCTGTTCAGTTCGACTGCATCCTCAGACTCGGGTTTCTCCCCTTCTGGTTATGTCCTCAAATCGACGAAGTGACAGTGAAAGCGTTGCAAGGACAACGTGTTGGCGGGTTAACCATTTTAGGTGTTCTGTCCAGTCTGTTCTGGTTGCACGCGACCACAGCCATGATCGGCTGTTGCAAAATCTCGTAGCTGTAGTAGGAGAACGAGATAAAGTTGTAGATTGGGCTGTCTTGCCCTTTCTTTTTGGGAAGTCGCCTCTGTCCAGGTGGCAGATCTCGCATAGAAGAAGCCCGATCAAACCTTGAGGCAAGTTTTGCAATGAGGCTGAGATCGTGTTCACCACTGTTCCTAGTTCTGGCCATCTACAGAGCGTGAAGAACAGTAGCGGAGTTTGAACCATCTTTCACCCTGCATAGTTTTCCTTTTTCCATTACTTTGCTCATTCCCCTCTCAAACTTTTTTTTACTGTGTATTTTGATGCGAGTGAAGTTCGATGTTAGCTGGAAGTGATAATCCAGTTCCATGGCATCCCCATCCTCCTGTACAGCCTTGTGGTCATGGTTATGCTCTCTTTAGTTTTTTTCGTACACCATCGATAAGAAATCCAAGCCATTTGGTATCAGCAAGCACTCCCAAGAGTTTGGAAGTGGGCACGGAGCAGAAACCAGGTGTTGTTTGAAGCATTTTCAATTTTTTTGATTAACATGGACAGCAATAAAAATGGCTTCTGAGAACAGAACAAAAAGATCACAACTTGCAGACTGCACAAATATACAGTCTATTTCCAAGCCTTGAAGATCCTGTGGCTCATACGCATCGTCATCCTTAAAATCCCAGCAACCCTAAAATCCGTTAAGTGATGCCTATTGTGCCCTTTCGGGCAGCAGCAGCTATGGTGAAAATGAAGAACCCCTCATTGATAATGGTAGCTTTGTGACTCCAAAGACTGTTTTACCCTCTGTAGGTAGTTTACGGTTTCCCGACGATGCAGAGCGTGACGATCAGGGTGTTAGGGTTTTCGACAGACGCCTCGTTAAGGAGGGGAGAAGTTCACAGGAGATCTATGCAATGTTGGAGAAAATGTCTTGGGAGATGAAGGTAGCAGGATATTTTCTTTCAGATCCAGATCTGTACTGAGTTGTTCTTCCAAATTGACCTTGGACAGTGAGGGTGTTACCATCAGACCTGATGAAATTTATTAATGAGATTCTCTATTGCTTCCTTACTTGTTTTACGATGTAACTCGTGGGAGAGAATCTCATAGGCGTGGATCTGTACTATATCAGCCCAAGGAAAGAACCCATGATGGTTTGCTTGATCAAGAGAAATGGTAACTCAGTTAGCAGTGGGACTACTTCTAGCCTGTAGGAGCCTGAAGGATGTGCAGAGAACTAAGGACAATTGTTCCATCTTATTACTTCATTTCAGGGAGATCACTTTACTTAGAATTTTGCTAATGATAATGTTGTAAGGCATGGATCGGCTAGGACTCAAATCAAGGACCTCCATCAGCATTGTTGAGCACTCTACCTTTGAGACAACGGTCCTTCGCAGGTTTGGGGTTTGCTAGTTGATTGGTTTCCTGTAGGCAGGGTTCAACTTTGCAATCTTTTGAGGCCGATCTGCTTCATATCAGAATATTCATGAAGCACAATTTGCCTTGCAACTATATGAGCATCTTCTACGAGTCAATATGTTGGCAGGCATAAAGGGTGTTGTTGGAATTATCACACCTTACAAGCTACAGCTGCAATGTTTGCACCGAGATTTTGATCTTTGTCCCCAAATCTGATGAAGGAAAAGGTTGTGTATCATCACGGTAGATGCCTACCCGAGCCAGGAGCGTGGTGTAATCAATATGTCTCGTGTCCGAGCTTCAAATCATGGGGTTGGTTTGTAGCTGTTTTTCACTGCGTGATTGTGGCGCTAGCTCGAGCTCGCAAAGCACTTTGGGTTAAAGGCAAGCAACGGCATTGAAACAATCATATGGAGATGGCGTTCTAAACCAGGCATGTTAAGACTAGCCCCTGAAATATTTTGCTTTCCTTTTTTCAATTGCATGAAATAAATGATCTACTACGAAATGACGCTTTAAGATGGAATATTGTGTTTGATTCTATCGATTGTCCTTGATTGCATTGGTTTCTTTATTTTCTGTTCCTTCTCTGAATCATTGTTCCTTTCATGATTGGTTTGCATAGGGGAAAATTGTTGTTATCTTTACTTTGTTATAATTATATGGTGAGAACAATGTTGTACTTGCTTTGTTTATTTTGGATCAAATCATACGAAATGGAAAGAGACATTCTTATGAAACATGGAAGCTTAAAAAAATGTTACCTTTCAAAATGCTTGGTTATGGCTACCCTAAGCGATATCAAATCAATAGAAGCTCATAAATGCTTGGGTCTGATTTCTGCTCGATAGTAGATACTTCCTGCTTTTTGCTTCCTTAGGGGGTTTCCTTCATTAGTACTTCTGCCCCACTCGAATGCTTCTTTCCTCTTTGGCTTGTTCCCTTGCTTGTCTTTGACAAGATAGTTATCACCTTTCGGATCTGAATGTAGACTTACATTTGGATAAAACACAAATGCATGTATATTTCTTTTGCGGTGTTTTATCATCATTGATAAGGAATATCAAAAATATGGAAATCTGGGTCCTTAGCTAGAGTGGCTCTTGTTTTATTAGTTGTAACACTACTCCTTGATTACCTTTCTATTGAATGTAATTTGTTGCGTAAGTGAGAGTCCTGCTGGAATGAATTGAATTGATATTGTACAACATTTTACACATAGTGCTATTTGGTCTTGGATAATAGTATGTATGCTATTTATGAAGATTACGAATGAAGTTTGTTTAGGCTTTCCATTTAAAAGTTGTCATGCTTGCCTACCTAGAGTGTAGCCTGCTTGTGAGCTATTTTGTTTATTACTCGTTTCCTAATAAGGCTTGCGGCTTGTAGTTTCTTCAATAATCTATTCTGGTATTAGACATTAGGAAGGAAAGAAGGAAATTTCATTATTGTCCTCAATGCCCGAAAGTAGATCAATGGGATTCAGGATACAACCTTTAGCAATAGAAAGTTCTAGGAAGAGAGAATCCTAGTTGCAAACCAAAGAAATTAGAGAGAATCCTAGTTGTTAACGTTTATTACTTTTAAAAGACCTTGTAAGGAAGAGGTAGTAGACCTCTTGTTTAGATTGTAACGATGGAATGTTTCCTTTGGGGTCACGTATCCCTTTATTGCTATGAAACATCCTCCTGGAAGGACTGGGTAACTATGTTTTGTTTCGCGTCTTGATCGTAACTAGTATGTCTTTGACTCTCAAGTTTTTCTTTCCCTTTTATGGTGGATGGTTTGAATATTAGATTTAAGTCACGTAATCCATATGGTTGCATGATCAAAATTCTCTATACTATTGACCTTTCGTTCCTATCCCATGAGTTCTTGGATTGTTTCTTTGTTTTGTGATATACTGCTAGTTGGAATGTTTGACTTCCTCATTGTTGGCTGGTGTAGATCCTTACCTCGTGTGAAAAGTAGATTATTGGTTTGTGCTTTGATCCTATCATGAAGTAGAACATTCCTTTCATGTCAATTGTTAAATGTTAGCTTATTATTTCAATGTATAGACTTAACATGCTCGGTTAAAGCGAACCTGACTCTAGTTAATATTTGTGCGAGATGGATTATGCGAGTAGACTAGAAGAAAAGAGTGTAAAAGTTTCATCGTACCATTATGAAGTTCCTTGTAAAAATGTCCAATGTGTTGTAAATTGTGTAACATTGCTTGTAAAGAGAGTTGATATGACCTCTTGCTGGTATTGTTTGGTAATGGTGAAATAAAGTGTCTTGTTCTTGTGTAGTTAAGCTTGAAATTATCCTTGTGAGAAATGGCTTTCAATCTTTACATTGATATGAGTATTGTAAAACTTTGATCTTGAGAATAAATTGTTAAGTTAAATCTTTCTAAGACTTAGCGACAATATTTTATAAGTAAAGTAAAATGAGTCGGTTAACCCTTAAAGAAGCTAAACAAAAATAATAATTTTATATTCAACAAATAAATGTAAAGGTGATCTATTTGAAACCAAATACTTCCATGAGTGATCAAAATGAAAACATCCTTTGTGAAGTAAACATTTATAAATTGATACCCCTAGCTAAACTAGCGAACACTATCCCTTTGGGGTGAACCCTTAAACAAGCTTAAAGGAAAACAATGGTTAGTTTCTGGAAGATATTAAGATTTAGTAAGTAGGAGAAGACTTTAAGTGAACTACTCTACAATGTTTAAGAAATTAACTTAGTTGGTGTGATGAATTTGTGCGAATCATGTATTGAATTCTTCTGAAAACTTAAGTCATGAACTATAGGGAGTCTTATCAAAATAAATAACCTCCGATCATTTCTTATTGTGGCTTGCCCTAGCCGTGAGTGTGTCATGTGGATTGGACTTTCATGTTGTCTTGTCAAAAGAAGAGTACATTGTCCTTGATAGGAGTGAACGTTTCCGTGCTGACTTTGTGGTCTCCCCCGTAACAAGTGGTTCCTAGTGTTGGTTGTAACCTTGTGACGACAGGTTGTGTTGTGTTGTGTCAAAGCAGGTCAAAAAAAAATTATCCTGTATTTCACTGTGTTGTTCTTGTGTTGGTATTTTTGGTGCGTTACACTTGTCAATTTTAACACAGTCAAACTGCAGATCAAAAACTGAATTTGAAAAGTGTCAATCGAAGTTTGCCATAGCAGAGGCTTAACTGAGTATTTGATTTCCTTTAAATATGTGTTTATATTGGGTGTAGAAAACAACAAAAACAACAGATATTTGTTTGTACGCAACAGTCCATTTGTGCATGTTTTAAAATAAAAAAATAGAGAGTCTATGTTCTGAATATATCTCAATCTTTTTGTATAGAATGCTATTTTTCTTGTAGCTATTCTACCTGAACATATAATATCAATTCTATTTTTTTTCATTCTGGAACTATTCTTTTTGGGTTGTGAATTCATTTCGTATAAGTCCTGTTCAATTTTTCAAACTCTCGCAAAAAAAAAAAAAGAACAAATTTCACCTCTCATTTCAACCTACCACACTACTCTCCTCCTCATTTCTTATTTGTAAATTTTCACCATCTTCAAATATCATTGCTTTCACGCGTCCACCAATAATTCCAGGAGATAGACACATGATATATCAATCGTTGTTGTCTCTCTCATAATGAAAATTCATGAGCTGCAACCAAAAATATTGAAGCCATCGTTGTTTAAGTTTAGTCCTTAATTTTATTGTCACTATAACTTGTTTAACTTCAATGATTAATTTTTTCTTCTTAATAATATTTTTTCTTTTTCTTCTTATGAATTACTTCAACAATCGTACTTCAAATATTAGTTTAAAAATCTTTAAAGCTTGCTTTCTAATTTAAATTAACTAAATTTCGGATTTCAATTAAAATGTATGGGAAGAAATTAAAAAAAGAATTTTATACGACTGGTTGAATATTTTAAATATTTCACTCAAATTTTCATGAATAATTAAATATTTAAAAACTATTTTAAAGACTTCATTAATAGTTATGATTTATTTGGGCACTTATATTTATAGGCATATTAGATATCGGGATTTCAGGATATTAGATATTGGAATATGATTTAATATGTATCTTTTATATGTTGTTTGGTATCGGGATTGAAAATGGGTACCTCCTTTTATTCTTTCGAAACATTCTTTTCTTGTAGTCTTGTATCAGTATAACAGTATCTGAAGATGGGGTTGTTATGAATTGATTCAAACAACAAATGCATTCTCATTTCTTTTACAAGTTCCCAAATATAATAAAATCATTTGCTAATGATGGGTGTAAATATTACATCTGGGAGTTGTGTCTGAAAGAATGACACATCCTTTCCATACTGATTGAGTAGTACTTATTGAGTAGAATTCAAAATTACATTACCCTTCCATTTGATTTTGTAGATACCGTCAATTCAAACCTTATTAGTTTTGATAAGAGTGGTTTGATATTTGATTAGTCTGTTGTCTTTATAAGGTGTCGCAAAAATATAATTAATAATGATTTGGTTCTCATAATTAGTTCTAATACTTCTTGGCATTGCTTTGTGTTTGTCAGGAAACTATAGACTTTGCAACAATGAATAAACAAAATTTTGAATAATAATACAACAGTTTACAGAGATAGTGATAAATGAAATATATAAAATACCAAACATGCAAGAGACGAACACCAGATTTACGTTGTAAAACCCCAACTACGTGCCTAGGGAAACGTCCATGGTGTAAGATATAAAGATTTTATTAACTCAAGATGAACAAATTACCTGCGAACTAATTATAAGTAACTTTGGATCACCACAAAATTAATTACACCTATTTGGAAAAGTACAGTTTGGATTCCTCCTCCTATGAATAGAGTGGAAAAATGTCATTAGGATTTTCCTTCCTAAAAATAGAATTTGGTTGAATTCTTCTTTCTAGAAGTGAGCTACAAACGGCACTAGAAAGGGATACACAATTTACTTTGTTGTCACATATCTAATAGTGTTCTCTTTCCTAAACCTATTCATCTTGTTGGTTGGCCTATTATTGACTTATATTTTCCTTTATTTTTATTATTAGGGTTGAGGATGGACATAATTGGATCCCTAATAGAATACATGCCACTCACTTTTGGTTTTTTTCATTTCATTCGTAGTTGCAACATTCATATGTATATTAGCTTGACTTGTGACCATATATACATCTTGGTTATCTTCAATGGCTATCTTGTTCCACAATAGAGAGCTCGTTTAGCTATTTGTCATTGGTTTTAAAATAAATCATTCAAATTTATACATATAAAATTAGTGGGGTGCTATTTTGATTGAATTTCATCTTGTTATGTTCAATAAACTATTGTAGTGGCTTGGGAGATTGAAGACATTTTTTGCAAGTATTGGAAAAAATAACATTTATCTTTGTTTGGAATTTATGTATGGATAAATGAAGAGATATTATTGGCGTGATATATAGATAAAATAAAATAGTAGTTAGAAAAATACAAATAAAACTTAATTTAGACTGGAATAAACAACAAACATGTAAGCATAATATTGGCCATGTATAGTTAATAAAGAAACATACAACTTTTTTATATTAAGGGTAAATTTTTTTTTTAGGGCTCTACCTAGGAACAAAAAGGCTGAAGCCAAGATACAACGATGAAGACTGAAAGAAACACAAAATAAACAAGTTTTAGGACACAATAAAAGAACATCACCTATGCAACACAAAAACCGAAGGATTGCGATCAACCCAACACCGATTGTGATACGATAGTCATATGAGATGGGGTTGAGTGAAAATTAGAAGAGAACCATTTCTTGTTATGTACTATTTTCCGCTCCTCCTTCTTAAGCTCGAAAACAATGTCAGGATCGCACACAAGTAGAATAACTATAGAGGAAATAGTTCAAAAAAGAGACCTAGCAGGAGAAGAGGTGTTTCCCTCTCTTTGACCGCCCCAAAAGAGGCTTAGGTAATACAAGTCAATGATTCATTAAGTGGTACCTATGGGGGAATCAAAAAAGGGGAAGAGACCACCTGAGAGAGGCTCGTTTCAGAAGTGGAGGTAGGAATGAGATCAAATAAGGTATTAATGGTAAAGTGAGAAGGGAGAAAATCCTTCCACCAGGTTGGATTAACCCCTTTCTTCTTAGAACGCCCACAATCCTCCATCAGATGTCCAGTTTCCTGTAATGCCCCTTCATTTCAATCTTTGAGCCACCTTTTTCAAGGCACCTGTCAGTTGACAGAGCATGGAAGCGACACATCCTAAACACCTTTTCAAACGCACCAATTTCTTGGCATAATAATACAAGTACTTTATTTTGAGATCTCGAGGTGTTAACCATGGAAAAACCTGGGTTAAAGTTGTAGATTTTGCAGTAATTGGATAGTTGCAGTGAGTGCAAAAGTGAAGCATTGTTTTACTAACAATGATAAAATTAGGGTTTTTTTCTCTGATAATTAAATAAAAATAACTTTACAAGATACACGGAACTCTTGCTAATATCCATCCTAAAATTGTTCCATTATGGGTTGAACCAACCCTACACTCAGAGATAAATTTGTAACCTGATTATCTCCTCATTTTCCTATATAAAAATTGATTGAGTGAGATCTCTACCTATATCTTAGGTGGGCTCGAAGTCTCTGTGAATATCTACTACTTGTCATTGGCTTTTTTGACATATAAAAAAGAATAAAAAGATGATTAAGTAATAGGAGGTGTTGTATTCGAGATATTTTTCTAGTTGTATTGATTTTGCTTCTTCTTTTGTTGATGGTCTGTCCTAGGTGTAGTGTAACCTAGTAGCACCATCCTCCAAAGAAAAATCCCTTTCCTACTATTCCATGTAGGTATCTGTAGTTTTTTCTCTTCCACTCTTCCTCCACGTGAGACCCTCACGGTTTCCTTCCTCTGCCCTACATAACCCACCATCATATTTCTTCTCCACGCAAGCCAAAACAAGAGCTATGAACAGGGTGTGCATATCCGTCACAACATAATGGAAAGGGGTTTTTGGCAGATGTTGTAATTGTAAGTTCCCTAGTTGACATGTATGCAAAATGTGGGAGCATGCACATGACACACGATCTATTTGAGAGAATGCCCCAAATAATTTGGTTTCATGGAGTATGTCAGCTTCATGTATGCACAAAAGGGGCTCGTTAAACAAAATCCCTTGAACTGTAACTCCACAACCTCTTTTAGCATCTCCTCATCAGATTTTAGAATGGGGAATGTTGGGTGTTAAGTAGACATCATAAAACTTTTAGATCCTCCCAAATATGGTAAAATAATATATTTTGAACAATCTACAATTACTCTTACAACCATAGTTATAAGATTCGATCTGTAGATGACTTGGTGTTGGTAGAGAAATGTGTAAAAGTGTGGATTTATGCTCAACACATGAACTATTTGACAAAACGTCTTGAAGGAGGACAATTTTATTAAATGTCATAGTTGTTGGAAGTGCTCACAATGGTGGTCATGATGAGACTTAAAGGATGCTCAAGAAATTTCCCACCAGATGTTATCCCTTGGAGTGCCATGATTGTGCATATGTGAAAATGGGTTCATTAGAAAAGCTTTAGAAACTTTCAAGCAAATGTAAAATGGTGGAATTGTGGATGCACGCAAACTGGTTGGCCAAATTCCTATATGAGATGTTGAAACAAATCCCACAATTTCAACTGGCTTCTTTACTCCAGGCATGATAGGCTCTATCACTTCCTTGATATGTTTCTCCATTTATTATTTTCATGTACAAAATTTTGTATTGAGCTTGTTTATGCTAGGTGTTTTTGGGTGTTAGTTATTCTGTATAAATATGGAAATCATATCATTTTATCTTTGTATATGAACGATCTGGTTAAATGGAATACTATTTCATTGATTCAGTATGGTATTTATTTAGAGGTTTTTGTTGTAATGCGCTTCTGTGGCATTATACTTGAAGCCGTTGAGCTAAACATAAATGTTTTGTGTTGGTATGAACTTAAACTCGATGTTTGTTTTGTTGGGGCTTATATCTATGTGGGTCTATCGAATCCCTTCTTCTTTGAGGGATCTCTGTATGTATAGTCGATATGGGTTTTAATATCTGAGTTGTATTAAAACTCTGCGAGCTTCACTTAGGTATTCGATACAACGGTTAAATCTTATTACTCCTCAATGTTATCATGGTTTGATATATAATGTATTTGGGTATATCTTCAATTTCCTTAGCTTTGAAAGTCGGTTAGAGGGTTATATAGCCATACCTAGATCTGCTTGTAAATATGAAAGCTATATATTGGTTGAAAATCGAACTCTTGAAGATTTAAATACCCAGACCATGGTATCCGACCTATACCTTGTCATAAACCTTGTGACCTGTTGGATTATTGGGGAACTCTTTAACAGTTGTTTTTTATGGACCTCCGTCATCTCAGTCTTTTACTTCCTTGGGGGAATCATATGCTTATATCTTAGACAAAATGTTAGAAGTTCACATGATCAAACTTCCTCCTATTATAAATTTTTATGAGAACCGAGAACGACCATTCTGGTATCGTGAAAATGACTTCTGTCGTTATCATAGAAACAAAGGCCATGACATTGAACGATGTCAGACCTTCAAAAATCTCGTCCAAAAATTCATTGATAGAGGCGAGCTCATTCTAGATAACCCAAATGCCCCCCCAAATCAGGCACTTGATGTTTTTAAACAACCTTTTCCAAATCATTCCCCAAACAATGACGCTTCGGGGTCTCAAAACCAAACACGTATACTATCAGTTCCATTTCTACTGATAGTTCTTCTTATAATTTTGAGCCATCCGCAAATGTTTCAACCGAATCGAAACTTCCTTCCACTCCTTCAAATTCCGAGATTCCACCATCCTCGGATGGTCCATCTTCGAGTCTTCCTTTATTGTTAGAAACAGAGTCATCTCCCTCTGCCTCTCTATCTGATCTTCCACCTATACCTGAGACAGTGTCATCTTCATCTGTCTCGTCATCAGATATTCTTTCGGTGCTTGAGTCATTTACATCCCTTCAAATTTCCACTACGGATACTTCTACTTCTGTCGCTCCCATTTTTTCCACAACCATGCCTTTGGTCAACGTACCCATAGTTGTACCAACTTCTATGCCTTTGGAAGTGTCTTCAATCTTGACTCTTCTGTCTCTTTTCCTACAGTAATTACACCCACAATTACTGCATCTGAAGTACCCTCCTCACAAGAGGTTGCTTCTTCATTACCTACCTCTTTCACCATCAGTGCTTCCTTGCCTATTAAGGAAACATCTAAAGAGATAACATGAAACCCATACTTCTGACTTATGGACTCTAGACATAAACAATTGGAGTTTAAGTCTAAGGTCACATCATCGGTATCGTCTCCTTTACTTCCTCCAAAACGGTTACAATCACCTTATGCGGTCGAAGTTGTCACCATCCCTGAAAAGGGAAAACCAATATTTCAGACCATCAAAACTCTTGGTGCCCTCCCTCAAAAATCCCTCTCTACGCCTCATAAAAAAGTGGATTTATTCATTGAAAAGGCATCTTCTTCTATAACACCATCTTCTTCACTGGTGCCTTGTAAAATGGATTTACCTACTGGAAAGGCGTCACCTCTTTTATCAAAACCATCATCTTCGTCACCAAAAACCAAGGCACCCTTTGTGCCTCCTATCAAATCTATTTTGGGAGCTCCTCCCCCATCTAAATCAGTCTTATCTAAATCATCGTCTGTTTTGGTCAAGCAGCCTTCTTCATCTCGAAGACTAAGACACTTGTCATGTCTTTGTAATCTTCAAAATCTATCTTAGGAGCTCCTCCTCTGCTAAAATAAATCTTTCCTCACTTACTTCCATCTCAAACACCTAAGGCTGCTTCTCCTAGTGTTCAAAAGAGAAAAACAGTCCCTAAAAAAATGTCAAACCAGATATGTAGGCTCTTTTACCTCAGTAGTCTGCTAAGATTAAAGAGGTGCCTCCTTCACCTCTGTCCACATCTTTGTCTACCAGATTTTATACTGAAATCCTTCGCCAACTTATCCAATCTTCATCTATATCACTTCCTCCAATCAAACCCTATAATCCCAAAGGAGTAAAACCTTCATGGTTCAACTCTGATGTGATTTGTGCTTACCATCGCACTCCAGGTCATGACACCAAGGGATGTAAAGCCCTTCAATCTGTCGTTAACAACCTCTTGGAAGAAAATGATCTCCTGTTAGAGGAGGAAGAGGAACAAGTGTCTCCTATCATCCCAACTACGTCTGAGCCTGAATGGTCTATTCATGCCCCCAATTCCATTGATATCACTCTGGATGATCTTCCACCCTCTCAAATCGAAACAATTTTTATTGCCACTAGAACACAACAGTATGATAATCCATCATCTTCTACAGATCCTTGACCACGAGTCGTTATTTCTACTACCCCGAAGGAGCTCCTCCTTCCTCATCGGCCCCAAGACTTTGGGTCTCTATTCATGCTTCACCTCAGGCTCAGATTCCCATATCAGTTGAAGAGAGTGTTATGAAACAACTCACCCATGCTCCGGTCAAAATGTCTCTTTTTGACCTCATTCAGTCATCTCCCCAACATCGCCAGGCTCTGATTGATAATCTGCACCGCATCGCGGTGAATTCAAATGAGCCCCAACCTTTCGAGATGGTTGTTGGGTTGAATAGATCGTCAACCACCATCTCCTTTGAGGATTATGAAATTCCTCCCCTTTCTTCTGAGGATTTAGAGGCTCCTCTCTTTATCATAGTTTAAATCAATAACACTACGTTAAAACGCACTATGATCGACAGTGGTGCTGCACTCAACGTCATTTCCTCCCACACATTTGAGCAACTTAAGTTACTAAAGAACATAGTGTCACCACCACCTTTTTCCCTTTGATCATTTAATGATCAGCTGGCGGTTACCTTAGGAACTGTGGTCCTGCCCATTCGGGTAGGCAAGAAACTTCTTCACGAGCTTTTTTACATTGTTGAAGGAAATTCCACTACAATATGATCCTTGGACACTCCTGGATCCGTACAATGCATTGTGTCCCATCAACCCTCCATTGATGTATAAAATATCAGTATGAGGGAAAAATCTATACTCATCCAGGAGACCCTTTTCCGTCCGCACAATGTGACATGACCACATGGTCTGTCCCTCCAAAGGAGAATGCTGATTCTCCTGACGAGGCTTGTTCGTCCTCTTCCATACTTGCAATAAAACTACCAGATCTACAAAATTTGGAAGATACGTTACAACATTTTTGTTAGGAGAGCTTCCCCTTCTCTCTTTTGACGCCCATCTCAAACCTAACGAGTATGGTAGGCTAGACAAACAACCTGAATATCAACCAGGTCTTGGCGCATCGTCACCATTGGTCTTGCCCAATCAACAGACTGACTTCATCTACGGTGGTCTTGATGCACCTCACTATCATCCAGATTCTCCTCCTAGGGCCAAACCCTATTCGGTAGGGTTTGATTATCTACAGAATCCCACATTCACAAAAAAATATCTACCGATGCATGTGGAAGGGATTTGGCATGGGAAAGTATGAACAGGGTGTGCATGACCTCGTGTCCATTCTAACTCTTAAACCACATCAAAATTTTGGTTTAGGGTTCAAACCTCTCTCGAAAGCCACCGTCACCATTCTCGCTGAGCCTCTTTCCATTGAGGAACCATCTTCTCCCGTTAGGTCTGAAGCATCGCTTGATGTGGATGACACCATTTCCATCCTGTCTACCTTTTTTTTTTTTTTTTTAGTCAATTTCATTTCCTTAGGTCCTTTGACCTATAAGAATAATGGAAAATCCACTTCCATACCATTGGTCTTCCCAAAATAGTCGAGAAGACTCTCCTATTATCATTCTTTTCCTATCTAGGTGTAGTGATTTTTATTTCTAAGGGATAAGATCATTACATCACTTTCTTTTCATCAAATCAAATGGACATTACCCATGTTCATTTGTTATTTATCCAATTAAATTGACATTTAACATGTTAATTTAATCAATCAAATCTATCATCTATCTATGCTCATCTTATCTACTTCATCTAAAATCATCAAAGTAACACATATTATGTGGATCCATCTATCCATATCATTTAATTGAATTAACATCTTAACATGTTAATTTAGTCAATTATTCATCCATGACAACTCAAAATTAAATCACATCTATCTATCTGTATCTATCAAAGTTAAAAGCATGAGTCCAATCACATAACACAAACATATATATATATATATATATATATATATATATATATATATATATATATATATGAATGGCTTCAAATCGAGCCGTATACATCGTATCAAAAATGCCTTCAAATCGAGGCTACATCAGTATGTCTCTACAAATATCATCTCTATATAGTAAAATCAGATAAATGGAAAATGTTGTCTCCTCCTCCCTCCTCAAGCACGGGCTCTCTCTCCTAACCATCACCTACAGAACTAGAGGTGCCCGTAGTCATGACCCTATGACCTCCTCGGTCTCCCCGGTGCTTACACTCTCGATGCACCGCCGGTAGTGGCTGTCATTGTCCTCCTCCTCGCTCCGTAACGAGGCACATCTGGGGCATGTTGTGTCAAGGCATCCTCGTAGTATCTCACCTCGGCAAGGAGAGCCTGATAGGTACTCAGACTCACCATGCCGGGTGCTCTCTCATCGATCTTTGCTTGGTGGCGGTCCTCCTACTACGGCACCCTATGCCCCTGACTCTGATGTGGTGCCTGTATCACCATATTTGGCCCTGAGGGCCTCTCTGTGTCTATGATATCTATCCCTCTGGTAGGATAGTTGTATCCTGCTCCTGGCGAGTGGTGGCTCTCTCCTATATCATTGTGTCCCTCTCCTCCCTTAGAGTCCTAATCTCCTCCAGAGCAGTCTGGTGTGTCTGTACCAAGGTAGCATGATCTCCCTACAGTATCTCTAGCTCCACCATTGTATCCTCCTCGTCTGACTCCACAGACACTATGAGATGCCGTGGTATCTCCTCGTGATACCACACCTCATAGCCCTCAATCACTCCTACATCACCAGCATCATCTGTGGGAGGTAGGGCCTCCCTGAGTGGATCTGCTGGAACAAGTATCGACATATCAATCTCCTTGCTATCCTGTCTGTATGGCACATATACAGTCAGAATAATCTGTATCAATCCAAACTGTCTCATCACCCATATAAGCGAGACCTGCTCTAAAATCTCTGGCCTGTGACCCCTGACCACTCTATTGTGTCTCAGTTCCACTAAGTCGGCGTCCTATTTGGCCCATGTAGGATAGACCCTGTATGGCCTCCATATAACTTGTGATGGTGTTAGAGTCTTGAATCTCTGGGAATACCACTCTGACGATCTCCCTGTATCTCTGAGGGCCATGTCTGCCTGTCATCATTGAAACCCATACTCAAGGGCTTCCTCTGCTGCTAGCATCCATGGAAGTTTGGATGGTCTAATCACTGATATGTGCTCATAAGCCCAACAATGGAGCACAAAAATGACATCTATCCGGTCCGTCTTCTGTGGAATACATCCATAGCTCATGATATATCTGTGCTAATAATGCATCGGTGAATTCGAATACCTGCATGAACTCTAGGATATCACAGACGCAATCAAGCAGGAGCAGTGGGAACCGTCCACCTCTGGAATCTGGTAGTGCATAGTATGAGATAGCCATTTGGATCAATGCTATCAGTTTGCTCCTGGGATCATCCTTCCGGTACTGTGAGGCTATCCTCACAGCCCCAGACACTATCTTTGAATCATCTGCCCTGTCCCCATATAACTGTACCAGGGCCCTCCTCTACTGTTCTCGTGGAGTAATCTCTATCAGGTCCCCGGTGATCGAAAACCTAAGGATCCTATAGAAGTACCTCATGGGTGATAGTCATCTCACCCATCCGAAACCAAAAAGTGCATGTCTAGCTATCCCACCACTGCATCAATGCTTGCATCAAAACAAGACCATATTTTAAAGGGCGACCGATACTCACAAGTAACAGCTCCACGTCTCGGGGTACCCGTCGATAATAATGGAAACCCCCTAGTCTGGATAACTCCAGATGGCGCCACTCATCATCTGTCACATCTGGCAGTATAGTCTCCAGTAGCTCGGGAATAGCATCCCACATGTGTAGGACCTCTCGTGCCTGCATCCACAACATCAAAAATTGTCATTAGGTTCATATTTATCAAAATCAACATCATTAAAATTTCATCAAAATTTTTCTCAAAGCTTCCAAATGTTTCATCTTTCCAATCGGGCCGACTCATTCCATCAACGCCGTTTTCTTTACAGTCGATGCCAATTGTATTCCAATCGATGCGATTGCATACTAGTCGGCACCGATTTTGTCAATCGACGCCGACTGGGAGGCAGAGCGCTAAAAACACTCTCTTGCCTCCTACTACAAAACAACACAAACATACAAGGCTAAGGAAGGACCACTTACCCCTGGCCACGTCCTCTTCCTCTTCTGACCGCTCTCAGAAGCTTCCATTTCGCTCAAATTCAATTTTTGACTTTTTCTAAATCAATCGTCACAATGCAAATGAATCATTTCCATTCACCACGTTAACGATTAGGAAATAAGTATTAGCGATGATCGTGAGTTTTCCCAAAAAAAGGTATGGATTTCCCTTCCTCTTGCATTAAAATTTCACATTTTACTGTTTCCTTTCGGGGTATTAATTACTTTGTAGCAATAGAGGATGAAACTAGAATTAAAAATAAAATTCTTACATGCTCAAAATCTTCAAAAAAAAAAAGAAAGCAGTCTCGATCCCATGCACTGCGCGCGCGCATGGTGCACCAAAGAAAATCGTTTTACCAACCTAGACCTCTAGTATTATTCCTAATGGTATAGGACACCATGAAGGCCATAAATATAACTAATAAACTCAATTTGATGCCTTGGAGAGACAATTTTGATTCCCATTTTATATTTTAGTCACTTGGAGTGACACTCCCTTTTTTAAGAAAATGCGATTGGTTTTGGCTTGCGGTTGTCATATCGATTTGGCTAAATTAAAAACTAACCCTATGTACCTCTAGAACTCCATTAGGAAAATTGAAACCAACTCTCAGTTTTACGAAAATGATTTCTTAAGGAAAACATAATTACAAGGATGGTGATAATAACTACATTATTATCCAACCAAAATGAATAAGAGGAATAAATAATCATAAGTTGAGGATGGCGTTCGATGCTTGGAGAGGTAATAGTGACCTTGTGTAGGCTATGCCAACAACCGAGAAGCTAATTTGTGCCCTGATAGGAGTTTGAATCTTCTCATATGACTTATGCAAATCATCCATGGGATCCAATACCTCCCAACTTGTTCGAGAAAAAGGTGAAATACACTCTCGTATCTACTGACGGGCCAGGTGTGGAGGGGAACCCACACCTCACCTATTGGGTGCAACGAAGCGAGGCATTACAAAATGTTTACGTTAGGGAATGACTATAGTGGATATCTCACAATGAATTGTGTTTTCATTTAGGTGTTATTCCTTGAACAATCGTGTTCCATTGGCTAGTAATAAATAGTGATCCGAGTTTTTAATGGTCTAAAATCAATTACATTCTATTTTCACATTTAAAGATGATTTGTATTAGACCATTGGGAATTTATGCAAAAAAGTGGTTGTTGAGACAATATGGGGTTTACAGTTTTCCTCAAAGTCCCTTTCATACTTTTTGCTACAAATATTAATGCATATAACATAATTGTCTCTACGCTCCAAGTTTCATAACTTAGATTGTGGGGTTTGATCTTTCTCTTGTGATTGTTTGATAAAATCTTCATACCCATTTGTATATATAATCTGGATCTTTTATTTTTGGTTGGTGTTAGGCTTCAAAATTGGTACCTCATTTATTCTATGGAAACATTATATTGTAGCGTAAGCAGTATATGAAGATGGGGTATTATTTATGAATTGATTCAAACAAAAAATGCATTCTCATTTCTCTTAGCAAGTTCCCAAATATAGTAAAATCCATTTGCTAATGATGGGTGTGAATATCACATCTGGGAGTTGTGTCTAAAAGAATAATGACACATCCTTTCCATATTGATTGAGTAGAATTCAAAAATACATTAGCCTTCCATTTGATTTTGAAGCTACCAAAAATTCAAACCTTTTAGGTTTTTCTAAGAGTGGTTTGAGATAAGATTAGCTTGTTGTCTTTATAAGGTGTCAGAGAAAATACATTAACTATGATTTGGTTATCACAATCAATTCCAATATTAGCCTCACTTATGACCATACATACATCTTTGTTATCTTGGATGGCTAGCTTGTTCCATGATCGAGAGCCTCTTCACTATTAGTCTTAGATTTGAAAAGAATCATTCAAATTTATACATTTCAAATTATTTGGGTGTTATTCTCAATGAATTTCATCTTGTCATGTACAATAATTTCTTGTAGTGATATGGGAAATTGAAGACTTTTTTATTTGCAAGTATTGAAACATATAACATTTATGTTTGTTTGGAATCCTAGATATGGATTAATGAAGACATATTATTGGCGTGTAAATGCACTAGGAAATTTCTTTTGTATTTTCCCAACACCCATCTCCATCATTAGCGTATCGAAATTGCTAGTTATTCAATTGTTATATATAAGTGAAAAGATAAGAAATCAGAACAATGGTGTTGGTGTGCCGTTTGTAACATTGTGTGTGAAATGGTTGGTAAAAGATAAAAGGAGAAACATACACGTAAAGTTAAATACATTAACTTAGGAAAGAAGAAGAAGATTACATGACATTGACACACAAGGTGAAGGTGAGGGACAAGGAGAAGTTAAAGAGAATCGCATTGAGTGGGCTTGAAAGAGAGTGTGTTCTGGGCATCATTGTAAAGGATGTGGAAGTTTTGCTGTTGTATGTTGCCAAAGATTGAAGGAATATTCCCTGAAGGTTCACCCAGCATGGCGAGGCACAAGAGATCGGAAGATACCTGAATGAAAAAGTTGTCTGCAGGGAGCTCGTAATCCACACCGCCTTTGAAGTTGAAGGTGAGGGAAGGCAAGGACACCTTCCCTGAGGTTTGGTAGCACAGATCCAACCCCACTGAAGAGCCGTCTGCAGGAGTGAGATCAATGGCTGATTGAATGGCGTCTTTAAGAGGAGAGTAAGCGGCCTCATCCAAAATTGTAACTGTGGTTCCGGAGTCAATGATCATGCCTCCGCTGCCATCCGATTGCAGGTCAAAAGTTCCAGCAGGAATATCTACAGGCTTGCCATCGAGGGTGATTCCTGTAATGGGAATGTACCAGAAAGTGGGAATGACACTGCTCTTAATGAGCGGGATAGACTTGGCTCCTCCACTCAAGGAAGCGCCCTGCCCGAAAAAGAGAGGGCTGGTTTGTGAAGAAGAATCCGTGATGGACAAGAGGCAGTAAGAGAATTTGTTGTCTACCTTGGAGCCCAACTGTGAGATGAGTGAGAGAGCACCTCTTCCCAATCCCACAAGACCTCCGCCCTGAGAGAATCCTTGTCCTTCGTTGTCATGTCCACACCCAAAACCAATGCCCGCAACCTTGCTGCCACTCCCTATAGATAATGTCTCGGAAGACAGCACACCGCTGGTAAAGGAACCATCGCCGTACTGATACAAAAAGCTACAACCT
Organism: Taxus wallichiana var. yunnanensis; assembly: GCA_018340775.1. Taxonomy (NCBI): domain Eukaryota; kingdom Viridiplantae; phylum Streptophyta; class Pinopsida; order Cupressales; family Taxaceae; genus Taxus; species Taxus wallichiana. The sequence goes on from CM031237.1 coordinate 1,026,332,077, forward strand.
GGATTGCATCCAGTTTGTGTATCCCCCAAAGCATCACAAAGAGAATCGGTGCAGGGAATCGTGGAATATGTGGAGGATTTGGAAGGGTCGAACATTGGCGTGGGTTGGTTGAAGCAGTCCTCGCAAGGCTTGCACTGAGTCCATATCAGGTCGCTCCCCGTGTCCACAATGGCTTCAAAGCTAACAGGGGGTTCCCACTGCAACTTTCATCAGAAATTCTCCATCTCCCACTTGAACTGGCGTCTCAGGGTCTAGCTCATGTATAGATTGAGACTGAGACTTAGACTTGGTTACCTGCTGCTTCACAAACCCTTCTATTTTCCTCACTCGTCTCTTACTTCGGTACACTGCAGACTGCAATCGCTCAGAAAAAATTCAACACTGCCTCTCGCTCTGATCTGCGCGTCATATTCACCCTTATCACCCCCACATTTTCATTATCACCTCTCCGCCAAGCATAAGCACCAAATAGTCTATCGGAAGAAGATGATATGACTGGAATTATGCATATCAAGGCAACAAAGGCCAACAGCTTTGAACAGCTTAACCATTCCATTTTCCTGTTTGCTCAACCCAACGATAAAAACAGAGTCTCTTCTACAGACTACACCGCTGCAAACTGTCTTGTATATTAATCTACTGGATTGAATAGAATATATATACACTATGTGAGAATTAGGAGAGCCTTTTACTCCTCCCTCACTGTAAATGCGGCGCACACGGAAACAAATTTACTCTGCTTTCAACCGATTCTCCCTCTTGTCCTACTTACTATGCTTATCATTATCATGATCGTTATCAAACGGTGTCATGACAAGCAATGGAGATCCTCCCTCATTTCTTATTTGTAAATTATCACCATCTTCGAATATCATTGCTTTCACGCGTCCACCAATACTTCCAGGAGATAGAACCAGGATATATCAATGCGCTGCTGTCTCTCTCAGAAATAAAATTCATGAGCTGCAACCAAAAATACATACTCTCTCCCACAATATCATTATTGACGCCATCGCTGTTTAAGTTTAGTCCTAAATTTTGTTGTCACAATATAATAGGTAATTTTCTTTTTCTATTGTTTTTAATTCTAATTCTCTAAATTTCCCATTGCAATTAAAATGTATGGCAACAAATTAACATATTAATTAAATAGTTGGATAGCTAAGAGTATTTCATTCAAATATTCTTTAAAATAATTAAATATTTAAAAGACTTCATTAATTTAATAAATGAAAGAAGTGATTGATTATATTAAAAATGTCTCCAACTTGGTGGATTTGAATTAAATTGGAAATGTAGAAATTTTTGTCCTCGACTCACAAACCCAAAAACAAAATAAAAATCACTGAAGTGCTTAATGTGATTTAAATGTTATTTTCTATTAATACATTTGTATTGTTATTTTTCAATAATTTGATGGTTATGATTTTTTTTTTCTTTTTTACTCCGACACTTATATTTATAGGCATATTTGAATGGCCATCCACATTTCATAAAGAAACATACAACTTTTTCCTCATGATCTTGATCTCCTTAATATTTCTTTTCTTTTATCTCCGAGCATGACGTGATTTTTGCAACCTATAAACACATTTCTTCTCTATTTAATCTTTAAAACGGAATCAATATTTAAATGTGTGATAACTAATGAATTGTCAAGATGTCCTTATTATATATTAACAAAACTTTTAAGTAACTTCCATCTAAATATAAAAACCATAAGACATAAATCAAAGTCCTTCTACCATTACATAATTGAAAAATTATCAAAATGGTTGTTTTTCGTGTCATTGAAGATCTTGGAAAAAGAATTGCATAATTTTATTATAATATAGAACATCCTTCAATGTATTTGCGAAATTCCAATGCCTAGTGAAATAAAACAAAAATCATATTAAATAAACTAGCCTAAAAGAAATGCGAGATATCAAGAAACACCATACCCTATTTATGCAGTAACAATTTCCCTTTCTTCAAAAGGCGAGCAAGTAAATTAACAACATTACAAAAATATATGTATGGGAAATGGAAGAAATGGGAAGCTATTATTAGCTTAAATTTTCTAATCAAATGTAAGACTATGTAGAAAAAGGTTTGCGCCTCCCTTGACATTCAATGCAATTGTTACCAAGTGTTCAACAATGTAGAAGAGATTTTGTCAACTACGCCCATGATTCAAAACAATTGGATACCTTTTCTATTTAAAAGATTTAATAAAATGAAATGTTCGAAATCAAAGTTTTCAAAGTATGCATGTGTTTGAAAAAAGAAAAGTAATATGTTTATGAAGATACTAATATTAAAACAAGTGGTTATTCATAGATTCAACATCCCTCATATAGCTATTCATATGATGATTTGTATCATATAATTGTTCATATAAGATTCTTGATTCACGATCAAGAGATATGCCTTCAAATGTAATTAAGGAAGAAATATATTATCTTAAATAACTATTGGGTTGAAGATATTTGAAAAACTAATATATAATGACGGGTTTGATTGGACACATGACCAAAATATTATTGACCTTACCATGCCTATCACAAAACCATCTAGTCTACAAATCTTATGATATTATGTGTACGATCGAAACTACATAACCTCTTGGTGGAAAATTTATATTATTTTAGTATCCCGAGAAATTTCTTATTGTCCTCTTGATGAGTTTGGACTATTTTTTCTCAAATAATTTTCTATTTTTATACCGGTGAAATACATCACGCGAAACACTAAAAATAATCAAGGATCATGTAATCATCGTATTGTTAGTATAGTTCAATAATATAATGTGACAATAATATAATAATCCAAAGAATAGTGGCTGCGTGGTATCTCTCATTGGAAAATAAATTTCATGTTACAAGTATTGTAACTCTATAAACCAAAATATTACAAGAAGATGAGCTATACTAATAGAAAGTAATATCTGTTATATTATTCAAAAATAAGAGTTGAGATTTTTTTTATCAATAGTGAATTCAAGAATTAAAGTAATAGATAAAATCACTCGATTAAAAACTAGTCCATAGAAATTTAAATTTATTTTCATTAACATTATATAAGACGTGTAACTAAACAAAGTGCTAAATATGGATAGCCTTAGTTTTTATTTGTATTCCATTTTGAGTTTTTTTAGATTAGGAAATAAGGAGGTTTTGAAATTCATCCTCAAACCTTTTATACAAACAACAGAAGATATAGCAATTTGGACCAACGTACAACAAAATGAAGAACGTCATCAACCGAGGGCTAGATCAAACAAACTTGATCCTACAGGAAGATCAAAGTGGTTTTTGAAAGGCACCCCTGACCTTATACAAAGAAAACAAAGGAGCATAAAAACATCTTCCAATGTGTAACATAAAATAATAAAAAACGAAACTAGACTTACCCCTTATTTTAAGACGGTAGCTGCATATTTAAAGGTTCAAGAAACCTCTTAAGGAGGCCTCTCTTCTTCTTACCCACAACCTTTCATTCTAAATATTCATTAGGGTTAATTGGGATAACAATGTTCAAATTCTTAATTGGTATAGAGTCATATTGATTAGAAATCTCCTTCAATTTGCAGCCCTTATGATGCTCTTAATCAATTGATTCCAAATCCTGTTGTGGGATTCTTGCCCCGATAAGATGACTATAATATATTTCAGGTGAGGGGTTAGAGTTAGAATTACCATGATGAATAGGCTCTTCGATTCAGTAGATATTGTACATGTCAATCAGACTCGGGAACCCTTGCTAGATATTGATCTTCCTCTTCTAAAAATAAAACCGATTAAAGTTAAAAGCATTAGTATCCATCACCAACAACGTTACACAAAACATTCAACTTCATCATATAAAAACAAAGGAGTCAACCATTCAAGATCATCATTACACATGTAGACCGTTACAACATTTAAAGGGATGTAAGCCATTCTATATGATACCACTCAACAAAAATTGGTTTAAATAATGGTAATTTCCTATTGACCAATTATCAAATATACAAGAGGGAGTTTTTTATTCAAAATATCCATCAAATTTATCCCCTATATGTATCTATATAACCAAATAGTTAAACCTTTTCATATACTTAAAGAAACATGTGAGATTTAATGTAAGATCGACAAGCTCAACAATGTACCCTATAAAATCAAGAAATAATCACCCATTATAATGGATATAGGTCTCTATTCTCTTCATAATATAGTTATATCAGTGGCATAGGCTTAAAAACCTATAAAAATCACAAAGAAAAGTTCAATCAGTGGCATAGCATGCTGATAAAGAGTTAACTTTGAAAGCTATGATGACTAAGTTTTTGTCAATCAACACTTGTCAATTTTAACACAGTCAAACTGCAGATCAAAAACTGAATTTGCCAAGTGTCAATTGAAGTTTGCCACAGCAGAGGCTTAACTGAGTCTTTGATTTCCTTTAAATATGTGTTTAGATTGGGTGTAGAAAACAACAACACAGCAGATATTTGTTTGTACGCAACAGTCTATTTGTGTATGTTTTAAAATAAAAAAAAAAATAGAGAGTCTCTGTTCTGAGTATATCTCAATCTTTTTGTATAGAATGCTATTTTTCTTGTAGCTATTCTACCTGAACATATAATATCAATTCTATTTTTTTCATTTTGGAACTGTTCTTTTTGGGTTGTGAATTCATTTCATATAAGTCCTGTTCAGTTTTTCAATTGGTATCAGAGCTGCATATATAAGTTGTTTATTTGACTGCTGCAAGCTAGTATAATGGCCCAGACTAACAATATTGTGCAGTATCAGATTCCTCTTTTTAGTGGGGAGAACTATGAGTATTGGAGTGTGAAGATGAGAACTCTGCTAATCTCACAAGAACTATGGATGCTTGTTTCTTCAGGCTATTCAGAGCTAGCTGATGAAGCCGCCTATAATCTTCTATCTGCTGATCAAAAGACAAGAGTTGAAGGAGAACAAAAAAAAATATGCCAAAGCTCTGTTCATTCTTCAAACAGGAGTTGATATCTCAATATTTCCAAAGATTGCAGAATGTTTGATGTCACGTGATGCTTGGGAATCCTTGGAAAATGCCTATAAAGGTTCCGTCAAGGTAAAAATTGTCAAACTCCAAATGTTAAGAAGAGATTTTGAGTCTCTTTCTATGAAAGAAAGTGAAAGTGTTGAAGCTTTTATTACTAGAGTTCAAAATATTGTGAATGCTATTCATGCCCATGGCGAATCTCTTGAAGATAGGAGGGTTGTTGAAAAAGTGTTAAGAAGTCTTCCTAAATTTTTTGATCCCATTACCATTGTTATAGAAGAGTCAAGGGATTTATCACAACTAACTCTTAGTGATTTATTTGGAAGCCTTCAAGTACATGAAAATAGGTTGAAAAGGAATGAGGAACCCCCGAAACAAGCCCTCCAAACCAAGTTGAAGGTTGATGACAAGAAAAAACAATCTTCCATGAATGAGGCTTCTATTTTTTCCTCATCATATAGAGGAGGTAGAGGCCATGGAAGATTTCATGGAAAAGGAGGTCGTGGTAGAGGAAGAAGCAACAACCCTGGGAGAGGCCACCTTCATTGTAGCTATTGTGGTAAAGATGGTCATATTGAACAATATTGTTTCAAAAAGAAAAGAAACACCTCTCAAGAAAATTTTAGTAAAGACGAAGGTGAGAAATCTCAAAATTTGTTTTTCACATCAAATAGCTTTGAAGCCGAAGATGATTTTGTTTGGTATTTAGATAGTGGATGTTCAAATCACATGACTGGAAATAAAATTTTTTTTGCAAAGTTAGATGAGAGTGTGAAGGGGAAAGTCAATTTTGGTAATGATAATCAAGCAGAAGTAATGGGAAAAGGTGTTCTTGCTTTAAAAATGAAGAATGGGAGTACTATGTATGTACATGACACTTTGTTTGTTCCAAGCTTAAAGCATAACTTGATTAGCATAGGGCAACTAAATACTAAAAATTACAAGACTGTTTTTGAAGGAAAGTCTTGTAAGATTTTTAACAACAATGGACTAGTTGCTGAAGCTCCTATGACACATAATAGGATGTTTTTGCTAAAAATGGAATCTGATGTAGCTTGTTTGAAGGTATCTGTTGATGATCCTTGGATTTGGCACAAGAGGTTTGGGCATCTTAATTTTGGATCTCTCTCGTTCATGCAAAAGAAGAACTTGGTGAGAGGTTTTCCATCTTTCATAAAGCCAAAAAAAAGGTATGTGAAGGTTGTGTAATAGGGAAGCAACATAGAGAAAGTTTTCCTAATCATCATTTTAGAGCACATGAGCCTTTGGCTTTAGTACATGCAGATATTTGTGGTCCCATGCAAACTTTGTCTCTTGGAAAGAACAAATATTTTCTTCTCTTTGTAGATGATTTTTCAAGGATGTCTTGGGTCTATTTCTTAAGTGAGAAGTCTCAAGCTTTTAGTTGCTTTCAAATATTTAAAGCACTTGTTGAGAAGGAATCAGGTTTCTATTTGAAAGTTTTAAGAACTTGACTGAGGAGGAGAATTCACCTCTAATGCATTCAAATAATTTTGCATTTCCCATGGCATTAAAAAGGAGCTAACTACAACTTATACTCCTCAACAAAATGGAGTAGCGGAGAGGAAAAACAAAACCATTGTAGAGATGACTAGATGTATGTTGAAAGAAATGTGTTTGCCAAACATGTATTGGGCAGAAGGAGTGCATTCAGCTATTTATATTCTCAATAGAAGTCCTACAAAGATGGTAAAAATTTCTACTCCTTATGAGACTTGGTTTTGTAGAAAGCCAAATGTTTCTCATCTAAAATTTTTTGGGTCTACATGTTTTGTTCATATTCCTCAACAACAAAGAAAGAAGTTAGATGAGAAATCTGTGAAATGCATTTTTATTGGATATTCAAAGGAAAGTAAAGCTTATAGATGTCATGATCCTCTTACTAATAAGTTTCATATTAGTAGAGATGTGATCTTTGATGAAGGGGGAGTTTATTTTAAAAATGAAGGAGAAGATAAGATAATTACTCCTCATATTGAAAATTTAATTCTTGATAATAGTATTCAATCAGTGCAGCCCTCTACAGCAACAAATATGGGGTCACCTTCAAGGACTTCTCCATCAAAGGAATCCTCTTCTACTTCATCAACTAGTTCTCATGTTGACACCCAAGTAAGGACTCCATGTAGCCCTCGTAGAAAAACAAGAAGTTTGAAGGAAATATATGAGATAGGTAGGTATGCTGATGATAATTTTGCTTTGCTTTCTTCTACACATGTTGAGCCTTATAATTTTAAATAAGCTTGTACTAATGAGCTATGGATGCAAGCCATGGATGCTGAAATGTCTCAAATTAATAAGAATGATACATGGGAGTTAGCTGATATTCCTGATGGAAAATAAATGGTGGAGTAAAGTGGATTTACAAGATAAAATTCAATATGGATGGAAGTATTTCAAAATATAAAGCATGGTTAGTTGCAAAAGGATATGTGGAACAAGAAGGCATTGACTATGAGGAGACATTTGCTCTGGTAGCAAGAATGGAAACTGTAAGAACCTTTCTTTCCATTGCGTCTCAGTTATAGTTAACAGTTTATCAAATGGATGTTAAATCTGCATTCTTAAATGGATATTTGAAGGAAGAAGTTTATGTGGACCAGCGACAAGGTTTCATTGTTCGGGGAAATGAAGATAAGTTTTATAGGCTTAAAAGGGATCTTTATGGTCTTAAACAAGCCCCGAGAGCTTGGTACTCTAGAATAGATAACTATTTTCTTGATCACGGATTTGTTAAATGTTATTAAGAGAGTACTGTCTACAAAAAAAATGTAGGATCAAATTTCATTATTATTTGCTTCTATGTGGATGAATTAATATTTTTGGGCACCTCATTATCACTTGTGGAGAAGTTCAAAGAGGCTATGAAATCTGAATTTGAGATGTCTGATTTGGGAAGAATGCAATATTTTTTGGGTTTGGAAATTACCAAGAAGTTGTTGGTATATTTATCTGTCAATCCAAATATGTTGAAAATATGTTGAAAAGGTTTAATATGCAAGGTTGTAAATCAGTGGGCACTCCTCTTGTTGTTGGGAGTACATTGATGAAGGAAGATGAAACTCCGCCTTATAATGCCACTCTTTATAGATCTCTAGTTGGCAGTCTTATGTATCTAACATCTACTAGACCAGATATTTTGTTTGTTGTAAGTCTAGTTGCTAGATTCATGCAACAACCTCGAGAGTCTCATTGGCAGGAAACTAAAATAATTCTCAAATATGTAAGTGGAACTAAATATTTTGGATTGTTTTATAAAGCTACTAATAATTTCAATGTTGTAGCCTACACAGATGCGGATTGGGCAGGTAGCTTGGATGATCGAAAGAGTACCTATGGATATGCTTTCTTCTATGGAGTAAATCTCATTTCTTAGAGTAGTAGAAAGCAACTCACTATAGCTTTATCTAAAGCTGAAGCAGAATATATAGTGGCATCATCCACAAGAACACAAGCAATTTGGATGGCAAGACTATTTGAAGATTTTGGAATGGAAGTATGTAAGCCCATTAAAATTTATTGTGACAATCAAAGCACAATATCCATGACAAAGAATCCTATTTTCCATAGCAGGAGCAAACACATTGATATCCGACATCATTTCATTCGGGATCTTGTTCAACAACAATTCATTTACTTTGAATTTTGTCAATCTAAAGATCATCTTGCAGACATTTTTACTAAGGCCCTTCCAAAGGATAGGTTGGAGCATCTTCGATCATTGTTAGGAATTCAAAAACTTCGCATCAAGAGGGAGATTAAAAGCTATGATGACTAAGTTTTTGTCAATCAACACTTGTTGTAATGCCCCCTAACTTACCTGGACTCGGCCAACTTCATCTCCTTGGCGTGGCAGGTGGAGATTTTACTGTGCGACGTGATGGAATCAGATTTTTATCGACTTTCCTTATGTTCATCTCCCTTCCGCCATGGCATTAATGAACCCTGCACCATTTTGCTTGGCGTGTTGAATTTTTCTCCCTGTCGGTGGCCGCACCCACTGATTTTCGGATTTGCAAATCACCTAATGACTCCTTTACGTCACGTGGGCTTCTGTGGTTTTGTCCAAAACCACGGATGCTTGTTGTGTAGCGCCTCCATCAATGCTTGAAATGAGCGGATGGGTGACATGAAATGGGTGTGGTTCCAAAAAAAATCGTTCTGTAATCGAGATTTGGTTGGCGTAGAACTGAAATTCTTTTATTGGGCAGTGGGGGTGCCGTGAGGAGGTGTTCGTCGATTGTGCAGCAGCTACGAGGGGTAGAGAAGTAAACATACCCCGAGAAAATCCGTGGTTTCGGTGAGAGTTAATCCCGAGAGCTGCAGGGCGATCCCAAGGCACCGTCGGTGTTGATCCTGATGTTCTGGATGCACGCAACCTCAATCATGTTCAGTTGTTGCAAAATCTTGCAGCTGTAGCAGAAGCTGTCTTGAGCGCTTCCAACGTGCAGGTTGTCCACTATGTTGTTATCTGTTGATTCGATTGCATCCTCAAACTCGAGTTTCTCCTTCAAGGTTATGTCCTCAAATCGGCCGGGTGGCGGTGAGTGACGCTTGAAAGCGTGCATGGACAACGTGTTGGCGGGTTAACCATTTTAGGTGTTGCTCTGTTTGTTGGTCGTGGATTTTGCGCGAGTTGACCATGGATTGGTTTGCAAAATCTCGTAGTTGTAGTAGGAGAACGAGATAAAGTTGTAGATTGATCTGTCTTGCCCTTTCTTTTGAGTTGTATATCGCCTCGACCAATCCAGTGGCGATCTCGCATAGAAGAAGCCCGATCAAACCTTGGAGGCAAGTTTTGTAATGAGGGTGAGATCGTGTTCACCAAAAACTCCTATCCTAGTTCGGTCATAGTGAGGCGTGAAGAGTGCTCCAACCAAAGAGCGGAGTTTGAACCATGTTTTCACCCCTGCATAGTTTTCCTTTTTCCATTACTTTGCTCATTCTCCCTTCAAATTTTTCTTCACTGTGTATTTTGATTAAGTGAAGTTCGATGTTAGCTGGAAGTGATAAATCTCCATGGCATCCCCATCCTGTTGAGACCTTGTGGTCATGGTTATGCTCTCTTTAGTTTTTTTCGTACACCATCGATAAGAAATCCAAGCCATTTGGTATCGCAAGCACTCAAGAGTTTGGAAGTGGGCACGGAGCATGAAGCACAGTGTTGTTTGAAGCATTTTCAATTTTTTTGATTATATTGTGGCAATAAAAAATGGCTTCGAGTAAAGAACAAAAAGATCACAACCCGCGGGCAGAATCTATACAATGTTCCAAGAAGATGTCTTGGCTCATACGCAGTCGATCATCCATACCTGAGTGTGTATCCCCAAATCGATCAGTGGTGACCCTAAAAGACTTGATGAAGTGATTTCTTTACAAAGCTCCCTACCGAGACCTTGCTTGTTCTTGATGAAAATGAAGAACCTCCTCAGGCGGGATAATGGCAGCTTTCGAATATTCATGAAACTTTTTTACCTCTCTGTAGCTAGTTTACGCTTTTCGACGATGCAAGCGTGACGATCGCATAAAGTGTTAGGGTTTTGCAGACGCCTCGTTAAGGAGGGAGAAGTTCAGGAGATCTATGCAATGTTGGAGAAAATGTCTTGGGAGATGAAGGTAGCAGGATATTTTCTTTCGAGATCCAAATCTAATGAAGGAGTTGTTCTTCCAAATTGACCTAAGATGAGGTGTTACCATCGAGCATTGATGAAATTTATTAATGAGATTCTCATTGCTTCCTTACTTTTTGATGTAACTCGTGGGAGAGAATCAAATCATGGGGTTGGCTTTGTATATCAGCGCAAGGAAAGAACCCATGATGGTTTGCTTGATCAAGAGAAATGGTAACTCGGTTAGCAATCTGGGACTACTTCTCTTTGTAGGAGCCTTAATTGAGGATGCTAAGTCTAAGGACAATTGTTCCATCTTATTACTTCATTCAAGAGAGTTTTTGGTTATAGAAGCCATTTGCTTTTAATGATCAAACTAGGTAAGGCTAATGGATCAGCAAGGTTAGGAGACTCAAATCAAGGACCTCCATCATATGTAGATGGTGGAGGTGTTTCTGACCTTTGACGAAGACAAGCGGTCTTCAAAATGGGTTTGGGGTTTCTAGTTGATTGGTTTCTTGGAGCGGGGTTGGGAGAATTTGCAATCATTTGAGGCCGATCACCTTCATGTGAAATATTCATGAAGCACAATGAAGATGTTCAACTATATGAGCATCTTCTACGAGAAGTCAATATGTTTAGGCATAAAGGGTCTTTGTTGGAATTATCATCTTGTACATCGGCTGGGAGCTTGCAAGATTTTGATATTCCCAAACGATGAAGGAAAATTCTTATCATCACGGTAGATGTTATTTAATTGAATCACTAAATAACTCTACTCTGGTGTAATATTATGTCTCGTGTGATGGTATCAAATCATTTGGTTTGAGTTTTTCTTGCTCATTTGTATTCTTTTTTTGGCGTTAGAAATGATTGCGAGCTGGTTGAAGCACTTTGGGTTAAATTGTTTCAACGGTTTTAAAAATGTTAGTTGGGTGAACTTTGTTCTTAAGTCTAATAAAACAAAAGACTGGGGTCCTATAATGAAATATTTTGCTTTGTTTCTCACGATTTGGATGAAATCAAAATGATCTGTTGGACTCAAAATAGTTTTCTTGATGGAATATTCTTGTTTGATTCGAGATTGTTAGATTGCATTGGTTTATTTATTTGCCTGTTCCTTTCTGAATCGTTGTTCCTTTCAGTGCATTGGTGTATAGGTGAAAATTTTTGTCTCTATCTTTTCTTTTTAGTTTATATGGTAACCCTTCCCGGTTGGCTTGTGTGTACTTAGCTTGGAGACATTCAAATTATCGATTTGAGCCAAGTTGATATTACTTTGAACTAGGTTAGTTGCTTTTGTTATTTTGTTTTGAATCGCTCGAAGAAATACTTATATTCTTGAGTTAAAAAAATGCTTTTTTATTTTCATAATTGATATCAAATCAATGAAGCTCATAAATGCTTGGAGATTGTTGTCTTTGGCTCGATAGTAGATTCTCTCCGCTTTTTGCTTTGTATGTTTTCCTTCATTGTACTTTTGAACTGGAATGCTTCTTTTTTGGCTTGATACTCACATTTCGACAAGATAGTTAAAATGTTAGAGGAAATACTCTTTCGAACCTTGATTTTGTTTCACACATGTTGGAGGATAAAACACAAATGCATGTATCATTTGAGGAAGTTTTATCATCTTAGGAATATTGGGATGTTGAAATCTGGGTTTAGCGAGTGGCTCTTGTTTTTATTAGTTGTAACACTACTCCTTGATTACCTTCGTAAAGATGTAATTTTTCGTAATTCTCCTGTGACTTAGAGAATTGGTGATATTGAAACTCATTGGTTGACTAGTGCTTTTGGTCTTGGATAATGATCGTTGTGATATGACCTCCTTGTTTGTCATTGTGGTAGAATGGTTGTGTTAGACTTTCAAAAAGGTTAAAGTTGACTTGTTGCCTACGATAGATCCTTTGGAGCTATTTTGTTTATTACTCGTGTTCCTAATTCTTGCGAATGATTGAGTTTCTTGTATAATTTATAATGGTTATGACATTGGTCTTGAAAGAAGGAAATTTCATTATTTCCTCAATGACAGTAGATCTCTGGGATTAGAAGAAAACCTTTAATAGAAAGTTGTTAGGAAGAGAGAACCTAGTTGCAAACCAAAGAAATTTGTGAGTTTCATCCTTTGTTAACAATTATTATTTTTTAAAAGACCTTGTAAAATTAAGCTGTTATAGACATCATCTTAGATATTAACGATGTCATGTTGGTTTAGATATTCTCATGTTGATTGATTGTTTGGGATCTCTTGGAAGGACTGGTAACTAGTTTTGTTGAATCCTTGGCTTGGTGAACTAACTTAAACAAACTAGTATGATCACTTTGAAATTAATTCTCTTCCTTTTGTAATTGTTTTGTTTGAAATGTTATCTTTGTGGATTAAATGTCACGTAATTATTGTGATATGCATGTCAAAATTCTCTATGATGTTTACTATTGACCTTGTCCTAATCCCATGAGTTCTTGGATCCCTTTTATTTCATTTTTGTTTTTGGATAACTCTTTAGTTGGAATGTTTGACTCTTGGATTATTGTTTTCTGGTGTAGATCCTTTTCTTGTGAAAAGTAGATTATTGGTTTGTGCTTTGATTAGATAGTAGAACATTCCTTTCATGTAATGTTAAATGTTAGCTTATTATTTCAATGTATAGACTTAACATGCTCGGTTCTATGAACTGACTCTAGTTAATATTTGTGCGAGATGGATTATGTGAGTAGACTAGAAGAAAAGAGTGTAAAAGTTTCATCTGTACCATTATGAAGTTCCTTGTAAAAATGTCCAATGTGTTGTAAATTGTGTAACATTGCTTGTAAAGAGAGTTGATATGACCTCTTGCCTTGTATTGTTTGGTAATGGTGAAATAAAGTGTCTTGTTCTTGTGTAGTTAAGCTTGAAATTATCCTTGTGAGAAATGGCTTTCAATCTTTACATTGATATGAGTATTGTAAAACTTTGATCTTGAGAATAAATTATTAAGTTAAATCTTTCTAAGACTTAGCGACAATATTTTATAAGTAAAGTAAAATGAGTCGGTTAACCCTTAAAGAAGCTAAACAAAAATAATAATTTTATATTCAACAAATAAATGTAAAGGTGATCTATTTGAAATCAAATACTTCCATGAGTGATCAAAATGAAAACATCCTTTGTGAAGTAAACATTTATAATCGATACCCCTAGCTAAACTAGATGAACACTATCCCTTTGGGGTGAACTCTTAAACAAGCTTAAAGGAAAACAATGGTTAGTTTCGGAAGATATTAAGATTTAGTAAGTAGGAGAAGACTTTAAGTGAACTACTCTTACAATGTTTAAGAAATTAACTTAGTTGGTGTGATGAATTTGTGCGAATCATGTATTGATTTCTTCGAAAACTTAAGTATGAACTATAAGGAGTCTTATCAAAATAAATAACCCCGATCATTTCTTATTGTGGCTTGCCCTAGCCGTGAGTGTGTCATGTGGATTGGACTTTCATGTTGTCTTGTCAAAAGAAAAATAACATTGTCCTTGATAGTGTGAGCGTTTTCGTGCTGACTTGTGGTCTTCCCCGTAACAAATGTTCCTAGTGATGTTGGTTGTAACCTTGTGACGACGACATGTTGTGTTGTGTTGAGTCAAAGCAAGTCAAAAAAAAAAAAATTATCCTGTATTTCACTGTGTTGTTCTTGTGTTGGTATTTTTGGTGCGTTACATTTTGGTATCAGAGCGTAGGTTCATGCTCTCGAACCTATGGGCCGGATTGGTGTTGTATGGTGATGTTGCATGGTGGTGGTGGTGTTACATGATGATACTGCATGATGATGATGATGTTGCATGATGATGATTTATATTGGAAGAGTAATGTGCTTTAAGCGTGATGTGATTATTGTCGTAATTGTGATATTGTGAACGCACGTGATGTGTATGTCACTCAGTGCGTATTTGTCATCATGTTGATGTGTTGGGGATGAGAGTATTCTCTCTCCTTCTTGTGGATTCTAGGAAGAATTCACGTGTAAATTATTGTTTGTGATGTGTGAAAAGAATTCTAATGTGGATGACGTAGTGTTGGAGCATTGTGGCATATTGTGATATGTGGGTGTATCAATGTGTTGTATGACTAGTTGATGTTAAAAGAAACGAGTTGTATCATGATGTTTTTACCATGTTCTGAAGAAATGTGTGTACAACCTTGTTATGAAGTAATTATTGTTATGTTGTGATGTTATTATGTTCATCGTATATATGAGTTGTGTAATATGTAATGCTTCATGTTGTGATTTTGGGTCATACGGTGAGTGTATGAACCCTATCGTATTGTGATTGCACCTTGGGTGCAGAATGTGGTAAAGTGATGTATTGCGCCCTGTGAATGTATAATTGTGATCTACCCCGTATACCTACCATACGTGAGACGTTATGGTAGCTATGTGTGTACCACCATGGTGTTAGTGATGTAGTTACATGTTATGTTGTGAGCCTTACACTAACCGACCCTGAGGGAGATCGGTAGAAGTGTATGTTGAGAGTGAGGAATGGTGTACCATGGGTCAATAACTCGAGTCAAAACTCGGTTTAGTAGATTACATGTGACTCTTTCCTCTCTCCCTATGTGGTTGTATGTATGCAACCCTAGTGTATCTATGACTATGTTTGGCCTTGTCGAAGGGTGGCGGGATTGATATATATATTTTACGAGTGAGGCTCGATGTTAGAAGTGCCAAAGCAACTCGTTGAGTACCCCTTTGGTGGCGAGATAAGGCCACACGTGAGTTATCGTAATGTGACATTATTATAAGTTGATTTTATTCGTAAATTGAGCTTTTACTTTATTTTTGCAAGGACCAAAGCATCTTTTCTTGATTGCAATGCTTTACAATTTTGGGCATTTCGTGGTTTGTGGCACTAACATGGGGATTTGATACTAACTTTGGCCATTTGGTCATTTATTTTAGCTTGATTTTGGGGTCTTCTTTTAAATTGGGAATTTTACCGCCTTGCCCAAGGCTTGTACTTTGCCACTTGGCACTTTATTTGGATTGTTGTGCTGGTTCTAATGTCGTGATGTGTGGAATAGGGTCATGGGATGCACCATGGATTGGTTGGACCTATGGACCCGCTTCGTTGTATGGGGGTACGCCCCAAGGGGTACATATGACTAGCGGGTTATGGAGAACTACGTCATTATGTCACTTGGGTTAGGAGTGTCCAAACTCTGTGTGTCTTTTGACCATGGGGACAACCGGCCTCCTTGAGGGAGGCAAAAGAGTTTGAGGGAGGCATAAGAGTTTGAGGGAGGCATAAGAGACTTGAGGGAGGCATAAGAGTTTGAGGGAGGCATAAGAGAGAGAGGCATAAGAGTTTGAGGGAGGCATAAGAGACTTGAGGGAGGCATAAGAGTTTGAGGGAGGCTTATGATATTTGTCTGTATGGTTGATGTTTCAGGATATATGTTGAGTTATTGTGATGTTTGGTAGTGGTCTTTTGATGTATGTGTTACTCATGTCAGATGGTTATGTGTTGTGATGTTGTGGACATGTCATTGATTCCCTTGTGGACACTATGTACTTGTAGCATGGTTTGTTGTTATGTGAGTCTTTCATTGATGCAAATTGAGGAAATGTCTGGTGGATTGTAGTACTCTTTTGGTTGAGTATTTGGTATGTCAGTCATTGATGTGTGATGAGTACCTATGTTATGTGAAGTGTGCCTATTCTATTCCGTATTTGAGTAACCTTTTTGTGGTGTAATACAATCTTGAAGTATATACTTGTGTGCTTGTGAATCTGTAGTGTCTTGTGAACCTGATAGGGTGTTGTGTTAGCTTGATTCATGTTGGGCACCACAATAAGGAATAAATCAAAACTCTTCAATGATGAAATTTTAAAAGAAATTAAACTAAGAATAATGATAATGGAAAGAGACTAATGAAATGATGAACAAGAAAGAACTGCCAATCTTCACAGAACATTGAAAGTTAAAAATTCTACCAAATGTTCCTAAGGCTAACTTCGTGACCGTGCTTTAATCTAACTAAAAATTTAAACCATAAAGTGTACTTCTCCTTGCATGTTGTTGGTAACGTGCTTTTTCTTTCCTCTATGTTATGTCGCATCGAGGACGATGCTTTCTTAAGGGGAGGAGAATGTAATGCCCCCTAATGTAGTGCCTCGGCTTATTTACCTTCTTGCGTGGCGGATGGGTTTTATATCACGTGATGGAATTATTTTTTATCGACTGTAATCTCCTTTGGTTGGCGTGGCATTAAGAGCTTCTTTTTTTATTGAATTTTTCTGGCAAGTGGGGGTGCCGTGAAGAAGTATCTGTCTTTGTGCAGCTACAGGCGAGAATCAAAACATATCCCGGAAAATCCGTGGTTTCCGGTGAGAGTGAGGTGGCAGTGCGGGGTGATCCCAAGGCGCGCCGGTGTTGATCTGATGTGTAGATGCACGAAACCTCAACCACGTTTGTTGTTGCAAAATCCGTAGCTGTTTTGAAAGCGCTTCCAATGTGTAGGTTGTCCACTTTATGTTGTTATCTGATTGGTTCATTGCATCCTCGAGACTCGAGTTATCCCTCAAGGTATTTGTTTTTACGTTTCGAGTGATGGGAGTTAATGAGTTTGTTTTGCGGCTTCGGCCACGTAAACCGCGGTTTATTACCCGTCGGATGCACGCAACCTCAATCATGTTCGTTTGTTGCAAAATCGTGGATTTTACTAAGTTGTTTGGATTGGTGGTCGAGTTGTATGTTAAGGCCATGTGGTGGCGGGGTTGATCCGCATGCAATATCTGAGTTGTATATATAAATCGACCAATCCATTAAGGCGAGTCGATGGCGTGTTACCTCCACGTTCATTGGGTGCGGTATGGTGTGTTCGGGTCAGGATCCATGGCATAGCTTGCAAAAACTCCTATCTAGGCAGCGATCGGGTCATGACCACACGAGTCATGATGGCAAAGTGAGGCGAGAGGCCTTTTTGAGCGCTCTTTTTGGGACCAAGCGGGTAGTTCAACTTGTTGTTTTCATCGATTTTGAATGCATCCTCAAATTCGGGACTCTCCTTTAAGATATTTTCTTCAAAATTGATTAAGTGATACGGTAAGAGTGTTACCTTTGGGAGAGATGAAATCTTTACTGAGAGATTCTCTTCCATTGAGACTTTACTTGTCTTATTTTTCTTGTGTATTTTGATGGAAGAGAATCTCTCACGTGTGGAAGTGATCATATCCGAATATTCATGAAGCACATTTTGCTTTGCAATTATATGAGCATCTTGGATGAGTCACTATATTGGCGAGACAATAAAATGGTGCATGCTTTTGTGTAAGGGACGAGATCACACCCACGGGCGAGAGATCTATGCAATGTTGGAGAAAATGTCTTGGGAGATGAAGGTAGTAGAATATTTCTCGGATCATGGAACATACACCAATTTGAGTGTGTATCCCCAAATCATTTGTTATGTGATAGTGCAGTGGGATGCTCCAGCAAAATGAGACTTGATGAAATTTCTTTACAAAGACTCCTCTGAGACCTTGCTTGTTCTTGATGTAACTCATGGAAGAGGACCTCATAGAGCGGGCATTTCATATCGTAAGAAATATTCATGAAACACAATTTACTCTGCTTTATTATATGAGCTTCTTGACGTGTCACCAAAGCATTTTAGCATAAAGTTTTTTGTTGGAATAATCACGCCATTCAAGTGCGCGATGATGTTTTTGGAGGATTTTGATCTTTGCCCCAAATCTAATGAAGGAAAGGTTTATCCATCAATAAGATAGATGCCTACGAGGGAGAGTGTGATGTAATCATTTTATTTTGTGTCAAGCTTCAAATCATGGGGTTGGTTTGTAGATGATATTCGTCGCATGAATGTACCATGCACGAGCTCATGAAATTTATTATTGAAGCAATCTAGTGCTTGGTCAGCCTTAATTGAGGATGCTAAGTCTAGGGAGAGATTTTATGGATAGGAGTCGTACAAGAGATTGTTTTTGGTTATAAAGCCATCTTCTTTTGGTTTGTCTCAAACTAGGGCTGTTCCTAATATGAGAGCACCAAGGTTAGGAGGTCCAAATTAGAAGCAATCGGATGCATATGGAGATGGTGGATGTGTTTGGATGAATGACGAAGGATTAAGCTCAATTGCCAAATGGGACCTACTTAGAAGTTCTAGGGCTGATCTTGAGGCATGGTGTTGGGAGAATGATGGCAAGCATTTTAGACCACCCACCCTTTGAGAACTCCTACTGCGCCCAACATGAAGATGTTCGATGTTTGGGCGCACAACGAGCTTGAAGAAAATGGATTTAGGCTTTGGTTCTTTGTTTGAGTCCCGTTCATCTTGTCATCATTCGGGAGCTTAATTAGGCACGATATTCTCTATACCATTAATTCTTATGCTGTTATTTAATTGAATCACTAAATAACTCTACTCTTCATATTATTGTCTCATGTGATGGTATACTGTTTGGTTTCCAGTTCCCTTGCTCATTTGTATTCTTTTTTTGGCGTTAGAAATGATTGGCGCTTATTGGTTGAAGCCTCTATATTGCAAGCAAGGTTTTAATAAATGTTAGTTGGGTGAACTTTGTTCTTAAGTCTAATAAAACAAAGAGGTGGGGTCTGTAATGAACACCCCTAGTTCCTTATGTTGGTCTCACGATTTGGATGTTTTATCAAACATTGTTGTTGGACTCAACCTTATAGTTCCTGTCTTGTTCTTATTCTTGTTTCGGTTCGAGATCTTTAGTTCTGGGTTATGTCGAGTATTTGCGAATTAGGGATTGAGTACTGCAAGTGCATTGTGTATAGGTGAATGATGCTTTTCCTGTCTCTATCCTTTTCTTTTAGTTTCTAGTAACCCTTCCCGGTTGGCTTGGTGTGTGCTTAGCTTGACTGGTTATCGATTTGAGCCAAGTTGATATTACTTGCAACTAGGTTAGTTGCTTTTGTTATTTTGTTTTGAATCGCTCGAAGAAATACTTATATTCTTGAGTGTCATGTTTATTTTCATAATTGATATCAATTCATGTTCACCGTTTGGAGATTGTTGTCTTTGGAATCACCTTCTCTCCCTTGGTGATTGTTGTATGTTTTGAGGAATGTAGCTGAACCTTTGGAATGTTTTCTTTTGACGATACTCACATTTCTTTTGGATAGCTTAAAATGTTAGAGGAAATACTCTTTCTTACCTTGATTTTGTTTCACACATGTTGGAGGATACGAGAGCTACTTGATCATTAGTGAGGAAGTTTTCAAATCTTAAAATTGGGATGTTGGTTTTATGCGTAAGTAATTACTCTACATTTTGCTCCGTAAAGATGCTTAAATTTCATTCTCCTGTGACTTAGAGTTTGGTGTGTTTGGAAACTCATTGGTTGACTGGTTTTTGTGCTGATCGTTGTGATATGACCTCCTTGCTGTCATTGTAGTAGAATGGTTGTGTTGACCAAAAAGGTTAAAGTTGACTTGTTGTTGACGATAGATCCTTTGGAAGCTATGTATCCTGTGTTGTGTTCTTGTGAATGATTGAGTAACCCTCCTGTAAGATTTATAATGGTTATGTTTGGTCTTGTCAAAGTTTGTCCTTTTTCTTAAGACATTCTCTTGATTAGAAGAAAATTTAATAGAAGGATTGTTAGGATAGGATGTAACCCATACGAGGTCATTTGTGCGTTTCATCCCTTTTCTGTCCAATTTATTTATTCTAGGAAGAGAATCTAGTGACACAAAATTAAGCTGAATTATAGGCACATCATCTTAATATTAATAAGTCATGTTGGTTTAGATATTCTCATGTCGATTGATTGTTTGGGATCTTCCAATGGCATAGTGAATCCTTGGCTTGGTGAACTAACTTAAACAAATAGGGATAGATCACGTTTGAAATTAATTCTCTTCTTGTAATTGTTTTTGTTTCGAAATGTTATCTTGTTAAAATGACGGTCATTATTGTGATATGGGTGTAATTCACTATGATGTTTATTACCTTTCGATTTCATTACAGCTTTGCTCCTATGTGAAAATGATAATTGAATAGAGTTAGTGCCATCCCTTTTATTTAGGCATTTTATGTTTTTGGACAGCTCTTTAATTGCTCTTGTTTAGACTCTTAGATTATTGTTTTCTTCTTCATGAAGTGCTTTTCTTCCTTGAATTGTTAGATGTTAACATATTGTCTTAATGTTATAGCTTTATCGTGCTCAGTTCTTGAACTGACATGTGCTAACAAATGTGCAGATGGATTATGCGAGTAGACTAGAAGAAAAGAGTGTAAAAGTTTCATCTGTACCATTATGAAGTTCCTTGTAAAAAAATGTCCAATGTGTTGTAAATTGTGTAACATTGCTTGTAAAGAGTTGATATGACCTCTTGCCTTGTATTGTTTGGTAATGGTGAAATAAAGTGTCTTGTTCTTGTGTAGTTAAGCTTGAAATTATCCTTGTGAGAAATGGCATTCAATCTTTACATTGATATGAGTATTGTAAAACTTTGATCTTGAGAATAAATTATTAAGTTAAATCTTTCTAAGACTTAGCGACAATATTTTATAAGCAAAGTAAAATGAGTCGGTTAACCCTTAAAGAAGCTAAACAAAAATAATGATTTTATATTCAACAAATAAATGTAAAGGTGATCTATTGAAATCAAATAATTCCATGAGTGATCAAAATGAAAACATCCTTTGTGAGGTAAACTTTTATTAATCGATACCCCTAGCTAAACTAGCGAACACTATCCCTTTGGGGTGAACTCTTAAACAAGCTTAAAGGAAAACAATGGTTAGTTTCTGGAAGATATTAAGATTTAGTAAGTAGGAGAAGACTTTAAGTGAACTACTCTACAGTGTTTAAGAAATTAACTTAGTTGGTGAGATGAATTTGTGCAAACCATATATTGATTTCCTTCTGAAAACTTAAGTCATGAGCTAAAGGGTGTCTTACCAAAATAAATAAACCCTAACCATTTCTTACTGTGGCTTGCCCTAGCCGTGAGTGTGTCATGTGGATTGGACTTTCATGTTGTCTTGTCAAAAGAAAAATAAATTGTCTTTGATAAGTGTGAACGTTTCCGTGCTGACCTTGTAGTCTTCCCCGTAACAAATGATTCCAAGTGATGATTGTAACCTTGTGACGACATGTTGTGTCGTGTTGAGTCAAAGCAAGTCAAAAAAAAAAGTTATCCTGTATTTCACTGTGTTGTTCTTGTGTTGGTAATTTTGGTGCGTTACATCTTGCGCTCCATAAATGCTAAAATAACGTGACCACGTGAAAAGGTAAAAAAAATCATGTTTGTCAAAGGCGAGATTCGTGGGCGTAGAACAGAAATTCTCCTAGGGCAGTGCCGTGAGGAGGTGTTCGGCGATTGAGCAAATTGCAGGGTAGAGAAGTAAACATACCCCAGAAAATCCGTGGTTTCAAGTGAGTTAATCCCGAGAGCTGCAGGGCGATCCCAAGGCACCGTCGGTGTTGATCCTGATGTTCTGGATGCACGCAAC
This sequence comes from Taxus wallichiana var. yunnanensis, assembly GCA_018340775.1. Classification (NCBI taxonomy): domain Eukaryota; kingdom Viridiplantae; phylum Streptophyta; class Pinopsida; order Cupressales; family Taxaceae; genus Taxus; species Taxus wallichiana. The sequence goes on from CM031237.1 coordinate 1,026,354,212, forward strand.
CTCAGTCATGTTCAGTTGTTGCAAAATCTTGCGAGACATTGACTTTGAAGATCCTTTCTCTTGAGCACTTCCAACGTGCAGGTTGTCCACTATGTTGTTATCTGTTCAGTTCGACTGCATCCTCAGACTCGGGTTTCTCCCCTTCTGGTTATGTTCTCAAATCGACGAAGTGACAGTGAAAGCGTTGCATGGACAACGTGTTGGCGGGTTAACCATTTTAGGTGTTCTGTCCAGTCTGTTCTGGTTGCACGCGACCACAGCCATGATCGGCTTTTGCAAAATCTCGTAGCTGTAGTAGGAGAATGAGATAAAGTTTTAGATTGGGTTGTCTTGCCCTTTCTTTTTGGGAAGTCGCCTCTGCCCAAGTGGCAGATCTCGCATAGAAGAAGCCCGATCAAACCTTGAGGCAAGTTTTGCAATGAGGCTGAGATCGTGTTCACCACTGTTCCTAGTTCTGGCCATCTACAGAGCGTGAAGAACAGTAGCGGAGTTTGAACCATCTTTCACCCTGCATAGTTTTCCTTTTTCCATTACTTTGCTCATTCCCCTCTCAAACTTTTTTTTTACTACTGTGTATTTTGATGCGAGTGAAGTTCGATGTTAGCTGGAAGTGATAATCCAGTTCCATGGCATCCCCATCCTCCTGTACAGCCTTGTGGTCATGGTTATGCTCTCTTTAGTTTTTTTCGTACACCATCGATAAGAAATCCAAGCCATTTGGTATCAGCAAGCACTCCCAAGAGTTTGGAAGTGGGCACGGAGCAGAAACCAGGTGTTGTTTGAAGCATTTTCAATTTTTTTGATTAACATGGACAGCAATAAAAATGGCTTCTGAGAACAGAACAAAAAGATCACAACTTGCAGACTGCACACAAATATCGTCTATTTCCAAGCCTTCAAGATCCTGTGGCTCATACGCATCGTCATCCTTAAAATCCCAGCAACCCTAAAATCCATTAAGTGATGCCTATTGTGCCCTTTCGGGCAGCAGCAGCTATGGTGAAAATGAAGAACCCCTCATTGATAATGGCAGCTTTGCGACTCCAAAGACTGCATTTTACCCTCTCGTAGGTAGTTTATGGTTTCCCAATGATGCAGAGCGTGACGATCGGGGGTGTTAGGGTTTTGACGGACGCCTCGTTAAGGAGGGGAGAAGTTCACGGGGAGATCTATGCAATGTTGGAGAAAATGTCTTGGGAGATGATGGTAGTAGGATATTTTCTTTCAGATCCAGATGCGACTTGAGTTGTTCTTCCAAATTGACCTTGGACAGTGAGGGTGTTACCAACAGACCTGATGAAATTTATTAATGAGATTCTCTATTGCTTCCTTACTTGTTTTACGATGTAACTCATGGGAGAGAATCTCATAGGCGTGGATCTGTACTATATCAGCCCAAGGAAAGAACCCATGATGGTTTGCTTGATCAAGAGAAATGGTAACTCAGTTAGCAGTGGGACTACTTCTAGCCTGTAGGAGCCTGAAGGATGTGCAGAGAACTAAGGACAATTGTTCCATCTTATTACTTCATTTCAGGGAGATCACTTTACTTAGAATTTTGCTAATGATAATGTTGTAAGGCATGGATCGGCTAGGACTCAAATCAAGGACCTCCATCAGCATTGCTGAGCACTCTACCTTTGAGACAACGGTCCTTCGCAGGTTTGGGGTTTGCTAGTTGATTGGTTTCCTGTAGGCAGGGTTCAACTTTGCAATCTTTTGAGGCCGATCTGCTTCATATCAGAATATTCATGAAGCACAATTTTCCTTGCAACTATATGAGCATCTTCTACGAGTCAATATGTTGGCAGGCATAAAGGGTGTTGTTGGAATTATCACACCTTACAAGCTACAGCTGCAATGTTTGCACCGAGATTTTGATGCTGTCCCCAAATCTGATGAAGGAAAAGGTTGTGTATCATCACGGTAGATGCCTACCCGAGCCAGAGAGTGGTGTAATCAATATGTCTCGTGTCCGAGCTTCAAATCATGGGGTTGGTTTGTAGCTGTTTTTCATTGCGTGATTGTGGCGCTAGCTCGAGCTCGCAAAGCACTTTGGGTTAAAGGCAAGCAACGGCATTGAAACAATCATATGGAGATGGCGTTCTAAACCAGGCATGTTAAGACTAGCCCCTGAAATATTTTGCTTTCCTTTTTCAACTGCATGAAATAAATGATCTACTACCTGAAATGACGCTTTAAGATGGAATATTGTGTTTGATTCTATCGATTGTCCTTGATTGCATTGGTTTCTTTATTTTCCTGTTCCTTCTCCTGAATCGTTGTTCCTTTCATGATTGGTTTGCATAGGGGAAAATTGTTGTTATCTTTACTTTGTTATAATTATATGGCTGAGAACAATGTTGTACTTGCTTTGTTTATTTTGGATCAAATCATCTGAAATGGAAAGAGACATTCTTATGAAACATGGAAGCTTAAAAAAATGTTACCTTTCAAAATGCTTGGTTATGGCTACCCTAAGCGATATCAAATCAATAGAAGCTCATAAATGCTTGGGTCTGATTTCTGCTCGATAGTAGATACTTCTGCTTTTTGCTTCCTTAGGGGGTTTCCTTCATTAGTACTTCTGCCCCACTCGAATGCTTCTTTCCTCTTTGGCTTGTTCCCTTGCTTGTGCTGACAAGATAGTTATCACCTTTCAGATCTACTGAATGTAGACTTACCGCTGGATAAAACACAAATGCATGTATATTTCTTTTGCGGTGTTTTATCATCATTGATAAGGAATATCAAAAAATACGGAAATCTGGGTCCTTAGCTAGAGTGGCTCTTGTTTTTATTAGTTGTAACACTACTCCTTGATTACCTTTCTATTGAATGTAATTTGTTGCGTAAGTGAGAGTCCTGCTGGAATGAATTGAATTGATATTGTACAACATTTTACACATAGTGCTATTTGGTCTTGGATAATAGTATGTATGCTATTTATGAAGATTACGAATGAAGTTTGTTTAGGCTTTCCATTTAAAAGTTGTCATGCTTGCCTACCTAGAGTGTAGCCTGCTTGTGAGCTATTTTGTTTATTACTCGTTTCCTAATAAGGCTTGCGGCTTGTAGTTTCTTCAATAATCTATTCTGGTATTAGACATTAGGAAGGAAAGAAGGAAATTTCATTATTGTCCTCAATGCCCGAAAGTAGATCAATGGGATTCAGGATACAACCTTTAGCAATAGAAAGTTCTAGGAAGAGAGAATCCTAGTTGCAAACCAAAGAAATTAGAGAGAATCCTAGTTGTTAACGTTTATTACTTTTAAAAGACCTTGTAAGGAAGAGGCGGTAGACCTCTTGTTTAGATTATAACGATGGAATGTTTCCTTCGGGGTCACGTATCCCTTTATTGCTATGAAACATCCTCCTGGAAGGACTGGGTAACTATGTTTTGTTTCGCGTCTTGATCGTAACTAGTATGTCTTTGACTCTCAAGTTTTTCTTTCCTTTTATGGTGGATGGTTTGAATATTAGATTTAAGTCACGTAATCCATACGGTTGCATGATCAAAATTCTCTATACTATTGACCTTTCGTTCCTATCCCATGAGTTCTTGGATTGTTTCTTTGTTTTGTGATATACTGCTTGTTGGAATGTTTGACTTCCTCATTGTTGGCTGGTGTAGATCCTTACCTCGTGTGAAAAGTAGATTATTGGTTTGTGCTTTGATCCTATCATGAAGTAGAACATTCCTTTCATGTCAATTGTTAAATGTTAGCTTATTATTTCAATGTATAGACTTAACATGCTCAGTTCTAGCGAACTGACTCTAGTTAATATTTGTGCAGATGGATTATGCGAGTAGACTAGAAGAAAAGAGTGTAAAAGTTTCATCTGTACCATTATGAAGTTCCTTGTAAAAATGTCCAATGTGTTGTAAATTGTGTAACATTGCTTGTAAAGAGAGTTGATATGACCTCTTCCGGTATTGTTTGGTAATGGTGAAATAAAGTGTCTTGTTCATGTGTAGTTAAGCTTGAAATTATCCTTGTGAGAAATGGCTTTCAATCTTTACATTGATATGAGTATTGAAAAACTTTGATCTTGAGAATAAATTGTTAAGTTAAATCTTTCTAAGACTTAGCGACAATATTTTATAAGTAAAGTAAAATGAGTCGAGTTAACCCTTAAGGAAGCTAAACAAAAATAATAATTTTATATTCAACAAATAAATGTAAAGGTAATCTATTTGAAACCAAATACTTCCATGAGTGATCAAAATGAAAACATCCTTTGTGAAGTAAACATTTATAAATTGATACCCCTAGCTAAACTAGTGAACACTATCCCTTTGGGGTGAACCCTTAAACAAGCTTAAAGGAAAACAATGGTTAGTTTCTGGAAGATATTAAGATTTAGTAAGTAGGAGAAGACTTTAAGTGAACTACTCTACAATGTTTAAGAAATTAACTTAGTTGGTGTGATGAATTTGTGCGAATCATGTATTGAATTCTTCTGAAAACTTAAGTCATGAACTATAGGGAGTCTTATCAAAATAAATAACCTCCGATCATTTCTTATTGTGGCTTGCCCTAGCCGTGAGTGTGTCATGTGGATTGGACTTTCATGTTGTCTTGTCAAAAGAAAGTACATTGTCCTTGATAGGTGTGAACGTTTCGTTTGACTTTGTGGTCTCCTTGTAACAAGTGGTTCCTAGTGTTGGTTGTAACCTTGTGACGACATGTTGTGTTGTGTTGTGTCAAAGCAAGTCAAAAAAAAAAATTATCCTGTATTTCATTGTGTTGTTCTTGTGTTGGTATTTTTGGTGCGTTACATTTTGGTATCAGAGCATAGGTTCATGCTCTCGAACCTATGGGCCGGATTGGTGTTGTATGGTGATGTTGCATGGTGGTGGTGGTGTTACATGATGATACTGCATGATGATGATGACGTTGTTGCATGATGATGATTTATATTGGAAGAGTAATGTGCTTTAAGCGTGATGTGATTATTGTCGTAATTGTGATATTGTGAACGCACGTGATGTGTATGTCACTCAGTGCGTATTTGTCATCATGTTGATGTGTTGGGGATGAGAGTATTCTCTCTCCTTCTTGTGGATTCTAGGAAGAATTCACGTGTAAATTATTGTTTGTGATGTGTGAAAAGAATTCTAATGTGGATGACGTAGTGTTGGAGCATTGTGGCATATTGTGATATGTGGGTGTATCAATGTGTTGTATGACTAGTTGATGTTAAAAGAAACGAGTTGTATCATGATGTTTTTACCATGTTCTGAAGAAACGTGTGTACCACCTTGTTATGTTGCAATGTATGTTATGTTGTGATGTACTATGTTCATCGTATATATGAGTTGTGTAATACGTAATGCTTCATGTTGTGATTTTGGGTCATACGGTGAGTGTATGAACCCTATCGTATTGTGATTGCACCTTGGGTGCAGAATGTGGTAAAGTGATGTATTGTGCCCTATGAATGTATAATTGTGATCTACCCCGTATACCTACCATACGTGAGGCGTTATGGTAGCTATGTGTGTACCACCATGGTGTTAGTGATGTAGTTACATGTTATGTTGTGAGCCTTACACTAACCGACCCTGAGGGAGATCGGTAGAAGTGTATGTTGAGAGTGAGGAATGGTGTACCATGGGTCAATAACTTGAGTCAAAACTCGGTTAGTAGATTACATGTGACTCTTTCTCTCTCCCTATGTGGTTGTATGTATGCAACCCTAGTGTATCTATGACTATGTTTGGCCTTGTCGAAGGGTGGCGGGATTGATATATATTTTTGAGTGAGGCTCGATGTTCCGAGTGCCAGCAACTCGTTGAGTACCCCTTTGGTGGCCAGATAAGGCCACACAGTTATCGTAATGTGACATTATTATAAGTTGATTTTATTCGTAAATTGAGCTTTTTATTTTATTTTTGCAAGGACCAGCATCTTTTCTTGATTGCAATGCTTTACAATTTTGGGCATTTCCGTGGTTTGTGGCACTAACATGGGGATTTGATACTAACTTTGGCCATTTGGTCATTTATTTTTGCTTGATTTTGGGGTCTTCTTTTAAATTGGGAATTTTTACCGCCTTGCCCAAGGCTTGTACTTTGCCACTTGGCACTTTGACTGGATTGTTGTGCTGGTTCTAATGTCGTGATGTGTGGAATAGGGTCATGGGATGCACCATGGATTGGTTGGACCTATGGACCCGCTTCGTTGTATGGGGGTACGCCCCAAGGGGTACATATGACTAGCGGGTTATTGAGAACTACGTGTTATTATGTCACTTGGGTTAGGAGTGTCCAAACTCGATGTGCCTTGGGCACAGAGAGACAACCGGCCTCCTTGAGGGAGGCATAAGAGTTTGAGGGAGGCATAAGAGTTTGAGGGAGGCATAAGAGACTTGAGGGAGGCATAAGAGACTTGAGGGAGGCATAAGAGTTTGAGGGAGGCATAAGAGACTTGAGGGAGGCATAAGAGTTTGAGGGAGGCATAAGAGACTTGAGGGAGGCATAAGAGTTTGAGGGAGGCTTATGATATTTGTCTGTATGGTTGATGTTTCAGGATATATGTTGAGTTATTGTGATGTTTGGTAGTGGTCTTTTGATGTATGTGTTACTCATGTCAGATGGTTATGTGTTGTGATGTTGTGGACATGTCATTGATTCCCTTGTGGACACTATGTACCTGTAGCATGGTTTGTTGTTATGTGAGTCTTTCATTGATGCAAATTGAGGAAATGTCTGGTGGATTGTAGTACTCTTTTGTTTGAGTATTTGGTATGTCAGTCATTAATGTGTGATGAGTACCTATGTTATGGGAAGTGTGCCTATTCTATTCCGTATTTGTGTAACCTTTATGTGGTGTAATACAATCTTGAAGTATATACTTGTGTGCTTGTGAATCTGTAGGGTCTTGTGAACCTGATAGGGTGTTGTGTTAGCAGTTCATGTTGGGCACCCACAATAAGGAATAAATCAAAACTCTTCAATGATGATATTTTTTTAAGAAACTAAAACTGAAATAAGGATAATGGAAAGAGACTAATGAAATGATGAACAAGAAAGAACTGCCAATCTTCATAGAACATTGAAAGTTAAAATTTCTACCAAATGTTCCTAAGGCTAACTTGTGACCGTGCTTTAATCAACTAAAATTTTAAACCATAGGGTGTACTTTCTCCTTTACCTGTCCTTGGTTGTGAACCATTTCCTTTCCTCTGTGTAATGTCGCATCGAGGACGATGCTTTCTTAAGGGGAGGAGAATGTAATGCCCCCTAACTTATTCACGGACTCAAGTGCTAAGCATGGACTTCATCTCCTTGGCGTGGCAAGTGGAGATTTTATTGTGTGACGTGATGGAATCAGATTTTTTATCGACTTTCCTTGTGTTTGTCTCCCTCCCGCCATGGCATTAATGACGCACCCTTTTGCTTGGCGTGTTGAATTTTTCTCCCTGTCGGTGGCCGCACCCATTGATTTTCAGATTTGCAAATCTCCTAATGACTCCTTTCATCACGTGGGAATTGCTGTGGTTTCGTCTAAAACCATGACCACGGATGCTTGCCGCGCTCCATCAATGCTGAAAGCAGACGTATTTGCTACCGAAATGGGTGTGGTTCACAAAAATCATCTTAAGGAAGGGTAATGGTGAGATTCGTGGGCGTAGAACTGAAATTCTCCTAGGAAGTCTGCCGTGAGGAGGTGTTCGGCGATTGATGAAAGCATGCAGGTAGAGAAGTAAACATACCCCGAGTTTTGAAAATCCGTGGTTTAAAAAGTGAGAGTTAATCCCGAGAGAGCTGCAGGGTGATCCCAAGGCACCGCCGGTGTTGATCCTGATGTTCTAGGATGCACGCAACCTCAATCATGTTCAGTTGTTGCAAAATCTTGCAGTGGGTGAGAGTTGGAGTCGGTTGTCTTGAGAACTTCCAACGTGTAGGTTGTCCACTATGTTGTTATCTGCTCGATTTGACCGCATCCTCAGACTCGGGTTTCTCCCCTTCTGGTTATGTCCTCAAATCGACGAAGTGACAGTGAAAGCGTTGCAAGGACAACGTGTTGGCGGGTTAACCATTTTAGGTGTTCTGTCGAAGAATCAGTGGCTTTTGTTGCACGCGCACCACTGACCATGATCGATGATCATTCATTTTGCAAAATCTCGTAGCTGTAGTAGGAGAACGAGATAAAGTTGTAGATTGGGCTGTCTTGCCCTTTCTTTTTGGGAAGTCGCCTCGCCCAAGTGAGGATCTCGCGTATGAAGAAGCCCGATCAAACCTTGAGGCAAGTTTTGCAATGAGGTGAGATCGTGTTCACCACTGCTGTTCCTAGTTGGCCATCTACAGAGTGTGAAGAACAGAGCGGAGTTTGAACCATCTTTCACCCCGCATAGTTTTCCTTTTTCCATTACTTTGCTTCATTCCCCTCTCAAACTTTTTTCAATTGTGTATTTTGATGCGAGTGAAGTTCGATGTTAGTGGAAGTGATAATCCGGTTGACCATGGCATCCCCATCCTCCGTCATTGACCTTGTGGTCATGGTTATTCTCTCTTTAGTTTTTTTCGTACACCATCGATAAGAAATCCAAGCCATTTGGTATCGTGAAGCACTCCCAAGAGTTTGGAAGTGGGCACGGAGCGAAACCAGTGTTGTTTGAAGCATTTTCAATTTTTTTGATTAACATGGACAGCAATAAAAATGGCTTCGAGAAGAACAAAAAGATCACAACTTTGGGTGATCGCACAAATATGGGAATCTATTTCAAGCCTTGAAGACCACCTGTGGCTCATACGCATCGTCATCCTAAAATCCCAGCAACCCTAAAATCCGTTAAGTGATGCCTATTGTGCCCTTTCGGGCAGCGAAGAAAGCTATGGTGAAAATGAAGAACCCCTCATTGATAATGGCAGCTTTGTGACTCCAAAGGCTTTTTACCCTCCGTAGGTAGTTTACGGTTTCGACGATGCGAGCGTGACGATGTGGTGTTAGGGTTTTGGCAGATGCCTCGTTAAGGAGGAGAAGTTCACGGGAGATCTATGCAATGTTGGAGAAAATGTCTTGGGAGATGAAGGTAGCAGGATATTTTCTTTCGGATCCAGGCTCTGTCTTGAGTTGTTCTTCCAAATTGACCTTGGACAAAGCGGTGAGGGTGTTACCAACAGACCTGATGGAATTTATTTATGAGATTCTCTATTGCTTCCTTACTTGTTTTACGATGTAACTCATGGGAGAGAATCTCATAGGCGTGGATCTGTACTATATCAGCCCAAGGAAAGAACCCATGATGGTTTGCTTGATCAAGAGAAATGGTAACTCAGTTAGCAGTGGGACTACTTCTAGCCTGTAGGAGCCTGAAGGATGTGCAGAGAACTAAGGACAATTGTTCCATCTTATTACTTCATTTCAGGGAGATCACTTTACTTAGAATTTTGCTAATGATAATGTTGTAAGGCATGGATCGGCTAGGACTCAAATCAAGGACCTCCATCAGCATTGTTGAGCACTCTACCTTTGAGACAACGGTCCTTCGCAGGTTTGGGGTTTGCTAGTTGATTGGTTTCCTGTAGGCAGGGTTCAACTTTGCAATCTTTTGAGGCCGATCTGTTTCATATCAGAATATTCATGAAGCACAATTTGCCTTGCAACTATATGAGCATCTTCTACGAGTCAATATGTTGGCAGGCATAAAGGGTGCTGTTGGAATTATCACACCTTACAAGCTACAGCTGCAATGTTTGCACCGAGATTTTGATGTTGTCCCCAAATCTGATGAAGGAAAAGGTTGTGTATCATCACGGTAGATGCCTACCCGAGCCAGGAGCGTGGTGTAATCAATATGTCTCGTGTCCGAGCTTCAAATCATGGGGTTGGTTTGTAGCTGTTTTTCACTGCGTGATTGTGGCGCTAGCTCGAGCTCGCAAAGCACTTTGGGTTAAAGGCAAGCAACGGCATTGAAACAATCATATGGAGATGGCGTTCTAAACCAGGCATGTTAAGACTAGCCCCTGAAATATTTTGCTTTCCTTTTTCAACTTCATGAAATAAATGATCTACTACCTGAAATGACGCTTTAAGATGGAATATTGTGTTTGATTCTATCGATTGTCCTTGATTGCATTGGTTTCTTTATTTTCCTGTTCCTTCTCCTGAATCGTTGTTCCTTTCATGATTGGTTTGCATAGGGGAAAATTGTTGTTATCTTTACTTTGTTATAATTATATGGCTGAGAACAATGTTGTACTTGCTTTGTTTATTTTGGATCAAATCATCTGAAATGGAAAGAGACATTCTTATGAAACATGGAAGCTTAAAAAAAAATGTTACCTTTCAAAATGCTTGGTTATGGCTACCCTAAGCGATATCAAATCAATAGAGGCTCATAAATGCTTGGGTCTGATTTTTGCTCGATAGTAGATACTTCTGCTTTTTGCTCCCTTAGGGGTTTCCTTCATTAGTACTTCTGGCCCCCTCGAATGCTTCTTTCCTCTTTGGCTTGTTCCTTGCTTGTCTTTGACAAGATAGTTATCACCTTTCGGATCTACTTGAATGTAGACTTACCATTGGATAAAACACAAATCCATGTATATTTCTTTTGTGGTGTTTTATCATCATTGATAAGGAATATCAAAAATATGGAAATCGGGTCCTTAGCTAGAGTGGCTCTTGTTTTTATTAGTTGTAACACTACTCCTTGATTACCTTTCTATTGAATGTAATTTGTTGCGTAAGTGAGAGTCTCTTTGGAATGAATTGAATTGATATTGTACAACATTTTACACATAGTGCTATTTGGTCTTGGATAATAGTATGTATGCTATTTATGAAGATTACGAATGAAGTTTGTTTAGGCTTTCCATTTAAAATTTGTCATGCTTGCCTACCTAGAGTGTAGCCTGCTTGTGAGCTATTTTGTTTATTACTCGTTTCCTAATAAGGCTTGCGGCTTGTAGTTTCTTCAATAATCTATTCTGGTATTAGACATTAGGAAGGAAAGAAGGAAATTTCATTATTGTCCTCAATGCCCGAAAGTAGATCAATGGGATTCAGGATACAACCTTTAGCAATAGAAAAGTTTAGGAAGAGAGAATCCTAGTTGCAAACCAAAGAAATTAGAGAGAATCCTAGTTGTTAACGTTTATTACTTTTAAAAGACCTTGTAAGGAAGAGGCGGTAGACCTCTTGTTTAGATTGTAACGATGGAATGTTTCCTTTGGGGTCACGTATCCCTTTATTGCTATGAAACATCCTCCTGGAAGGATTGGGTAACTATGTTTTGTTTCGCGTCTTGATCGTAACTAGTATGTCTTTGACTCTCAAGTTTTTCTTTCCCTTTTATGGTGGATGGTTTGAATATTAGATTTAAGTCACGTAATCCATACGGTTGCATGATCAAAATTCTCTATACTATTGACCTTTCGTTCCTATCCCATGAGTTCTTGGATTGTTTCTTTGTTTTGTGATATACTGCTAGTTGGAATGTTTGACTTCCTCATTGTTGGCTGGTGTAGATCCTTACCTCGTGTGAAAAGTAGATTATTGGTTTGTGCTTTGATCCTATCATGAAGTAGAACATTCCTTTCATGTCAATTGTTAAATGTTAGCTTATTATTTCAATGTATAGACTTAACATGCTCAGTTCTAGCGAACTGACTCTAGTTAATATTTGTGCAGATGGATTATGCGAGTAGACTAGAAGAAAAGAGTGTAAAAGTTTCATCTGTACCATTATGAAGTTCCTTGTAAAAATGTCCAATGTGTTGTAAATTGTGTAACATTGCTTGTAAAGAGAGTTGATATGACCTCTTGCCTTGTATTGTTTGGTAATGGTGAAATAAAGTGTCTTGTTCATGTGTAGTTAAGCTTGAAATTATCCTTGTGAGAAATGGCTTTCAATCTTTACATTGATATGAGTATTGTAAAACTTTGATCTTGAGAATAAATTGTTAAGTTAAATCTTTCTAAGACTTAGCGACAATATTTTATAAGTAAAGTAAAATGAGTCAGTTAACCCTTAAAGAAGCTAAACAAAAATAATAATTTTATATTCAACAAATAAATGTAAAGGTGATCTATTTGAAACCAAATACTTCCATGAGTGATCAAAATGAAAACATCCTTTGTGAAGTAAACATTTATAAATTGATACCCCTAGCTAAACTAGCGAACACTATCCCTTTGGGGTGAACTCTTAAACAAGCTTAAAGGAAAACAATGGTTAGTTTCTGGAAGATATTAAGATTTAGTAAGTAGGAGAAGACTTTAAGTGAACTACTCTACAGTGTTTAAGAAATTAACTTAGTTGGTGAGATGAATTTGTGCGAATCATGTATTGAATTCTTCTGAAAGCTTAAGTCATGAGCTACAGGGAGTCTTATCAAAATAAATAACCTCCGATCATTTCTTATTGTGGCTTGCCCTAGCCGTGAGTGTGTCATGTGGATTGGACTTTCATGTTGTCTTGTCAAAAGAAGAGTACATTGTCCTTGATAGGAGTGAACGTTTCCGTCTTTGACTTTGTGGTCTCCCGTAACAAGTGGTTCCTAGTGTTGGTTGTAACCTTGTGACGACAGTTGTGTTGTGTTGTGTCAAAGCAAAGTCAAAAAAAAATTATCCTGTATTTCTTTGTGTTGTTCTTGTGTTGGTATTTTTGGTGCGTTACACTTGTCAATTTTAACAGTCAAACCGAGATCAAAAACTGAATTTGAAAAGTGTCAATCGAAGTTTTCCATAGCAGAGGCTTAAGCGAGTATTTGATTTCCTTTAAATATGTGTTTATATTGGGTGTAGAAAACAACAAAAACAACAGATATTTGTTTGTACGCAACAGTCCATTTGTGCATGTTTTAAAATAAAAAAATAGAGAGTCTATGTTCTGAATATATCTCAATCTTTTTGTATAGAATGCTATTTTTCTTGTAGCTATTCTACCTGAACATATAATATCAATTCTATTTTTTTTCATTCTGGAACTGTTCTTTTTGGGTTGTGAATTCATTTCGTATAAGTCCCTGTTCAATTTTTCAAACTCTCGCTAAAAAAAAGAACAAATTTCACCTCTCATTTCAACCTACCACACTACTCTCCTCCTCATTTCTTATTTGTAAATTTTCACCATCTTCAAATATCATTGCTTTCACGCGTACACCAATAATTCCGGAGATAGACACATGATATATCAATCATTTGTTGTCTCTCTCATAATGAAAATTCATGAGTGCTTGACAAAAATATTGAAGCCATCATTTGTTTAAGTTTAGTCCTTAATTTTATTGTCACTATAACTTGTTTAACTTCAATGATTAATTTTTTCTTCTTAATAATATTTTTTTCTTTTTCTTCTTATGAATTACTTCAACAATCGTACTTCAAATATTAGTTTAAAAATCTTTAAAGCTTGCTTTCTAATTTAAATTAACTAAATTTCGGATTTCAATTAAAATGTATGGGAAGAAATTAAAAAAAGAATTTTATACGACTGGTTGAATATTTTAAATATTTCACTCAAATTTTCATGAATAATTAAATATTTAAAAACTATTTTAAAGACTTCATTAATAGTTATGATTTATTGGGGCACTTATATTTATAGGCATATTAGATATCGGGATTTCAGGATATTAGATATTGGAATATGATTTAATATGTATCTTTTATATGTTGTTTGGTATCGGGATTGAAAATGGGTACCTCCTTTTATTCTTTCAAAACATTCTTTTCTTGTAGTCTTGTATCAATTATAACAAGTATCTAAAGATGGGGTTCTATGAATTGATTCAAACAACAAATGCATTCTCATTTCTTTTACAAGTTCCCAAATATAATAAAATCATTTGCTAATGATGGGTATAAATATTACAACCTGGGAGTTGTGTACGAAAGAATAATGCCACATCCTTTCCATACTAATTGAGTGGTACTTATTGAGTAGAATTCAAAATAACATTACCCTTCCATTTGATTTTGTAGATACCATAAATTTAAACCTTATTGGTTTTGGTAAGAGTGGTTTGAGATTTGATTAGTGCATTTGTCTTTATAAGGTGTCGGAGAAATGGGATTAATTATGATTTGGTTCTCATAATTAGTTCTAATACTTCTTGGCATTTCTTTGTGTTTGTTAGGAAACTATAGAATTTGCAACAATGAATAAGCAGAAAGTTGAATAATAAAACAACGGTTACTGAGAGATAGAGATAAAAAAAATATATAAAATACCAAACATGCAAGAGATGAACACCAGATTTACGTGGTAAAACCCTAGCTATGTGCCTAGGGAAACATCCATGGTGCAAGATATCAAGATTTTATTAACTCAAGATGAACAAATTACCTGCGAACTCATTATAAGCAACTTTGGATCACCACAAAAATAATTACACCTAATTGGCAAAGTACAGTTTGGATTCCTCCTCCTATGAATAGAGTGGAAAAATGTCATTAGGATTTTCCTTCCTAAAAATAGAATTTGGTTGAATTCATCTTTCTAGAAGTGAGCTACAAACGACACTAGAAAGGGATACACAAATTTACTTTGTCGTCACATATCTAATAGTGTTCTCTTTCCTAAACCTATTCATCTTGTTGGTTGGCCTATTATTGACTTATATTTTCCTTTATTTTTATTATTAGGGTTGAGGATGGACATAATTGGATCCCTAATAGAATACATGCCACTCACTTTTGGTTTTTTCATTTCATTCGTAGTTACTGACATTCATATGTATATTAGCTTGACTTGTGACCATATATACATCTTGGTTATCTTCAATGGCTATCTTGTTCCACAATTGAGAGCCTGTTTAGCTATTATTCTTTGGTTTTAAAATAAATCATTTGAATTTATACATCTCAAATTAGTGGGGTGATATTTTGATTGAATTTCATCTTGTTATGTTGATAAACTATTGTAGTGGCTTGGGAAATTGAAGACATTTTTTGCAAGTATTGGAAAAAATAACATTTATCTTTGTTTGGAATTTATGTATGGATAAATGAAGAGATATTATTGGCGTGATATATAGATAAAATAAAATAGTATTTAGAAAAATACAAATAAAACTTAATTTATCTTTGGAATAAACAACAAACATGTAAGCATAATATTGGCCATGTATAGTTAATAAAGAAACATACAACTTTTTTTATATTAAGGGTAAATTTTTTTATTTAAGGGCTCTACCTAGGAACAAAAAGGCTCAAAGCCAAGATACAACGATGAAGACTGAAAGAAACACAAAATAAACAAGTTTTTAGGACACAATAAAAGAACATCACCTATACAAACACAAAAACCGAAGGATTGCATCAACCCAACACCGATTGTGATACGATAGTCATATGAGATGGGGTTGAGTGAAATTAGAAGAGAACCATTTCTTGTTATGTACTATTTTCCGCTCCTCCTTCTTAAGCTCGAAAAAAATGTTAGGATCGCACACAAGTAGAATAACTATAGAGGAAATAGTTCAAAAAAGAGACTTAGCAGGAGAAGAGGTGTTTCCCTCTCTTTGACCGCCCCAGAAGAGGCTTAGGTAATACAAGTCAATGATTCATTATGTGGTACCTATGGGGGAATCAAAAAAGGGGAAGAGACCACCTGAGAGAGGCTCGTTTCAGAAGTGGAGGTAGGAATGAGATCAAATAAGGTATTAATGGTAAAGTGAGAAGGGAGAAAATCCTTCCACCAGGTTGGATTAACCCCTTTCTTCTTGAACGCCCACAATCCTCCATTTGAGAGATTTTGTAATTGTATCCGACCTATACCTTGTCATAAACCTTGTGACCTGTTGGATTATTGGGGAACTCTTTAACAGTTGTTTTTTATGGACCTCCGTCATCTCAGTATTTTACTTCCTTGGGGGAATCATATGCTTCTATCTTAGACAAAATGTTAGAAGTTCACATGATCAAACTTCCTCCTATTATAAATTTTGATGAGAACCGAGAACGACCATTCTGGTATCGTGAAAATGACTTCTATCGTTATCATAGAAACAAAGGCCATGACATTGAACGATGTCAGACCTTCAAAAATCTCGTCCAAAAATTCATTGATAGAGGCGAGCTCATTCTAGATAACCCAAATGCCCCCAAATCAGGCACTTGACGTTTTTAAACAACCTTTTCCAAATCATTCCCCCAAACAATGACGCTTCAGGGTCTCAAAAACCAAACACGCATACTATCAGCTCCATTTCTCACGATAGTTCTTCTTATAATTTTGAGCCATCCGCAAATGTTTCAACCGAATCGAAACTTCCTTCCACTCCTTCAAATTCCGAGATTCCACCATCCTCGAGATGGTCCATCTTCGAGTCTTCCTTTATTGTTGGAAACAGAGTCATCTCCCTCTTCCTCTCTATTTGATCTTCCACCTATACCTGAGACAGTGTCATCTTCATCTGTCTTGTCATCAGATCTTCTTTCGGTGTTCGAGTCATTTACATCCCTTCAAATTTCCACTACGGATACTTCTACCTCTGTCGCTCCCATTTTTTCCACAACCATGCCTTTGGTCAACGTACCCATAATTGTACCAACTTCTATGCCTTTGGAAGTGTCTTCAATCTTGACCCTTCCTGTCTCTTTTCCTACAGTAATTACACCCACAATTACTGCATCTGAAGTACCCTCCTCACAAGAGGATGATTCTTCATTACCTGCCTCTTTCACCATCAGTGCTTCCTTGCCTATTAAGGAAAAATCTAAAGAGATAACATCGAAACCCATACTTGTGACTTCTGGACTCAGACATAAACACTTGGAGTTTAAGTTTAAGGTCACATCATCGGTATCGTCTCCTTTACTTCCTCTGAAACGGTTACAATCACCTTATGCGGTCGAAGTTGTCACTATCCCACGAAAAGGAAAACCAATATTTCAGCACCATCAAAACTCTTGGTGCTCTCCCTCAAAAATCCCTCTCTACGCCTCATAAAAAAGAAGATTTATTCACTGAAAAGGAATCTTCTTCTATAACACCATCTTCTTCATTGGTGCCTTGTAAAATGGATTTACCTCTTTGGAAAGGCGTCACCTCTTTTATCAAAACCATCATCTTCGTCACCAAAACCAAGGCACCCTTTGTGCCTCCTATCAAATCTATTTTGGGAGCTCCTTCCCCATCTAAATCGGGTCTTATCTAAATCATAGTCCATTTTTGGTCAAGCAACCTTCTTCATCTCTAAAGACTAAGACACTTGTCATGTCTTTGTAATCTTCCAAATCTATCTTAGGAGCTCCTCCTCTGCTAAAATAAATCTTTCCTCACTTGCTTCCATCTCAAACACCTAAGGCTACTTCTCCTAGTGTTCAAAAGAGCAAAACAGTCCCTAAAAAGACTGTCAAAGCAGATATGTAGGCTCTTTTACCTCAAGCTAGATCTGCTAAGATTAAAGAGGTGCCTCCTTGACTCTGTCCACATCTCTGTCTACCAGATTTTATATTGAAATCCTTTGCCAAATTATCCAATCTTCATCTATATCACTTCCTCCAATCAAACCCTATAATCCCAAAGGAGTAAAACCTGCATGGTTCACCTCTGATGTGATTTGTGCTTACCATAGGTCATGACACCGAGGGATGTAAAGCCCTTCAATCTGTCGTTAACAGCCTCTTGGAAGAAAATAATATCTTGTTAGAGGAGGAAGAAGAATAAGTGTCTCCTATCATCCTAACTACGTCTGAGCCTGAATGGTCTATTTATGCCCCCAATTCCATTGATATCACTCTGGATGATCTTCCACCCTCTCAAATCGAAACAATTTTTATTGCCACTAGAACACAACAGTATGATAATCCATCATCTTCTACAGATCCTTGACCACGAGTCGTTATTTCTACTACCCCCGAAGGAGCTCCTCCTTCCTCATCGGCCCCAAGACTTCGGGTCTCTATTCATGCTTCACCTCGAGCTCAGATTCCCATGTCAGTTGAGGAGAGTGTTATGAAACAACTCACCCATGCTCCGGTCAAAATGTCTCTTTTTGACCTCATTCAGTCATCTCCCCAGCATCGCCAGGCTCTGATTGATAATCTGCGCCACATCGCGGTGAATTCAGATGAGCCCCAGCCTTTCGAGATGGTTATTGGGTTGAATAGATAAATCAACCACCATCTCCTTTGAGGATTATGAAATTCCTCCCCTTTCTTCGAGGATTTAGAGGCTGCTCTCTTTATCATAGTTTAAATCTATCTATGCTCATATTATCTACTTCATCTAAAATCATCAAAGTAACACATATTATGTGGATCCATCTATCCATATCATTTAATTGAATTAACATCTTAACATGTTAATTTAGTCAATTATTCATCCATGACAACTCAAAATTAAATCACATCTATCTATCTGTATCCATCAAAGTTAAAAGCATGAGTCCAATCACATAACACAAAGATATATATATATATATATATGAATGGCCTCAAATCGAGCTGTATACATTGTATCAAAAATGCCTTCAAATCGAGGCTACATTGGTATGTCTCTACAAATATCATCTCTATATAGTAAAATCAGATAAATGGAAAATGATGTCTCCTCCTCCCTCCTCAGGCACGGGCTCTCTCTCCTAACCATCACCTACAGAACTAGAGGTGCCCGTAGTCATGACCCTATAACCTCCTCGGTCTCCCCGGTGCTTACACTCTCTGATGCACCGCCTTTAGTGGTGTCATTGTCCTCATCCTCGCTCGTAACAAGGCACATACAGGGCATCTTTGTGTCAAGGCATCCTCGTAGTATCTCACCTCGGCAAGGAGAGCCTGATAGGTACTCAGACTCACCATGCCGGGTGCTCTCATCGATCTTTGCTTTGGTGGCGGTCCTCCTACTACGGCACCTATGCCACTCGACTCGATGTGGTGCTGTATCACCATATTTGGCCTTGAGGGCCTCTCTGTGTCTATGATATCTATCCCCTGCGCCCAGGATAGTTGTATCCTGCTCCTGGCGAGTGGTGGCTCTCTCCTATATCATTGTGTCCCTCTCCTCCCTCAGAGTCCTAATCTCCTCCGGAGCGATCTGGTGTGTATCGAACCAAGGTGAAGCATGATCTCCCTACAAAGTATCTCTAGCTCCACCATTGTATCCTCCTCGCTCCGACTCCACAAACACTATGAGATGCCATGGTATCTCTCGTGATACCACACCTCATAGCCCTCAATCACTCCTACATCACCGGCATCATCACGTGCGAGGTAGGGCCTCCACGAGTGGATCTGCTTTGGAGCAAGTATCGACATATCAATCTCCTTCTATCTATCCTGTCTGCGTATGGCACATATACGGTCGGACATGTCTGTATCAATCCAAACTGTCTCATCACCCATATAAGCGAGACCTGCTCTAAAATCTCGGCTGCCTTGTGACCCCACCACTCTACTTGTGTCTCGGTTCCACTTAAGTCGGCGTCCTATTTGGCCCATGTAGGATAGACCCTGTATGGCCTCCATATAACTTTGTGATGGTGTTAGAGTCTTGAATCTGGGAATACCACTGACGATCTCCTGTATCTCTCGAGGGCCATGTCACTGTCATCATTGAAACCCAACTCAAGGGCTTCCTCTCGCTGTAGCATCCATGGAAGTTTGGATGGTCTAATCACTGATATATGCTCATAAGCCCAATAATGGAGCACAAAACTGACATCTATCCGGTTCGTCTTCCTGTGGAATACATCCACAACTCATGATATATCTGTGCTAATAGTGCATCGGTGAATGCGAATACCTGCATGAACTCTAGGATATCACGAGACCTTGATCAGCCGGAGAGCAGTGGGAACCGGTCCACCTCCGGGAATACAGTAGTGCATAGTATGAGATAGCCATTTGGATCAATCTTTATCCGAGTTTTCTCCACAGGATCATCCTTCGCATCTTTGTGAGGCTATCCTCACGCGGCCCAGTTACTATCTTTGAATCATCTGCCCTGTCCCCATATAACCGTACTAGGGCCCTCCTCTGCTGTTCTCGTGGAGTAATCTCTATCAAGTCCTTGGTGATCGAAAACCTAAGGATCCTATAGAAGTCCTCATGGGTGATAGTCATCTCACCCATCTGAAACCAAAAAGTGCATGTCTGGCTATCCCACCACTGCATCAATGCTTGCATCAGCTCCACGTCTCGGGGTACCCGTCGATAATAATGGAAACCCCTAGTCTGGATAACTCCAGATGGCGCCACTCATCATCTGTCACATCTGGAAGTATAGTCTCCAGTAGCTCAGGAATAACATCCCACATGTGTAGGACCTCTCGTGCCTGCATCCACAACATCAAAAATTGTCATTAGGTTCATATTTATCAAAATCAACATCATTAAAATTTCATCAAAATTTTTCTCAACGCTTCAAATGTTTTATCTTTCCAATCGAGGCGACTCATTCCATCAACGCCGTTTTCTTTACGATCGATGCCAATTGTATTCCAATCGATCTTTGATTGCATACTAGTCGGCTTGATTTTGTCAATCGACGCTGACCGTTGAGAGCGGAGCGCTAAAAACACCCTCTTGCCTCCTACTACAAAACAACACAAACATACAAGGCTAAGGAAGGACCACTTACCCCTGGCCATGTCCTCTTCCTCTTCTGACCACTCCTAGAAGCTTCCATTTCACTCAAATTCAATTTTTGACTTTTTCTAAATCAATCGTCACAATGCAAATGAATCATTCTTTATTCACCACATTAATGATTAGGAAATAAGTATTAGCGATGATCATGAGTTTTCCCAAAAAAGGTATGAATTTCCCTTCCTCTTGCTTTAAAATTTCACAGTTTATTGTTTCCTGTCTAGGTATTAATTACTTTGTAGCAATAGAGGATGCAACTAGAATTAAAAATAAAATTCTTACATGCTCGAAATCTTCAAAAAAAAGAAAATAGTCTCGATCCCATACACCATGCGCATGGTACACCAAAGAAAATCGTTTGACCAACCTAGATTCCTAGTATGATTCCTAATGATACAGGACACCATGAAGGTCATAAATATAACTAATGAACTCAATTTGATGTCTTGGAGAGACAATTTTTTATTCCCATTTTACATTTTAGTCACTTGGAGTGACACTCCCGTTTAAAGAAAATGCGATGGCTTTTGGCTTGCGGTTGTCATATTGATTTGGATAAATTAAAAACTAACCCTATGTACCTTAGACCTCCATTAGGAAAATTGAAACCAACTCTGGGTTTTACGAAAATGATTTCCTAAGGAAAACATAATTACAAGGATGGTGATAATACGAGGTTATTATCAACCAAACGAATAAGAGGAATAAATAATCATAAGTTGAGGACGACATTCGTTTCTTAGAGAGGTAATAGTGACCTTGTGTAGGCTATCCCAACAACCAAGAAGCTAATTTGTGCCTAGATAGGAGTTTGAATCTTCTCATACGACTTATGCAAAACACCATGGGATCAATACCTCCCAACTTGTTCGAGAAAAAGGTGAAATACGCTCTCGTATATATCCACGGGATAGGTGTGAAGGGAACCCACTCCTCACCTATTGGGTGCTTGCAAGCGGGGCATTACAAAATGTTTACAATAGGGAATGACTACTGATGGATATATCACGATGAATTGTGTTTTCATGTAGGTGTTATTCCTTGAACAATCGTGTTCCATTGGCTAGTAATAAATAGTGATATGAGTTTTTAATGGTCTAAAATCAATTACATTCTATTTTCACATTTACAAATGATTGGTATTAGACAATTAGGAATTTATGCAAAAAAGTGGTTGTTGAGTCAATATGGGGTTTACAATTTACCTTTAAGTCCCTTTCTTACTTTTTGCTACAAATATTAATGCATATAACATAATTGTCTCTACGCTCCAAGTTTCATAACTTAGATTGTGGGGTTTGATCTTTCTCTTGTGATTGTTTGATAAAATCTTCATACCCATTTGTATATATAATCTGGATCTTTTATTTTTTGGTTGGTGTTAGGCTTCAAAATTGGTACCTCATTTATTCTATGGAAACATTATATTGTAGCGTAAGCAGTATATGAAGATGGGGTATTATTTATGAATTGATTCAAACAAAAAATGCATTCTCATTTCTCTTAGCAAGTTCCCAAATATAGTAAAATCCATTTGCTAATGATGGGTGTGAATATCACATCTGGGAGTTGTGTCTAAAAGAATAATGACACATCCTTTCCATCTTTTGATTGAGTAGAATTCAAAATACATTAGCCTTCCATTTGATTTTGAAGCTACCAAAAATTCAAACCTTTTAGGTTTTCTAAGAGTGGTTTGAGATAAGATTAGCTTGTTGTCTTTATAAGGTGTCAGAGAAAATACATTAACTATGATTTGGTTATCACAATCAATTCCAATATTAGCCTCACTTATGACCATACATACATCTTTGTTATCTTGGATGGCTAGCTTGTTCCGCAATCGAGAGCCTCTTCAGCTATTAGTCTTAGATTTGAAAAGAATCATTCAAATTTATACATTTCAAATTATTTGGGTGTTATTCTCAATGAATTTCATCTTGTCATGTACAATAATTTCTTGTAGTGATATGGGAAATTGAAGACTTTTTTATTTGCAAGTATTGAAACATATAACATTTATGTTTGTTTGGAATCCTAGATATGGATTAATGAAGACATATTATTGGCGTGTAAATGCACTAGGAAATTTCTTTTGTATTTTCCCAACACCCATCTCCATCATTAGCGTATCGAAATTGCTAGTTATTCAATTGTTATATATAAGTGAAAAGATAAGAAATCAGAACAATGGTGTTGGTGTGCCGTTTGTAACATTGTGTGTGAAATGGTTGGTAAAAGATAAAGGAGAAACATACACGTAAAGTTAAATACATTAACTTAGGAAAGAAGAAGAAGATTACATGACATTGACACACAAGGTGAAGGTGAGGGACAAGGAGAAGTTAAAGAGAATCGCATTGAGTGGGCTTGAAGAGAGTGTGTTCTGGGCATCATTGTAAAGGATGTGGAAGTTTTGCTGTTGTATGTTGCCAAAGATTGAAGGAATATTCCCTGAAGGTTCACCCAGCATGGCGAGGCACAAGAGATCGGAAGATACCTGAGTGGAAAAGTTGTCTGCAGGGAGCTCGTAATCCACACCGCCTTTGAAGTTGAAGGTGAGGGAAGGCAAGGACACCTTCCTGAGGTTTGGTAGCACAGATCCAACCCCACTGAAGAGCCGTCTGCAGGAGTGAGATCAATGGCTGATTGAATGGCGTCTTTAAGAGGAGAGTAAGCGGCCTCATCCAAAATTGTAACTGTGGTTCCGGAGTCAATGATCATGCCTCCGCTGCCATCCGATTGCAGGTCAAAAGTTCCAGCAGGAATATCTACAGGCTTGCCATCGAGGGTGATTCCTGTAATGGGAATGTACCAGAAAGTGGGAATGACACTGCTCTTAATGAGCGGGATAGACTTGGCTCCTCCACTCAAGGAAGCGCCCCCTGCCCGAAAAAGAGAGGCTGGTTTGTGAAGAAGAATCCGTGATGGACAAGAGGCAGTAAGAGAATTTATTGTCTACGTTGGAGCCCAACTGTGAGATGAGTGAGAGAGCACCTCTTCCCAATCCCACAAGACCTCCGCCCTGAGAGAATCCTTTAATCCTTCGTTGTCATGTCCACACCCAAAACCAATGCCCGCAACCT
>CM031237.1:1026377947-1026442686 GCA_018340775.1 Taxus wallichiana var. yunnanensis
TGATTTCATCACGATATTACCTTAAATGTTATTCACTTTTTTTAACTATTCTTCTTGTATGGTTAATATAACTTAGTGATTTATTTTGTCTATTTGGCCTCACCGTTTCGCATAAAAGCGCACTGGTTTAATGAAACAGATTAGTTGAAAGCACATTGTTTTAATGCTTAGTGCTTATCATGCTTTCGATTCAATGAACTGACCCATGCCAGCAATTTTGGTGGTGGTATGGACTTCGTAAGTGATAAAAGGAAGGCATTAAATTTTACGATGTATTCGTTGCTTGAAATTCTCGACCATTTATAGAGAATTTTGATTTATTATTGAGATGTATTGAAGGAAGGAAAGTTGTATTCTTTAATGATCTTGATGTTGTTGACATGAAATATGTCAATAATGCATAGACTTGTGAAATGTTTATTTATCATGATGAATTGAAAAGATGAAGTTACTTAAATTAATTAAATCAATTCTCTTGTTCATAATATGAAGGAAATTTGTAATCCTGCTCTTTGATGTTTTCATTCATATATGATTGGATCCTTATTTCTTCATGTCATTGAATAGGTTGGATAAATGGGAATTAGTAAAATTTCCTTACTTGAATGTAACTTATAAGTTGTATGTATTGTTGTTCTTTACCTAATCTTGTATGGTTTATTATGATGTTATTAACGTATAGCTAAAATATCAAAGGATGTGTGAATTGGATAAGGGTATAATAAATCTAATACTTAACCATAATGAGGAAGGTTCTCCTCCTCTCAAAAGGATACAAAATAAACAAAATGGTATATGAGTTCGATAACCAATTAGAATTCATATCTATGAATTATATTATAACAGAACCTACATTTTGGTTCTTATACATTCCTTGAATAGTTGAGACACATTAATTAAATCTTATGATAGATGTTTATTCTATTTTGATTAATTGCATGATAAGCAAAAATTTAATGAACATAAAAGCAATCATTAGTCTGTGAGGTTTCATATTAATTAATCAACTCAAACAAGGATGGAAAACTTAAGGAGTGTTGGGATTAGGGTTATGTAAGGTTGATGTGATTTGAATCTTAATCCAAAGATAATTAAGTGGAAATGACCTCTTTAGGTGTGTAAATCATGATGAAGTAGTTCTGTCAGATGTTGGCACATGCAAACTGGTAGAACCCATACCTTTGTGAAGATTTGGGTCTTCACAAGAATACAATGTTGTAGTTGACATGTTGCAACACCCTCCAACATTGGTTCATCTAGATCTACTCAAATCCGGACTTGAACTTAGTTTCCTCTCTAGATGGCTAATGATATGATTTAGCATAGGAAGTGACTCCCAATGACTTAGGGTAACTTGGCACATTCAATTGATTTAGGTCAAATGAGTATGCCCATATACCTGGGTCATCGTGAGTGGTTCCTATGTACTAAATTATATCAATAACCTAGGTTAGGGTCAAACTTCGACAAGTGGGTATTTGAAGTCGTGAAAGACCATTCTAGATAACATATGAGTGGGGTGAAGGACATATTCCGATTAGGACAATTCTCATGTCATCTAGGAATAATGCGTATGAATATATGTGGAAATCTTTGGCACAAAGTATCATACAAGTTGTTGGTCAGGTTGTCCTATGTCATCTAGTTTGAGAAATGTGATTTTAGATGAATATGGTAACAAATATTCAGATAGATTTCTTAAACAGAACACTCAATACCTAGAACAGGGTAAGAGAACCAAGTATACATGATGTATACCCATTACCAGTATTCAATATTTCTAGTTAACATTGAGAGATCGGTTGGTAAAACCGAGTCATGAAATGAGAGATTGGTAGCTCACCGAGTCATTTACAACTACATATGGTTATCTGTTATGAGATTGATTTGCATGGAATGTGTGTTCTAAATTATGATTATCTAGAACAGAGAACATTATGTATAAAAAAAAATCTTGTTTCTAAAGTCTTAAAATGGGAATGTTACAATTGAACAAGGCCTTTTCAAAATATTATGGCTTAGGAGGTGCTTGAGCAACACTAGCCTGATGCTCATGAGATAGAAGAGCCTGATGGGCTTTATTGGTAGTATTAGAAGGATGTGGAATAAATGAAAGAAGGCCTAGATATTTGAGATCTTTGATTATTTGTGACAAAGCGCAACAAACATTATCATGATGTCCATTAATGTGATGATAATGACAATATGGACGACCGCAATATTTTGCTAGCTGATAAGAAGGATAGTAATAAGTAGGTGTAGAGTGATCAACTGATGATTAAGAAGCTAAATAAGAATATCATGTGTCGTAGTATTATGTGTAAATATAAGAGGCTCAAGAAATGGTATGCCTTGAGGTTTGGTTAGATGGAAAGTATTGATATGAGATGTAGAATTAATACACACATGCGATTGAGAAGCATCCTTGAGTTGTTGAATTTCAGCGGTAAGGGTAGGTAATTGAGGATTCCATAGCTTGAAATCGATCTTGTAAAGTGTGGATTGAGTCCAATAGAGGTGTATTAGATGGATGGTTACGAGGGCCAGAGCTATCAACTAAGTGTGTGAATATAGGACTTATTTGGTGTGGTGGCAGATTGTCATCAATAAAGGGAGACAATGGATAAGTAAAACCTTCTAAAAGATCATCATTATCATTGTCAAAATCATATTGAACGACGTGGAAACTTGATAAGCAATGGTGTGTGGTTGGTCATCCAAATAACCGTGAATGCATAAAATATACATTTCATGGCGTATTGTTCATTAGTAAAGGGAGGTAAGGGACATCCATGAGCATACCAAATAGTGAAGTTGGGTGAATATAAAAGAAAAGAGCTATTGAAAATGTGCACAATACCAAATGGCATGGGAAATGCTATATCTATGTGAGAAGGATCAAGTGTGCTGCTAATATAATATAATCCTCAAGATCACTTTAAGAGCAAGTAGAGAAGAAGTATGATAATGCGTGAGATGTACCACAAGATGAAAAACATAAAGGCATATACAAAAGTGATAATAATAGAGCCATGATACAAATTTGGATCAGTGTAAAGGAGAATGGAGGTCCTCAAAGGCAAAAAAATCCAAGGGAGACCATCATGTGAACATACGGTGGCTTTAAGAAGTATCAAGTGGTATATGCTCCCAATAGGAATTATTCATGAAGAGAGTACAAGTGAATGGTGGGCACACTAAAGGGGATGATATTGGTGTAGATGAGAGAGTGACATCCATGGACTAGAAAGGCCTCGATATGAAAATGATAATAGTATTAGTGAACAAGAAGTGAGGAGGTAATTCATGGTGTATCATGCAAATGGCACCTCAAATGTTATCTCATTGGTAAGGGAGGTGGTGGAGGAATAGGTAAAGAAAGAGAGTATTGTGGAGTAGGCCCCAGTATAGAGTTTTATGGCATTGGTAACATCATGAGTTAGTGACGAATCAAGAGGGACCATATCAACCATAAAAATAGTAGGGATGAAGTCATGTGAATCTTTAAGAGATAGAAATGCAACTACAAAATATGGAGAAGTAGGGACAACTATTGTATCGGGAGAATCAGCTATGCATAATGCGAGAGAACTAACGAGTGACTATGAATCATCTTGTAGTTTAGAAATGGTGGGAGTTACAATTATGGGATCATGTGAAGTAGCTTGTACCTCCTCTATGATTTGTGCTAAAATAACGGGATCAATAGTACACATATAAGTGAAAATGATGACATCGAGAGCTTTAGGATCCATATTAGAAGATGGAAGCTGAATAAACAAAAGGGCAAGGCCTATAACTAGAAGGATAAGAAGGGTATCAAAAAAGGAATGCCCAAAGGAATCAAATTGTAGAATGAGTGGAGATTCAAAAGGATTATGTTTAGCCATGATGAGAGGTCGGGTTCACCAAAATGATTAACTAAAATTATAATAAACTAGGAGTATGCTAATATAGTTAATCTAATCTAGGAGGACATAAATGTTGTAAATAAATACTCTAAAGTAGTATAAAATGACTAAATAATTAAAACTAATGGAAATAAAACCCTAATATGTAAGAATAAAGTGAGGAAAGAACTTAGTTGATTGTAGATGACTCTTGCAGGTGTCACAAGTCGACATGAAATTCCCAAAAGGAGGAACGATCAGTAAAGAGGCCCAAAAAGGGTGGATCTGGAGGATCGAAGCATATTAGAGAACTGGGAGGGTGGCTTTGGGGCACCCAGGGCACTCTGGTATGCAGAAATAAGTGCCTTGGTCTCTAAAAAAATCTTAGAATCCGATTCTTTCAAGGTTGGAAGATAACCTATAACACTCGCGCATAGTGACCTGCCACACTAAATTTCTCGAACTACGCCAAAGGTACCAAATGATCAAGATGATGTTAAAAACCTAAAAAAGACAAGAGAAGTATCAAATCCCTAAAAAATAAAAGATGCAAATGAATGGGTTGGACTGACCTCAGCTGCCACAATAGTGGGCTTACTACTCTGAGCATTGCCCTACATTTTGGACCCAAATGTAGTTCTGGTGTGTGTGTGTGTGTGTGTGTGTGCACGTGCATGCACGTCATGCCCTAGATGCCCTTGTGATAGTCACACTTTGTGAAAAAAGTGAGAAATAACTAAATATTGAAAATGTAATAGTGTGTGTGCATGTAATAGAATAGAATCCCTCCTATGAAGTGTGTGTTGATGCAAATCTCCTAGCCTTGATGCATGGAACTATGTGGATGCAAGTGATGTAATGGATGCAACTCTATATGGAGTGATAGTAGTAGATGACGCTAGGACCCTCATTATGGTCTCATAACTTTATATTTATAGGGTTCTCTTTGATCTAATTATTTAATTAACCTCGACATGGCTGACTAGGAAGAAGATAAGGATGAAAAATGGCTAGATAGAGCCCAGAAAGTGGCGGGAAAGTAGTAAAAGGACCGGGTTGGCCTAGGTGGGGTGGGGGTGCCTGGGCACCCAATACAGCCTAGTGCCCCGGTTTAGACTAAAATGATAGGAAAGTGCCGAAACATGACGGGTATACATATAAAAATGTGGGAATGGTGAAATAAAATTCAAATAAGATGGCCAAAAGATGTGATTAATTAGTTATTTCTTCACTCAAGAACCTTCTAAATAGTAGTATGAGACCATGATAAATAATTCTAAAGTGTATGATTTTTTGACTATAATAACCATAACTAATATAAGAATGATACATGGATTGATTAGAATACCCTTGAATTTCATCTACATAAGGAGCCATGAGAGAGAAAGTAACTACTACTATGCACAAAAGATTATGGTAATACATAGAAGAAATGTACACAAGAAATTAAATAAAAGTAAGAAGAAAAAAATATATATATATATATATATATATATATATATATATATATATATATATATGTATGTATTAAAATGATAGAAAAAATCTAATTAGGTGGAATAGAATGAGAATCAACAAATAGAGCCCGGACCAAAATCAATATACCATGGGCATAGAACATAATAAGTAATGTTGGAGAAAATCAATTGTTGTCAAATTATTAAAACAACCATTATATTGCAATATAATTTTATTTTAATTTATAAGAGGTGTTTTTCAATTTGATACATTTAATGAAAAATCTCCAAGGTATTTCCCCAAAAATTTATATATTTTTAGTTATGCCCTAATTACTAATAATAGTAATTTTGAATTTAGGAAAAGTGTGCCAAAAATTAGGGAAAACAAAACATGTTATTTTTGAAAAGGAATAAATTGAAATAACCTCAAAGGAGTATAAAAAGAGATCCATTATGCTTGATATATGAAAAAGTATATTTGATGATTATAACCCCTAGAAAGAGACATAAAGAGAAATAATGAGTACCATACCTTCAGAATAAATTTTAAAATCATTTGACGTCAATCAAGAGTATGAAATCAGAATGGAATTTGATTACAACACCTAGAAAATTTAATATATCTGAAAACAAGTAAGAAGAAGAATTCCTAAGAAAAATAGGATTTAATCATAATGTTCAATTTAAGAGTCAAATTCACTCAAAATGATACCTAAATGGTATATTATTCTAATTAATTACCATTTAAATATAATTCAACAATATCAAGATAATACATAAATGAAGATAAATAGAAATCTATGATGAAACAAACTAATATAAATAGGAGATACATAGTGACTCAGCTAATATTATTCCTTTCGTATTAATATTTGTTAGGTTGATCACTAAAAATGGATATAAATGGTTTGGTAAAGATTTTTATATGTAATTACACCATAAAAATATTCCCAAAACATATCGTCAAACTTAGATAATAGTTGAGGTATGGTATGGCTCTTTATGTATTGTTTCATCCATATGTTATTTCATATTCTCAAACATTTGGGGTCTATACCTTTGCTATTTGATACACTCTTATCTAATATTTAGAAATTCAACACATGTGATGCTTGTTATGTAGATGATTGAATCTTCAAAACCCTAGATGGTAAGGGAATATTTCTAAACAAACATTAGCTAGATTGTGAGAAACCTTGTGTATCATTGACATTGCAAATCCTCAGAAAAGGGATCAAAGCAAACACCATTCTCTCCTAGAATGTGATATATAGAATCTATGTAACTGTTATGGAAAAATCATAGTACCCCTGATTGCTTGCAAGTGATTAGTTGAGGCGGTCAATTTGATTTTTCAAACATGGAGTTATCCCAAAGTGTGGGACATTGAAATTAGGATAAATCTCTGAAGAAGGCCAGCTTCCTATCCTATCCTAGTGCCAACTACTCCAAAGTGCAAGAGAGTTGCAAATTTTAACTCTAATATAATGTTTTCCAAGGTGATAGAGATAAAGAAAATACATGAAAATTAAAACGTACTCTAAGGGAAGTCAATGCACCAAGGAGTGTTGAAAAACCTACACAATAAACACAACACTACTGGAACTTTGAAATGAAGCTAATGACAATACACAATAACTTTGCATGCAATGAAAGATTAAAAAATTATAATAGAACATAGAATAAGGTTTGGAAAATCCACATGTCTGATTTTATTTCTCTTCACGGTTGATACAATACATCACATTTAGGGCCAAACGCACATATTTTACATTACAATATTATAGTAGGAAGGTTGAAAAATCCAAAAATCCTTGCAGATAAGAAAGAAGGGAGGGACATGCACAAGGTGTCCAACCTTTTGAAATTAGCCCCATCTTACAATTTATAGGGGAAAATGTACATGAGAGAGAAGATTTCATGTTTCCAAGGGTGGCCATAACATCATTCTGCTTGCATCATCCCCTGGTGTTACCCATATCTTTGGTACTTGATGTCCATGCTTAAAAAGTTTGGGGCCCTAATCCAACAATAAATCTTCCTCCTACTTAGTACTATGCAATTTTATTTAATTTCAAAGGTCCAGGCCTCCTAACATGCATTTCCATGAGTCCCATGCTATAATTTTTCCCAAAATAGTGATGTACAAATAAAGATATTAACATTCTTAGACTAGTTTCTTTATGGGCTTAAACTTGACTTACCTACCTAATTTTTGAACTCTTCCTTCACCATTGCATTATAATTTGAATACCCTTTCCAGAAAGTACAATTTTTTTGAATTTGGTTAAATAATTTCCAAGTTATTGAGGTTTGAAGTTGGGTCATGATTTGAGTTCATCCTAGCTCCATCGAGGTTGTCACACCACCAACAGCTACATTGACACCCATCGAGCTCGACACCTATTCAATGTAAAGTGGCTCAACACGATACCTCCTCGCCCGACTCGATGCATTCCTTAGCTTCTCCCACCACTTGGTTCATGTATTTCCCACCTACCACCCTAACTCCCATTGACTCGCCAATGATTTGGCGAGCCTTTTGAATTTTTTGGGTGGGATTTGAATCAGTTTCAAGGTTTCAAACCCCTTTAATTTGGATGTCACGAGCCCAAAATTTGGGATTTATAGGCCCCTAACCTCTGAAATAACCTTGCTTGATTGTCTGAAACCTGGTACCCCTGAAACATGAAGCTTCTAACTCCCAAATTCACCTCATCATGCCACATCGCCCGCATCTTTGGGATTTCTATCTTTCTCACTTTCCATCTCGCCCACATGGTTTGAAGAATTTTTCTAAGTTCTGAAAGCTTCACCCATAAATCCTGAACTTTCCACTTTATTCATCCACTCAGCTCACCACAATGAGCTCACTCTACACTTCACCGAGTTAATCCAAGCTCTTTCACCTTTCCATTGTAATCAATTCCTTTAGCTTGATCCCTTGAGATCTAAATGATCTCCCATTGTATTTTCGTCCTCCAATCATCGTGGGCTTGGGATCCATGACTCACCTCTCTATTACCACTGCTAAGTCTTAGAGCGTTGATATAGCTAAGAACCGAGTTGAATCGGCCCCTGGCCAACTTCATTCGACTCGACCTTCCGTAACATGTGTGGCTCGATGGGCTATGTCGGATCCCATATGCAACTTGTTGTCTTAGATTCCTCGTGGCCTCCAACTCGAATGCCGAGTTAGTCATAGGTGTTCATGCATGAGCTAGAGTTTGTTGTGTTGGCCGACCTTTCACCTTGTACGACACCCGAGCGCTGCATGGTCCTCCTCTATTTATTACCTCCATGTCTTGCACAAGCCTATTAGAGCCTGCATTGGTGAGCTTGTCTAAACTCAAATATTTCCCCTCGAACTTCTTTTACATTGTAGAATCACTTGAGCTATCTTTGGTGACACGATCTCGCTAGGGCTCTAGACCTACAAATCACCTCTCTATTACCACCACGGGCATGGCTCGTATGTCATCCCTTTTTTTGAGCCATATTTTTGTAGAGATCTAAATTCCCATTAAGTATTCAACTCAGCTCACCGCGCTACTCGGTGAGCCACTTTTGACTCACTCCAATCAATGCAAGATCAAAACTCGGTGAGCTGCTTGCCGAGAAGCTCGATGAACTGCTCGTCGATCAGCTCAGTGAACTAGTTTTTAGCTCAGTGGGCTTGATGGCCCAATAGGAGAATTTTTTCCCCTAGAACCTAATTTTTGGATTTTGTTTGGATTTTCTCGTGTGGGGACCTAATAAGGGTTGAATGCAAGGGATTCAATTTTGGGCATTTTTTTTTTCCATTTTTCTTATTTTGGTCAAATGTGGGCCCGCAATTCATTATTTTCCAAGATGATTCTAAGGGTCGAAACCCATATGAGGAAAAAATTCCTCAATGTCATTTTCACTCCCGAACTCACTAAAAGTGCTCCCGAGAGTCTGAAAACCACCTATAAGATGATTTCAATATGTGGTGCCCACTTCGATGCCTAGATCCCATGAGACCCCTGTCATCTAGTTTGGCCTGGGGGAAAAATTGGGTAACAATTTGGTGACTCATGGGGACATCTTCTTGCTAGATGCTCTTGTACCAATAGCTGATTTGTCCATTGGGCGCGAAGTCACTATATACTTACAAACTAATCCCCAACCTGTTAAATTGAAACCAGGAGATCGCTATACATCGTTGAACCTGAACCTATTCCACTACTTGCACTCTCAATTTTTATAAGAAAATCTTGAAGTTAAAATTTTGTGAGAATGGAAAATTGTCTTAACCCAGAATTTCCACCTGTTCCTTATTGCAATCCTGGTCATGAGGCTGAAATGTACTTTTGAACTGTCCGAAACTTTTTATGCCAAGTATGAAGCACACAAAGAATGATGATGTTTATCATTCATTACACGCTGAAAAGTTTTAAATAAGACAATTCTTGAGGTTTTACATCATGGAACTCTATTAAATCTTTGTTTTTCTCTTTCTTTTGAAAGTTTCATCATGCGATATGTTGTTGAGAGCGCTTTTTGATCTAAAGGGAGCTTAGAAGTTCACCTATGATTTATCTTGAAGGACCTAAAGAATGAGAACTTAATAAAATTGGTCCTTAATTTGGATTTTAGTTGCTCTGCATTTGTCTTCTTTTGAAATCAACAACTGTTTCCTACAAGCGTGAAATTTTTCCTATTACAACATTTACTTGGGAAGCATGCTGAAACTGCACAATGATACAACTTGGGAGAAATAAAACCTATGCCGAGGGAACTTAGGGAAATTAAAACCTAACCTATAACAAGGAAATGTGCATACACACTTAAAGTAATTTAAAATCCTAAACTAATATTTACAAGGGTGAGAATTTTCCTTTCAGTAGACATGTTTAAGATAGATTATGTTAACTGGAATCAGAAGTTCTTCTCCATCCAAAGTAGAAAATTGGAAGGCATTTCTACTTTTACATCTTGTGACCATGTAAGGGCCACTCCAAATGAAATCAAACTTGGAATGCCTACCTGGCTTAGCCCGATCCGCGTCCCATTTCGAGAACTAAGTCCCCTTCCGGAAAGTTCTTTCCTTGGCCTTATTATCAAATGTCCTCTTGATCATGGCCTAATATTTTTCCATGGTTTGCTGGCATGATCTCTTATTTCTTCCAATTCCATTATCTCTACATACCTAGCTTTCATAGGCTCAACCTCGGATAACTCCATCTATTTAATGAGATCCAATGTTTGGAAACTCAAGTGATATAGGAAAAACCACCTCTTTCCTGTAGACTAGCTTATAAAGGGAATTGTCTTTCGAAACCTTTGGTGTGACCCTATCAACACACAAGGAGGACTTTACTTTAGTATTCCATGTCCTTTTGTTTTCATCTAGGGTCCTTATGATGATTCTTAGAAAATTATTATCTGTGGACTCGCTGTCATACATTACCTATGGGTAATAGTTTGAAGAGGTACTGAGATATATCCCATTCCTAATAGTGAAATCTATGATCTTGGAACCTAGGAACGCAATGCATTGTCTAAAAGTATAGTGTCCGAGTACACTAGACCTTTTCACTATTCCTCATAGAAGTCTAGTCTCATTTACTTACTTGAGTGCTACCGCCTCGGTACACTTAGTGAATTAATCTATTGTCGTTAGAATCAAGTTGTCACCTTAGCTTGAATTTTTTTGATGACCCTGATGAATTCCAATCCCCATTGCATGAATGGTTGGTCAACCAAAATTGGATGTGATGGAAGTTCTGATAACCTATCCTTTTATGTGAAGAAGGAACAATTTTTGCACTTCTTGATCCAAGAGTAGCATTCACTGAACATTGTGGGCCAATAATAACCCGCCTTCATTATTTTGAGAGTTTTTACTCACGGGGAAAAATGATCTCTAACCTCCCCATCATGAAACTCTTGTAGAACCTTCTCAATTTGGCATGTTCCAATGCACCTCAATAGGACTCCATTGATGTCCTTCTTGAACACTACATCGTCAAAAAAACACATGGGATGGCTTGAAGTCTAAAATATATCCTCTTCACTTTTCTCATCTCTGGAGGGCATAGACATGTTTGTAATAAATGCATCATGTCTTGAGTCCAAAAACGAGTAGGTAAATTATAATTTTCTAGTTCATGATCATACTATAATAGCAAAACAACTTCTCTTTCACGATTCACTTTGACTTGCTAACTTAAGGCTAGTTGTTCACACAATCCTTTTCCATAGACCAATTTAGTGACCTTGATCTCAATTTCATATTCCATGACACAGGTGATCCAATTGGCATGTTTCTCATTCAAATCCTTATTCAATAGGAAGTCCTTGAATCCTACATGGGACACTAGTAGTTTAATCTTGTTGTTTGAGACCAAATATTTGAAATTTTTCAAGATCCCGATGACTGTGAGAACATGATTCTCGATGAAGGAGTACCTAACTTTATAGTCCTCCAAACCTTGACTGAATTGAGATATAGATTCTTTTATAGATTTAAAACTTTCTTTTCCCTTAGTTGTCCACTTAAATGCCATGATCTTCTTTAGCATCAATGTTATTGGCTTGAAAAGAGTAGAAAAGTATGGTACAAACTTGTGGACAAAATTAATTCTCCCTAAGAAGCTCTAG
The DNA here is from genome assembly GCA_018340775.1 of Taxus wallichiana var. yunnanensis. NCBI lineage: Eukaryota > Viridiplantae > Streptophyta > Pinopsida > Cupressales > Taxaceae > Taxus > Taxus wallichiana. The sequence continues at coordinate 1,026,389,925 of CM031237.1, forward strand.
AGAGCCTTCTTATGACTTGGAAAAGGAAAATATCAAATTACTTCAACCCTCTCTTGATCAATTGTCAATCCTTCCTTTGATACTATATGGCCTAGGAGTTTTCCTTCGTGAGTTAGGAATACACACTTTTTAAGGTTCGGGGACACTCTGAATCTTCTGCACCTTTAAAACACCGACCTTAGATGAAAGAGGTGGCCTGCCATGTTTTTAGAGAATGCAATGATATCATATATGTATATGAGCACTATCTTGTTGATCAACCCTTTGAAAGTCATGTCCATTTCTCTTTGGAATGTGGCTCTAGGGTTTGACATTTGGAATGACATCTTACTGTAGGCATAGGTACCCCATTTTGTGGTGAAAAACATCTTGAATTGATTATCTTATTTTACCATTATCTGATTATGTTAGAGTAGGTATTTACCTTAGCTCATGTTCACCTAGGTACATTATTTACCTTTATTGTATTTATCCCCACCCACTTATGTGTGTGGATATTTATTTTTATTTATTTAGATATTAGGAGATATTATCTAGTTGTTAGGTATAGTTCTTTTCTTGATCTATGGTATTGACTAGTTCTTTCCTAGATCTATGTTATTGACTAGATCCTTGATGTCTAGTTTTCTCATAAATCTATGAACTTGACTAGTTCTTTGATGACTAGTTCTTTCCATGATTTATGGTTTGATCTACGACCTTGGTGGTTCTTAGATTGTTATTCCTTTCCTATATAAGCAAGGCCCATTCTCATTGTATTGCATTGAGTTCCATAATAATATATGATATTGTTGCTCATTTGTTTGCAAAGGTTTTATGTAGAGTTATTCTGGTGAATTGCTTTCATCTTATTGATCGTAGTGTTTGATTAGCATCTGTATTCTTGGCTTGGTACGATATGGTTATCATTCTTTTTAGATTATACCTGAGTAGTTATCCAAAAGAGAGAATATTTCTGAACTAACCACCACTTGTAAGATTTACTCCATTAACAAGAGTGGGTAATGGTCTTTGAGAGATGCCTTTTCGGGTCCCAGAAAGTCCACGCATAATTTGATTTCTCTGTTCTTCTTCTAACTTAGCGACACCAATTTTACAACCCATCATGAGTGTTTGATTAGAAATATAATGCTCACCTCTATCAAATTATTTATCTCTTTCTTCATAAGAGGCTCAATGTGTGGGTTGTTTGGTCTTTTCTTTTTCCTGATGGGCTTAGCATCCGGATCCAATTCAATTGTATGTTGCGCCAATTTCAGATTGAACCCTCTCAGGTCCTCATAGCTCTAAGTGAAGACATCTCAGAAGTCTTGAAAAAGTCATACGAACTCATATCTTTCCATCTCAGTAGCTACTTTTTCGATTTGGAGTGCTTTTCCTTCCCCAACTGAAATTGATTATGAATCCTCTCCTTTGAATTGTATGTTGGATTTTTCCTTGCGGAATTGATCATCTAGGATAAAGATGGACTCACACATCACCTAAGACTTTGGGAACCTTGTGTATCTGGTAATGCACTAATTTATCTCTATATTACTGTTCTAATTTATCTTGATTCCTAGATGAGAACTATGCTTCTTCTTGCAAGAAGTTGATAATATGTTGGTCGCTCTCGAACACCTGCCAACTCATGTTATTATCTAGAACTTCTAGTCTTACAATCACATGGATATGTGGCTATGTTTTATCTCTTTTGATATTGTCCCCACATAAAAATTTTCTCCAACTACACTTTGTGAGCGCATCTACTGACCTCATTCTTCTTCCTAGGTATGGAATTGATGTTGAAAGCTTCAAAGTCTTCCATGAGATCCCATACCTTATTTTTGTAGCTCTAAAGGAGGTCATTCTTTGCAGTATATTTCCCTATAACTTGGTTAACAATCAAATCACTATCCCCGAACACCTGCAAATTCTTGATACATCTTTTCCAAGCCCGGTGAAGTCCATGAATCAAAGTCTCATATTCAGTTGTGTTGTTTGAACATGCAAACTGGAAACAGAAAGATGAATAGTACTTGATATTCGTGGATACAATAACATTGCACCTCCCCAACACCTTGTCTACTTCTCGAGCCATAAAAAAAGTTTCCGTACTTCATTGACATCCTTATCTTTCGGCTTTGTGAGGCTGAGAATGGGTGAATTTTCTTCATGTACACAATATACTCCTAATTCAGCTTCTTCCATTTCCTTATATGGATCAAAAGCATGTCTTTTTTCCCACTCATCTAATGTTAAATATGGTATGCCCTCAAATTTAGTAATTTTTCAGATCATTTGAGCATTCTTCCTAATCAAAGGATGATACATTTTCATTGATAATGTTGGTGCTCAGATTTGTCTCACCCCATTTGCCATTATTTTCCTTTGATCTATGTATTGTGAAATTTTTGTCTCTTGATGTGGGTTTTCTGAAAGCTTCTATTTCCATTTGAGATGCTTGAGTTGTTTTCAAAATCCATTGTCATGTCCCTCCTTGAAAATTCTCCGAGTCTGCCTTGTTTTTGCCCCTAATTTCTTCAAAATCCGTGGGCTTTGTCATTTTTCCTATTTTTCCTCGACCATGGAAGCTCGAGAATGGTTAATCTATATTTTTATGCCTTTGAAAATCCAAATCCATGGTTGAAAAGATGCTCGGAACCATGATTCACTTGTTTTTGTTTCAAAAAATTTTCATCCTTAGCGAAAAATTGGGTTCTAGGCGTGAATGGTGATTTTCTGTATTTTGACGGTCTGACGGGTGTCTTTTTCCTATCAAATTTATTCCTTAGTGTTTGGCGGTCACGTGGCTTATTTTGGTTGGTCAGGGGATGCAGGAAAATTTTTAACTTATCACTTTTTTATTTTTTTGGCAAAAAGGAAAATTTGGTCCCGTAGCCCCGCTCAAATCTGATTGGTTCTTTTGGTGCTTACGTGGCTTCTTCTAATTGGATGGGGTGTGGTGGGTTTGTTTTGAACTTGTTATTTTTGGCTACTTTGGAAAAAATTTGAACCCACCCCTGCGAGGAAAAGTCTTACTTTTCCCCATAAGCTCTCGATTGGAGAAAATTTTTAAGTGTGGGGAAAAAGTCTTACTTTGACCCTACAGGAGGACACGTGGCAAGCCTGCGCTCATTCAAAGTCTCAAATTTTGGGGATCTTCTCAAGATGCATCATAGTGACACATGGAAGTTTGAAAAGTCAAAGGGGTGGGGAAGCGGACCATCGGAGGCAACTTGGGTTTTTTTCCTCTTGATCATCAAAAGGATTAAAATCTCAAAATGGCCCGCAAGCTTGACGAAGAGAAGGTGGTCAAAGTTTGTTTCAAGTCAAAGGGGGGAAGCGGACCATCGGGGGTAACTTGGATTTTTCCCCCTGATATTCAAAAGATCAAAACATCAAAATGGCCCCAAGCCCGATAAAGGAAAATTCAAAGCTTGCTCTAGTCAATGGCGGAGGTGCGGACTCTTGGGGGAAATTTGGAAAAATTTTCCTTTTGGGAGAAAAAATTTAAAAGTAAAATTCGGGAAGCATGGTTCCTTTTCCAAAAAGGAGGTTGGGACCCACATTAGGACACGTGTTAGGCTCATTTCCCAAGGGTGGAGGTGCGGAGCAAAATGGAATTTTTTTCCATTTTTCCAAAAGGTTGTAAAAGTCAAAGGAAACCTAGGCCTGTTTTAAAGTTGAATCTTCCATGTGGATGACCCAAATTCAAAGTAAAGATCAACGGCAACTATGTGAGTCTGAATCTGATTTTCCCCATTTTTACTGAAACACACTGGAAGTGTGAGTCTTCATGATTTCTTGGTATTTCCTACACACCAAACAGAGAGGGGAGTTAATTTTGATATCTAAGTTTGGTGGGAGAGATCTGGAGACATCTTTCACCATTAAAATGGTCTGACTATCGGGCTCGATCTGATTTTCCATTTTTCTTCTCCCGAGCACGCAAGGAACTAGATTTGATAGATTAGGGGTGGAAGTGGTTGGTGAGTTGAAGGAGGAGTGTTCTACTAGATGAAGGAGTTGAATGCTGAGATTTTTGAAGAGATCTACCCCATGAGCACTGACAACTTTTATAGATCTGATTCTAGGAATCATGATCGAGATCATGGCAAGCACTGGTACATTAAATTTTTGTCTTTTGGGGAAGAAGGGGCTTATTGTAAATGTTATAAATGGCACAATTTTTTTCATGCAAATGGTTGGAGTGTTAGAGGTCGAAGAAAATTCCCAAGAGGAAAATTTGACAAAGCTTGTCTTTTGAGAAGCCATCTGAGAATCCTGTATATCTCTTTTGTATTAAGTTTGATCATGTCAAGGTGGTTGCAAGTGTACAACCATTGACAAGCTCTGAGATTGTTCTAGAAACTTTCCCCTGCTGATAAATTTAATCAAACTCGAGTTATTTTTCTGTGTGGATCTTATGCAAAATATGTTTGTTTTACTTCTGAATGTTTGTAAATAGTTTTCTTGTTTCTGTTGCAATCTTGTATCAAAATTTGTCTTAATCACATAGGTCTCAATCCTTGTGATAGTTTAGTGGCATCTGTAATCTCATTTCTTAGAAGAGCTTTCATCTGGGGGTGAAATAAATGATTTAAAATCACTTTTCTTTCATTTGTTGACAGAGATTGTTTGTAAGCCTCTGGGTGTACCTCAGCGTGATTGATCTTAGGTTTGATGTTTTATTGGGTCTTCTAACTCAAGCCTTCATGTTAGAATCTCATAGATTGTGTGAAAAAGTGCTAATCTGGGCCTCCATTAAAGTACATATTCTAGTTAAAGGAACATTTTAGCTATTCTAAAGTATTATGTTGTCTAGACTTTCCATTTTGTAAGAGTTCTCAAGAGATTTGGAAAATCAAGTTCATTCTACCTCACCTCCCACCAAAATTTATTTAAAAACAACTAATCCTACCCATACTACCCTTTTTGTCATGTGTGTATACAAATGCATAAATTTTACTACCAAAACATGCAGAAACAATCAAGATTCCAAATGTCTTTAGTAGCCTAAACCTTGCCTAGAGAATATCTCCACTATCTAGAGTGACAACTCGTGAGAGTTAGATTTTGTTGCATTGATCATATTTTCTTCAAGGTCTCCTTAACAACTTCATTAGGAAGGATATATCTCCATCTCTCCATAAAAATAGGCTACAAAAAGGGTTCTCTTACCTTGGTTGAAAGGCACAACCTAAAATAGTGAGGATAGATCAAATCCTCTTGAGGTGCTATCCATTTCTCCACATCTGAGTGACTAAGGGCCAAGTTAGATCCCATCCCCAGCTACAAAATGACTCATCATGATCTATTTGTCTCTAAGCTTCTGATAAACCTATGATGCTTGCTCGGACTTTGAAGGAGAATCAATTTTGGTACCAACACCCGAGTGGCACACCGTTCTTTAGGACATAGTGATTGTTCATATTCTACCCCAGTAAAACACTTCTTATATACTCCAAGTGTTGTGTGCAATTCTTTCAGTTTCTACACCTAGTGCACTAGCTTTCATTGATAGATATGGGTAAAGAAAGTTAGAGTCTCTCCATTTCTAGTTTCTAGTGTTGACAAACATTTGACATATCATATTTAGTGCATTTGCACAACTAAGGTGGAAATCCTTAGTGGTGACTCCTGTTGATCTAATTATTGAAGAGTACCAGTGTCTTAACCTCTGTTAAGTGAGTTTTGTTACTAATCTTTGCAAAAGCTGGAAGGAAGAAGGTCTTTCTTTCTAGGATCCTGCTAGGACATTATTTCCAGAGCTAGGAAAAGTAAAATCAGAAGGAAGAAAATCCTGGAGAGATATTGGAGATCAGCAGACAAGAAAGGGGATCTCCATTGATGAAAGTGACCGGCCTATTATTGAAGACTGCAATTCAAGTGCTTCTGAATCAGGTAGCCTCTTTGTGGAATTGAATTCTCCAACTGGAGAAGGGCCTTCATTTGATTTTGAAAAGTTTGTTTCTCATTCTTCCCTTATCTTTTCAGAAGTTGATAGGGATTTCCAAGAAACTAGGCCTTTAGGGGATATCCAGTTTGAAATTTATACCCTTGTGTTTCAAATACCTTCTGCCCCTCATCAATTTGTCACCCCTCTAAGGTCACCTCCTCAAAACAACATGGCCTTGCCCCACCCAGACCTCCATTTGTTGTAAATACCTTTGGACCTATAAATTTTGTAGGGATGGTTGGTTATCCAAATGTAGTTCCTCAAGAAGTAAGGAACAACTGCCAAAGTTCCAAGGAAACAATGCTATAACTGGTGATCAACATTTAAATATTTTTATCAATATGATGGAAGACTTTTGAGATTGAACATGAAGATGTATATATCAAATTTTTTATCCATACTTTGGAAGAGGATGCAAGGGACTGGTATAAAGCTTTTCTAGATAATTCTATTGATTCTTGGATAGAGATGAGAAATGCATTTAGATTATAGTATGGTGATAGAACTAACCCTAGGTTTCTTTTGACAGAATTTGAAAACATAAAAAATAATCCTAATGAGTCAGTACATGATTTCAACACAAGGTTTAATAAGACCTTGAGGAGATTTCCTGTTAGGATAAGGCCATGTGATGAATCATGTTTGATCAAATATTTAGATGCATTTGATAAAAAGGCTGCTTACTACTTGAGGGAAAAAAACCTACTAATTTGAGGTAGGCCTTCACTATGGCCCTGCAAATTGAGAATAACATCAAGGAAATTAGAAAGCCTCCAAAGAGGGAGGGTGTAAAGCTGGTTAACCCAGAAAAACCCCAAACAAGCAAGGTTGTAGATTTGGAAGAAGTTGTGAAGACTTTGGCAGGGGTTGTCAAAGAAATATCATACAAACTAGCCCAGGTAGAGAAAGGAATTGGGTAGAGCTCACAAGGTCAACACAAGCAGAAAGGCCAAGATAGGTTCACAAATCACCAAAGATCTGATGACAGAGGAAAGGGACCGATTGGATTTGGAAATAGGTAGTCCCAAGGTAGGGAAAACAAAATGGTGCCTGATCCTTTGGCTGCTAGAGTTGTTGTGGAGGAGACATATGTCATTGATTGGTGTGACAGATGTTTCATGCCCCATGCTCCTTGTGAAGAAGATCAACAAGAAGAAGAAGAAGTTGATGATGATAATGATGATGATGTATGCATGATGGGTTGTTCCATGATTTCACAACAAGGGGAAACTTCAATTGAGGTGATAAGTGCCCAGATTCGCCACTTTTTGGGACTGCATTCATAGGGTACCTATTCTTCCTCCCTCTCATACTTTAGAAGTAGATATTGTACAAGATTTTGAATTTCCCAATAATGAATTTGAATACTTAAGGGATTTAATGATAAAGAAGTATGATGGAGGAATCCCATCTAGGAGGAAGATAGGTAGTTATTGATGAATGATGTGTTTTCTCAAGAGAAGGAATATAACACAAGAAGTAAGGTTATCAAAGGGTAGGGCCTCGAGCAAGCCAAAAGCTCCTTACTTTAAAACATTCCTAAAGAGGCTCTAAGAAATATGCATCGCCAAAAGCCCCATATTCCAAAAAAAATCATACCCCTCCTCATGCCCAAGTTAAAAATCTTGTACCACCTAAGTGAGTGTGTCGAGCTTTCCTTCCAATGCCGCCTTGCCAAAGAATGTCCCTTAGATATTTCCCAAGTTTGAGTCAAATCAAGATCTCGGTTCCAATTGTTGAGTTGCTTAGGATCCTGAGCACACAAGAAGAGGGCATTTGAGTATACTTGGGATTGAAAGAAGAGAAGACGCCTAGGTAGAAACATAAACATTGTGGAGACCTACCACTATCATTGAAGAACTAGAAGCACCACCAACATCAGAAGAGCTAGATGAACCACCTAAGGTCTATTTGGGGACATCCTTGGTGGACTCTCAACTAAATATGGATCCATTCTTCACCACTCTAATCATTAAAGACAGATTGCTATTACACAACTGCATGTTTGACTCAGGGGCATCATGCAATGTTATGCCCCTTGAAGTCATGAATGAGTTGACATCAAGGTAACATCAGCATATGGGAAGTGTACTACTATGGATTCTAGAGAGGTTACAGTGGTGGGATGTGTGAAGGGTCTGGTGGTACAACTTGTAGCCTATCCAGGTAAAAATTTAAACTTGATGTTGTCATTGTTGACTTCCCAACCAAGTGGGGCATGCTATTGTCTAGAAAATGGGCTGCAAGTGTTGGTGGGAGTGTCAAATGGACATGTCCTATGCTACCATCCCAATTGAGGGCAGCCTTGTCAAGTTGTATGGGGAAAAGAAGATGTTGCACCTTATTGAGGATCCCAACAATGCATCCTATGAGGTATTGTACACAAGTGTTGATGCAGATAAATTTGTAGGATTTGTTGATGGAAAGGAGCACAAGATTGAAGAATGCAAGTGTCTTGAATAGATAGGCTCTCCTTGGACTCTGTTGTTTGATGGAGCTTTCTCCAAGTTTGGGAATGGTGTTGGTGTTGTTCTGCTTTCTCCAGGTCAAGAAAAATTTTTTTTTCCTTCAAACTCAACTTTGAGTGCACTAACAACATTGTTGAGTATGAGGCACTGTTGTTGGGTTTAATAATTGCTTGGAAATATGGTTTCAAGGACATCATTATCAAAGGAGACTCAAAATTAATAGTAAAACAAGTCAGAAAATTGTATGCCACAAAGAATCAATGAATGAAACAATACAAGCATGCAGTTTGGGATTTCATTGAGATGTTTGATTCATTCAACATTGTGCATCATGATAGGAAGTTCAATGACTTGGTAGAAAACTTGCAGTGTTGGGGTCTCATTTTGACAATTGTGCAGTGTCCCCATATTGTGAATATGATGTGGAAGTGTTGACAAGACCCTCTATCCCTAACAACATTAAACACTGGAAGGTATTTGATGATGATGCTCAGATCAGAAGATTTCTACTAGAACAAGGGAGAATTTTCTTGATCAAAGTATTGATTGGGAGCCAATGGTATGTGCCATAGAGGGGAAGGAAACCTTGTTTGGCAAGGGCATCATCTAGCTAAAGACTAATACCATTCCTAGAGGGTTGGTTTCTCTTGAGTCCAATTTTGATAATGTTGATCACATTATTAATAGAGATGCATAGTAGCCTCAAGGGATATTGAGGAGCATGACCTTGGCACAAAGGAGAAGCCAAGGAAAATTTGGTTAGGCAGCAATCTCAACAAGGAGGAGAAGCAGTCCTACATCCAATTGTTGAAAAAGTATCAAGATTGCATGGCTTTGACCTATTCTAAACTAAAAGCATACAGAGAGGACCTATTTCAACATGAGATTCCCTTGGAGTCTAATGAAAATCCATTCAGGTAGAAACAGAGGCCCATCAATCCACTCTTATCCCTCAAAATTCAAGAAGAACTGAAGAAGCTAAGAGATGGAGGGATTATTCAACCCACAAGGTATTCTTCTTGGGTTACAAACCTAGTACCAGTAAGAAAGAAGAATGGTGACATCAAGCTATGTGTGGATTTTATAAACTTGAACAGAGCATCAATGAAGGATAATTATCCTTTACCAAATATGGAAAACATGCTACAGTTAGTGACTGGTTCTGAATTACTCTCCACCCTAGATGGTTTCTCTGGTTATAACCAAGTTGTGGTGAAGGAATAAGAAAGGATCAAGACAACCTTTACTACTCCTTGGGGAACCTATGTATATGTCAGGATGCCCTTTGGTTTGATGAATGCTGGTGCCACCTTTCAAAGAGCAATGGATGTTGCTTTTGCTTTGGTTACATCAATGAGTTTATTACAGTTTATCAAGATGATGTAACCATATTTTCCAGGAAGAGAAGTGATCACTTGCTGCACTTGGAGAAGATGCTAATAAGATGTAGAGAATATGGCATCTCACTCAATCCAAAGAAGTTCCATTTTGGAGTGCAGAAGGAAAAATTACTTGGCCACATCGTGTCATAAAAAGGGGTGATGATTGATCCGGAAATGGTAGAGACCATCAGCAAGGTCCCAATTCTAAGGACCAAGAAAGGGATTCAATCTTTCTTTGGGAAGATAAACTTCATCAAGAGATTCATATCAAACTTTTCCAAGTTGACCATTCCAATCACTTCCATGCTAAAAAAGAACCAGGCCATCAAATGGGAGGAGGCTGCCATCCAAGATTTCAATGGGATTAAAGAGGCTCTAAAGCATGCACCTGTTCTAGTTGCTCCTAACTATAAGAAGCCTTTCCAACTATTTTCCTTTGCTTCAGAGAACACTGTTGCTTCCATCCTACTGAGAAGGATGATGAGGGGGCTGAAAGGCCAATTTCCTTTTTAGTAAGGCATTACAAGGGGCTGAGTTAAAGTACACTATTATGGAGAAGCAAACATTTTCCTTAGTAAAAGCAACAAAGGTTTTTAGGCCTTATATTCTAAGTTCTAAAATTGTTGCTTATGTTCCCCACACCATGGTCAAGGACATCTTATCAGAGATGGAAGTCTCAAGCAAAAGGTGTAGGTGGGTGAACAAGTTGCAAGAATATGACATGGATATCCAAACCATGAAGCTGGTGAGAGGTTTGGGCTTGGCTAAGCTTATGGCTAAGAGCAACTTGCAAACTATTGAGGTAAATGAGGTAGAAGAAGGTAGGGTAGATTTTTTTCAAACATTGATGAGTTCTGAGTGGTACAAAGATGTAATTTTTTATCTTAGACATTTGAACTACCCTAAGTATTTAAGTAAGAACTAGAAAATATCCCTTAAGTTGGCTTCCTAGAAACATGTTATTATTGATTATGGGTTATCTTGGAAAACCCGGAGGGAGTCCTCTTAAGGTGCATTACTGAAGAAGAAGATCCCAAGATAATTGTTAATCTCCATGGAGGAGTTTGTGGGGGCATTTTGCTGCAAGATTCACAACACACAAGATCCTGAGGGCTAGTTATTGGTGGCCAACTCTTTTCAATGATACAACCTTGTTGGTTAGAAGATGTGAGAGTTTCCAGTCGCTTCTCTAGAATACTAAAAGCTTCAAGCTCCCTTCCTTTGTATCTTGTATCAATTGAAGCCCCATTCAAACAATGGGGAATGGATTTCATTGGTGAGATTTCAGACCCTTCAAGTGTTGGCCATGTTATCCTGTAAAATTGACAAGGGAAATTTTGTAGGTAACCATACTGAAATTTTGTCTTAGTCCCCTGAGGAGGTCTGTTAACGTTCAAAATGGCCTATAAATCCCCTTCCAAAAATCAAGTTGTAAGGACTTAGCCATTTTTCATCTCTTTGGACTGGGTGCAGTAAAATGTGTGTCAACATCAAAAATGTGCGCCCCTTTTAAGGCTTGGTGCAAGAAATTTCATGTCAACAATCCAAATGTTGCGCCATCCAAAAGTGTGCCCCTTTATAGCTTGGTGCAGAAAATTCCCTGTCAACACTTACAAAAGTGCACCCTAGGCGCAAGAACTTTCATGTTGGCATATTCAAACCCGCGCCAAAGGCGCGATTTCTGGCGTGTCGACACCCAGAAAAGTGCACCACTAAAAGGTTGGTGGCGCAATAAATGCATGTTTTTCTATATATAGGCACGCTCGACCTATCATTTTCACGAATTAAAAAATGTGAAAAGTTATTCCTTTGCACCTGTCGTTATCCTCGTCAGCCCTCGTGTGCCATTTGTCGTGTGTGTGGACCCCACAACGTTCCTCGTCACTACATATATACTGGTAAGTGATTCTTACCATCCTTCTTGTTATTTTTATGGCTCTTGTGTTAGGTGATTAGGTGTTTGGGATGTAATAACAATGAATCTAAAAAGATAACAAAATCTCAAAATTAATTTGCAACCAACTTGCAAACCCCCTTTCCCTCCCCTCCCTGATCTCTGTAAATTTGGAGGGCTAGGCCTCAATATAACTCATACCCATTTACCCATTTACTCCCTGCCTTGCTATATTTTCTTCCTTGCTATCAAGATCCAAGAAAAGAGGAGAAAATCAAGAAATTTGATGATCGTCCCAAATAGCGGACTGTTTTCACTATGGTGTGGTTTTGATCATGTAACATTAAACACAAACAGACCTTGGCGCATTGCATGCCCATGCTACATAAGACCTTTCTACGCCAAGCTAAAATGTACTTTGCAAACTCTTAAGGCATAGGTGCAGGCACTAAAACAATTACATCAACATTGCGTGTTGTGTAGCCCAAACCTCAGCTGCAAGTAAGTGCTTACCTTTGGCGCATTAATTCTTTATGTAACACCTTCCGTAGTTGCGCTTGGTGCACCTTGAGACCCTGTAACACCAATCAAATCCACGCCTTGCTAACACCCTTCCTAAGGCGTTGGCACAATTTCCTAAACACTTACACTGCATGTTGGTTGTTGTAAACTCCGCACCCCCGCCCCTTCGCACCGCTTCTCCCATGCAACACTTCCTAAAAGTATGCCTTACTTTTAAAGCCCCTGCGACCTGTAGTAAAGCTGCACCCTACGCCCAGAGCCTCATAAGTTACTAATTTTTCATTCTCCAAGCTTTTTGGGCACCTTGATGGCTAACATGGCCCTTCTATGATGGACTTCTCTGATTCTTCTTGCAGAACAATAGCTAAGCTCAGATCCACACATGTCTTCATCAAGTAAGAAGCCAACTAAGTCTAAAGGTAAAGCCAAGGTGACAGAACAAGAAATGAAATACAAATACCAAAGGGTCAGGATGCCTGACTCTCTCGCAGAATGCGGTCTCGACATCAGAGACACAGAACTTGGGCATATTGATATGGATGATTTTGGGCCCGAACCAAGAAGGTCACCGACAGCCCATGGATGGATAAACTGATCGGTAGTGGGCTCCACTTTGCTGCAGGACTCCCCGTGAGCGCCATAAACAACGAGTTCATCATGTTGGTGGGTCGTTGCTACAACAAGGACACAAGATGTGTCGAGAATGAAGAGGGAAAGGTGATAATCAACCTCACGGCCTGACACTTTGAGATTATGTTAGGCATCCCCCACCACAGACATTTTGTGGTAATAAGCCAAGATGACTGCATGAAGACTTGGACCGATAATGAGGAAAAGTGCATGCAGATGATGAACGAGGTCTACTTGAAGAATAAAAAGGTACCAACTAGATGGCCTCAGCTCATCCACCGAAGTGATTTCTCGGAGGAACTAAGTGACACCATCACTTTCCTCAGCAGGGTATTCGGGCTTCCTGATGCCCACTACTTTCATAAATGGATGCTCAGGTATTTGGAAACAATGAGCAAGAATGTACCCTATTAGTGTTTTGGCTAGGCGAGATTATCAACGATACAATCTCAAAACAACTTCAACAACTTCAACAACTTTCACAAACTGGGAGGTTCTATATGAACTCCTATGTCATGTATATCTTCGCTGCCTCGAGAGGGATTACCCAGGATTGAATCGGTATGGGGTATGGCCCCATGTCAAAATATACGAGTATTATCCAGAACTAAGGATTGAAAATAGTATAGCCCGGTTAGCAAGGTCAATGATGTATTCTTCTATGGCAACATCTACCTCTTGAGGCCCAACATGACTCATGGCCGAACAATGAAAAGTGTGATCACCGCTACACAGGCTTGGGGAGCATTGTTTATGTAATTCCCCACTTTCACTTATCTCAGGGCTACAAACTTCTTGGGAGAGTCCACGAGATTGCCGAGATATGTGGGGCCCAAACTAATCCTTCTGGAGCTGTCAAGGTAGCTAATAACCTACCACAAAAATGTATGAAGAGGAAGAAGTGAGGAACTCCATTCCCCCTCATAGTTGGTAGGTACACGTGTTCCTCAATTAGTAAAGCCCAGGAGATGTTTGTCGAGCTAGAATTGTTGAACCTGAATCATGATTTCGGCAAGACCTACCTTCGATTGTCGAGGCTACCTCCCCAAGGAAAGGATCGATCCCATTCATGTTCCTCAGATTGAGGATATCTACATCGACTTAAATCATGAAGTCAAGCTCTAGACGAAAGGATCACTCCGGTTGGCCATGGTAGAAATCATTCACTATGGGGTTGCCATCATCCACAGGATTTCAAGAAACTGGTCAAGAGATTGATCAAGTTTACCTAGACACAGGTGGGGATGATTGGCCTTTTGTAGATATTGACAGGAACAAGGCACCCCAAAATATCAAAGAAAGGGTCAAGCCTACGCTGCAACGCACTGAACACTGGTGCAAACAGAATGGTATCATCTATCTTGGAGTAGATTTTACCACTTCTCCCCTGGGCAATGCACTCGCATGAGCGCTAGAACAATTGCCTAATGGCAAAGGAAAATAAAAGAGGGAGAATCAAGCACTCAAGAGAAAGCTCCTGAGAGCCCACCTTCCGCCACACAAGAGCATGTAGTGGACTTAGTGTCCCCAAGAGAAGAAGAAGAGGCGAGTGTTCTAACGGACACATCCACTCAGGATGTCGTCACAGCTACAACTGGAAAAATTCCAACCATTCCATCTCCCACTCCTCTTCCCCCTCCTCCTATCACTCTAATAACCACTCCTTTGGTTGTGCCTTCCCCTCCTCCTTCTTCCATTTTCTCTTCCCTCGTGGATCTGTCTCCTAGTATTTCTTCCATCATATTGCAGATCCCTTCCATCCCCATATCCTCCCCTCTTGTAGTGACTCTAGATCCTGTGAGCATTGGTGTGTCGGCCTCTTTTTCCATGTCACCACCAAGTGTCTCGACACTTTTTTCCGTGTCCACTACGGTTGCTCCTCTTTCCACCCCCGTTTCCTCCTCTTCCTCTGGTCCCACTCCCATAAGTCCAGGGTGGATCTCTGACCACCTAAGCCAACATAAGAGGAAAGTCCCCATTGCGCCCATGGACTTGTTTTCCATCTCGGAAAAAGGACCCAAGAAGCAAAAGGTGATAACTCACTTCTTGCAAAATACTTCAGGCGAAAGGGTCATGGAGATTGCTATCCTGATCCCATAAAGGAGAAAGAAGATCTGTCTGCCACAGATTTTACAGTGACCTAGGTCACAATGGGAACCTCATCTGAAAGCCTGCAAGGAGAGGCTTTATCTGCAGTGGATGCCCTTTGCAAGAAGCTTCAAGAAACAAAGGAGGAGAAAATAATATTAAAGGAACAAAATAAGCATCTTCTCCAAACTCTGCAAAGAATGGGCAATGCCCTTCCTATGACTACCACCAAGTCTCCTGAAGTTCTCAGTCAAGACAAAATAAATGAATATGCCAAGATCGGCAAGCAAGGTACAAAAGTGTCCTCCTGGAGAGATCAAATCCTCACAGATAGTGAGGAAGTGATCATGAAATTCACAGACCTTTATCAAAGAATAGATCTGGTAAACAATGAACTCCAGAGCATTGGCAGGACCCATCTCCGAAGAGTTGGACCATGTCAGGTTGCAACATGAGACATTCCAGAAAATGGTCAAATGCTCAACCGAAGAATTGTTAAAATTTGGCGTCATTGATCACCCACGGGCACACAACAAAGCCCTTGCCACTTTAGACTATCGGGTTGATCAGATGGAATTTGTCCTGGAAAGGATAGATAAAATCAAGGAGGAAGCCCTAGATGCAAAACATCAAATGGAGCAGATAGTCATGAGGATGTCTCCAGGGCTGATTGGCAAAAAATTTTCTTTGAGGGAGGCAGATGATACTATCCGTCTCTTCAAGGAAATCACAACACAAGGTTTGGCGCCAAAGGTCACTTTTGACCGAGAGTCTATTAATAACCTTCTGACCTGTCACGATTTCATTGGCTACTTGATGGAGGCAGGCAACGAATATATCAGACTCCCTGATAAGCTCGAACCTAACAAGAAACTTGTGAAGTCATCGGAGACCACACCAAAGGTCCCAATCATGGACAACTTCAGACGATGATCAGCAAGTTTATGGAGTATCGAGCTCAGTATCACATCACGTCTCCAGAGCAGAAGCAAGATACTCCATTCGAGCAAAGGGACGATGACGAATAATCTCCTTCCTCCGAGGACATATTCCATTTTTGTAAAATGTCCAGAAGTATGTTGGCACATGTGATGACATCATCCATGTTGCATCATGGGATGTTGCCATCCTAAAAATTACCCCAAAGTCAACATTTGACTTTTAGATATTTTGTAAATATTTTATAAATATTTTGTAAAGTGGTTGGCTCCTTTTTCTTCTTCTATAAATACTTGGATACTTGTTGTATTCAATGTGGACATTTTTTAGATGAAAAATAGAAGTGAGAAGAAAAAGGCTTTGTACTTTTTTGTAACAGAAAATATTAATACAAAGATTGAGACTTTGTGCTGAATTAATGTGTTATGTGCATTAGATCTTCCTTAAGTTAGATCTGTGTTGCTTTTCTATTAGATCTATCTCTACTTTTTTTCATTTGTTCATCAATATTGCTTTGTTTGTTTATGCGAGTAAGTTTGGATCTGTTTAGTACCAGCCCAAAGTGTAAACCCTCCGACCTTTCTATTTTGGAATTCATTTCTTTTCTTCCTTTAGATCTATCCTTCCTCCATTCTTTCCCTCCTACCTTTCTATTCACAGTCAGAAATACCCCTACTGGGATGAGATCCCAAACCCCTGAAGTTAGAATAGTGTAGATTTGCATAGATTCCTACTTTATAGAATAGCAATAAACTAGTTTCGCTTTGTTGTCTCAAAGAGGGGCTTTTCCCTACACACTCTTTGCCTATCTATCCATAGATCGCCCACTGACAAATTTTTGACCAACAGGCCATAAGTGGATTCTTGTAGCCACCGACATTTGTGTTAAACAACATCATCTCGCAGGTTTGGAGTGCCAATCAAGATTGTAGCTGATAATGCCGTGAGCTTCAAAGATAAACCTTTGGTGGAAATGTGCAAAGAATATGGGATCAACTTGACATATGCATATAATTATAACCCCCAAGGAAATGGACAAGCCAAGTCCAATAATAAGAACATGTTGAATATTATCAAGAACCTTGGAGCCGAACAAGAGAAAATGGGGTAAATAATTGAAGTTTGTTGTTTAGGATAATAGAATCACTGTTAGAAGAACCACCTGGAAAGATTCCATTCGAATTGGTGTATGAAACTCCAGCCCTGCTACCCTTGCATATATAATTATCCTCATATCAGTTCATTCAACAACTAGAGGATCAAGAAGTAAGTCCTTGTGATGCTCACATTAACTAGATTGTTGAACTTGATGAAGAAAGGAGGGCATCCCACTAGAGACATGTAAAGTTCAGAGAAAAGCTCAAGAAGTTATTTGACAAGAAGGTCACTCCCAAATTTTTCAATGTTGGAGATCTTGTGTTGTTATGGGATAACAGGCATGAAGATAAGGGCAAGCATGGCAAATTTGACTCATTATGGATGGCCCCTTACTCCATTGATATCCAGGATTGGTGAACATACCTTCTTCTTGAAGGATTTGGATGGTGAATTGCTCAAATTGCCTATTAAAAGTAGGTATTTGAAGCATTTCTTGGATTGATTCCCCAGAATCAGGGTAAAAATATTTTGTATAGTGTATATTTTTTTGTTTGTTTTCTGTCTTTTGTGTTTTCACTCGCTCTGGTCCTTGGTGACCTATTTTTGCTAGGTTTATCTGTTTATTTTTGAGAGATGGCTCTGTTTCTCTGCTTTGCAAGTTGACTCCTTTGCCCAATGGATATTTTTGGCACTTGGTCTACCATTTTTTCTTGTGGCACTCACAGGGAGTGCCCATCCCCGAGTCGGATCCGATGTTGGTGCTCATTTATCTCACCCCATTTTCCATTATTTTTCTTTGATATGTGTATTGTGAAATTTTTTATCTCTCAATGTTGGTTTTTTCGAAAACTTCTATTTCCATTTGAGATGCTTTGAGTTGTTTTCAAAATCCATTGTCATGTCCCTCCTTGAAAATTCTCTCGAGTTTGCTCTGCTTTTTTTGTCCTAATTTCTTCAAAATCCACGGGCTTTTCCGCTTTTCCTTATTTTCCTCTACCATGGAAGCTCGAGAATGGTTAATCTATATTTTTATGCCTTTAAAAATCCAAATCCATGGTCAAAAAAATACTCGGAACCATGATTCACTTGTTTTTGTTTCAAAAGAATTTTCATCCTTGGCGAAAAATCAGGTTCTGGGCATGAACGGTGGTTTTCTGTATTTTGACAATCTAACGGGTGTCTTTTTCCTGTCAAATTTATTTCTCAACATTCAGCGGTCACGTGGCTTCTTTTGGTTGGTCGTGGATGGTAGAAAATGCTTTAACTTTTTGCTTTTTGATTTTTTGGCAAAAAGGAAAATTTGGTCTCGTAGCCCCGCTCAAATCTGTTTGGTTCGTTTGGTGTTTACGTGGCTTCTTCTAATTGAATGGGGCGTGGCGGGTCTATTTTTGAACTTGTTCTTTTTGGCTACTTTGGAAAAAAATTTGAACCCACCCCGCGGCCCCGCCAAGCTCTGATTGGAGCAAATTTTAAGCGGCATGGAAAAAGTCTTACTTTGACCCGTAGGAGGACACATGGCAATCCCGCGCTCATTCAAAGTCTCAACTTTTGGAGATCTTCTCAAGATGTTCCGTAGTGACACATGGTAGTTTTAAAATTCAAAGGGGTGGGGAAGCAGACCATCGGAGGCAACTTGGATTTTTGCCTCTTGTCATCAAAAGGATTAAAATCTCAAAATGGCCTACAAGCCCGATGAGAAGGTGGTCAAAGTTTGTTTCAAGTCAAAGGGGTGGGGAAGCAGACCATCGGGGTAACTTGGATTTTTCACCCCTTGATATTGAAAAGATCAAAACATCAAAATGCCCCACAAGCCTCGATAAAGGAAAAGTAAAAGCTTTTCTAATCAACAAGTGGAGGTGCGGACTCTCGAGGGAAATTTGGAAAAATTTCCTTTTGGGGGAAAAAAGTTAAAAATAAAAAAGGAAGCCCGGTTCGTTTAGGACCTACATTGGGACATGTGTCGCTCATTTTCTCAAGGGTGGAGATTCGGAGAAAAATGGAAAAATTTTCCATTTTTCCAAAAGGTTGTAAAAATTCAAAGGAAGCCCCTGGGCCTATTTTAAAGTTGAATCTTCCATGTGGATGGCCCAAATTAAAAGTAAAGATCAATGACAACTGTGAGTCTGAATCTAATTTTTCCCCCATTTTAACGAAACATGCCTGGAAGTGCGAGTCTTCATGATTTCTTAGTATTTCCTACACGCCAAACAGAAAGGGGAGTTAATTTTGATATCTAAGTTTGGTGGGAGAGATCTAGAGACACATTTTGCCATTAAAATGGTCTAACTATTGGGCTTGATCTGATTTTCCATTTTTCTTCTCTTAGCATGCAAGGAACCAGATTTGATAGCTTAGGGGCAAAAGTGGTCAAGTAGTTGAAGGAGGAGTGTTTTACCGATGAAGGAGTTGAATGCCTGAGATTTTCAAAGAGATCTCGCCTCATGAGCACCCGAGAACATTTACAAATCCGATTCGGGAATCACAATCGAGATCATGGCTAGACCACCGTACATTAAATGTTTTTTCCTTTTGGGGAAGAAGGGCTCTATTGTAAATTTTATAAATGGCACAAATTTTTCATGCAAATGGTTGGAGTGTTAGAGGTCGAAGAAAATTCCCAAGAGGAAAATTTGACAAAGCCTGTCTTTTGAGAAGCTATCTAAGAAGCTTGTATATCTCTTTTGTATTAAGTTTGATCATGTCAAGGTGGTTGCAAGTGTACAACCATTGAAAAGCTCTGAGATTGTTCTAGAAACTTTCCCTTACTGATAAATTTAATCAAACTCAAGTTATTTTGTGTGGATCTTATGCAAAATGTGTTTGTTTTACTTCAATGTCTGCAAATAGTTTTCCTTGTTTCTGTTGCAATCTTGTATCAAAATCTATCTTAATCACATAGGTCTCAATCCTTGTGATAGTTTAGTGGCATTTGCAATCTCATTTCTCAAAAGAGCTTTCATCTGGGGGTGAAATAAATGATTTAAAATCACTTTTGTTTCATTTTTGACAAAAATTGTTTGTAAGCCTCTGGGTGTACCTCAAGCGTGATTAATCTTAGGTGTTGATGTTTTATTGGGCCTTCTAACTTGATCCTTCATGTTAGAATCTCATAGATTGTGTGAAAAATACTAACTGGGCCTCCATTGATGTACATATCAGTTAAAGGAACATTTTAGCTATTTCAAGTATTATGTTGTCTAAACTTTCCATTTTGTAAGAGTTCTCATAGATTTGGCAAATCAAGTTCATTCCGCCCCTCACCTCCCACCAAAATTTATTTAAAAATAACTAATCCTACCTCGTTGATGCAGACTCAGCACCCCTGGATGCGAGATCGAGGCTTCTAGGCTGATCACTCTAGCATCCAGTGTGATTGCACAACATGGAAACCTCTCTCCAAGCGTGGGGACTTATGGAAACCCGAGAGAGGAATCTCCAGATTAGAGGCTGGTTCCTCAAACTCCTCCGATTTAGATCTATGTTTTGCAAAACTACAGAGGTATAGATCCTAATCTTGCTCTAACTTGCAAGGAGATAGGGGTAGAAGTGCAAAATTGAAACTAACTAAAGATGGTGATGTACCAAAAGGAGTGGTGAAACATATTTTTCATGCAAATAGACATAGACCAAAGTTCACAACATAAAACATACACAGACTGATAATGTATAATTTAGTATCTGAAATCAAGCAAATAATACAAACAGAGGATTGAAACCCATTCACAGAGCTTGCATTATCATTTCAATGTCAAAAACACGCATTACACCCTCAGAGAGGTAAAAGAAAACTGTTACAATCCTTGGAGAGGTCTGATCCTTGCATCAATCACTTTCTGGAGGTGAAATAAGAAGTCTTCTATGCCCAAAAATGTTCCCCCTTTTGAAATGAGCCAAAACTGGCTTTTACAGTGCAAGGGTCGAGCCTGTGGATAGGAAACGCACAAAACATGAGAGCCCATTCCTCCTTGAATTCAGTACATTAAAATGGCATGGGGGACCTTACACACCCATACCCTATCATTTTGACCGAAATACAGGAGAAGGTGACCCATTCTGCATTAAATGTCAGTGCATTGGAATGTCACTTCGGCCATGAATATGCGTCGAGCTGTTTCTCGATTTTCTCCCTCCATACTACACCAAAACTCGGGATTAACCCTGAACCATGTAGAGAATTTCACAAGATTTCCGTTGATATAAATAACGTGCCAATCCGAGCTCTGGATCGAAAGATATGGAGATCTGAAGATCTAGGGCACAAAACAGGTGAAAACAGATTTTTAAATTTCTTCCCGCAATCTGCCACCTGGATGACACGTGGCACGTGCTGATTGGATATGTTATTCTCTCATCCGACTGTCCCACGGGTTTTCCTTGAAAATTTTGACTTTTGATGATTCGGAACATTTTTACTTTTTCCTCGCGCCCCCGCCACTTGGGACACGTGGCATGCATTGATTGGTCGACGGGGTGCGGAGTAGACTTTCACTTTAGTTCTTTGGCCGAACTTAGCCAAATTTCCCAAATCTTTCCTCAGTTCGCACTTCTCGCTCCATTAGACATGTGTCCTGTATTAATTGGCTTGGGCGCCGCTTTATACCTTGCCCCTTTGAATTTTGGACCTTTTTCCTTGGCGACACGTTTCATCGCGTGATTCATCCACGCCCTGCGGATTTTCGCGCCCACCGCATCTTTTTGTCTCGAAGATGTCCCAAGATCTGTTTGGGACAAAACTTCCGATCCGCCCGAAATGGGCTTCCTCGTCCCTCATTTGGCCGATGACACATGGCGTCGTTTGATTGGCTTTCGGCTCCTTCGGCTCCTTCACGTCCATTTGTCCCACATGTCCCGAACTGCTTGGGACAAATTCCTCCGGTTCACCCGATTCGGCGGTTCGCGTACCTTTGTCCCAGATGTCCCAATTGCCTAGTGCGAAGGTTCTCCATTTCAGCCCGAACCGGCCGGTTCAGCGTCTCTTCGCGTCCAAATGTCCCGCAGATGTCGCTTGGGACGAATTCTTCCGAACCGCCCGAAATGGGCTTCCTTTGCTTCACCGCTTCGCCTTTTCGCGCCCTTCGGCGTCCTTCGCGTACTCTTGTCCCACTTTTCCCACTCAAAGCAGTTAGTCATTTTCTTCCTCTTCGGCCAGATTGACTTCTCGCGCTGCCAGCAGACTACCGTCCCGAGATGTCCCTTTGCTTCACGGGCCACTGGAGGATTTTCGGCCGATCTCGCGCCTAGATGTCCCAAATGTCCCGATCGCCCTAGGACTAGGACTTAGCCAATTTTCACAATTTTTCTAGCCCAAGCTTGTTTTCTGCAACCTTCTCACATTTTCTCAGAGCTTGCTCTCTTCAAGCTAGACAGGAGAGTTAGAAAAAATCCGAGGGGACCCTTGGAAACATGAATTTTGCCCCTGAATCCATCCATTTGCTCGGGAATTGAGAATTACGATGTATGTTATCAATTCAACCTCGGGGTGAATTTGGATAACAATTTGGTGACTCAATGGGTCATCTCGCTAGATGGAAATACTGGGTAGCATCAAGTAATCCATTGGGCATGGAGTCATCAAATATTCTATTTAGAACCCTAAGCCTGACTCAAAATGTGCAAGGAGGAAGATGGAATGTTACCTGATGAAAGCAAGGACATGCTAAACATTTCCATGGATAGCAAGCTATGCCAAAGCACTTAGGGAAAACCAAAACTAACCTACAGCAACAATGTGCACAAGCACTTGGAGGAAAGAAAACCTAATCTAATATTTACAGAGGTAGTGAACCTCCCTCTAGAAGCAACGCTTGAGATAGATTCCATTGACTGGAATCTGCAGTTCTTCACCATCCAATGAGGCCAATTGGAAAGCATTGTTGTTCTTGCACTTTGTGACCATGTAAGGGCCACTCCAAATGGCATCAAATTTTGAATGCCTTCCCGGTTTTGCTCTATCCACATCCCATTTCAACACTAGATCTCCAACTTGAAAAGATCTATCCTTGGTCTTTTTATCAAAAGTCTTCTTGATCAAAGCTTGATCCTTTTCCATTGCTTGGGATGCCTGATTTCTGATCTCTTGCAGCTCCATCAACTCTGCATACCTCACCTCCATGGGCTCAAACTCTAGCAACTCCAGTTGTTTCATGAGTTCCAACGTTGGCAACTCAAGTGACATGGGCAAGATTGCCTCTCTTCCATAGACAAGCTTAAATGGAGAGTTACCTGTGGATCTTTTGGGAGTTATCCTATCAGCCCATAAGGCTGATTTCAGTTTGGTATGCCAAGACCTCTGATTCTCATCAAGAGTCCTCCTAATGATCCTCAACAAGTTCTTGTTTGTAGACTCGGCCTGACCATTACCTTGAGGGTAATAGTTTGATGAAGTGCTTAGGTAAATACCGTTCTTGACAGCCCACTCAGTCACCCTGGATCCAATGAATGCCAATGCATTATCAGAGATTATTGTGGCAGGTACACCAAATCTGGTTGTTATCTCCTCATAGAAGTCTAAGATGCTAGACTCATTTTCCTCTTTGAGTGCTACTGCTTCTGTCCATTTGGTGAAGTAGTCTGTGGCTGTCAAAATCCATTTGTGCCCTTGGCTTGAATTGGGATTGATGACTCCAATGAAGTCCAAACCCCATTGCATGAATGGCTGGTCAACTGAGATTGGATGCAATGGGAGGGCTGCAAGTCTCTCTTTTCCTATGAAGAATGCACAATTCTTACACCTCTTGATCCATGCATAGCAATCACTGAAGATTTTAGGCCAATAATAACCAGCCTTCATGATTTTTAGAGCTGTCACTCTTGGTGCAAAATGGCCACCAGCTGGTCCACCATGAAACTCTTCCAACACCCTTTGAATCTGACCTATGCTAATGCATCTCAGCAGCACTCCATTTACATATTTTTTGAACAAAACTCCATCAACGATGGCGTACGGGACAGCCTGCAATCTGAAATGTCTCCTTTGGGTCTTGCTCATCTCCGGAGGGCATAGGCCTGTTTGTAGGAAGTGCATAATGCCTTGGGTCCAGCAAGGAGTCGGGGCAGCATTGTCTTCTTCTTGCCTGCCACTCGGCTCATGGCTGTCTTGAACTGTCAAAATAGCCTCTTCTTCGTTGCATACTTCTTTTTGCTTTCCCAAAACCAGCTGCTCACACAATCCTTTTCCTCTTACCAGCTTGGTGATCTTGATCTCAATGTCATACTCCATGACACGGGTGATCCAACCTGCCCTTTTCTCATTCAAATCCTTGTTGAGGAGGAAGTCCTTAACCCCAGCATGTGAGACCAGCAACTGGACCTTGTTGTTTGAGACTAAATGCTTGAATTTCTTCAAGCTTCGATTCTGCCATCACATGTTTTTCAATAAAAGAGTACCTCACTTTGTATTCATCTAGGCTCTGGTGAAGAAGGCAATCGGCTGCTCATCATTATCTTTGTTCTCATGTATCGAATGGCATGAGAAATAGTGTCATCACCTCCAAATGCATAGAGGATGAAATCCTTGGAAAATTCTGGGTTGATAAGAGTGGGTGCTTGGGAGATGGCTTCTTTGATTGCTTCAAAACTCTCCTTGCCCTCTGTTGTCCACTTGAAAGCCATGCTTTTCCTTAACATTTGGGTGATGGGCTTGATGAGGGCTGAAAATCTGGGACAAACCCTCGAACAAAGTTTATCCTTCCTAGGAAACTCTGAAGGGCTTTCTTGTGGCTTGGCAATGGTAGTGCTCTTATGGCTTCAACCCTCTCTGGATCAATTGCTAATCCTTCCTTGGAGACAATATGGCCAAGGAGCTTCCCTTCATGTGCAAGAAAGATGCACTTCTTAGGATTCAAAGACACTCCAAACTTTCTACACCTCTAAAACACTTGCCTGAGGTGAAAGAGATGGTCTGTTGCATTCTTTGAGAAGACAGTGATATCATCTAGGTATACTAGCACTATCTTGTTGATCAAGCCTTTGAATGCCATATCCATAGCTCATTTGGAATGTTGCTTCGGCGCTCGACAGTCAAATGGAATCTTCTTGTAAGCATACGTGCCCCATTTGGTTGTGAAGGTTGTCTTGAACTGGTCCTCCTCCTTCACCATAATCTGATTGAAGCCTGAGTAACCATCAAGTAGTGAAAACCTTTCTGAACCAGCTACGACCTGCAATATTTGCTCCATGGAAGGGAGTGGATAATGGTCCTTGAGAGAGGCTCTATTCAAATCTCTGAAGTCAACACATAGCCTGATCTCTCCACTCTTATTTCTAACTGGAACTAAGTTGGCAACCCAACTAGAATGCTTGATTGGGAATATGATTCTTGACTCAATCAGCTTGTCCAATTCTTTCCTCATGAGAGGCTCCATGTGTGGATTGATTGGTCTCTGCTTTCGCCTGATGTGATTAGTATTTGGATCCAATTCGATGGTATGCTGAGCTAAGTTGGCATTGAAACCTTTCAAGTTTTCATAGCTCCAAGAAAACACGTCGGGAACTCTTGACATAGCTGTATGAACTCACATCTTTCTTGCCTGGGTTGTCATCTTTCCAATTTGTAATGGCTTGTTCTCTTCTACCAAGATGGATACCGAATCTTCTCTCTTGACTTGAATGTTTGCTTTCTCCTTTCTAAACTGATCATTGGGGTTAAAAATGGACTCCAAAGTGATAAGTCCCTTGGGCAGCTTGTCAGTTCTCAGCTGTATCACTTGGTCACCATATTGTTGTTCCAACTTTTCTTGATTCTTAGCTGAGAACTCAGCTTCTTCTAGTAAGAAATGGATGATTTGCTGGTCATTCTCAAATACTTGCCAACTGACATCATTATCCGGAACTGAAGGCCTCACAATCACGTGGATGTTTGGCTATACCTTGTCTTGTTGAATGTTTTCTACAATGTCAAAGGCTGCCCTACTGTTGCAAGCCTGTCAGCAGCTTGATTCTCTTTCCTAGGAATGGCTTTGATGCCGAAACCCTCAAAATATTCCATGAGGTCCCATACCTTGTTCTTGTAGCACCTGAGTAGATCATTTTGGCGCATGTTGTCCCTTAAGCTGATTTATAATCAATTCATTGTCACCAAAGACTTGCAAGTTCTTTATTTTCTTCTTGATTGCCCAATGCATCCTTGCACCAAGGTTTCATATTCAAGCAGTGTTATTGGAGCATGCAAATTGAAATCTAAAAGCTGAATAGTACTTTATTCCTTGAGGTGAAACAAGCATGGCTCCACCTCCTACACCTTGTCTACTCCTTGATCCATCAAAAATAGCTGCCATACCTCATTGTCATCCTTGTGGTTTGGCTTGGTGATGCTAGGAATAGGTTGACTTTCTTCGTGTATATAATAGACCCCTAGCTCAGATTCTTCTACTTCTTGATAAGGATCAAAAGCATGTACCTTGTTTGCCCATTCATCAAGAGTCAAATCTGGGATACTTCCAACCTTAGTGTCAGCTTCATCAGTGCTAGGGTGATCTTCTTGATCAAATGCCGAGCAATTGGCATTAATCTGACTTGGAGTGTAGGGCTCAATATGGAAGTTTGCAATAGGTTCAGATCTGATTGTGGCCTTAGTTCCATATCTCATTCTGAATAGCATGTGTGACCAATCAGCAGACAAATATCCCCCAATCTTGGCAGTGAAGTCCCTTGACAAACATAGGGCAAAGAGTGGTGGAAGGTCTATGACTGACACATCTTGTAAAACAACAACATTTGGACATGCATGCAAGGTAAGACTCAAATTTCTAATCACTCCAACTATTGCTATTGCTATCCCATCCAACTGCACTACTCCCTTAGATGTTATTTCATACTGGAGCCCTAGCTGATCAGCTATCTATTTAGGCATTACTGAGCTACTTGCCCCGGAGTCTATCATGCAATTGTGCACTAGCTGATTTCCAATGATTAACGAAACATAGAAAGGGGGCTTCAACATCTTACCTTGTTGTGCTCCATGATTTCCTTGATTGGGCAGCATTTGTAAGCACTTTGTCTTTCATCCGAACTCCGCTTGATTCAAAGTTGGCCAATCCTTCATGGCAGCTTGCAGAGATCTCTTTGGCTCCGGGATGGATAGGGATTCCTACATAGATATATTGACGCGTTTGTCTTCTTCATCGATCAATTATCTTGAATGGTGATGAAGGATATCTCTCTGTCCCTTGGCTTGCACATTTACTCCTTGTATGTGGGCAGCAACAGCTAGCATTTGAGTTGGCCTAGGGGCTGTTCTTGGCTATCCTTGTGCATTTGAAACGGACTTTGCTTGCCAATCATTTGTGGAGCCGTGGAAGGTTGTGGATCGGGTGGGGGCTAATGGTTGTTCTTCACCCAAATTTCTCCTTTTTGACCTTGTGTTTGCTGCAACACCTTGAGAAACCGCCCTGGTTCATGCCACAAAATCCTCTCGCTGCCAATTTACCAATGTGGTGTCATTTGGGGCTGATTGCTTGTTGGAATGTTTCTTGTTGTTGGCTGTTTTCTGATCGTTCTCACCCTCCACACCAAAAGTAGTTGTTACCATTAAAGCTTGAGTCAAAGCACCATCAAGCACATGGATTGATTATGGGGCTCATTACATGGAAAAAACCAATCATACTCCTGGGAAATGTTGTTTTGTGCTGGTACTAATGCCTTAGAGGCAGATATGGCATTTGGATTATAGGGCTGGAATGGTCTATTGGCAGGAGGCCTTGCTTGATTCTGATTTGCAGCTGGATTGGGTGGCCTTTGAGGCTGATATACTGCCTATTAGGTTGAGCTTGAGGCCGATACGAAGGTCTAAAACCTTGAGCTTGTTTTCTCTTGAGTGTAACCAGCTCATTACCTAAATTTTGCAGCTTACTTCATGACCTATGAAGCTCATTTGGGGCATTTGGAGATGAAGTGGAAGCTTCATTTGAACTCTGATTTCTAGGAGTGGGAGAAGGAGCTAAGACAGTGCTTGACTAGTACTTGGGCTCTCTAAACTTGGATATAATGGCATTAGAGGCCTAGGAGCTAGCTTGCCGGCTTTAATAAGACAATTTTCAGCACTACTTCATTTCTTCAACTGATTAGACTTGCTTTATTACAAAACTAAATTTCAAACACACACTTCATCAGAATTTCAGAGCTTTTAAACGTTAGAATCACAATCAATCAAAAGATAGAAAATTACATCCTAACTCATATTAGATCAAATAAAAGTCACAAAATGTAATCAAACTTAATAAAAAGGAGAGTAAGATGAGATCATATATTATACATTTAACGGGCATATTCTGGCCTCATCATGAAAAACTTAGGATTTTGGTGTCCTGCCGCTAGAGGAAGAGTGTAGGGAGAGAGGTATAGTTTTACCCTCCACTTTAACTACATCCTCAAAAATGTCTAGCCATTGTAGACAGATAAAAGACCAAATTTATTCGTTTCGATATTTTTGATCAAATGTGAATAACCCCTATAGGAGCAGTATAGGAAAGGCAATGACATCTCATTTCCCCCACTCCAAGGGTTCCATAATTTCTGAGATGGATGCCATGTTAGGTCATCTAGAAGCAATAGAAAATGTGGAGATAACTTCCCATGTTAGGTCATTTGGGAAAGTGATGATGTAAGCTAATTCATCTGGGAGAATTGTGTTTTTCTTGTGTTGATTGAGTGATTCAAATAGTAGAAGATTTTTGTTGGGATTTGAATGTGTTTGATTGGTTACTCATGGAGATATTTTACATGTGTTTCCCCATATTATTTCATTAGGGGGAGTTGGTATAAAATGGTGTGAAATGTCACACGATGTATGAGAACAATTTTTATAATGTTGAATTAGAAATGTAGAATGATCGCATAACTAGTGTTAGGGGAATTTTAGGATGACCTTGATTGTATTTCCCCCTTTCGGTGAAAGGGAGAGTGATGATGAGAATGGATACTGAGCCTAAATTATATATGTGTTGACATAATATTTATTGAAGTGCAAGATAGTAGATGTCATAAAATTGAGTGTATATTGAGTTAAATCTATGTCGAGTGTGAATGTAGTGTATGTGGAATGTGTACAATACGATAGTATTCAGAGTTATAAAGAGAACAATGAAAATGAGATGAGAATCAATGTAGTTATGCTCAAGATATGATTGAAATCATGTGATGTGTATTAGTTGAGAGAATAAGCATGAATAGTGACTATAGAGAGGTAGGTAATGGATAATTACTATAAATAGTAATAGAAAAAGTGAATAGGTATGTCATTTGATCATTATGCAAGCATGATTTTGATATCTGGGTGTGTGAATATGTCACATGTGAGAGCACCACAATTGAATTGATTTGAGATGGTGGAAACAAAGTTGTGGCATCGATTAAGCTAGTAAGTGTGATTATTGTTTTTAAAAAATTACGTTGAACTTAGATGTTTTTGATGAATTTTTGTGAAAATTTTGTTTTTAATTTTCTTGGCATTTTTTACCTAGGCATGAGCAATGAAGGTGCTAATGACCTTCAAGACACTAGTTCCCAGCCATAGGGACTAATGAGTTGCTCCTAGGTGCTTAGATCCAAATCATGTAACTGACGACCCGTAAGGATTGTTTTTAGCCCAAATGATTGTAAATGTGAAAATAGATGTTTGCTGATGTCATTGGTAGTTGTTTTTGTGTGAATGTGATGTACTGATGTCTTTTTTTATTGTGTTTCATTGTGCAGAGAGATATTCATTTGAGAGATTTCCATGGTGGTCACCATTTGAGTACATTTCTGGGATTGGGATTTTCGGATCATGAGTGAGATGTTCTAGATTGCGCCGGCTTACGATATATAACCATGATACTTGCACATTTTGGTTTCCTACTAGAGAGATGACTTTGACTCTGGAGGACGTATATCACATATGAATATTGTCTATTTTTGGTGATAGGGTATAGGTGATGTCTGTGGAGGACACACAAAGATAGATGAGGGTTGTTAGGTGGTACTTTATAGGGACCTGAGTGCATACTGAGGTCCATATCAGTATTGATGTTATACTAAGGTTAAGGGTTCCATGATTATGGAAGTTTATAGTAGTTGTGATTTCTTCTTTGGTTTCAGTCGAGGGAGGAAGTGTAGGCATCTTGTATAAGATGCATGATATTTTTCATCGTATAGAGGAGGATGGGATGAGATATGCTTGGGCACGATGTGTATTAGGTCATTTGTACAAGGATTTGTATAGATTCATGCAGGAGAAGGATAGGGGTGGGCTAGGAGCCACCACTTTGTTACATGTGTAGGCATATGAGTATATTGCTATACTGAGGTCGTTTAGTGGGGTGCATGGAGAGTTGGCTAGGCCTAGTATATTTTCTGAGTGGTGGGTAGTTGTGCAGGGTAGAAGGATCGATACCGATACATATAGGTAGATGTTGGATCACATGGGGCTAGGGGCCATTATCTAAAGGCCATATCATGATTATTGTGGATAGCCCGAGGATGTAATGGAGCTTCGATGTATACAACGTAATATGTGGCTACAGGATAGATTTTCTTGGGTGGTCGAGTTATTACAAGGAAAGCATGTAACATGAAAGTTTGGAATTGATCAGGCTATGCCTCTAGAGCTATACATATGGGTGAGATCTATGAGGGCACCAAGGAGGGCTGGAGCTAGTCCAGGACCCACAGGGGAATAACTAGTACTCCCTAGTCTTGATGAGTCTGATGTGGCTATAGGGCCAATACAGGTGGATGACGTTGGTTGTACAAAGGAGTATAATACATGGTGGGAAGAACGCTGATGTTTTCTATTATACCCAGTTATTTTTTGATGCAATAGGAGCACCGCCAGTAGGAGGGGTAGAGGGACGGGTGCCTTCCCCCGGTGGTGATAATGTAGCAACGGAAATATCAGAGCATGAGTATATGTGTATTGATAGTTTTGGATTATTACTTATTTATGTGATTATGTTGTATTGTGAATATGAGCTAATGCATTATATTGGATTATTGTAGGTGATGCTTACTGGTCATTGATTTTTGACACTTCGATCTACACATTGACATGGAATGTGCCCACCAATTTTCTCATTAGGGGTGGGATTCTAGTTTGATTAGATGTCATTGCGCAGTGAGCATTCTTTTTTGTCAGGAGCATGATAGCAATGGGGGCTGCAAGGGGGCTTTTCCTTCTCTTGCAGGTCTAGGGGGTGTATTTATGCATTGTGAAATCTAGATTGTTCCTTATTAGGTCACAGATCTAACGGGTGGTTTTCTATGTTTCCCCAAAATGATAAAAACCCTAATATCTTCAAAGGGTCGTTATGTATGAGGCTCATTGTATTAGTGGTATGCACTTGTGAGAGAGAGTATGGTTTGACCGAATAAGAGGATTGGTTTTTTCTCGGTGGATGTAGCCCATTTTGGGTGAACCACGTTAAATTTGTGTCTCTGTTTTATTGAATTCTTTTTTGTTTTATGTTTTCTGCATTATTCATTGCATGTTTGTTTATCTATATAATCGGTATAATTCTAACACATGCACATCTATTTGAGCTAGTGGCGTGTAGCAAAGGGCTACATGTACATCAAGCTATTGAGTGAGAGGATGAGGCACGAGAGGATACGTAGCAAGATAGAGAGGTGTGGGTGGAGGTCCCTACACAGGATGTATTTGTTAGGTTCATGGAGCTAGAAGGTCTCTTTGTGGAGCAAATCGATTGCTTAATCTATTACATAGACATGTAAAGAGGTATAGGGGCCGTGACTAGTGGCACATATTGAGTGGTGAAGAATCTAGTTCGGAGCTCCCGTAGTTATAAATAGTGATAGCAATGATGAGATATGTTGTATATGTACATAGGGCTTTCCCCCAGTGATTGTATTACGGAACTATGATATTTTGATGATACATAGAAATGTATGATTGTCATTATTACACTCGTGTTGATGAGATATATGATGTGTGGAGCATTGTTCGTATGTGTTGATTTGATTTGCACTACATAGTTGTGAATGGTGGCGAATGTATAATGATGTTTAGATTGATCACATATAGATAAGTGATGAAATAATGTATGTGATAAATGGATGGTGTATGAAATGTATAGTGTAATTACGTTGTGTGATAGATAGATAATGTAAAATTATATTGTGTGTATGACTAGAGATGTGATGAATGGTAAAGTATAAATAAAATATAGGATGTAAAAGATTATATGAATGAGATGATAGTAAAAATTCACTTAAACATATGTTAGTTATGATGAAGAGAGGGAACGGAATAATGATTCCCCCAGGTGTGGATGATGAGGTTCATTTATATAAGACCCCTTAGCAATCAAGAATGAACCATAAAGTAAGAGTGCATCATCGGAAATGATTTGATAGTGTGCGCTAAATAGATAGATCGATGAAGCTTGTAGTATAATCGATGAAGCAAGGTTCTTATTGTAAAAAATCCCTCAATGGTCATGTAAGAACTAGGAGAACATAAGTGTGTTGTTGGGGGTAAGGTGAAAAAACCACCTACCAAAGACCAAGCGGGCATGGAGTGGTGGAAGCATTGGGAGTGTAAGCAGCATGAGTGTATGAACCGAACTGAATGCTAGATGAGATGGTGTCAATGAAGGGTGGGAAACCATTGGAAATAATAGATGTTGATGGCTTACATAGCCAATGTGTAGTAGAAGCACTATGTGTTAGATGAGATGGGGAAGCGGTGGATGGATGATACGGAGAGCATGCAAGAATGATAATTGTCGTAGTGGATGAATAGTGACCTTAGGAGCTGGTAGAGGTGATAATTGAACTGAACTAGAAGAACACTTACATGGAATTGGAGACATAGAATGCACATGAGAGTGAGGTCCAAAGGTAATGACACCCTTGTCTTTGAATTTTTGAAATCGATCATGAAGGGCACAACAGTCATTTTCACAATGGCCATTGATATAATGGTAGTTGCAATAAGGTCGATCACACTACCATTGCAAGTGATTAGGTGGATGGTGTTAATTAGAAGGTAAGAAAACATCAAACTATTGTCAAGTAAAGCGTGCAACACATCATGAGGCCTAGCATCATATAAATCCCATGGAAGAGATGGAGAGGTATTAGGCATAGACCGGCATGGTGGAGGAGATGAAGGATGCCTATGTAATGGAGAAGACTAAACTTACTAATGAGGTGGAGGAGATGGAGAATAACTAAATGGTGTAGTAGTGGTAGAACTAGGAGGAGGATGTATGATATGTGTAGCAATGAGATCATATTCTAAGTCAATGACTTTATAGCACAAGAGTGTGAATGATTCACATGCATCATATTGCAAGCATTGCTTTAAAGCAGGAATCAAGACACAACAAAAGATGAATTTATTTTCTAAATCAATGGGCTGAAAGACTAATTGATGTATCCAAGCATTGAAACACAAAATATAATCAATAATAGGTTTTTATGGCCTTCTTGATGTAAGTCGTAAGTGATGATGTGTGACTCTAGGGAAATTGTTAAGTATACAACATTGAAGGAAGGCCTCTTCCAACTCACATTAGGTAGTAATAGATCCAAAAGGTATATGTGTGTACCATTAGAGAGCATCATCGGTAAGACTATGGAAAAAAGCTTTTAGAAATAATCTATCATTGGAGTATGAAGCCATATCTAGATGATAATGTTTGAGATGCAAATATGGATTTCCAGTACCATTAAAGCATGAAAATGTAGGCATAATGAAATCCTTAGGAAATGTTGAATTTTAAATGTTTTTTCAGAATAAGATTGCCATGTAAAGAATTATTATTGATAGAATCATAATAGGCCTTACTTTGAAGCTGAGATATTGGACCTTAGATTGTAATTGGACAAAAACATGCATGAGTGATAAGATGTCATGTGAAGGAATAATAGAAGATGTGAATGGTGTGTTAGAGCTCAGTCCAGTTCCTTGGATTGAGTTGGTCTTTTTCAATAGAATTTCCATAATTTAACTTATTTTGTGTGTTTTATATTACTCCATGTGCTTCAAATATCAAGTCTAAGTCAAGGAGAAGTGTCAATTTGTAATAGACCTTGTGCCTTACCAAGATAAATGAAAGGATTCAACAAAAATGTCAAAGTGGACTAATTAATCAAAGTATGAAATATTTGGGCTCGTTGGTGATCGAGATACTACTACATCTTGCAAAGAAGATCTTGTAATTAGCACTAAATGATTCATTTTCTCATTCGATCCAAAAAACTAAAGCTCTGAAGTCTCAAAATCATGCAATCCAACCACGAAGAATCAAGTTGCAAGATTGGTTAAGAAAGGTTAGTTAAAATGGACATAACCATTTTAACGAAGACAAAAACATTCATACGGCCATCAAAATTTCACCTTTCAAAATCAATGGTCATTGGCCTTCAAAAACCTCGTGAAATACTAAGGCTAATTCATTAGCGGGTTATGTTTTAAAAAAAAATTGATGTGCATTTGGCCATCAATTTCAAATGCCAAAATCAACAGGGCCACGTGGTAGAGGATCAATGATCAAAGATAGGGCAAGTGGCAGCATTATGTCACTCTTCAAGGTAGATACACCCAGCGGATGTGAGTTCTATGGAATTAGTTTTATTGAATAACATTTCAGGTACATGGCAACTAGGTTAAAAGATCAAACAAGATGTGGTGTGTTAGGATAAGACAGTGGTAGAGATCAATGACCAAGGTCGACACATGTCACCATTTTGGTAAACTTCAAGGCAGATGATGCATTTTATGGACCTCAAGTCTGTGAAATAAACTAAGCTCAATAATTATTTGGGTTAGTGTCATGGCATTGACTAAGTCAAAAAGTCGAGCAAAGTCAATAGAGATATGTGGTAACTTTTTATGAAGCCCAAAATTTTTTAAGTCCGCTCAGAGATTAAATTTGTGACGCGAAGGTAAAATCTGACAAGACTGACAAGCCAAAGCATGGAGCCTTTTTATGGCTCGCTTCTCACATCTGAAAATCTGATGGAAAAGCATGGTTTAACACCATAAATTTTTGAAAGGGTCATGGATATTTTCTATTGGTTCACATTTCACAGCAATCGTAAAGGGCTATCAAATAGACTAAAATGTGAAGTAGCGTGGAGCTTCCCTATTGGCTCATGATTTATAGAGGTCACTCAAGGTTCTAAACTAGGTCGACATAGCCTCGATATTTGTGAGGAGCGTGGATCCTTCTCATTAGCTCATGCTTCGCAAGGGCTAAGAAGAGTCTGACAAGGCAAAAGAGTGTGGATATTTTCTATTGGCTCATGCTTCACAATGGATAAAGAACAATTTGACATTGTGAAGGTGCATTGAGATTTCTCATTGGCTCGCACTTTGTAGTAAGTATAGCATGATCAAGGGTGTTAGGGTGGACATGTGGCATCATTCTGCCACACTTCAAGCCAATAGAATCTAACGAGATCTTAATCCCTGGATTAAATGGAATTTATTAAAAAGAATCCTAGTTTGGAAGAAGGAAGGAGTAGTTAAAAGACAAATAAGCAAATCCCAACCCCGTGACCCAATGAAAGGAGAACACATGTCAAAGAAAAATAAATTCACATGTCGGAAAAAGGTAATCCTTGAATTAATCAAAGGCCACCATGTGTCACATTTTTTGCTTCCTAACAAGCAAAACTTCATAAGGCCATATCTGTCAATTCCCTACTATAAAAATCTAGCAAATTTTATATCATTGGAAAGGTCTCTTTGAGCCCTTCACTTTGGCATCATTAGCTTTGGGAATTGATGGTATTTGGTGGGAGAAAAAGAAAAAAATCTTCAACATTCAATTTGTAGTCCCAATGTTGGTCAACCACCCGTCTTAATGAAGTATGGTGTTTGTTTCTTCTCTAAACACAAGACATAAGGAATGAATTTGGTAGGATGCCCATGCTCCTTTTCAAATTTTAATGCATCTTATTGGTGGGTGAAGAAGGAGATCATATTTTTCTTCTTTATCTCTCTCTCTCATCTCTATATATTGTAATAACTTTCATTTTGTGTAAGAGGAGGTGAGATTGGGGGTAGTTGTAGAATTTTTATTAAGTTTAGTTTTTAGTTCTAGTTTCTAGTTTCTTACAAAACATTTGTATGTGTCTAGTTCTGTAAGGAAGAGCTAAGGTGGTTGCGTTGTACAACCATTAGCAGGTTTTGAAGGCATTTTTTATGTCCCCTAGCCAAAACTTACATGAATAGATTATGATTATTTTGATCAAGCTATACTTTCCATTTTCTATGTTTTAAATGAATGAATGAGGCAATATTAGTTCTGTTACTATCTTGCATTGGATTTACTTTTTAAGTACACAAGGTTCTTTCTTAGTTGTTGTATTCTTTTGGTCACTATGGGACTATTGTAGAATAGTGTATATTTTGCAATAGTTCGATCTCAGTTGTAAAATCCTAAAGGCAACATCACTTTTGAAGATATTTTGTTATCCCTTAAGGGTATTTTGGGTGTATAAGACAAATATAGAAAGTGATTTATCTCATCTCTAACTCCATGATTTTTAGTTAGGATTTTGAAGACTGTAGACAACATTTGTGTGAATTGAGTATCAATGAATGCAAATGTTATTTCATAGATTATGTTAAATTGATTGTTCTTTTCAAGCATTTAGTTAAGGATGGATTCTTTCCATGGGAACATTAAGACACCAAGGTCATAAAATAATTACCCTCCCCCTTCAAATCTCAATTAAAAACAACCTAGTGATCTTCATACCTACTAAGCATATCATACATGAAAACCATACATATGCTTATTCTGCAAAGATGAGTTAAAATTTGTTCATTATTAGTAAGATTTTTTCTAAAAATCCCACCAAGTTGTGATCCAATATCATTTAAAGAGCCTTGGTCAATAATGTTATGCAAATGCAATATCTGAAGTTGTTCATTATTGTTTATTAGATTTGTATTTGATTTTCAAGTGCTTACAATAAATCAAGTGACAACTATTTTGAGAGAAGTATTGTATCTGTGGTTGCACTTGCTTCAAATTAAGTTGCACCAACCATAGAGGAAACCAAGCCATGAAATATTTTCCTTTATTCAGATCCCCAACTAGGTCCTCTCACCTTGGTCAAGACAGTAGAGCCAGAAGTAGTAGGGTAAAGCCATCCCCTTTGTGAAGGTGCCTCCTAATCACCTCCTTGATTTGAGTCATTGAGTTGAGTGTTGAAAAAATCCCGACTATCAATGACAAATAAATTTTCATTGTTCATCATTCTCTCAAATCCAACCCACTCAAGTTAGTTTCTCATCTCCTAGGGGTGCTATTTTGGGAGCCAACACCAAGTGGTGCCATCATTTTAGGGACTATTATAGTACATTATCACATTTTAAAGGGGCCATTTTAGGACATTTATTTCTAGATATTTGATTTTTGTGTGACTCAAACTATTTAAAAACTTAATGTTTAAAGGTTCCATATATTTCTAGAATTTGATATTCTAGTGGAGAATCCCATAAAAAAAGTTGGGATAGACTGGTTTCATTATTTAACTATTGATTTTTTCTATTTTACAAAAATTAGAAGGATTACGGTCTTCTTTCAAATTTGATCCCACAAAGAAGTTGCTTCCTAAGTTAGAGTCTATTCAGGAAAAGAAGTAGACATGGATTCCTCCTAATTGATCAAATTTCAAAGAGCAGTTGCAATCAAGATAATAAGCTTGATATTCCACTAGTTGAGGACTATTCTAGCACATGACAATTTTGAAGCATAAGTAAGCCTAATCCTATTATTTTCATTTACTAAGGAGAACCAAGGATTTGATTTAGAATATATTCCTCCTCAAATTTCATCATACTTTTCAAGATTCATTTGATCAAGAAAACTCATGTTCAACATTGGTTACACCATCCTCCACCTAATTTCCATGTGAAAAATAACATGGTTGACCCCCTCCTAGAGAACCTTTCAGAGTTAACACTTATAAACCTATTGATTTTAATGACATGGAAGGTTATCCAAATGAGGTCCCTAATGAGATCAGAATGAGGTTTCCTAAGTTTCAAGGAAATAATGCTATCAGTGGTGATCATCATTTAAAGTTATTTCAGAATCTAATGGATGATTATGAGATTGAGTTTGAGGATGTATATGTAAAGTTTTTTATACACACTCTAGAAGAAGATGCTCATGAATGGTTCAAAGCCTTTCTGATGGATCAATTGATTCATGGTAGGAGATGAAAAATGCATTCAGAGTTTCATATGGTGATAGAACTGATCCAAGATTTTTATTATCTAAGTTTGAGAACATTAAGAAGAATCCCAATGAGTGTGTCCAAGACTTCAATACAAGATTCAATAAAACTTTGACAAGATTTCCCAAAAGTATAAGACCTAGTGATGAATCTTGTCTTATTAAGTATTCAGATGCATTTGATAAGAAAGCAACATACTACTTAAGAGACAAAAATCCTAGAACTTTGAGACAAGATTTTACCATGGCTATCTAGATATTGAAAATAATATTAAAGTTTTGGAAAGCCACCAAAAGAGAGGGTGTGAAGTTGGTTAACCCAGAAAATCCTTAGACTAGCAAAGACAATTGACCTTGAAGAAGTTGTCAAAACTTTGGTAGGGGTTGTTAAAGAAATTTCTTATAAATTAGCAAGAGCTGAAAAGGGATTGTCTCCCAATCCTCATAATCAACATCAAAACACTAGGACACAATATATTTGGAAATCAAGCTAGAGGAGAGCATGGGATGAAGATAGAGGAAAAGGACATGGGTTCATAGGTAAGCAAAAAATTTTAGAGATAACAAAGCATTCTTGACCCTTTAGTGGGAAGAGTAGTTGTTATTGAAGGAAGAACATGCCATTGATTGGTGTGACAAATGCTTATTTGCCCCATGTGCCTTGTGATCCACCTACAAATGATGAAAGTGATGAAGCTGATTTAGTGATGTATGCATGATGGAATGTCAACCAGAATGTGAGAAAGATGTATCTTCTATTGACCTCCTCTATGCCCGAACTGTGGTTGATTTCTGGACTTGTGTTGAAAAGATTAGATCTCTCCCTATTGAAATTAATGTTGAGGCTGATATGGCCCAAGATTTTGAATTTCCTAATCATGATTTTGAGTATTTAAGAGCTTTGATGATCAAGAAGTATGATGGTGATGTTCCTTCTAGTGAGGATAGAAAATTATTGATCAATGTTGCAAGTTGCTCAAGAAAAGGAATACAATCTCATAAATAGAAAATTAAAGGACCTAACTCTATAACCAAAGCAAAATGCCTATTCTTTCTAATATCCCCAAAGGATGCTCCTTAGAAAAATGTATTAAATAGAACTCTTGTAATTCATCCTGAGCCAAGAAGTTCTTCCCAAACCCCACTAAAAAGAACCTTTTGCCATCTGACAAAATTGTAATAGTGCCTTCCAATACTCCTCTTCCCAAGTATAATGTATGTGATATGGCTCATATTTTAAGTCAGATAAAGATTATAGTTCCCATTGTAGAATTGTTAAGGATCCCTGAGCATAAAAAGTGGGCCTTTGAGTATTTGGGTTTTAAAGAAGATGAGATTATTACCAATAAAGATCATGTTGATGAGAAATCATCCCCCCATTGTTGAAGTTGAAGTATAAGAAACTGAAGAAGATATGGAAAATCCTCCTGAGGTATATCTAGGAACTTATTTAGTAGAAACACAATTGGATGTTGACCCCTTTTTCACATCACTTATTATAAATGGGTGGCTCTTACACAATTGTATGTTTGATTCTAGAGCTTCATGTAACATCATGCCTCTTACAGTCATGAATGAGTTAAACCTTAAGATAATTGCTACTTTTGGGTAGATGTTATGCTATGGATTCTAGAGAAGTACCTATGGTGGGCTATGTGAAAGGATTGATTGTACAAATGGTAGACACATCAGGAAAGTACTTGACTATGAATGTTGTCATTGTTGACTTGCCCTACCAAATGGGGATGTTGTTGTCAAGAAAGTGGGAAAGCTAGTGTGGGAGGAAGTGTCCAAATGGATATGTCATATGCTTCCATACCATTGGAAGGGAAATTGGTCAAGTTATATAGAGAAGATAAGATGCTACACCTCATTGAAGATCCTAATAATGCTTCTTATGAAGTACTTTTTGTTGATGTAGACATGGATAATTTTATAGGCAATGTTGATTTTGAAGACCAATGTATGGATGAAAATACTCAGTTTGAAGACCCAGAGGTCCCATGGACCATGACCTTTGATGGAGCATTTCTCAAGTAGTGGTAATGGGCAGGAGTGGTGTTGAGTTCTCCAAACAATGAGTCTTTCAATTTTTCTTTTAAATTGAATTTTGAATGCACCAATAATGTGGCTAAGTATGAAGCACTATTGCTAGGATTAAGAATTTCTTGGAGACATGGGATAAAGGACCTCATAGTTAAAGGGGATTTATGAGTTAGTGATTAAGAAAATAATAAAGTTATATGTAGAAAAAAATAGAAGTTAAAACAATACATGAATGCAGTATGGGATCTCATTGAATGTTTTGATTCATTAATATTGAATACCATGAGAGAAGCCAAAATGTAGTAGTGATAGATTGGAAGTCTTGGGTTCATAGTATGACAATCAAGATTCATCCCCTTACTGTAAATTTGAAGTGGAATATTGGTTTGACCTCTATACCTGATAATATACAACACTGGCAAGTATTTGATGATGATTCACACATCAACATATTTCTGAATTTCCAAGATGAGTTCACTAACCAAATCATTGATTTGGAACCTATGGTAGAGGTGTGTGAGGGGAAGGAAAGCTCTCTTTGGTAAAGAAGTAATTTAATTAAAAACTAATGTAATCCCAAGAGGATTAGTTAGTTTAGAATCTTCCTTTGATAGTAATGACAAAGCAATTTGTAAATATGCTACTTTCATTAAGAGATGTTGTGGAGTGTAATTTGGGTTTAGGCCAAGATCCTAGAAATGTATGTGGTTAGGGAGTAATTTGAATAAGGATGAAAGAGAGGCTTATACTAAGTTATTAAAAAAGTATCAAGACTTCCTTGACTTGGTCTTATTTTGAGTTGAAGCTTAAGGGAGGATTTGTTTCAACATGAGATACCCTTGGCACCCCACACTAAGCCTTTCAGATAAAGCAGAGGCCTATTAATCATATTCTTGCAACCAAGATGCAAGAAGAATTGAAAAAGCTAAGGGATGGTGGGATAATCCAACCCACTAGATACTCTTCATGGGTAGAAAATTTGGTTCCAGTCAAAAAGAAGAATGGAGACATAAGGCTTTGTGTAGATTTCAGAAATCTCAACAAAGCCTCACTTAAAGATAATTATCCATTGCCAAATATGGACAATTTATTGCAAAAGGTAAATGGGATCATAAGTTTTTATCTACATTAGATGGCTTCTCTAGATATAACCAAGTGGTAGTGAAACAATTAGAGCAATTCAAAATTTCCTTCACTACCCCATGGGGAACATATGTCTATGTCAAGATGTCATTTGGATTAATGAATGTTGGAGAAACTTTTCAAAGGGCCATGGATGTGGCTTTCTTTGGTCTTATCAATGATTTTATTGTAATATATCAAGATGATATAATTGTTTTCTCTAAGAAAAGGGGTGACCACTTGGGCACCTTGAAAAATGTTGCTTAGATGTAGAGAGTATGGGATTTCATTAAATCCTAAGAAGTGCCATTTTGGCGTGCAAAAGGCAAAGTTGTTAGGACACATTATGTCACAAGGAGTCATGATTGATCCTAGAAAGGGTGGAAGCAATTAGTAAGGTTCCCATCCCTATGTCAAGAAAGGCATTCAATCCTTCTTTGGACAGATAAATTTTGTGAGAAGGTTCATTTCTAATTTTTCAGAGATCACTATCCCCATCACAAGTATGCTAAAAAAGGATTAGGTCATTAAGTGGGAAGAAGGGGTTGTCCAAGCATTTAATGGAATAAAGGAGGCACTTTGCTCATAGTTGACTAGCCCTGATTATAGAAAGGAATTTCAGATGTTTTCATTTGCCTCTGAATTCACTATTGCCTTTGTGTTATTACAAAAGAATGAAGAAGGCCATGAAAAGTGTAGAACAAAATCATGCACTTTAGGCATTAACCCCCTAGTCATGTACTCTTATTTTAGAGGATTTTATGAAGAAAGTACTAATTAATACCATCTTTTGGCCATCTTATTTTTACCTCTTATTTCATCATTCCCGCATTTTTCTATACAAACCCATATGGTCATAATTGTCCCCTCATGTT
Organism: Taxus wallichiana var. yunnanensis; assembly: GCA_018340775.1. Classification (NCBI taxonomy): domain Eukaryota; kingdom Viridiplantae; phylum Streptophyta; class Pinopsida; order Cupressales; family Taxaceae; genus Taxus; species Taxus wallichiana. The sequence continues at coordinate 1,026,432,127 of CM031237.1, forward strand.
AACCTAAAATGGGGGCTGGGCCAGACATACTTGGGGCGCCATGGGCACCCTAGTCCCACATGGGGCACCCCGATCCATTCTTGAACTTTCCCACCACTTTTTGGGCTCTTTTTAATTTGTTTTTCATCCTTTTCTTTTTCCTGGTTGGCCTTTTCGGGGTTAATTACAAAATTAGAGCAATAGAGAACCCTATAATATAAAGCTATGAGACCATAATGAGGGACCTATGGGGCATCACTTACTACTATCACTCCAACTAGAGTTGCATCCATCTATGCATTAGAGATCACTTGCATCCACATAGCTCCATCATCAAGGCACAAGGCTAGGACATTTGCATCACACTTCATAGGGGGAGGGATTCTATTCTATTCCATGCACACATTCTATTACATTTTCTACACATAGTTATTATTGTTCACTACTTCACAAAGTGTGACTGGAACAAGAGAAACCTAGGGCATGCACACACACACTTGCACATAGAACTACATCGGGTCCCAAGATGTAGTGCAGCACTCGATTAGTAAGTCCACATTGGTGGCGATGAGGTAATCCAACCCTTTATATTGCTTTATTTTTTTTTAGGGTTTTGATGCTTGTTTTGGGTTTTAGGTTTTTATTTCATCTTGGATTATTTCACACATTCGGCGTGCAAGGAGCAACGAAGTTGATATGAGACAACGAGGGAATTTAAGGAATCACCTGAAACTAACATTTTGAGCATTCACAAAGACTAAAATCTAAGTTTCATGCTTGCATGACCGCAAGGATGCCCAGGCACCCCAGATTCACTTCCAGTGCACCTATGGGTCCCTCAAATCCTCTCTAGACCCGGTCTAACCTAGATCCTCAGATCCATCCTTTCAAGTGATTGTTTCACTTCTGCTCTTGATTTTTCCTATCACCTCTATGACACAATCTCTTCGACAAGCATCTAACTGAGTTATTTCCTTTTCCTTCTTTACACATTAGGGTTAGCATTTCCTTTATAATGTTTTAGATATTTACATATTATTTTGCATTTATTTACTTTGTTTTAGTTGTTCATATTAGATTAACTATAGGTTGTTATACTTTACATAGTTTAGTTAATTTTAGTTAATCATTTTGGTGAACCCAACCACTTTCACACTTAGGATCCTCATTTTTTTCTCTATCATGGCTATCAAGGGTCAAGTTTCTTTATCTGATTTACTTAAGAGATATCCTCATTGTCGAAATGTTTTTTCAAAAAATCCTAGACACACATATTTTGATGACAATACGCCACCACACAAAATAAGTCTATATTTGATGTTTATTGATGAATCCTAGTCCTAGTGATCCTCCATCTACTCAACCCCTATTAGATTCATTTCGCCTTACATACATTATTTATTTTCAAGATAAATTTGCAAGCTATGGAATCCACCGAATACACCATTACATCCCTTAGATCTGAAATTCAACAGCTTAAGGATTCTTCTCAATCGCATGTTTGTTCTCTTCTACATCTCTATGCAATCTATGTCCACTACATGTCATCTAGTTGAACCTCAAGACATGCCATTGCTTGAGCCTCTCATATTTGAGCATAATACTATGCCACATGACATTCTTATTTAGCTCCTTAGTCATCAATTAATCACTTTACCACCTACTCATTATTATTCTCCTTATCGGTTAGCAAAATATCAAGGTCATCCATATTGCAATTATCATCAAATCAATGGACATAATGATAATGATTGCCATAATTTTCATCACATAATCCAAAGTCTTAAGTGTCAAGGTCTTATTTCATTTACATGAAAACATCATGCACACATCTAAAAATACTACACCCACATGGGTTCCTAAAGTCACATCTCATCTATATTTAAGGTCTAAACAAGCTCTTCGACTACTAATGACCCTCACATATTTCTAAGGAAGTTCTCGATGATTCTCTTATTCATTACATAAGTGATATTGAAAATCCCTCCCATGTGCCCAGTGATGCTTCAAAGTCAACCACTACACCAACATTAGTTCACTTCTTCCTATCTACTAAGTCATGACTACATATACCAAGTCAACCTAAGAACAACCTCCCTCTTGAGTTAGTGCAACATGGCCTCCTCTCAAATCTAAGCTCCAACCAATTAATTTATCAAAGCAACTAATCCTCCTACTAGTGACTCATGACATATTTCCTCTAAAATCTCACTCACCATCACATAGTTCTATTGTTACTTTATCAACATGGTCTTATCACACGCAAACTTGGTCTTTGGTAGGTGACTCTTGTACTCTACCCTCTTGATGACACACTCATATTCTTATGGTTCTTATATGACTATTGAGGGGTATTTTTACCATAAAGAACCTCATTTCATCTTACATTACCATATTCCTCCATTACATCACCACCTATACATACACACATCTATAATACTTTAACGCTCCTTACACATCATCAATTAAACAAAATCTATAATGCTTCATCACCCTCATACATCATTTATCACATAGTACACACGTTATCATACACTTGGGGGCATAACATCCCACATCCCCCTAATCTTAGCATCTACGCATATCTCACTTTTGCATTCTCATACATCAATCTCATATCATATACATACTCATTACACACTTTAGTGTCGTTATTACCCGATGACACACTCTTGTGCTTCGGTTCACACTTGACTATTGAGGGATTACCATTACACACATGAACCCCACACACACACTTTATGCATTACACATTACATTCCATCATCACACGTCACGCGTCATACACCATTCATTCTACACTTTTAATCTACATCATACATTTATCATATTCATACACACATTATTAGGCTATCATCACATACACTATACCTAGTTACATCATACATTATGCCTACATATATTACTACATTTTATGCCTACATTACATATATAGTCATTCATTACATTACATCATACACATATTTTATATCATCTATCTACGTATATACCACATAGTCTTCATCATATAGAGTCTCACATTTACATACCCTACACATCCTTACATTATTATTTATCTACATATTTATACATTCTACCCATCCTATAGTACATTCTTACATATATGCATTTCTACATACCTCACCACACATTGACACACTTTAGTTCCTCGGTCCATTTACATATTAAGGTTACTCATCAAATGGTAGTTTATTTTCACCATCACATTTTTTTCTACCATGCGTTCACTACTTTATCACACACTTTAGTTCCTTCCATACTCCATGGTATACGAGGGTTTACTAATCAAATGGACCCTACACACCACACATTCATCTATTTGACCTTTCATCATGCGACATTTCCAACCTAGTGACATATGCTTTAGGCTAAATCATCACCTATTCTATCATTTTTGTAGTGGTATACACCTTGGGTTACATCACCACTCCCATTATCATTTCATAGTGATATACGCTTAGGGATAAATCATCACTCATCCATTCATCTTATAGTGATATACACTTACATAGGATAAATAATCACTCATCTATATATATTCAACAAGTTCATGATATACGCTTCAGACTATAGGGTTCACACACATCATTTTATATGTCACATTCATCACTACTATACATACACATTCATCATAGTGCATTAGACACAACATACACTACTTCGACCATTTCCCGATGACACACTCTCATTTAGGTTCATTCTTGACTTACCAAGGGGAAAAAAAAATGAACCTCATTGCATACATTTCCATTCACTTGGGGGCACATGACTCCTATCATTCCATCTTGCATTCCATTCCATCCATCCACAACATACTACATTGTCTTGGGGCATTTACTTTGTTTTTAGTGTTTTACATGATCACTTTACTACACATGTTAGATTGATTTCTTATATGTCATTATCTATATCATCCACACATGTGCATTCACCTTTGTTTAGTTGTGATCATAGATACATGTCTCTTTCACGTAGCATGGATGCTCGCCTTCTACCCTTCCTATATTGGTCATTGGGGGCATCCACATTCATCTTCTTTCAGGTGTTATTGTTTCATTTGTACTTAGCACTTTTACATTACTTGGTTATACACACTTTGACATATTGGTTATTTCTCTAACATGCTAATGGGTGTTCCATGTGCAACACTTTTTTACAGATTACATGTTTCCATGACTACTTCTTTATCTTTTTTTACTTTCTACCATGTTTCCTTTTATATGCGGGCTTGCCTTATGCTTTGTGTGCACACTTTTTTGTTTGTGGCCATGATGGCCTTGCGTGTCTTGTGACATCGTGAGTGATGTCCCATGTTTGTGACCCACTTTTGTGTGGCTTACTTGTCTTCTTGCATGTTTACACTACTTTTTTGGTAGTTTTTACATTGTCTTTGTACTTTTTTTTTCTTTTCTTACATGCATGTGTTTTTTACTAACACTTGTTTTGGCTAGTCATCCTTGTTTGTGTGTGCCTTGGTTTCTACCAAGTGCATTCCCTTTCCCTATAAGGTACATATTTCATGTGGTTGGTCCTCTTTGGGGCCGCATTCTCCTATCAGTGATGTTGCATGCACCCCCAAAGAGGGGGCATCATTTGGGTTTTACATACTACATACTAACACATTTGCACCGGTTAGATACAATGCACTTTCCGCCCTTGGCATTGTGGGTTTACATACAGTGAGTGAGTTCATACCAGTCTACGAACCCCATACACAATGTTTTTTATAGGACATGGTGTCCTTAGCATTTTGGGAAGTAGTTACAGGCTTAGAGGTTACAAGGTGTGCTCTCTCTACACTACTTTATCTAGTGGCATCGGATCACCCAAAAAACTAGGAGTATAGATATCTCTTCACACACATTTTAGGGAAGTAGGTTAGAGCTTGGAGGACACAAAGCATTTCCTCCCTATACTTCTTTAGCCTATGGCGTGAGATCACCAAAAAACTTGTAGTATACATGATATCCTTCTACACTCTTTCTCTTGACATGGATTAAGTGCACATGTTCCATTTACACTTTTCATTTTACGTATTTTACATTTGTGTTTTTACACATGCATCTTTACATTTGATTTTTACACTTACATACATACATATTTGACTACTTGATCATTTTCTCCTGCAGGTCCGACCGTATGAGAAAAAAATAGTCAAATGGGGCAAATAACAACAACAACGTCAACAACAACACTTCATGACAACACTTTACTAACCATGCAAGTACATCACACACGCAAAACTACACACACGTTCCGCCCTAGGTTCACTCTCATCACTTTTTCTTTGCACATTTTTCATCTTTAGTTTCCACGCTCCTCCATCTTATTTTTTTGTCATTCCACGCTTTTTCTAGTCCTTTGACATTTCTTACAACACTCTTCATGGCATCATACGATACGCATCTCTATCTACGAGATTTTATGTTATAGTAGCTTTAAGCTCACCAACATAAAGTGGGGAAAATGTACTTGAAAAGAGTTTCATCATTAGAATCGAATCGAAATGAGGCACCACGAAGTAGTTGCCCGGGCACCCATTCTAAAGATTTTAGAATCGGAATCGGAAAGCTCCGGAATCAATAGCAAGGAAAATGATCAACAATGGAAGAACTTTGCTCAACGTAAAAATAAAGCTTCAGTACAGAGGAAAGACAAAAGTGTCTTGGCATGCTCATAAATGAAATGAAAGGGTACATATAGGGTGCCGAGTAACCCTAGTGCATGCATGACACACAAGCAAACCCTAAACCTAACCCATGTGAGATGACCCTCCATATGTGAGTGGAGGACACATAGGATCCCACACACAACACCCCCTTCATCAAAGTTGGGGTAGCAGCTATGATGAGTCAGATAGAACAAGAAGACACTCCTAAACAACTAAGAAAGATGTGTCAATGGGGCCCGGCAACTAAAGGCCTGATAAGGTGCCCATATACAAACAACATCTTCCTAGAAGAAGAAGAAGAAGAAGAGAAGGACTATATAGCCCAAAGAAGATGAGCAGATGCATAAGACCTCACCCCAAGAAGAGACCGCAAGTGAAGAAACTTCACCTTAGTGAAGGGCTTGGTGAATATATCTGCAATCTGATCAACTACTCTAAATGTATTGAATGTCGATGATACCATCATGAATAAGCTCTCATATGAAGTGCATATGGATCTCAATGTGCTTCATCCATTGATGTTGAACTAGATTTCTGCAAATTGAGATAGTGCTCATGTTATCACAATAGATAATGGTAGGCCACCAAAGTGGATGCCAAACTCTGTCAGAATACCCTATAGCCAAACAACCTCTTGTGGCAAGCATTAACTCGCTCCTCTCGTATTTGCCTCTGTAGAAGATATCACAATTACATTCTGCTTCTTGCTAGACCAACTAATAGGACCCAAACCAAGAGAGAAACTATAGCCAGAGGTAGATTTTGATGATCTAAGTCACCGCCCAATCAGAATCTATGTGAACCCAATCAAGTCAATATCCACCCCTCCATAATAGTGAATGCCATCAATATAGGTGCCATGAACATAATGAAGGATCCACTTAGTTGCTTTCCAATGTAGCTCATGTGGCTCTGCATGAATCTGGACATGATCCCAACAACATAAGATAAATCTAGTTCGAGTGTGAGTCAAGTAAATCAAGCTCCCCACCAACTATCGATAAAGGGTACCATCAACCAAGGGAGTAGAGAAATCAGAAACCAACTTAACCCCGAAAGAAAAGGAGTAGGAGAAGACTTGCAATCGGACATCTGAAAATGAGCAAGCAAGTCAAGAGCATACTTAGGTTGTGAAATCAAAATTCCCGAGTTAGATTGTGAAATCTGGATCCCAAGAAAGTAATGAAGCAAACCTAAGTCAGTCATGGAAAACCTATTGGCCAAGGTGATCTTCACATAATCAATGATAGAGGAGCTTCCCGTGATCAACAAGTCATCAACATAGAGAACAAGGATGAGTATGGAGTCATCTTGCCATAGAATATAAACATTTGGATCAGAGTGACACCTAGTAAACCCTGATGTAAGTAAAAAGGAGTCCATCTTGGCATACCAAGCCCGAGGGGCTTGTTTAAGGCCATAAAGAGACTTCTTTAACTTACAAATGAGGGAGGGATCATGGACATAACCCGAGGTTGTTCCATGTAGATCTCTTCCTCTAGGTCACCATGAAGGAAGGCACTCTTAACATCCATTTGATGGACTTTCCATCTATTTGTTGTGGAAATGGCAAGGGTCAGTCGAATAGAAGTCATCTTCGCAACCGGAGAAAAGGTTTCAGTATAATCAACCCCCTAGCTATCTGGGAGAAACCCTTAGCTACTAATCATGCTTTAAAATTTTGACATCTCCATCTACTCCATACTTTGTTCAGAACACCCACTTACACCGAAAATGATTTTTCTTCCTTTCGGAAGAGGGGTGAGATCCCAAGTATCATTCTTCATGAGAGAGGAATACTCCTCATCCATGGTAGAATCCCACTCAAGAATACTAGAAGCCTCCGGAAAGACTGTGGATCAAGGAAGAGGTGAAGAAAGAGTGGGGTCCAATGAAAATCTGAGTGAGTACATCTCATATCCGAAGTATCTCCAACTAAATCTCCAACACTTTGCAAAGTTTTCCTAGCCCAAAGAGGACCAGGAGGATCAAGCTCAGAGTCGGAAGATTCTTCACTCGAGTGAGAAGGGACATAGTCCTCATCATCACTACTATTAGAATCGGAAGAACTGGAAGACTCAAAGGTCTGATGGTGGGAGGATCAGGAAGAGGAGCACGCTCAACAACATCATCATCTGATGAGTCAGAATCTGAATCAAGCAAGCTGAAGAACCTCAATAGGTAGAGAAGTAGAAGTCAAAGAAGACTCATCAAACTTAACACTTCTCTCAATATAAATCTCATGAGAAGTAGGATTCAACAATCGATATCCCTTCACGCCATCAAGATACCCTACAAAGATACAAGGTTTGGATTGTGGTTCCAATGCCTTGCATTTCTTCTTGGGAATCCGAGCCATAGCCTTGGATCCGAAGACTCAAAAGTGCTCAACATCAGGCTTGCATCCAAACCAGGCTTCAAAGGGTGTCATCCCTCTTACTACCTTGTGTGGAACATGGTTCTGAATGTAATTAGCATAATTCACTACTTCAGCCCAATACTGTGGAGGAAGAGACTTCGAGTGAATCATACAAGTGGCCATCTCCTTAAGAGTATGGTTCTTTCTTTCTGCTACTCCATTCTGTGAAGGGCTATAAGAAACTGTATGCTGCAAGGAGATCCCTTCAGAAGTATAGAAATCCATGAACCTATTGTTTACATATTCACCTCCATTGTCGGTTCAAAGAACCTTGATAGACCATTCCACCTGTTTCTCAGCAAGAGCCTTAAAGTCTGAAAATGTTCAAAGACTTCAGACTTAAGCTTAAGAAAATATACCCAAGTATATCATGAATATTCATCAATGAAGGTGAGCACATAAAGAGCTCTAGTAAAAGAAGGAGATGGAAATGGACCAAAAATATCACTTGTGAACAAGATCCAAGGGACGAGTAGCTCTCAGGATTTTCCTTTGTCAAAGTTCTTTTTAGGATGCTTTCCAAGGGTACAACCTCACAAAGACCCTTAGAAACTTGACATGGGTAACCCGTTGACCATTTTGTTTTGGCTCAATTGTTCAAGGTAGTGATAATTTAGATGTCCAAAATGCTCATGCCATAGCTTACTAACCTCATTTGCATGAGTGAGCAAGGAAGTGGGTAGAATTAGAAGTAAAGTGGGAAAAGGTATACAACCGTGAATGGTGATCCACCTTTCCTCAACCACCGTAGTGTCATCGTTAAGTTAAGCTCATGAATAATCACCGAGTTAGGACCAAATTCCACTCGCATTCCTTCACCAAGGTGAGTAATTTGGTAAACCGATAGGAGATTGGTAGAGAGATCAGGAACACTCAACACTTGGTTGAATGTTCCCCATCCATCTCTACCGATCCACTACCGAAACTGACATTGTCGTGTCATTACCCATCATGATTTGGGACATACCACAAGGCTCGATGTTGGAGAACTCAACATGCGAAGAAGCCATGTGGTGCGAGGCACCAAAATCTATAATCCACGTCGATGAAGGAGAAACTTTGGCTACAAGGGCCTTTCCTTTCTTCTTATCAGATTTAGACCTTTTGTAGTAGAAGACTCACCTTTGGAGCATTTTGTTTGATAGACTCAGAACACCTATTTGATTTTTCTCAAGTAAATGAGTAAGGTGATCAATTTTTTTCTCATACACATATGCTCTTTATGACCAAGATTCTTGCAATAGAACACAAAACTTGTCTTTTGCGTGCTCTAGGCTCAGAAGTCAAAGTTTGTGTGTTAAATTTAGTTTTGGTCTTGGTTTCCTTCTTAGGTTGATCCTTTTTTCTTTCTTCTTTTCAGTCTTCTTTTCCTTACTAGTACTTGCTACAAGGGCATGTGACTTGGACTTGAGAGACCCCATTTGAATGAGTTTGTCCTGTTCTCGAATGAGTTGGGATGAAAAATAGTCAAAGGAGGGCATATTCCAATATTGCCCAAGGTAAATTTTGTAGCGTAAAAAGTTGACACAAAGATAGAATATTCAGGACCTAACTTAGAGAGAATCGACAAGATCAGTTGAGAATATTTCTTCTCTACTTGACATTCCTTTAACAACAATCTAGTGTGGACAAACTTAGAGAAGAATGCTTGTAGGTTTTCAAAATCACTAGGATTTAACCCTAGTAGTTCATTTTCCAACTCATGCGCTCTCATGTCATCTTGTTGTCCAAACATTTTATCTAACATTTTCCATGCAAGAATTAGGTGTTTTAGATGACTCAATGTGGAAGAGCAAGTCAGAGAAACAGACATGCAAAGAAGACCTAAAGCTTCATCACTATGGTTTAACCACTTAGATTTTTCAAGTGGTCATCATCTGGTTCGGTTTAGTTCCCATGGTGATGCAGAATAACCCTTTACCCCTTAGTTTCATAATCATTTTTGATCTCCATTCAAAAATTTGAATGGTGTAAGCAAAGGAATTGAAAGTGCATCCATAGTGAAGAGAGAGAGAAGGAATGCAGAAAAGAAACACAAGAATCACAACCACCTAGGACAATATAATAACCCCTACTTTTGGCACTTTATAGTTTAGTGCGTTGAATACAATCGGGTCCAAGCATGCATCTTGAAATAGTTGGTAACTCACCTTGCAATCAATAGTGTAATAACATGCAAGAGAGGAGACCACAATTGTGTTTCGTGGAGCACAACAAAGTGACACCGTATACAAGCACAACTTGTAAAAACTAGGAAGGAGGTGAAATCAAATCTTGGTTGTGAGAAAGAGCATCTCACGTCGCAATGGATACCCCCTTGCTGCAAACTGTGGTGGATGCACTCACTAGTCGCAAGCAATAATAAGGGTAAATACAAGTTTTAGATGAACTCAAGATGAGTCCCGATGATCTTCAGAATGCCAAAAAAGCACACGAAAGACAAATAGGTGCTCAGAGTGTCACTGCACACTTGAGCGCATGATTAGTAAAA